>CM060089.1:19704665-20395898 GCA_030522485.1 Stenchaetothrips biformis
CTAAAGACATCTAGGGCTGTGAGTCTAACAGTCAATTGTCAGGGCGGCCTCACCGGGGACCCATATCCTGGCTGCCACCCACACCAAGAGACCCGGGAGGCCGGAGAAAGGTCCTCAGAGACCCCAACCCTTGGCTCGACAGTGGGGTCCTCTCATAGTCTTTTTGTACGGGGGGGTCGGGGGGGGGGGGGGTCTAAGTCAATTGTCCGTCCGTCTGGGTTTGTCCACACCGGAGGCGCGTCTAGCTCCCTCTGCGGAGCATCAGGAGACCTGGCATCACCTGCTGGAGCGCATCGGACTGGCGCACGCCTTCCACAAAACAATTCCGGGCGACGACCAGTCCCAATCCTGACGATGCCCCAGTAGACCCTGCTGTTCGCGGCAGTGATGGACGATACCAGTTGAAGGCCTGCTCTGCTGCTCTCAATTGAGTGTGGCGCAGGAGCAACAGGGTTCGCCCCAGACCTCCAAACGGCAGGGGCCGCACAACGGGGACCAAATCCCGAAAGGGCGGCCCAGGGCCCTATCGTACTTGATCTCCGGGCCCCGCCGAATAGGCAACTTCCAGCCCAAAAAACCTCCACCCGGTCTGTGGCCAACAAGAAAGGCTGCTGACAGGATCCCAAGCCTTCAACAACCTCCGGGACCGAAGCCCCGCCGGGTAAATGTCCTTCGTGGACGTGATCAGACAAAGAACCAACAAGGCCATGTCGAAAGTTAACCTCCAACTCTTGTAAACAAACTTCAATCAACTACAAGCTCTAAGGCACTGCCCTGCTCGAAATCGGCACTTCAAGCATTCGAAAATAGTCAGGTCCACATAACCTGAAAACAAAAGACAAGCATAAGTTGAACCGACTATACAAAACACCGCCATCTAGAAAACCGGAAACTACGCCCGCCATCTTGTATCAAAATCAAACTTAAATCAAACCCAACTCAATTACTAAATCGGAAATCGGCAAACATCTACGAAAATGGCCCCCAGAAAATGGATTGCTCATGACGGAACCAACGAAAAGGAACCTACCAACAAATTGAAGCATGGAAAGGTAACAAAAACATACCAAATTCCCAAAAACTGACAGGCACAAGGAATGGACAAGGGAATCCCCACTGCAGCCAAAGGATTACTCGCAAAATGGAAATGGATCGGAAAATGCCACTACAACAGAAAAACGAACAGAAAGTCAGCACAACCAAAATTTCACCAGTAGCCCAACTCTTTCAAAATGAAGAAAAGAGGGAGGAAGAGAGACTTAGAAAAAATTAGACAGAAACAACATCAAGAAACACTCAAAAAGAAACAGTTGGATGCAGAACTCAAAAGAAAACAGTTTGAAGAAAACAAGAAAACCAGAAAGCAGAAAATTCAAGAACAAAGAGAAAAAGAGGCAAGAGAGAGAAAAGAGTATGCGGAAAAACTTAGAAAAGAAGAAGAAAGGTTAAGTTGGTTTTGAAGACCCGGGCTACACAAACCCATGGGCAACGGATTCAGAGACAGACCCAGAACCAGAAATAGAAATGATAGATCTAGAAGCAAATGCAGACTCAGATATAGAAGAAATTTACGTTGCAAGCCCAAGAGTAGAAAGAAAACAACAAGAAGAAACAGAGCAAGTAGAACAAGCATTAGAAAATATCAGAACAAAAGAAATGGAAATCATGCAAGAAATTAAAGAAATGGAACAACAAATACAGGCGATTGAGAAAATAAACTCACCCAAAGAAGCTCGCCAAGAAAAACGCCCAGACGAATCAGCCAGCATAGGCAGCAACAACACCCCAGCAGAAGTCGCAACAAGTCTCGAAGAACCTTCAGAACGACCAGTGCAACCAACAGAAATAGAAGTCATAGAGACACTGCAACAAAAAGAAACGAAAAATGAAGCAAGTAAACAAACAAACATGACTAAGAGAAGAGGCAAAACCAAGAACGCAAGATGCAACAAGTGCAGACAAAGAGACCACACCACCAAAGAATGCAAACTCCACCAAGTAAACAATCAGACGAGATGAAGTGAAGCAGCAGAAAGAGAATTTCGGTCCCTTGGGCAAAGAAGTAAATGGCTTCACAGCAGCCCAACATGGATCTCAAACAAAATAATATAAACGAACCTGAAACAAACAAATAATTAAAAACAAAATAAACGAGCAGGGGAGCGTCAGGCTGGCCCCACCATTAGAAAAACGAACTACAGTAAGTCAACAGAACTCACAACCACATTGGGACCCATGGAAAGTAAAAAGAAAAACAACACTCACCAGAAATAAGACAATCATGCAGCCATGCAGAACAGGCCCAACATGCAAGTAAACTAAAAGGGTAAGATGCAACTGTGGTCACATGCATAGTAAACAAGACAGTTAACCTTGCAAATGTATTTTCATCAAAAGAAGAAACCGGCCAATAACAAGCCCGTAAAAATAAGATTTGACAGAAAACGGTCACAGGAAAGTTAGGCCCACAAACGGTGCCAAAACGAATACCACAAGAAATAAATAAGCCAAGTCTGGCTTAACACAGGAAAGTTAGGCCCACAAACGGTGCCAAAACGAATACCACAAGAAATAAATAAGCCAAGTCTGGCTTAACACAGGAAAGTTAGGCCCACAAACGGTGCCAAAACAAATACCACAAGAAATAAATAAGCCAAGTCAGGCTTCAGATCACAAACAATAATAATCCATAGCTAAGCCGAAGTTTTAAAACAAAAACGGCAAGTACAGTCAGGGAGGTGAATCATTCCAGCCTTACGCTCTTCCAAATCTCGTGGGAAACGGAACAATTTTATCCCAAGGGGAGGAACGTTCGAAGACACTAATGGGATAGGATCAGGAAGGAATGCCTCCACGGGAACAGCCATCTAAGTGAACAACGAAATCAGCTAAGTCTGGGCAGCCAGCGCCAGGCATAAACTCTTACCAGAAAACTTACATCAACGGGAATATCGGGGACCGGAACAGCCGGCAAAGCACAAATAAGGAAACCAGGAGCGGGTCCCACCCCAGGGCCACGCCACAGGAATTCATAAGGAAAGAGGGGTTCGAGGTCATCCTCTTCCTCCTCGAGTCCAGCCTGCAAGACCCCAACCACGTCATCGTGGTCGAACTCAGCAAGAACAACCACCTCAGGGTCAACGGCCAATTCAGCCCACATGTCCCCAACCGCGGGAGGGGCACCCCACATGGGCCCATCAGGAAGGGCGTCCCACTCAGGCAAGGCATCAGCGCCGTGGAAAGGAAAAGCACCCATGACAGCACCAATCTCGGGAAAAACCTCAGCTTCGGGTTCAGGGCCGGGGAATTCGAGGATCACGGGAGAAATGACGCCCTAAAGGAAAATAAATAAATCGAGGATAGGAAAACTGGACCCAACCACCCACCCAACAAAAACAATAAAAGGGGGAAAACTCACAAATGCCGGCGAGTTACACCTCAAACACATGAATAAGGGGTAAGTGGCGTCCAAATCTTCCTCCTCCCACTCGTGCAATCCAAAAATCCCTTGAGGAGGGTCGTGGGTTACTACGGGAGGGGCCCCAGCATTAGCAGCCGCACCAGCGGCAAAGCATGCACCGCAAATCTAAACCACCAAGGACCAAACCGTGCCCATGACACATGCAAACAAACACCGAACCAGAAGGATGACGAGAAGAAAAGTACTCACGTAACCACCGTGGCCATCACCCTGACAGAAGCACCAAGCAGTATAGGCATCGAAGAGTAGGCTAAGGACCGCCATGATGCTCGAAGAAAGAACAGTAGAACCACTTGCCTGGGACGCTCGCTACGGAATGACGCCAACGCCGCCGGACCCCAGGACGCCGAGCTCAACAACGCAACGAGGCCAACCAATCAGAACGCGCGGATACAACACACGACCCGAGCGGCCAATCATAGACCAGAGCAACGGCACGGACTGGAGTGCGAGGACGCCAGCGACGCCGGCCGGCGCGTCAACAACGTCAACAACCGCGCCGCGGCTAGCAACCGGCCGGCGGCAGCGAGCAGCGCAACGCAAACTCTCGCCGCGACACCAACGCCCCACGCAACAGCGGCAGAACACGGTACCGCGCCGCGCTAAGAACCGGCGCAAGGGGTATCGCCAGGCGCGAAGCGCGCGCCAATTCAAACGAGTGTAGTCCACAAACACTCTAGCCGCTTGGAATAAATGTTACAAACAATGCATGTCACAAAACCGAATGTATAAAAACAAGTGAAGAAGTAAAATAGTTGTCAGATGCACCGCATTCGTTCATTCAGAAGGAAGTGGGAGACTAAATTCAAAACAGCAAATTAACAAGTCTAATCCGCAGGCCACGGTCGACTCGGCTCAAACCAAACGAGTCAAAATGATGCTCATCATGTTCACCATCACCTTCTTGGCTGTCATCGCCGCACTTTTAGTGCACTACTTCATGAAACGGCGACGCCAGTTCGCACCAATCATCTACCTAGAGGGCAACATAGCCGCCGGAAAATCAATCTTGGCAGCCAACCTGAAGAAGCTAGAACTATTCCCAGTACTGGACGAGCCTGTCAAAGACTGGCAAGATGTTGAAGGATTCAACTTGCTAGAGTTACTCTACGCGGATCGAAATACTTGGAGCTACCCTTTCCAAGTCTTAGCACTAGCTACGTTGGGACGCCGCCAGACTCACATGTTAGCTAATCACCCGGAAAGGCTAACTGTCCTAGAGCGCTCTCCACAATGCTCACTGAGAGTGTTCGCACAAGCTTTAGCCGAAATGAATGCCATCAGCCAACAACACATGGCTATACTACGGATCTTGCGCGACGCTGTCGCCCCGCCAACTCACAGACCGATCCACTACATCTATGTACGCACACCCCCGGCTGTAGCATACCAACGTTTAAACCGTAGAAATCGCACTGAAGAAGCAGGTGTCACTGTTGAGTACCTCAGCCTACTGCATGAGTTAACCGACACCTGGCTGTTGCGAGAGGAGACCAATCCAGTTCATGTCTTGGATGGAACGCTCACCCCTGAGCAATTACTGGCAGCCGCCCTGGACATTATCCAAAGCCTGAAGGATGACGTCACACCTGTCCGGGAGTCCCCGTCTACACGCGAGGAGTAATTCCATGAGTTAAGTATTTGCACTAACAAATAGTTAGTTAAGTTTCTTAGATTTCAAGGTGCCTTTAGAATAGGATTAGCTAGATAGTCAGGATGGCATCAGGCAAACCAACCAAACAGAGTAGGGGTTGGATATCTAAAGCGCAAAACTGTGTAGAGTGTTTTCTGTTTGTTTCAGTTGGAGTCTCGTCAAAACTAACTTAAACTTTGGTTGGCCTACAGGAGGAATACTCGACTTCATGCGGTGTTGCAATTCGTGACGACGACTGTAACATCCGCCTGGGGCAGACAAAGTCCACCTGGCATGACAGCATGCCGCGGGTCATACCACCCTTTATTTTTGTTTTTTTAACAACAAGTGGAACCGTGGGCTTAGGACTGGACACCCTAATGCCTGGCACCGTACCGTGTAATGGGGAAGCGCACCTTTGTGGCATCATTCACCACAACGTTCGGCAAACTACCAGACAAGAAATTCAAGACAACGCAAGAAAAGTCAAGAAAAACAAGAAATTATTGAGAAATTGGACATTTAATCAAAATCATGTAAATTGCAAAATTCAAGTGAGAGAGAGTGGGAGGAAAGAAATTCAGTTCCTTCAAAAGAGAGAAAGAGAACAAAGTTAAAATTCAATTCATTAGAGATCAATGGTACTAAATTCAAAAATTGAGTCGAGTCAAGTTTTCAAAACGATTGGAAGAAAATTTTAAGAAACTTCGTTTCTTTTGTTCAGGAGGGAGTGGTGTTGTGAAATGAACTATAGAGAACATAACCATAGCACGGCTTACTAGCAGTCATTCCCTATCTTTCGCAACCACTGCCCTAAGGATCCTGGCCAGGACCTCTAACCCATATTCTTCCTTTCGTTCCTCTCCTCAATACCCTAGCCACACAATACCATTGGCCATGCACCCCCACTCTCTACTACAAGGTAGGTTTACGCCAGACCGTGTCTTGTCGTAACAGGCTTCGCGATGCTGCGCCAGTTACGACAATCCACGCCTGGCGTTACACCTACCTTGGCCTGCGGCGCTTCCCTGCTTGCCTTCGGCAAGCTGTCTCAAGGATTTTTGAGGCATTGAGTAATGCACCACGTGAAATCTGCAATAAAATTTTTTAGTCGGTCGATCCCCTTTTTTCAAGATCCTGATTCGGCCAACTGATGAAGTCGGGCTCCTAGACCCCGCTTCCGACCCCTCTTTGGAAAGGTCTTGCCGAGACCTATCGAAATCTGCAATAAAATTTTTTAGTCGGTCGATCCCCTTTTTTCAAGATCCTGATTCGGCCAACTGATGAAGTCGGGCTCCTAGACCCCCCTTCCGACCCCTCTTTGGAAAGGTCTTGCCGAGACCTATCGAAATCTGCAATAAAATTTTTTAGTCGGTCGATCCCCTTTTTTCAAGATCCTGATTCGGCCAACTGATGAAGTCGGGCTCCTAGACCCCCCTTCCGACCCCTCTTTGGAAAGGTCTTGCCGAGACCTATCGAAATCTGCAATAAAATTTTTTAGTCGGTCGATCCCCTTTTTTCAAGATCCTGATTCGGCCAACTGATGAAGTCGGGCTCCTAGACCCCCCTTCCGACCCCTCTTTGAAAAGGTCTTGCCGAGACCTAGCGAAATCTGCAATAAAATTTTCTAGTCGGTCGACCCCCTTTTTTCAAGATGAAGGGTCAAAGTTGATTATGTTAGTAAATTCGGGCCGAGGTAGCCAATTCGCTGGTAAAAGTTTGGTCAGGGGTCGAAATTGATTTTATTTTCGTCATCAGCACCTTAAAAAACATACGAAATCATGTAAAAATGTCTCTAAAATATAAAGTCACTGAAAAGTTGCACTTTTTCTGCCGTTTTTTTAGTGTTTTTTCGTTGGTACGACTAAATTATTTGAGATAGAGAGCTGAATTTCGGCGTGTGGCGAGCCAAGGATATACCTAACAACCCTGCAAAATCTCGTCTCGATCGGCCGAGCCGTTTGGGAGGAGTAGTGCGGACACGCAAACAAACAGACAGACAGACAAAACTTTTCAACCCCACTGGAGTAACTGGCTTCGCTAATCGCTCAGCCAATTATTCTTCCTGATGTTCTTCTACTCCTGTAATATAAGCGCGCGCAGCCAAGCAGCCGCTACCATTCTGTACACGGTCAACCCCTGATAATACAGAAGCCTTCCGTCTCTCTGAGACCTCGACTACTCCTTCTCCTCCAAGTCCCTTTACACGTTGTACACTATAACAGTATATGACAAATCCAAGGGGCAAACAACTCACGCAATCATGTGTACACCTTGCCCGAAATCACGCACGAAATCGTCCGAAATCACCCGAAATCAAACTAAAATCATTCGCAATCGGCGCAATCATGCGAATCACGCAAAATCATGTGAAATCGAGTAAAAATCACCTACAATCATGAAAATCAAGCATGAATCACGGACAGTCACGCGCAATCACGCGCAATCACGACAGTGTGCACGGACACCTGACGTATCGAAACCGCTTTTGAATAGAGGGACGAAAAGGCGCCACGGCGATGCCAGCGCCAAAAAGTACGTCACGTCCCCCCCTCCCCCCTGTCCCCCCTCTACGCTGTTGCGGTTGTGGGCGGTTGGGAGGCGGGAAGCCGACGGTATCAGGCAGCCCTACATTTAGCGAGGTACTGCAGCACAACTAGGCAAGTACAAATCGTTTTAGTGACAATAATTTCAAAAAGATAAGAGTTCATGTCGGGACATTATAAAGAGTCATCTGACTTTTTGTTCGTGCAACTGGAAAGATGTGTAAATAAAGAATTCAAGGGTTGAATTTGTCAGGATGGATTAGTATGAAGCCTGATCTGGTTTAATACGTACACGCCATTGAGGGAAACTGGACATTCACAAATGATAATAGCTATAACCAAACCAGACAGAAGAGCCTTTGCAAGCCTTTGTCGGAAGAGTTCATGGATTCCAATCATACAAAGTCCAGGTCGGATGAAGATTTTTGTTTTTGAAATTATCTGAGGGTAGAGAATTCCTGTTCTTTTCCAAATTCATATGTTGCCATTTCGAAAATTTTGGTTTTTCAAATTTTTCATACTGATGGTAGTGCCTTACTCACACGGAACGAGCAGGTGAGCCGTTGTATTGGCAGAATAACTCGAAATCAGGTGAAATCGATTGAAATCAACCAAAAAATCGCGCGCAATCGCGCGCAATCACGCAAAATTTGCCAAAATCACCGAAGATTTTTCAAAATCATGGCAAATTCAGCGAAATCAGACAAAATCGCGCAATCTCATCCTAAATCAAGCAAAATCAACGAAATCATGCAAATCATTTCTCTTTCCGAATCATGTGTACACAAAAACGCTGAGTTGTTTGCCCCTTGGACAAATCGGAAATAGATGAAAATACGAGTAAGTATCCTTACGTTTACGTGAAAGCGAGTGACGTGCCTTGTTCCTGACAGACGACACCGGACGACACGACGCACTGCACTGGATCTGATGAGATGGATGAGGCAGGCTTGCCAGACCCAGCACTCGGGCCGCCGAGCGAGCGCAGGGTTGCCAGACTCCAAGTATGCCAGTGCGCCACCGGGCGCCACCGAAGCCAAGTCGCCACGGATCGCCACTGGGGCGCTAGCGTCACAGGTTACGCTAGGTCGCCAGCGACGCGCTCGCATCACAATTCTGGAAACTTCCGCTCGGGCCGGCCGAGAAGCGCGGAAAGGACCCTAATCCCTAATCCGCTGGCCGAGCCAAATCGCTACTGGTCTCGACCGATTCCGCCAAGTCGCCACTCGGGTCGCCACCGCCGCCGCTTGGTCTTCGCACTGCTGGGTTGCCGCCAGACCACGGTGTATAGAGAGAGACGTTTAGTTTCATTTTTACATCGGTTTGACGTCACATGAGTTTTCGTTTACTTTTTTCCGGGCAGTTTCACAGAGTTTTAGTCACTATGCCGTTAGCCTTTGATCAATATTAAATATCCGTATTCGTCACCTATCCAGAAAAAGTATTTCAGATTTGTTTTGGATTTATACTTATGCGTTCTAGGAAAAGGACTATAATGCAAATTAAGTAATGGGATTTCTACTAAAAAGTGTGGGAAAAAACCGAACTCGAGCATGGTTAATCAAATTCCCATACTCGGTTCGGATTTTTACGACACAGTGTTGGCAAAAGAACGAAACGCATAGGAATTTTCCGAATGATATATAGGATTTCTGTTTCCCATACCGAAGTTGGTACTTTTACGATCCAGCGGTATAGTAGAAATGCAATTATTTTTTAGAGTGTAGAGAGAGACGGTGGCGGCACGGGCCCCTCGGAGGGGTGTCGTCGAATAGTCGATTAATCGAGGTATTCGAATAGTTGGATCGAATACTTCGAATAATAAAATCGAATAGTTGCGGTCAAATAGTCGAACTATTTGACTTTTTTTTTTCGAATATTCGATTTTTTTAATTTATGTTTGAAAAAGCTTTGCTATCCGGTCCTGACGCGTGGCCGTGGATGGCTAAATGCAGACTCAGACTGGCACTGCGGCAGCGCAGAGCGGCGTTCGAGACCGAGCGGCCGCTGGTTGGGAAACCACGGCCTTCTGAGAAGGGAGGGGGGAGGGAGTTGCCCGACCATGGCATGGCCCGACGGCAGCGAGCGCGGCGCGAATTCTGACACAGCCCGGCTCCCTATCAACGGTCAAAACAGCCCCAGCCACTCAGCCACAGCCCATCCACACCATCCCCCCTGCCCCCGCCGCCATGCCGCCTGGTCAAAGTGGTGTGTGGGGCCTCTTTAAAAAGACAAACCCGTCAACCATTCAATGTCTGCACTGTAACCAGCCACTTAAGTACCACCAAAGTACGTCATCGTACGCAACGCCTGCGACGTCTGTACCATCAGAACGTCTATTCTCCGTGGCGGGGTACATCGCAAGCGAGAGGCGGGAGTCGCTTAAAGCCGTCCTTACTCCAAGCTCTGCTCTTCTTGGCCTCGCTTGACGAGGTTGAGTGGGGCCTGACGGTTTCATTTGCTAAACAGTTTAGCGGCGGTCCAGCGGCAACATCTGGCATCGCCTACGACGTCTGAGCGTTTATTTTCCACGGCGGGGCTCATCGCAAACGAGAGGCGCAAGTTTTGTGGTCTAAGAGACTGAGTGGCTAAATGCTCAGTAAAAAGTTTAAAAATCATCGAATATTTAATCGAATAGTGGACTATTCGAATAGTTGCGCCGAATATTCGACATTCGATTATTCGAGACGGGCGATTAATCGAATATCGAATAATCGAATACCTCGTTCGAATTCGACATCTCTGGCCCCTCCTAGCCCCTCCGGGGCGGCACCAGAAACGGTTCCGTTTTAGGGCGCTGGGCGGCCACCAGCGGCAGCACCACCGTCGCCTCGGGGCGAGCTGGAAAGCCCGGCGGCGCGCCTAGCTGCGGTCTGGGCCGCCGGTGCTGCCGGCCGGCGGCTCAGGCGCAGCTTGACGCGGACGACACTGCAAGAAAAAGTGTGGATAGTACAACAAAAGTACAACAAAAACTGTACACTGTCAGTAACGATTGTTCGAAAACAACAAAACTGTCAACAACATGGTCGTTTTCCTACAACATCTTTGTTTAATACTGAAACGACAGAAAAGTTGTCTTCCAACAAGTAAGTTGTTTTAGAATGACCCAACTGTCATTTATCAACAACATTCTCTGTTCGTGAACGACTGCTGTCGTTTAAAAACAACTGTTGTCAGAAAAAAAATTAGCAATAGATTTGTTGTTAATAAACAACAAAATTTCTGACAGTGTACAATAAAAGTACAACAGGGATTGTAGAAAGTACAACGAGAATTGTACGAACCACAACGAGCCCTGGACTGCACAGCACTCGTCATGCCGGTTCCATTGTATTTTGTACAACAATTGTACAACAATTGTTGTACTTTGAAAGTACAATAAATTCCTGATAAAAAATTTGCCAGTAATTTGTGTACTTTCGTTGTGGTTTTTTCTTGCAGTGGACTCTTAAGCTAAAGAGGCCACGCCTACTGGAAGCTCCGGCTCCGGCCGCACGCTGCGCCAGGGCCAGCGCGACCCGCGCAATATGAATGCTCGGCGTGTCGCGACAGGGTAGCTTTGTTGGAATTGGTACTCCGGCGCATGGCAACAAGCCCGGGAGGTCGGGGCGGGGGTAGCACCTCACTCAACCAAGAAAATGTAAAAAAAAAAAACAAAAAAAAAAAAAAAAAAAAACAACGAGCCAAAAATGGGGCGGAAGTGTGCGGCAAGCGGGTGCACCAGCGGGTACACGGAGAAGGGGGTTCCTATGTTCACGTGCCCCACGAAGGTATGATGTGATATTCCACATGGCTTAGTACTCGTGTCACTATCATTTCACTATGGAAGGACATTGGAAGGGAGCATTTCTTTGGTCACATTCGTGGAGCCTGTGAGTGTAACACGCATCCAGACCCAAGGATGTTCATAAATTTGTATCGGCTGCTCATGACATACTCACTAATAAAGCCACCTAAAGGCAGTAACGTGACTGGAAGACAAGTTATGGAGGCGTTATTAGATATGAAAGACTTGGAACGAGAGGCAAATGCGGAGAGACGGAAAGAGTTACTGGACAGAAAAGATGAAATGTTGGACTCCGATCTTGACTTACTCTGCAAATCGAAAAGCATACATTGTATGCTCTACCTGGAGCATGCCTGCAAGCACGCTCTAGCTAGTGCATGCCTGCCAAGCATGCACTAACTAGTGCATACCTGCCATGTACACACTTACTGGAGCATGTATCTAGTGCATAAGAGATAGGGAGTTGTCTGCTCCAGTAAGCGTGTACATGGCAGGTATGCACTTGTTGGTGCATGCTTGGCAGGCGTGCGCTAGCTAGAGCGTGCTTGCAGGCATGCTCCAGGTAGAGCATACAATGTACGCTTTTAGATTTGTAGAGTACGTACCAGAAGACAGAGAGTTGAGTGCCACAGATTGCTTGACGGTGGGGGTTGATGAAGATGCACTGACAGTGTTTTAAGGTTACGTCGTAAGGAAGGTCAAGCCAATGATGCCAACAAAGGAGTGCCAAGACGCCCTCCAACAGACCGGCCCAATTCTAGAGCGAGAATCTTTGCTTGAATTGCGTTCTAGGGGAGGACTTCTCCGCCCTTCCAATCGTCTCCACTGCCTCTTAACAAAGGTAGCGTTGCCCTAAAAAATTTAAACAAAGCAATATGAAAGGTATTTACGTTAACCTTATCTGTGCCGATCTGTGCTCATGTAGTTGGAGGCGGCTGTCGTGACAGTCTCCTCGTCCTGTGGACTCCATGGGACCATGATCTTTACCATACTGGATGAGTTGTTGTCATGCCATGGAGACAGGCAGCTGCCATTGATTGGATGTGCAGAGCACAGCAGGGGGCTGACTACAACCATTATCAGCTTCTACTTGAACACCAGAATGCACTTTGTTTTCGCGCAGTCAGACCGGCTGGTGGCTGAGAAGAATAGGCAAAAGAGAAATATGGCCAAAATTGCAAAGCTGGGGCAATAAAATAACGGTAATTATTCCGAATAGCGGCTCCACCTACACAGGGTGAAAGTTTGGTATCATAGGTCAGGTATTGATGAGTACTGTTCGAAACTGCAAGAAATATGTGGCGCTCTAGAAGGATACTGCTGTAAATGTGTATTCAAGTACCCCACCCTAACCTCGGACAATACAGCGATATCGTGATATGCGGTCGTTCTGTCAGCTTACCACGCACTGGGTAGAAGGGTAAATGTTAGGGGGATGTAGAATCTACTTCGCAAACCTACAATACACCTCCAAATACTTTCCCTTCTAATAATTTGGGGAAACTGGACGGGGCCGACGAGCTTACAGAAGCC
Source organism: Stenchaetothrips biformis (assembly GCA_030522485.1). Classification (NCBI taxonomy): domain Eukaryota; kingdom Metazoa; phylum Arthropoda; class Insecta; order Thysanoptera; family Thripidae; genus Stenchaetothrips; species Stenchaetothrips biformis. Next base: position 19,717,646 of record CM060089.1, read on the forward strand.
GCTCCAAGGTGGCGCCACCTGTCACCTCAGCAGACGGCCGTGTCAACGTTGCCGAATTAATGAAGGAAAAATATTTGGAGGTATATTGGAGGTCTGCGAGGTAGATCCAACATCCCCCTAACATTTTCCCTTCTACCTAATGCGTGGCAAATTGACAGTACGAGCGTATTTCACGATATCGCTGCATTGTTCGAGGTTGTGGTGGTGTACTTGAATACACATTCACAGCAATATCCTTCTAGACCGCCACATATTTCTTGCATTTTCAAACGGTACTCATCAATACCTGTCCAATGATACCAAACTGGAGCCGCTATTCAGAATAATTACCAAAATAACATGTGGTATGTCAACAGGTGGTCTGGTATTGTTTAGTTACCTGTATCTTAACCTCAACGCAGTGCCCTCACACTAGCCAGTTCTATGAACACATTCAACATATACTTCATCGACAGAACGGTGGCTAATTATTAGACGACAAACAAGATTTTTTTTTCCGCAACCAGCATTTCCACTCGCTTTGGATGACATTCACAGCCAAAGGCGAAGTACCTCTGTAAACGTTTCGTATCGGCCCGTGCGCCCAGCCGCTGCTCTATTGCTACTGCCTCTACACCGCTGTCGCCACCTCCGCCCGGGAGGCGTGGCTGGGCGGAGGTGAGAAAGGTCGTCCGCATCAAGCTGCGCTTGAGCCGCCGGCCGGCAGCACCGGTGGCCCAGACCGCAGCTAGGCGCGCCGGGCTTATCAGCTGGCCCCGAGGCGACGGTGGCGCTGCAGTGCGGCCGCCCAGCGCCCTAATCCGGAACCGTTTCTGTTGCCACTGCTCGCAGCGGCAGGGATAGGGCCGTGCCGCCACCGTCTCTCTCTACACCGTGGCTAGTGACCCTCCCGTGAGAGATGCGCCAGACCATCGAAAATCCAGCGCTGTGGTTAGTCAGGTGTAAACCACTCGGCCGACCCTCGAGAATGACCCTGTGCGAGGCTACGGTATGAGAACGGTGGTCTGCGGAGTAGTCGTGTTGTGAACGTTGAGCAGACAATTAAAACAATCAAATACCTCCAATCAAAAATTATCAGACAAATTCATGACATTTACACAAAACTAAGAATAAAGCTATAAGTACAGTAACATATGGTCAATGTAAAACCAATTGAGCATTCATATTGTAATGTACAACTGTAGTCAGCTGGGTGGGTCATTCAAAAAAAAACTACATTTCATCATCAGCCAGCGCCGGTCCCACGTCTTCAATGACTCGGTATTCTCCTGAATAAACAGTTCTTATTCTTGAAAAACTAAAAAAATAATAGTATAATCTTCTAATCTTCCATCCGTTCGATTTCCACATCCACTGCTCAGCCGCTCCTGCCTACGTCTACGTCACATTTCGTCCCGAACTCCTCACGGGTTTGATTCTCATACCTAGCCTTGCATGGCGTGCGCGCAGACCACTTTACACCAGGGCCAGTCCTGGCGCATCTGGCCGGAGCAGAGCGTACTGCGAGCGCCACTGGGCACCAGAAAGCCGGAAGCTCTGCTGCCGGCCCGAGAGACCAACGCGGCCCCGGAGCGGTGAGCGCGGAAAAGCCTCTTATCCCAACTTAACCGGCCGAAGCCAAGGATTTTGCTTCATAATACGAAGCATTTCTTCGTAGATTTTACAATGTCTTCGTTTTCTTCGCATTACAAAGCGATGCTTCGTAGACTTTTTGCTGTGCATCGATTTCGCAAAGTCACCACACTGGGAGAAAAAATGAAGGTTGTGGCTGTTAATCTTAATGCCGCTCTTCACTGTACATGAAAGGAAGGTGTTTACCGTACCCAGGGATACAGCTGACACCGTACTTCAAAGAACGGAATCTACTGTACCCTGGGAACATGCATTCACCGTACTTCAAAGAACGGCATCCACTGTACACTGGGAACATGCATTCACCGTACCTCGGAAACTGTTCAGACATCGAATTCATTATAAATGTAAAATGCAGGCAAAATTTCAAATTTGCGATAGAAACAATTCGATGGCGAAAATAAATACATCTCAACAAGACGAACAAAATATGATGAGCATGTTATGCCCTCAGACTCGAAGTTCAGCAGCAATCGGCGTCAGAATTTTCTAAAAGTACGATTTTGGACCTTTTCAGAAACTTCTGACGCCGGTTGCTGCTAAACTTCGAATCTGTGGTCATAAAATGCTTATCATATTATGTTTGTCTTGTCTAGATGTATTGATTTCCGCCATCGAATCGTTTCTATCGCAAATTTGAAATTTTGCCTTCATTTTTCATTTATGATAAATTCGATGTCTGAACAGTTTCCGAGGTACAGTGAATGCAGGTTCCCAGGGTACAGTGAATTCCGTTCCTTGAGGTACGGTGTCTGCTGTATCCCTGGGTACGGTTCACACCTTCTTTCGATGTACAGTGAACAGTGGCATTAAGATTAACAGTCACAACCTTCATTTTTTCTCCTAATGCACTGGGGGGGGGGGAGGAGGGAGGCAAAGCGCCACTTCAGCTGTGGAGTCGTCGACTCGCATTTTACTTCGTACACGCTGAAACGAAGGAAGAGTTTGCAAGTTACGTAATATTTTCTTTGTAAGATACTCAAAATAAGTTGTTATAACAAGGTTCATTTGTTAGTAAAGCCAAAATAGTTTGGAAGGTTTTTAGAGTGTACACAAGCTGTAAACACTCATATATTACCGTTAAAAGTATATAAATATTGCCCGATAAACTACTTAAAGCAAAGTTAGCATTAACAATCACAAAAAAACGGTAATGTGGTATGTGTAACACCGTAACACTGTATTAATTCGTACATGCGCGATGTGAGTTGACAACCTCGGCTGCCCGTGCCTACTTCTGGCACGTCTGGCAACACAGCCGTCGGGCGCCGCCCGTGAACATGTTTACCTTTACGTGACCGGAGGCCCAAAGCCCTATTGAACAGCGTGCCCCCCCCCCAACCAGGAAACCAAGTTTGGTCAAATTTCAGTTAGCGATTTGTCTAGGATGGCGTAGAACAGCTGCATTTTTATACTTTTTCTGCTGATTGGAGGATGTTTATCGCCATCCTGAACCAACGGCTGGCCGGTCCTTGGCAATAATTCTTCCTCCAACTGGACGGCGGCGCCCTTGTGGTACGTCCTCGTATCTCTGAAAGTACTAATCTTAAAACAAAACGGAATTCGGCGTTGGGCACCGTGATACCCGGTGGCCTAAACAATATATGGGGATCGTCATGGTGGACCCCGGAGGGCCGTCATCGGGGTCCTCACAACGTGGCAAATGACGTTACCTATATTTGGGCGATTGGTTTTTTCTTGACTGCCCAATATTCAGTCATCACTGACTTGTCACCCAAAATTGGGCTACGATGCATCCGTCACCCAATGAAAAGGCAATGGTGGTGCGACTCTTTCATTCTCAGTGCATTCTTTACTTCTCGATCCACGTTTCATCATCCCCCCATGTTTTAGGAGGGCAATTCACTTGAACAAGCTGAGAACTGACTCATGCTATTGAACGTTGCTCAATCTTTTGGTTAAGTTTATTTTTATTGATCAGCCTTGGCATTTACAGGTTTGGTACAGTGAAGAACAAAACTCTCGGCAATCATCACAAATTTAGTCTTGGGTTCCTACACATGGCAGCATAGCCTACATAAATTGCCCTTTTATACGATTTCTCATAGCCAGCATTCCTCACGACAAAAAGTACCGGTGAAGGACCCTTCCTCATCTCCTATTTATGTTCCCCGCATTCCTCCATGCAAAAAAATTCTTTGTCAAACAATCCATTTTTAAAAAGCATTTCAAGCAAAGAACGGCGCATATCAGGCTGCTGGGCGGAAGGTTCAGTTTTCTTTTTGACAGTGATGCCTCTTAACATGTTAACTTGCTTTTGGAAATGACCGAGGAAACTGCATTCACGGAAAAGGCGTCTCTCCTTTTTTTGTGGTGGCCAATTAAGTGCCATAATTTAAGCAAGTTTCCCATGTAAGAGCATTATCGTGACAAAACTTCTCACTTTCCGTCGGTACTTTAAATCTGCGTGTCAGCCTACAAATTGAACATCTCGCAACTGCAGAAGTAGAATGAGGAAGTTAACTATCGAGCCCAATCCCTGCAATTAATGAAACCAAGAAACAATATCAGTATGGGTGGGGGACGAATTGCAGTGCGATTTGTCAAATTTTTACATCACTCGAAAATGACGTTACATTCGTTGGGATGTGACTTTTATCCCGTGTCAACCTTCACACTCACTGTAAAAAGTCTACGAAGCATCGCAATACGAAGAAAACGAAGGCAGTGGAAAATCTACGAAGAAATGCTTTGTATTATGAAGCAAAATCCTTCGCAATACGAAGCATTTCTTCGTAATACGAAGCAATTCTAATGCCTCCATTTTCTTCGTAGTAACGAGGTGGATTCTTCGTAGGCTTTTTTGAGTGCTCCACTGGTAAAAAGGCATTAAAACTATGCCCTTATAGGGCGTTAACTGGCGAAAACGATTTACGCCTTTTAACGGCGTGAATCATTAAATGCCTATGAAAAGACATTTAAATTTTGCCTTAAAGTCCATTCAGGCCCGTCCCTAGAGTGATGTCCCCCCTTAAGAACTAGCGGAACAGGCTCATCCGCCAACATTTGCTCTATCTAAATGCATAGGACATTTTTAATCCTCACTCAAAAAAGTCTACGAAGAACGTGCTTTGTAGCTACAAAGAAAATAAGGGAATGCAGAATTGCTTCGTATTACGAAGAAGTGCTCCGTGTATTACGAAGAAATGCTTCGTGTATTACGAAGAAATGCTTCGTATTGCGAAGGAATTTGCTTCGTAATACGAGCCATTTCTTCGTAGATTTAACAATGCCTTCGTTTTCTTCGTATTGCGAAGCGACGCTTCGTTGACGTTTTACTGTGCTATACTTTAATTCAAGCGTAATAAACGTGTTCAAGCGTAACTTTATGTTTGACTCAAGCATAGAGTTACGCTTTAGTTTTACTAGTGCTACCGCCTTTAAAGACGAGGTACGGAAATTTTCACCCTTTAAGGATGATGCTCTCCGGCTGAACATCATTTAAGGGTCCGTGGTACCGCCTTGGGAGTGCTCCATCGTCAATTAAGCTCTGAGCCTACACTGTTATTCAAAGAATGTGACGTCATATTCGTTAGAATGTGAAATGTGTCTCGTTCGTTTGAATATGATGTAACAATCGTTTTGATCTACGTTGAAACTGGAGTCATTTCCAAATTAAACAGCCGTCACGTTCCGACGAGTGTGACATTGAATTTAAACTAACGTGGCAATGAGCAGGACCTCGATAGGCTATATCGCGTTTAAGAGTGTAATGATGCATGAAGCACAACGTACCGTTAGTGCCAAACTGAGGTCCAACGTTAGTAAGTCGCAGATGCGTACAACAGCGGGGCGCCTCGTTAAATAGGTGCTGAGTATTTCCAACTGAAATACAAAAGACGTTTTGGTTGGTACATTGTGTGCATGACTTGCCAACGTCACACGTAGGATACTGTCAACTGCACAGATACTTTCCTGTTTAGATTCCTGCCGAGTCAAATAGCTGACGCTTGCCAGTGAGGTGACTATCGTTAAGGATTTATTACCCTGCAAAAATGTGCTTGTAAATTCAAGTGACCAAAGTATACGGGAAGATGCTTATCACCAAGAAGTCGGTTTTGAGCTCGTTTTGAGTCCTCGAATCAAGTTAAATCGTTCAACAGTGGGCAGCGCAATTCACTCTGATCAATGTTCGGTGTACGCACTTCTTCGGTCTTGCCGACACAGGTTTAGAAAGGGTTGGTTAGGTGCACGAGCGAAGGAGTCTGGGTCGACTTAGAACTATTCTCTTACCTCTGAGGACACACTATCGGCTGTGCGCAACGACCATGCGACACAAAACATGTAAATCAGGATCTGTGCTGCCGAGAGTGTAACAGAAGCCACAGCGACATCAGCAGAATCCCCTTTATGGTAAACAGTCATTATCAACGGAGCATTAATCGTTAATACGAGTGTCGCAACGACTAGCAAGCACATGTTGAACAAAACGAATGCTACTTGTGAACCGAAGCACTCGCAAACATCATCTAAGCATTCTGTCGTGTCGAGGTGGTCCTTGTGAATCTGGAAGAAAACCCATACACCGATTTATTTGACAATCCGAAAAATACATCCTTCCTCGTTCATTGCCCTTCCAACTAAGCCTGACCTTCTCATAACAGACACGTGGTTTTGGTCAACCGTCTAAAAACTTACGTTCTTGGACAAGGCGAACAAACACGTAGTTAAGCTAGGAGACGGTTCACGCACGTAGTTTCCTGTTACAGTCTAACAAACACGTAGTTCGATGCAGCGTTTTATTTTAGCAGTCAAATGGATGGTGGGCAGCTCTAGAGACTGTTCATGTTAATTCTAAGGTGCTTAGAGACAATTTAAACCTAATAGTAGCAAGTCAAGTCTCGGGGGGCCCTTCGTTAGTCCTTTTGAAATGCTGTAGTTTACTTAGCAGAAACACTGTCTTTACACGGCAAATTTCATAAGAAAGATTGATAAAAGCAGATGTGATGCCAAACTGACTTATTTTTTCTGTCTTGCAGTGTTTGTATGGCTGATGAAGCAAACATTATAGGATATGCAACTGCGTGTTTGCTGAACCGACAACCGACCTATGTGAGCGTTGTGGTTGTTCTCCGAAATGGCCGTGGAGCTACGTGTTTGTCGGCGTGGCGCTCAGAGTACGCCAGCTTTAAAGAAGGCGATCCAACAACGTGTTTCTTTTTATTCATTTGCCTTTTAAGGAAGCCCCTTTTACGTGAGGGGTGAAGTAGTTTAAAGGGTGCTCCTCTAACTCGGTTATTTCAAGTACGTTTCGTGCAATCTTTGAGTAACACTAAACACCCGTGTCAATTTTGTCAGAGACATTGCCTGGAACTCGGTCTGGAATTCTCATAGAAATTTTGCGAAATTGTGCGTCGAACAGCTACGATTGAGAAAACTTGTTCCGACATTCATGGCTTGATTTCTAAAGTTGGCATCCAAAATTCTGGTACCTGGGCTCAGCCTGTAGAGAATTGGAAAGTTTTATCAGATGGAGTGAGGCTTCGTAAACCGTGTCCCTAAGGTTACCTGAGTTCCAACATTCGAAAGCTATCAAGCAACAACACACAACGCAGTGGGCGAATCATCGATATTTAAATATCATGCACAAGCTAACAGGTCGAATCTAGAATATAGCTGAGTAATTCAGAGATAAACCAAAAACTTTGGTCACGCTTCACTGAAACGTGTTGTGACATCTCACATGAGATGTGCGTCGAGTTCAAACTGCTGATCCTTTCGTGCGGGTTTATGGACCAAAACAAACCTGCACGATATAATCGGAGATGTCCTCTCGTTTTTCTTTTACTTCTTTCAAAGATGTGAGTTCTTCATTGAGACGATTGTAACTGCTTCTTAAGGTATCCAGAACGAACATGAAAAGTGACAGTTCCGCAGTTTCCAGAAGCTTCTGCCGAAAATAAATGCAGATGCGCCGTCGAGAATGAGCACGTCTTACCAGAAGCTGCTATCAGACATATCAGACAAATCGAGTATAATTCATTGTCAGAGCCTTTAAAGTGACTATTAACGCCGACCCATAAATTGGGCCAGCGGGAAGTGTCAGGTGCTGAGAGTTTCGAATGAAAACGTATCCTATCCCTTCCAGCATCGGCTGAAACCCCTACAGTTCATATTTCTTGATATGCAAGCAGAAATTATTAAAATGAACACGTTTTAATCGACTTATTTGACCAAGATAGTCTATTCTGCTTGCTTGTAGAATATGAAATTCTATCATAAAAAAGGTAAATAGGTTGCAACTGGCATAAGAACAGCGTTGTTCATGGAATTTTTGACACAGATATACCGAATGGTCGTGTCGCGAGGCGATATGTACTTACCTCCAAAACCATTGAAATGGTTACGAAGGCGCTCATGGCTCTCATTCGCCTTGCAAAAAACCCGTACAGCGTGAAAATGGTGACGGCAACAGTTCTCGCTAGGTCCGGGTAGAATATGAGCAGAGCCTTGGACGGCGCCGAGGGCATCTCGTCCAGGATGACGGGGTCCGTGAGCACGCGCTGCAGGTGCGGGTACTGGCGCCGCACCACGAGCAGGCGGATCGCGGCCACGCCGAAGGCCATGGCGATGGTCATGGACACCAGCAGCACCTCGGCCAGCGTCATGTGCGCCTTCACGGGGTGCAGCATCATCAGTGACGCGTTGTACAGCAACAAGCACATGCAGCCTATGCTCGAGGTGACCGTCATGCAGATGCTGTACCTAAAAGACAGAAGTAAATGGTAGGATGGGGTGCACCGGTAAAACTAAGGCGTAGTCGTATGCCTTTCGTGAAGCGGGCTTATGCGCTTATTTCCTCTTCTAAACGCGGGGGCAAGGGTTTGAAGCGTAGTTGCACGCGTGGGCGTAAAGTCTTTAAGCGTAGTTCGATGCTAGAATGAAGTGTACAACTACGCCCCGTTTCACCAGTGTGGTGTTCAAAACTCAGAGGAGTCCCCTCCCCCCCCCCCCAAAAAAAAAGGAAAAAGTTTAAAAAAACTGTTGTTTTTGTTTCAATCAGGCAACATGTTCTTCGGAGCCAGAAGTTGTTAAAATGGCTGGATGGTTCCAGAGGCTATAAAGCTCTGTGTTTTCCGTTAGTTGTTTCACCAATGTGATGGGTTCATTGTAAAATTGAGACGCCCCTCCTAGTTGATTGATGAAAGTGACTAAGCTGCAATTTTCTTTCAATCAAACCCCACCAGAAACGAACCCTTCGGTTTTTATTGGGCCCATTATTGTGTGTTTGGCTAATCTGAAGGGGAAAGCAGCACTCTGTTTTCGTGTTTTGTTAGTTTTAAAACCTTTTCAAAATGTTATTAATCTTAAACCAAAACATGTATATCAATTTCAGGTATATTGAGTTGACCTTATGCTAGATGCAAGGTGGTCTCCCTTTTTATTTATTTTAATGAGCGACGAAGGTATTTTACTTTCCTCTCCTTTTGTTGTGTTGTCAGCGGCATGTAATAAGGTCATGTTGCTTCCCAACATCACATTCAATAGTTTTCTTGCGCATAACTTCTGCACGAAATTGATCATGCGCGTGAAACGCAGGAATGCATGACAACAACGCACATTTTTGAGCTAAGTTGTGCACATATATGTGTTCCCTTCAAAAACGCTTGCTCAATTTTTGGGCAAAGGTTATGCACAAAAAACTGCGAAGTAATTTGGTGCGCGGTGATTTAAAAATCAGTGTTTCCATATTTTTCATGGTTTTTATCCGCCATTTGGGTGTTTGGCACCGAGTTTCAAGGTGGGGGTGGGGGGTCACTGATGAGGGGGTGACGAACGATCCATCTACTCACCAACGCAGCCAACGAGGTTGTGTTACCATGCTTCCAGTTTGCTTGTAAGGAGCTAGTCCCAAGATACGGAACAGTCTCATGGGGAACGTCTTCATCACTGCCTGTGTGAGCATGTTTCTCCTCCATCTAAATGCACTCGGAATGGACTGGCCTTTCATCGTCTTTCGAAGCTCTGCTGGAAATCAACGAATGTTTCTAAGAAAAAAATATTAAAAGAAGATGTTTTTAGGTAAAAGCACCTAATGACTAATTGTTTTCAACAACACTGAGAGAAAAGTTGCGGGGAAATCTGTTAACAACTGGTGCTAATTCTCCTTGCGCAAAACCCAACATTTTCCGGAGCCCTCTCGACAACCTTCTCCGTAAGACTTACCGTGGACCTCAATGGTCTGCGACGAGCATGCGGAGGAGACTGTGAGTCGCACAGGGAATATTGACGAAACGCTATGGAAAATGTTGCTTTTTCGGTACGGAGAATCATAGAATAAAAAGTTAGCTGACTTTTTCGTATTTTTGCCACGGTGTAGCCACCGATTTCCCAGCATTAATAAATTAAAAGGCGGAAAAGGAAAGAGTCTTAATGAAAACCAAATTTTGGGCGATGAATACGGTTTTAGCCAAATAAGGGTGGGAATCATTTCATCTATGGAACTTACTTGAAATAGGAAACCTTCCTCACCCAAATCTGGGTGAATAAATGATTCTGACCCAAATTTGGGTGACAGAAAAAACTTCACCCGAACTTTTAGGCCTGATTATGACTCTTTCATTCTCAGTAAATGTAAAAACGACAACCGTAATGACTGTAGGGTTGAGACTGGCAAAAAGATCGAAAAAGCTCTGTCGTGTTTTTCTCAATGTGCGGTGTTTGCCGTGCAACACGGATAACCAGCTCGGTCTGTGCACGCCACTCGTAGACGGCACAGTGGGCTAGTACGTGTTCCGCTGTGGAGGCCTTTTTGGCCGAGCCCCGTTGCGCTGTCAATGCACTGGGCGAAGGTGAACCGTGTCACAAAAGTCGATAGGCCGGTGGGGTTTTTCAGGTGTTGCGTGTGCCGCAACTATTTCACCATGAGAGCGTGTGGCAGAGGGGCACTTTGCAGGGCAGGCGGCCCAGTTAAAGCAGTTCATCAGATACCTTGGGAATCCAAACGCTTGTATACAACGTCGATTGGTGCACAATACGCGTTTCAATCCGTTTTGCACCAATGGCTTTTTGCATCGCACGCTAAGTGCGATGCCTTCCCGTGCATTAGCATAGCGCATTTAGGGGACGCATCGCCCGAAAGGTGCGATGTGACTGCACTGCACGTGCAATGGTCATATCGTTTGGAATCGCAGTGTACACGCATGGAAGACTTTGTCCTTAAAGTGATGGTGAACACCTCCCCAGCACCACTGCAAATGGCTTGCCATGTCTTGATGTATATAAATATAAGGTTATCAAATTAAAGCTGGCTCCTTTTCCAGGGACTCTTGTGGGTGGCTAGATGGACCACAACAGCTGTGACCCCGTCAAAACTAACCAGACCGAAACAGGAAACTCATCTTACTTTATAATAATTCCCAAAAGCAATTATGTCATAGCACGTATGGTGCATTGCGCTGAGACATCGAACAATACAGAGAGGTGACAGGGTTGGTTTTTACCTCTCTGATTCGGACGGGTGTTTTCGTGTCCTAGACACATGTAAAAAGCCGGAGTATCAGGTGCGGCAAAAATTTATTGTCTAATCTGTAGCCATGTTTTTGTTCTTTGGGCATTTTCGACTTGAATTTGGGTGTTTTGCCCTTTATCTTGAGTTTTCCCGCTAGTTGGTCGCGACATAGTTCTCCTGGCGTGAAATGAGCCAAGGAATCCAAATCTGTGTCCAGAATTGAGCTGCGGCTCGTACTGTAGGAGATATTAGCAAGAAGCGTCCAAAAACTACCGAAAAAGTACCAAATCTAGTAGTAGTCCTTAAATCGTTTGAAAGGCTTTCCATGGGGTATAAAAAATTGTTGCAATATAAGCCATGTTTAGCAAGTTTTACTATTAAAACACAGAAATTCGGTTCACGAAACTTCACGTTTTTATTTTGCGCTCTCACACAAGAACAGGGACACATACAGTTACCCGGATTACTCCGCACACCCGGGAGCGGGAGGTACTTCATTATGAGAAATACTTCACTACACTCAACACTGCTAGGGGGTTTGGTTCTGTATGACAAAGTGCCTTATTCCAACACCCCTCCTCAATTTCTCAATACACTCAGGAGTAACTTACATACTTTCATTACAAACGTTGTAACATGTCACTTCAAATATAATAAATTACAATGAGAATTGAGATTATATTGCACACGCACATTGACCCTGCATTAACACAGTCGTTCAACCACAACTTCTAAACAAAATTGTTTCAACTTGAAGAGCCTCAATTTTCTTTCAACACATACTCTACAGATTCATGCCACGTGATTAATTAAACATATCATACTATTTACCAGAAACACATCACAAAAAAATTCTTTTACCAAAAGCTTTAACACAAATTTCATAAATCAAATTCATTACAACAAATTGCCCTATTTGGCTAAGTTCCTTTGCTCAGAACTTATGGTGTAGGGAAAACCTCGATCAACAGAAAGGCAAAAACCTTACCAGCAATTTGCTTAGTTCAAATATATCATGAAGTTCAAAACTTAGATACACCACACCGCCAATACATTTACGGTAATTCTAAAATCTTCACATTTTTTTCCATCAAAAATTAGTTTTGAGCTTAAATTAGCTGCATTTAATCAAATCAAAAATTTCTGTCACAAGCTACTGACAAATAATAAAATACCAAAAGACTCAAGAACTTGACATAACTCATTTTTACACGAACATTTCGAAATAAAATCTTGACTCCGAAAACAGACACATAATTGAATGACAACATAACACAGTCCAAAATAAATATTTCCTATTTCCTCAAATCATCAGAATCATTACAGTGCTTTCAACTGCTGCATTTGAATTATTTCTCACCCTGAAAAGTCATATACTCCACTTGCTCACTTGCAATCAATCATTTAACATGCTTCAACTGACAACTTTTCATTCACAGATATTCATCCAGTAACTGTAAAACAATTTTGAAACAAAAACACATACTCAACAAACTCCACACATTAATGAATAACCAACATTCTAATCCAACACAACGTAACACAAATCAATGTTGCTACGGTACTTAAATTTTTGGCTGAGCGATTAGCGAAGCCAGTTACTTCACTGGGGTTGAAAAACTTTTCCTGTCTGTCTGTGTGTCCGCACTACTCCTCCTGAACGGCTCGGCCGATCTAGCTGAGATTTTACAGGGTTATTGGCTGAGCGATTAGCGAAGCCAGTTACTCCAGTGGGGTTGAAAAGTTTTGTCTGTCTGTCCGTTTGTGTGTCCGCATTACTCCTCCCAAACGGCTAGGCCCGATCGGAACGAGATTTTGCAGGGTTCAAAGGTATATCCTTGGCTCGCCACACGCCAAAATTCAGCTCTCTATCTCAAATAATTCAGTCGTATTAACGTAAACACACTAAAAAAAACGGCAAAAAAAGTGCAAATTTACATTTTGGAGACATTTTTACATGGTTTCGTATGTTTTTGAAGGTGCTCATGACGAAAATGAAATCAATTTCTACCCTTGACATTAGTTTTAACTGCGAATTGGCTACCTCGGCCCGAATTTACCAACGTTATCAACTTGGACCCTTCACCTTGAAAAAAGAGGGTCGACCGACTAAAAATTTTAACTGCAGATTTCGATAGGTCTCGGCAAGACCTGTTCAAAGAGAGGTCGGAAGGGGGGTCTAGGAGCCCGACTTCATCAGTTGGCCAAATCAGGATCTTGAAAAAAGGGGATCGACCGACTAAAATTTTTTTTGGCAGATTTCGATAGGTCTCGGCAAGACCTTTTTAAAGAGCGGTCGGAAGGGAGGGGTCTGAGAGCCCGCCTTCATGTATTGTGAAAATTAGTGCAAAGTGCAACGGCCATGTTTTGCACATTAACTTTGGCACAGTAGGAACACAAGAGCGGGCCTCAGTCCTGATGTTACATCAATAAGTTTGCGCTTTACCTCCACGAGGTGTGAGGTGCGAGGACCGAAGGCCCGAGAGACGGCCTCCGATTAGGCCAAGCCAGGACTGGTGCGAGGGCCGAAGAAGACCCGAGAAGAATCCGCCAGCAGGCCAAGCTGGTATCGGCCCCTGTCGAACTGAATTGCCGGCGCAGCGAAGCGGAGCTGCCTACTCGGTTCGACGGAAGGGCGCGCCCTAACAGGAAGCGCCGCAGGCCAGGGTAGGTGTAACGCCAGGTGTTGATAGTCGAAACTGGCGCAGCATCGCGAAGCCTGTTACGACGAGTCAGTCTGGCGGAAACCTACTTTTTTTTTGGAGACCTGTTCCAACACATTATTTGGAACATAGGTTAAACCTCCGTTACTTCCTCGAAGAGCAAGAAAAAGAAGGAGGAAGACGTCTTTGATGTCGGCAGGACTGTGGTCAACCACTGCGGGGACTACCGGAGGAAGGCTTTGCGCCGTGCGGACGGCACCGACGGGGAGGTCAGCGAGGTAGACAGTGAGGAGGAAGACAACTCTGGCAACGACAACTACACAACTTAGCAAAGGGGATGAAAAAGTTGCAAAAGATGAAAAACAGCTTGCCGAAGGCAAGCAGGAAGCGCCGCAGGCCACGGTAGGTGTAATGCCAGGCGTGGATTGTCGAAACTGGCGCAGCATCGCGAAGCCTGTTACGCAGGGTTGCCAGATGCCGCGGTTGTCCGCGAAACCTGCGGTTTTTGAAAGGCGTTTGTGGTGAAAAAATTGGGTCGGCGGTTTTCTGCGAAACCTGCGGTTTTTCATCAGGGGTCGATAATTTAACGTAATTAACCCTGAGATGGCATGTGGGATTACTGTGGGAACGAGAACTACAAGCTGCGAGTGGGCAAAGGTTGGCAGAAAGAGAAGGCGCTCGTCTATTGTTTATTTTGTAGAGGAGTCATTGCCATCCCTCGCCTTCAACGTCTGCCTTTGGGGACGATTTTTATAGCTAGATTTGAATTAATAGCGCGAAACGGCACTTCCGGCGGTTTCTGCGGTTTTTGCGCCATCTAGCGGGGTCTGGCGTAAACCTACCTTGTTAGGTATGTCCTTGGCTCGCCACACGTAAAAATGCAGCTTTCTATCGCAATCCAATCAGTCGTACCAACGAAAAAACACTGAAAAAACGGCAGAAAAAGTGCAACTTTTATGTGAGTTTTCATTTTAGAGACATTTTGACATTGTTTCGCATGGTTTAGATGGTGCTGATGACGGAAATGAAATCCATTAAGACCCCTGACCAAAGTGTCAACCACGTAGGGGCTACCCCGTCTAGAATATTCTAATATAATATACTTCGACGATTCATCACGTAGTGCACTACTCATGGCCTCAATGAACCTTAAAACATCTTGCCGAAGGCAAGCAGGAAGCGCCGCAGGCCAAGGTAGGTGTAACGCCAGGCGTGGATTGTCGATACTGGCGCAGCATCGCGAAGCCTGTTACGACAAGACACGGTCTGGCGTAAACCTACCTTGTAAAATAGTTGATCGAACGACGATGCCTTATATAGGATAAAAGTTCCTGTTGCAAGTAAAAGTTCAACTAACCTTATCATCTCAAAATCAACCCAAACCTAAGAAATCTGGAAAAGGTGGCTGAATGCAATCAATGTAGACACAGAAATGCGCGAGTATATCGTTTAAAAGGTTCATAGATATCCCCAAAACCTGCAAATTCCCTCAGCTCGCTTCGCTCGCTAACAATTTACATTTGCCAACTTAAATAGCCCTAAGAACCACAAATTTTCTCAGCTCGCAGACAAACGCTGACCATCCTAGATAACCCTCAGACCTTGTAAAGTATACTTCGACGGTTCATCACGTAGTGCACCACTCATTGCCTCAATGAACCTTAAAACAGCTTGCCGAAGGCAAGCAGGAAGCGCCGCAGGCCAAGGTAGGAGTAACGCTAGGCGTGGATTGTCGAAACTGGCGCAGCATCGCGAAGCCTGTTACGACAAGATACGGTCTGGCGTAAGCCTACCTTGTAATTTAAAAGACTCGACATAAGAGGGAAATTGACAACAACCTTTGTACTGATGTCACAGCTTTTCTTACTTCTGACATACTTCTTACAGGGGGTACTGACTACTCTTCCCTCCTCCATGTACCGAGTACACGGTCCGGATGCTAGGATGACTGAGTTCGTGAAGCTGTTCGAAAATGTCTCGACGCAGTGATGCTGGGACGAAAGGGCGAGGACGGCCTGTGGACAAGTCACATTTAAGCAGGATGCATGTTCCTGGTACCGTGTAATCGTTCAGTTTGAGTGGCGAGTCCGCTGGGAAGCTGCGGAGCTCAGCGTCCGTTTCCTGTGCTTCAGCCAGGGCCTTGTGGTCGACTGATTTCAGCGTAACGAGGTTGACGCGTGAGGGTGTGTCAGCGACAACGTTGTCCACGCCGCTAACATGTCGCACGTCTGTAGTGAACTGAGAAACATACGTCAGTTGATTACGCTGGATAGGCGGTAATTTGTCCCTTTTAATGAGTGACCAAAAAATATTAACGGCTTGTGATCAATGTATATCGTAAAAGGTTGTCCTTCAAACGCGTGTCGGAAGCGGAAAACACCTTCGTAAATAGCCTATATGTCTCGTTGAAAAGGAGGCCATTCAGAATGTCTTTGAAATAGCTTCTTGGAGAAGAAAGCAAAACAAGTACCGTTGACAAACTGTTCCCCAAGGTAGGTTTACGCTAGACCGTGTCTTGTCGTAACAGGCTTCGCGATGCTGCGCCAGTTTCGACAATCCACGCCTGGCGTTATACCTACCTTGGCCTCCGGCGCTTCCTGCCTGCCTTCGGCAAGCTGTTGTAAGGTTCAGTGAGGCAATGAGTAGTGCACTACGTGATGAATGGTCGAAGTATATTATATTAGAGTTTTCTAGACGGGGTAGACCCTACGTGGTTGACACTTTGGTCAGGGGTCATAATGGATTTCATTTCCGTCATCAGCACCTTCCAAACCATGAGAAACCATGTACAAATGTTTTTAAGATGGAAAGTCACCAAAAAGTTGCACTTTTTCTGCCGTTTGTTTCAGTGTATTTTCGTTGATACGACTGAATGGATTGTGATAGAAAGCAGCATTTTGGCGTGTGGCAAGCCAAGGACATACTTATTAACCCTGCAAAATCTCAGCCCGATCGGCCGAGCAGTTAAGGAGGAGTAGTGCGGACACACACACACGCAGACACACACTCAGACAGGAAAAGTGTTTCAACCCCAGTGGAGTAACTGGCGTCGCTAATCGCTCAGCCATAAATTTAAACAAAAACAAAACAAAAAGACTCAAAACATTTAAGCGCCCCACTTAGGCACACATCCGTCAACATATGAAATAAAACTAAAATTTAAACAAAAACAGAACATGGAGATGCGAAACATTGAAAGCGCCCTTCTCAGACGGTTACGTTGAAAATAATTTCATGAGCTTTACCAACACTCGCTTATCAATTCAGACAATCAAACAAATATAAAAACAATATCAAAAGGAAAAAAAACAATTTGAAACAACATTTTTGAACGGTCAAACTTTTTTCATCCCCTTTGCAAGAGTTGTCTTCCTCCTCACTGTACATCGCTGACCTCCCCGTCGGTGCCGTCCGCACGGCGCAAAGCCTTTCTCCGGTAGTCCCCGCAGAGGTTGACTACAGTCATGCCGACATCAAAGACGTCTTCCTCCTTCTTTTTCTTGTTCTTAGAGGAGGTAACGGTGGAGCTATAACCTGAGTTCCAAATGATTTGTTAGTACAGGTCTCTAAAAACAAGGTAGGTTTGCGCCAGACCGTGTCTTGTAACAGGCTTCGCGATGCTGCGCCAGTTTCGACAATCCACGCCTGGCGTTACACCTACTTTGGCCGGCGGCGCTTCCTGCTTGCCTTCGGCAAGCAGTTTGAAGGGTTCATTGAGGCTATGAGTAGTGCACTTCGTGATGAATGGTCGAAGTATACAAGCTAGGGCGCGCCCTTCCGTCGAACCGAGTGGGCAGCTCCGCTTCGCTGCGCCGGCAATTCAGTTCGACAGGGGCCGATACCAGCTTGGCCTGCCGGCGGATTCTTCTCGAGCCTTCTTCGGCCCTTGCACCAGACATGGCTTGGCCCAATCGGACGCCTTCTGTCGGGCCTTCAGTCCTCGCACCTCACACCCCGTGGAGGTAAAGCGCAAACTTATTAATGTAACATCAGGACTGAGGCCCGCTCTTGTGTTCCCACTGTGCCATAGTTAATGTGCCAAACATGGCCGTTGCACCAATTTTCACACAACATGAAGGCGGGCTCACAGACCCTCCGACCCCTCTTTGAAAAGGTCTTGCCGAGAGCTATCGAAATCTGCGGCGAAGGACTTGAGGGCTTCAATATGCTGTCAGCAGGCGACGATCCTCTCTTCTGAGAGTTAGGGTTGAAGGTTGCATCTTTGTCGTCTTCTAAAAACGGGATCGGCTGGCGTGCCTGCTCTAAAGCAGCAGCATCAACAGCGGGCAGACTCATACTAGAAGCTAGGCTGAGCGCCATGACCGTCCTGTCTAGCGTTCAAACTGTTTTTAGTCGGTCGATCCCCTTTTTTCATGATCCTGATTCGGCCAACTGATGAAGTCGGGCTCCTAGACCCCCCCTTCCGACCCCTCTTTGAAAAGGCCTTGCCGAGACCTATCGAAATCTGCAATGAAATTTTTTGACGATCGACCCCCTTTTTTCAAGATGAAGAGTCGAAGTTGATTGTGTTCGTAAATTCGGGCCGAGGTAGCCAATTTGCAGTTGAAACTTTGGTCAGGGGCCGAAAATGATTTCATTTTCGTTATCAGCACCTTTAAAAACATACGAAACCATTTTAGTGCTTTTTCGTTGGTACGACTGAATAATTTGAGATAGAGAGCTGAATTTCGGCGTGTGGCGAGCCAAGGATATACCATTCAACCCTGCAAAATCTCATCCCGATCGGCCGAGCCGTTTGGGAGGAGTAGTGCGCTCACACATAGACAAACTTTTCAACCCCACTGGAGTAACTGTCTTCGCTAATCGCTCAGCCAATGTTTTGCACTGTCAGCAAAACCTACTGCTCCTCTCGCCCAGGCGCTCGGCACGGCACGGGATTTTCCAACTTTCCAAACGACGTGCTCTTTCTCTGTTTAGTAGGAAATAGATTGCCGTAGTACTGCGTGTTTGTCAGACATTAGTGAACAACATATCAATTTTTGGGAAGACTGGTAAATTTTCTAAACGAGTATTGTTAATTGAGAAGCTGCGGTGCACCCGTCCTCCCATATGAGCCCATGTTAAAGGAGCCCCCCAGGACCCATTTTTGATGCACTTTTGAGAAATATTGGTATAGTAAAAAAGCAAGTGGCGTTCAGAATTCGGCAGGCGGGCGCTCAAACCGCATTCTAACAAAATTTCATTGTAGTGGTACATCACAGACACGGTCAAAGAACTTCCTTAAACGCAGAGAGCATGTATTAAAAACTAAGGTTAGGTTAGGCCATAGCCCAAGTCCCCGAAGGGCAAACACACTCTGTTTCCGATGTAGAAATTTCTACATGGGTGAACAGAAGTGGAAAGAAGGCTCGTACAGCATACAAGTAATCTCCCCCAGAGAGGCTGACAAGCTATGTCCTAGTACATGGTACTGCCCTTTTTTAATATATATTTTTCAATCACTTTGTAAGGTTCAGAAAATTAAATGGTGGTAAAAGCATTGGAGCCTTAGAAAAATATCTCTCTTTGTCGTAAACTGTTAAGCTCTCGCATTCTATTTGACTTCGCGTCTTCTTGAGAGGAGCGGCGCTGCCGGAGCGCCTGTCAAGTCGAGAGTAGGCAACGCGCCGTGCAATGGTGTAGAAAGCGCTGCCTACACGCGACATTGCATGTCTGTCATTATTTCTTAATAATGGTAAAGTAAGTTCTGTAATTATATAATGAATATCATCAAAGAAAAACTCTTTTTCTTTAAAACAAGATAATTTTATTGAAAGCGATTAACGCTTAAGAAAAAAAAATGGTTTGGTTACACGTTTTGATAATTCACTATAGATATAAATCACTGGAAGAAAAATAGTGTCAGTCAGAATAACAATATTGTATAATGCACATTTTAACTTAATGCAACCCTTCCTTTGAATAAAATTTTCTTTAAACATTATCTGTGGTGCATCTTCGCTGCAGGAGCCTGATCTGTCGTTTTAAGAAGTTGACGTGCCGGTCAGCCAAACAGCGTGATTCGTTGCATCTAGCAGTCTTCTTTAGCGTATCTGCAGCACACTCCTGTTGCAGTGCAATGATGCGTAGTTGTGCAAAGTCCTTAGGAACTGCAAAGAAATTTGCTTCATTCAATCACCTAAAATAAGCAGTATAAGGCACCTAACCTCACTCATTTAGCCTCTTTTACCAATGGACTGCATTTTCAGAAGTATGGCAGACACACGATTCTGCACTTGCACTCTGGCTTCAATCATGTTTCTAAGCCTTATCTTGTTGTCAAATGATTCATTTAAGGCAGAAACCTCCTTGTGAAAAGCACAAGTTGTGGCCTCCATGTTTTCACTGTACACTGTGATAGGTTAGGTTAGTGATAAATCATTACAAATCAAGGAGTCAACAGAAATAAGAATTCATTACAAATCAAGGAGCAGTTTTTGCATAGCTTCCGTTGGCTCCCACGGTGTTAACTTAGGCAGCCGAACAGAAGATACAAACGGGTCTGACGTTATAAGCAGCCGTTTAAATAAGTCATGCAAACTATCAATTCTAGAAGAAAAAATAGGGTTTATTTAGACGAATGCAATGAACGCGAATTAATGTCGGAGGTTTATATTTGACTTTATTTTACTCACCTAGAACACTTTCTAGTGTGGTTTTCCCTGAAGTTTCGCAGGTCCTTGTTCCTGCTCTCTTGAGCCTCCTCAGACAAGGAGCCCACAGCAAGAGGCAAGGACTCCATGATATCAGCTCCGTGTATTAAAAGTTTGTGTACTGCCTGGGGCATATAGTACCACGAGTAAAAGCTGGCAGACAAATTTGCTGTCTCTAGGCAGTACTCTCGGAAGGCTGGGATGTCAATGGCTCGACCACAGGACACAACCTAAAAAAAACAAAGAATGAACAAACACTGTAAATCGGAAAAAGCCATGAGGACAGACAGACTTATTGTGTTATGCTTCGGTTCCCAAGATACCTCTAAGATCAGCCCCAATCTGGATATCAAGTCAAAGTCAACTTCTGTAATTTTGGCGGCTTTTTCTGGATTGCGGAAAAACCTGCGCGCCGAGTTGCCATCGTTGGTCATTCCGTGCCCCTGCTTCACGAAGTCCAACATAAGGCCCATTTCGGCCCAGCACTCCTCTTGAATTTTTATTTTGCGTTCTTGGGCGCTTTTCTTTTCTTCCTTAGATTGTGCACGCCATTTTTTATTGTCAAGCTTGTAAGCTACATGGAGCACCATTTCCAAGCACCTGCAAAGATTTTTTCAAATGTTTTTTGTCCTTGTACTTTTAGTTTACGTGAACCCTAATACGTACCTTATCCGGCAGTGAAGAGGGGAGCTGCCGAATTTGTAAACTTCTTTATTTGGAACTCGTTTCAATACTTTTGTAACGTCGTTCATATCTTTTGGCTTTGCCCCACATACACATACATGGCACTGGGAGGAAGATGTGCCAGCCAGCACAGAGCATATCTTGCTATCCACCATGCACGGACAAAGTATGTGAATGACTTTAATGGTAGTATCTCCAGTTTTTATTTCAGTGGGTTGAAGTGTGCTGATTGACTGCTCCATCTCTTCGTGTGTCACTCTCGTTACTTCAGGAGTCTCAGTCTTGAAATCAAGCCGGACTGGCCTGCAGTAACGAGTCGACGCTGGACATGGATTTTTCCACACAATGTCTCCCTAAAAGAAAGTATAAAATTTAATTAACAACGACATAAGAGACAAACACTTTTCCTGTTCAACAAAATCAGTCGAGTACCTTGGCATTCTGCAGCTGAAGAGGGACCATGCAGGTAATAAATATGGTAGTGTCCTTAGTATCTTCATTGCCAGACTTCTGTTTGTATGCGGAGTGACCGGAGCTTCCGTCAAATCCGTATTTACTTTTCAAATTCAGACACATGTCTGTAATGCCCCTACAAAATAAAAAGAAAACTTTAATTTAGACAACACTCAGAAACAGAATGGCAAAAAATGTAAATGTTACAAAAAAAATTCATAGGAAGACCGTTCTTAAAATAAAATAGTTTGGAACAATTTTGTAACCAATGAAAATTTAACCGGTACAGACATGGTTTACGTATAAAATCTCCCCAACCACTGTAAATGCAAAGGTGAGAAGGAAAAGCTAAATGTGGCGAGAAATGTGCCAAAAAAAAAACGGCAAAACCAAAAATCTCGCCAACCAAAGGTGTAACTTTTCCGCCACAAATCAGTAAAAAATTTTGTCTTGTCTCTCGGCGAGAAAAAATCCTTGTCATTGTTCGGTGGGAAAAAGACCTAACCCTTGAAACGGCCAGAAGTTTCACCTTTGAATTTACAGTGTATCCCTCCACCAGATCATGCGAAAGAAAATAAAATGTACCTTGCACTTTCAAGCAAACTAGTTTCATGCATTAGAAGAAGACGTTTAGCTGTGTGATCAAGAAGGGCTTGAAGTCTGACAACAGCGTGTGTCTCGCTTATTTCAATGTCAGAGAGGCTGGGCATGCTCCTTGTTGAGGCATCATAAATTTGCAGATACGGTGGAAACATTTTGGGGATGTTTTTTTCCACCAAACTTGATCTTAATGTCAAATAATCGTCTTTGCCTAGGTCAAGATGCAGCATAAGTGCAAGTGCTTCATCACTTGAGAAAACCTTCTGTGAAGATACTTTTTCATGAAACTTCATGGCATCTAGTATCTTTATTGCCGACTCATTTTGGGACTTAGGGTCTTCAAATATTTTTTGAATAAGTTTTGCAGTTTCGTTTTTCCCGTCCGCCCTGTCACTCAGCTCTGTAGCAAGAGCAAGTTCTGAAGTAGACCCCATTTTGCGTAGGGATTCAACGCGCTGCCTTTTTCTAATAACACTGTAAATCAAATGGTGATACATCTTACCAACTGAGGGGTGAAACAGAACTGTCTCACCGAAAAAGGGTGATACTAAAGTGTATCACCGTTAAAAGGTCGTACACGAATGTATCACCGAAAAAAGGTCGTACTCAAATGTATCACCGAAAAAGAGTGATACTTCCTCAGGAAAACAAGGGACCATCTCACTGATGTCTGACCATTTTTCGGTGATACATTTGTGTACGACCTTTTTTTCGGTGATACATTCGTGTATGACTTTTTTACGGTGAGACTTTTTGTATCACCGGAAATGGGTGAGACGTCTCACCCTTTGAATTGCAGTGAATGGAAAGGTCGTCAAATGAGGAGCAAGGCCTTCCCAGCCGTTTTGTTGGCTGAGCGATTAGCGAAGCCAGTTACTCCAGTGGGGTTGAAAAGTTTTGTCTGTCTGTCTGTATGTTTGTCTGTCTGTTTGCGTGTCCGCACTACTCCTCCCAAACGGTTTGGCCGATCGAGACGAGATTTTGCAGGGTTGTTAGGTATATCCTTGGCTCGCCACACGCCGAAATTCAGCTCTCTATCTCAAAAAATTTAGTCGTACCAACGAAAAAACACTAAAAAAACGGCAGAAAAAGTGCAACTTTTCAGTGACTTTATATTTTAGAGACATTTTTACATGATTTCGTATGTTTTTGAAGGTGCTGATGACGAAAATGAAATCAATTTCGACCCCTGACCAAACTTTTACCAGCGAATTGGCTACCTCGGCCCGAATTCACTAACATAATCAACTTTGACCCTTCATCTTGAAAAAAGGGGGTCAACCGACTAAAAATTTTTATTGCAGATTTCGACAGGTCTCGGCAAGACCTTTTCAAAGAGGGGTCGGAAGGGGGGTCTAGGAGCCCGACTTCATCAGTTGGCCTAATCAGGATCTTGAAAAAAGGGGATCGACCAACCAAAAAATTTTATTGCAGATTTCACGTGGTGCATTACTCCATGCCTCAAAAATCCTTGAGACAGCTTGCCTCAGGGAAGCGCCGCAGGCCAAGGTAGGTGTAACGCCAGGCGTGGATTGTCGTAACTGGCGCAGCATCGCGAAGCCTGTTACGACAAGACACGGTCTGGCGTAAACCTACCTTGTACTTGGGGCTGCTCTAAAGTGTACTTCTTGATTCAGCCACTTAAAGCTTGGATGGAGTGGGCTATCAAAAGGAACTCTTTTAGATACTTTAGCACGCCTTTTAAATTCATAAGAGACTCGGTGCAAATCATCCTTTGCTTTTGCGAGGTCATCGGCAGTCAACTTCTTGGATAAGGGTTTCCTGTTTTATCTTAAATGGGGCGTTGTCTACGCTATACTGTACAGCTCCAGTATTTTGGGAGAATAATTATTCAGGAGTGCCTAAAGGGAAATAGGATGGAAAAAATAGAAAGCAGAATTGTAAGAGCAGAAAGTTTAAAAAAGGCGAAAGCAAGGGGAAAACAACGGACCAAAACTGTGTACACCAAAACTTTAAATTCACTAACATATAAAAACAACAAAAAAACATCCAAATAATTCCTAAAAAAATGCAAAAAATATTTAAAATTTTATCATAACTTTGCAAAATTTATAAAATTTATTCAAAAAATCGAAAAGTTTAAACTACCAGAGCGTACACCAAGGATTTATAGTTGTTTGCCCCGCTGCCAAGAAGAAAAGCATAAAGCAAAAAGCGACAAAACGTTCGAAATCACATCCGACTGATTCGCTGTCTCTCTCGTGGTTATTCCAAATGTTAAAGTCAAACGCGAAAAAAGCCACCCTCTGTTCTGCTCTAAACCAGCGCGCCTGCAGAGCATCGGATAGGCACCCTGCACAGTGGGCCAGAGGACCGCGCAGACGGCCAAAACTCTGGACGCGTTTGGGGCTCCAGAGTCGCTCGAATCGAACGAGTGACCACACCAATGGATTGCTCTCCGAACGAGGAATCCATTGGAGGGGTCACACGTTTGATTCGAGTGTCATGTAGCGACTCTAGAGCTCAAAACGCGTCTTCAGTTTTGGCCGTCTCGCCGATCATCTGGCCCACTGTGCCCCGCTCGTCTGCAACGTGACAGAGATGCCACTCAGAGTGCGACAGAGATGACTGACAGTCGGCTGCGATACAAAAATTGTCAGGATGGAAAGAAAAGAAAGTTCATAACGCACCAATAGTAGGCTGTTTCAAAAAAAAATCGTCATTCCAAACCCCCCCTCAGATTAAAGTGCACGTTATTGCGATCACAACGCACGTGGTCCGACCTCTTTGCGACGAGTGGAACCATAGGCGGATCGCATTTAAAGTTTTGAGACACTCGTCGCGCGTTTCATAGTAGCCATGTTCTCGGCCGCGCTGCGCGCAGGCCGCGATGCCGGCGACGGCGCCTCGATGTGTGGTGACTACGTAGGGTAAGTACTCGCCATCACACGTGGTACCGCCACCCTCCCCCACCCCCACCATGACGTAGGGCCTAAGTACTTGGTTTGAGGTTATGCCCCTCTAGCACGAGTACCGTTGGTCCTGGCCGGATCGCGACTGCGCGGAAATGTAGCGGGGTCGTAGGGCCTTCGAGCCCCACGCACCGTACTCTTAACGTTTTCCTGCATCACGTCGAAAATGCGAGCAGAAGCGCGCGGGCGGCGGCTGACGCATTCAAACCGAGCGCGCGAAACAATGGCGCTGGCCTGGCGGGACCGAGTAAAGTCCGCTCCCAGCGCGCCGCGCAAGCCTTTTCTATAACTGGCCGCTGGCCGGCCGTCCAGCCCAACTCTGCACCTGTCACCGAGCGAAGCGAGCTGCAGCAGCCGGCCAGCGCCGGCCAGTTAGACGCACCTCGCTCTCCCTGTCTCTCGCTCTCCGCTCGGGCAGGGCATCAGCGCTGGGAGCGGACTATACTCGCTCCCGCCAGGCCAGCGCCATTGTTTCGCGCGCTCGGTTTGAATGCGTCAGCCGCCGCCCGCGCGCTTCTGCTCGCATTTTCGACGTGATGCAGGAAAACGTTAAGAGTACGGTGCGTGGGGCTCGAAGGCCCTGCGACCCCGCTACATTTCCGCGCAGTCGCGATCCGGCCAGGACCAACGGTACTCTTGCTAGAGGGGCATAACCTCAAACCAAGTACTTAGGCCCTACGTCATGGTGGGGGTGGGGGAGGGTGGCGGTACCACGTGCGATGGCGAGTACTTACCCTAGGTAGTCACCACACATCGAGGCGCCGTCGTCGGCATCGCGGCCAGCGCGCAGCGCGGCCGAGAACATGGCTACTATGAAACGCGCGACGAGTGTCTCAAAACTTTAAATGCGATCCGCCTATGGTTCCACTCGTCGCAAAGAGGTCGGACCACGTGCGTTGTGATCATAATGACATGTACTTTCATCTGAGGGGGGGATCGGGGCAATCGCCGACCTGAACCTCCAAAATAAAACAGCCTAACCAATAGCCCACAGACCCCAAAGGTGCTGTGTCTGTGGCCCCGAAGCAATGTTACTGAGTGCAACAATAAAAACTGAGCACACGTGCTAAGGAGAAAATCTTTGTTGACTCACCATGGCAATGCTGACAGCAACACATCCGTGCCCTCCGTGCCCTCCGTGCCCAATACTCGCCGGCCGACAACTGAGGCGATCTGTCACCTCACCGAGCACGGGGAGATGCGTGTTTGGCCAGCCGAATGGGTACGCTGCCGCCGCGCCGCGCCACCTGCAGCGTCAGTCAGCCGAGCCAACGGGTGGGCCGGACCGGCCGGCCGCGCGCGACGCGCCGCCGCACTGCGAGGCACTTTTGACCCCTTTTTTCTCCGAAGGGGCGGCGATTGGCGATACGGACCAGAAAGGGGGGCAGCCACACTACCACGGGCTTGTCTCAGAACCGTTCGCAAATGTTCGCAACTCAACTTATTTCAGGTTGAAAATCGAAAAAACGTCGATTGTGCAAGACTTTTAGCAACGTGTAACTGTTAGCCGTGAGACCCAAGAGTAAATCAAGAGTGCGCCACAATTGTCAGGTCGTGAGCTTTCCAAAAACATATAATGGCCTTATCTTGTAAAAAACGGCCGCCAGAAGGAAAATTATATACCCATTGCAATAAATGTGCGGAAAGCTGAAAATGTGTCAAGTTTGAAGCTCTGCAGGGGCTCCCCTGTGCGTTGTATTGTTTAACAAATTAGTGTCCCGGATAGCCCAGACCTTCCTTGTCAATATCCAATAGTTTGTACGACTCCACCGCTCAATTTTAAATAACAGGAAACGATACAAATCGGCAACTTTGGCCCGTCCCGTACATTTATACATTCGTGAATTTCGCGAATGATGCACCTGCAGCGTCGCCCTCGCGGCGTCTTAGGTCAAAATGGATATCATTTTCGTCATCAGCACCCTCAATAACATAAGAAACAACGTTAAACTCAAAAAAAAAATTTTGGTCCCCCCGGGATTTGAACCTGGGTCCAAACTTCTCAGATTTGCTCGAAACCAGCACCGTTGGCTTTGTCTCGTCGCCCCGATTCCAAAAATACCCCTACATGCCCTTCTAGCTGTACCCGTTGCCGAGATCCTCCTCCAGCCCATGTAGACCATCCCTAGTAGCACAGATCAGTCGAAAAATTGTCGATCGATTGTCGGCACCTCGGCTTAAAATTGTCGGTCGACCGTCGGTCCCGACGTTTTTAAATCATCGGAATGGCACACTTTCCGAGATCGTACGACAATCGGCACCGATGATTTCTCGACATCAGAATGCGATATCACCTCGCTATCCGGTGGTCGATAAATTTTCGGCAGATCGCGGGATAAAAATTGTTTTCCTTAACCGATTTTTGTTAGGTGCCTTCTATCTGTCCTTTCTAACATGCTGACCATTCTCGCCTCCCCGCCGAACGACGCCTCACCTCCCCGCCGAACGACGCTTGTGCGCCCGCGGCCGGGAGGAGTTGAATCCCGGTCCTGTAGCTTCGTAGCGCGGACGCTTACCCCGAGACTACCGGACTTGTTAGGGGTGTGGGCCGCGCGGCTCCGAGCACATGGGCCGGGCGGGCCGCAGCGAGCTGCTGCGTGCGGGGGTGGGGGTAGGCGGGAAGCGCGCGGCTGCGGCGCGCGGTGGAGGGGGGTGCGGAGCGGCCCGCCAAGGCAACCCACGCTAACATCGGGACTTAGAATTTTTGTGCGTCTTGAGAGCGTGTGAACCCTATTGGCGCCGGCTAGTGAGGTTTCCTTCACTTTCCTGGTTTGCGCTCAGCTGGCCGGCTTCACCAGAGATAGTCTGCAGCCCACTTGCATTTGCCCGACGCGCCGCGGACCACTCACAAAGGCCCCGAGAAGTGTCCTAGTACCTCCGTCTCTTAGAGCAGAGAGGATAATCAACCCCCTCACTGCTCGGGGGCGGCCGCGTCGCCTTCCTAGCGCATCGTCGGGCGTGCCACAAATGCGCTCAGGAACTGACCGCCCGGACAACGGCCGATCGTCATCGAGTCATTATCGTAGCGTTGCCGGGAGCACGACCATCGGAGTTTCCTCAAAGTTTCCCCGTCGAGCCAACATCGAGTTCGACAGCTTCTCGACATCGGTCAGTCGCCATCGAGTCGTTATCGCTGCGTTGTCGGGAGCGCGACTTTCGAAATTCCAGCATCGCACCAACATCGGTCCCGATAACTCCTCGACAACGGCCGGTCATCATCGACTGACTATCGCAGCGTTGTCGGAAGCGCGTTATCGGCCAACCGATAGAATGGCGACAACGAGAAATCATCGGCCGCCAAATGTCAACCGCGCGACGATGCGTCGACAGTCGCTCAACAAACGAAATTTAGTTATCGGCTATCGACTTGCCGATACTATTTCGACTGTCGAGCGACAAGTCGGTGTTACTAGGGATGATGCACCTGCAGCAGCGCCCCCGGGGCTCGGATCGGATTTGCTGCCACCGAGCGGTTCTTAGGGTCACGCAAGGAGGCTGCATACCAAATTTGGTGAAGATCGGACAACGGGAAGTCCTCGGACGGACGGACGGACGAACGAACGAACGGACGCACAGCAAGCATCAGACTATATGCCCGTCCTCCGTATTTATTTTATAAATAATACGGGACGGGCCAAAGATCCACTTCTCATCGCTTTTTCCGGGTTTCATCCACTGTGCGGCGCTATCGGCCTTACCGTGCACCAGGGCGTCCAGACCATGCGGGTCTTGGTGTGCAGCGAGAGCACCTCGCCGACGGCGCGCACCGGGACTCGGACCCAACCGTGGTCATGACGGCCGCCTCGCCGGCGGCGGGCTTGCTGTGCTCTACCCTAGACACCAGGGTGCGCCTCACTGACATGGAGCATGGTGTACACCAGGATGGCGCGGTGATCCACCAGGAGCAACGCCTTGCCGTGAACCGCGTCGACGCTCACGACCGTCTTGCACCTGGCCTGCTGGAGACTTTGACGCACTGCTCGCTGCTGGAGCGCCTGCCGCGTTGAGGGTAGGCAACCCTTCACACACACACACCTGTGTCGCGGGTCGGCCTATCCATCGGCCGCAGGGGCCCGAAGGCCAAGGACCTCTCTCACTCACTCTCTCATTCACTCACACTCTAAGTGCAGAGAAGTTCATGGTAAGAAGTTCACATACCAAAGTCATAGTGCAGTGATAAGAAGTTCTCTGTCTGATAATGTGCAGTGATAAGAAGTTCTCTGTCTGATAATGAAATGATAGGGAAAGTTTGGAAATAGTATGTGTGACACAAGTGTCGATTTAATTCAATCAAGTGACTCTAACTCAAGTTCGGAAAAGCTTTAAGTGTGTCATGTCCAGTCGACAAGTTGTTTTAGAGAAACTTGTGTAACAGTTGGATAACAAAATGAATTTGAAATCAAAACTGGCTTTGTTTCAAAGAAAGATAACTCGTAGAGAAGTATTGTGTTGTAAGAGTGACTCGTTAGAAAAGTTAAGGAAAGGAAAACACAGAAAAAGAGATGAATGAAGATTCATATATTAGAAGTATGTGAGAACTTGATTCAGTTCTATGACAATGAGAGAACCAAAAAGTATTCATGGAGAGTGTACAAAGAACTTGACACTGAGAGAACGAAAAACATATTCATTGAGAGTGGACAAAGAACTTGACACTGACAGAACGAAAAAAAATATTCATTGAGAAAATAAAAATGAACCTGTGGTATTTTAAAGTAACCGGTTATTTAAAATAAGCCGGTTATTTGAAAATAACCGTTAACCGGCAAACTGTTATCCAAGTTGCGATACTTTCAACACAAAAACGTGCGATGATAGCCAAAATGTGATTCCCTCGTATCATCGCTCTCCAGATGCGATGACTTTTGTATCACAAAAATTTGCAATGATCATCGCACATTTCTGCAATGATAAAAGGAATTATTGCAGAAAAATGCGATAATGGCAACACAAAATCTGCAATCATTACAGTTTTTTGCAATTATCAGAGCAAAATTCTGCGATACAGCAGATCATCGCACCTTTTTGCAATGATCATCACAGAAAAGAGCGATGAAATTTGTATTGCACTGAAAGTGCGGTCTGCATCGCAAGTGGAATAACAGTGGAGGCATGTGCCGCGGGTTGCCTACCAGCATCTATCTTTGAAATATGACGGGGGGGGGGATCGCCCCCTCCCCCCCCTAAAACTGCCACTGCCCTGGTTTCCCTTGGGTCGACTAGGGTCCCCTTGGGTCCATGTGGGTCCTCATGGGTCCCCTTGGGTCCGAGGTTGGTCCTCGCTGGTCCAATGGCGTGCCTCGGCTGTCCTCATGGGTACCCTTGTGTCCTCCTCTGAGGTCGCCGCTGGGGTCGCCTAGGGTCGCAAATCAGTTCCCTCTGGTTCCATCAGGTAAAGCCATCTAACAGTGTTATAGGGTACTTTTGCGTAGTCATTAGTTCTATCTTACGGTCCTCCGAATCCCATGTGACAGTGCTCCGGACCGACTCACGATAAATTTCCAGCGCACGATAAGCGCCTGCGGAGTAAAATGGCACAGCTGTGCACGACGCCTGAGGTTGAGGGCACTGCCTACCCGGCAAGGGCCTTTTAAGCAGGACGTGCCGCGCCGCAGGAGGGAGGTCAGACAGGTACATTGTAACATTGTCGTCAATTAGTTGCACGACGAGACTTCTGCTCACTTATGTAGGTTTGTATCGAAACAAATGTCGCAAAACTGTCGAGTCACACTTTAAATAGTCGAACCTATCGCGGATAAGAAGCGCTTCCATTTCCGTGCGAATCGTGCCGATATGGCTTTTGTTTGGTTTTCATTTTGAAGCAAGCGGATCAAGCGGATGCGACTGCGATGAAATGTGTGAGTTTCCTTGCGGTAACTCAGCCTTCTTTGGCGATTGCCTCTTGTGCTTCAGTAATCCGTTGCTTTCCACTTTCATGAACCGCCCACTCTGTTTCTACCGTTGCCGTCGAATTGATGATGATATTTTATTGTTTTATTTACAAGCCGCTTTCAGCTCGTTTGCAAACAGCGCCTAACCTTACTTCAGTACTTGTGCAGACTTCTGCTATTGCTTTCGTTGTGCTGTGTGCTGTTCTATTCCCTCATATTTTTGTTATAGGAACAATGAAGCTAGAACCCAGTTCCCATCTGCGAGGAGGGTTAACCGTGGGGGAAAGTCGCTGAATTTCCGTGAGAGGAGCAGTTGTTGGACTGGGAACACCATCGAGACTGCACCACAGGTTATTGTTAAACACTAAAATATTTTATATATAGAAGAAAGTGGGCTGTTTCGTTGCAAAACTTTGACATATACTTTGGAATGTACATCATTTACATGTTGTTACCATGCTAATGAGCTCTTAACTGCTGGCTTTGAGAAATCTAACAAGTAAGACTTCAAAGCGGAATCGATTGCCATGGCCAGCTATCAGCAATCCAAGTAATAAAACATTTTATTTTGTTCTGGGTTTTAAAGGCTCCCCCCCTTTCTGTTTTGACAAATTATAATGCCTGCCTAGGCCGGGGAATTCCTGTGGAAATTTAAAAATTGAGTGGAAATTGAACAATTGATGTGGGTTTGTAACTATGATGACAATCTACTCAGTATATGTCTGATTCTATCTCTAGGCCCTAGTATGTTGGAAACTTTAAGGCCGTTCCTGCACAAAGTAATCTTTTCACCTCACTCAATAATGGACTGCTGTGGACGGGGAATTCGGGCACTATGGTGACATGTTTGTGCCAAGGCCTGTTTTGTAGGTAAGTTTCCTAGATAAATTTGTTTGAAAAATCTAGATAACTTTTTAGGTTTTTTTTCTCTTTAACCAGCAATCCAATGGAACACAGACTTGTTCAACTGCACTTAGATAAGATCAAAATGTTAATTTTTGTTTTTTTTTCTCTTTCTACATGTTTCAATTTGCCTCTTCATTACACCCATCAGGAGACTGCAAAGTTTGTTCCTGCGACTAAACTTTGTCTGTGCTTTGCTGATGCTCTTTCAAAGCAGGTGTCAGTGTTATTGTGTAGAAAACATAAAAGAGCAAATTTGTGTAAATTATAGTCCCTCAGTATTTGGTATAATATCTTGCACCAATTGGCAGCATCTGTTTTAAGGCTCCATCATTTCTGCTTTGAATCTTTCAAGCCGAAGGATTGTTTTGGAGACGTCCCCTAAGACCTTATAAACAGGTGGATAATCCAAAATGCACCTACAATTTTTAAAGAGATAAATATAAAATAAATGCACTTAAAAGTATAGAGAAACAAATGGCTGTCTGAATATTTCTCCTACATACCTCTCGTAGAATTGGCATGTCTTTTTGAGGTTTGCATTATAGTCGATGCTTAGTATAAAGTGAATTGGAAATAAAACCTTCAAGCCTTGAACGGCGGAAAATGGCCCTGCCACTCTTATGCAATTGATCATCAGATAGAAGTCAGTGCAGCTGCATGGATTTGCTCCTGGAACAGTTCCTCTCCCAAGCATGAGCGGAACAAGGACGGAAGAGTGAATCCCCCCCCCATCCTACCCCGACCCCGAAGCCCTCTCCCCATTTTCTGCTTTTGCCTGTCAAACACGCGTCATCGTCTTTACAATTTCTTAATTTTTGTGACTTGGAAGTATCTTATTTGCTTCGTCGAAGTTTCCAATATTTGTATCGCTTTCGTATGGAGGTGGAAAGACACCCGATGTGTGATGGTTTTTACTTAGGTTGCTAGTTTTCTGTGAAAGTCGACCATTACATAACCTTGCTCTTCTGAAGATAGTTTTGAAGTTTTGACATGTTGAGGCGCAAGAGGTACTTGTACAGCGATGTTGG
This sequence comes from Stenchaetothrips biformis, assembly GCA_030522485.1. NCBI lineage: Eukaryota > Metazoa > Arthropoda > Insecta > Thysanoptera > Thripidae > Stenchaetothrips > Stenchaetothrips biformis. The sequence continues at coordinate 19,750,561 of CM060089.1, forward strand.
AATTCCTCCACGCACGTTACGGCGAATTCGTCAAAGGACTGCTCAGCACTTGGCAGCCTGCAACGCTCAGCAGGTAAAGTGTGCCTTTGTCTGTTGTGGGTCATGACTTTCATTAAGTGACAAGCCTTGCTTGCACCACCGGTGTCGAGAACTCGTCTAAACTCACCGGCTACGCTACGTTGTTGCCAGTAATTATTGTATTTATTGAGCATAAATATTGAAATTTACATGGATTTTTAGTTGCAGTATTAAAAAAACACATAATTATAAAAGTGTTTAAGATTGAATTTACAATAGGACAAGATAAAATATTAAGTTGATAGAAGAAGTGAGGCTTTAGGGTGCCATTTAAAGTTAAATAACAAGTACAAGATAAAATGCGGAGCATTAACACATAAGAATAGAAGTTTGGAGATATTAAAACATAATAGAATAGGCAAATAAACTCCGGTGTGTGCAGGGACGAGATGAAATGTAGTACTCGGTCCCTGCAACACAGAAATAAAGTGGAGTGAGAGATAAAATCGATAACATCGATCTTCGATGTGTGCATTCAACAGTCGATAGATCGATCCCACTATGAACTTCTGTCCACATCATCTATCGATACCACATTGATCTAAACCACGGCATAGACAAGCAACTATAGTTGCATGTCTATGACCACGGTTTCACATACTACGTATACACGGGGCGCTCAAGTGAGCGACTAGCGTAAGTCACTCGAAAATGCGGTCGGTTTACACGCCAGTGACAAGCTAGTGACCAATTTTCATTTTATTTTGTTTTTCAAATTTATGAATTTTCTTTGGCGGCCTTTTCAGGCTATATCAAGTTAAGGAAGTTCGCAGTTCACAGGTAGGGCCACGGATGAGGTGGGGAGCACAACTCACTCGTTCCCCGCCTCACTCCTGACCCTATCTGTGAACTGTGGAGTGTGAACTGTGAACTTCCTTAACTTGATATAGCCTCAATGAATTGAGTTGTCCAAGTATCAGAATTATAAAACAGTTCAAATTCGTTGAAATATAATTTTTAAAAAAGTTGTGTCACGGGAGGAGGTTAACTTGCTCTGAAATGCTCTTGATGTGACCTTTTAACGTTTTCTGGACATCAATTGCAGTCAATATGTATATCACTGCCCCTATTTGACAACCTGATTCTTTCAATTACTCGATTCAATCAAATATATTTGCCTACACTCCGAAAACAACTTCTGCTCTAAGTCATCGTTCCCGTTTACACGGTTTTAACTCACCGACTATCCTTGGTCAGTCGCTCACATAGGGCTGACTGACTAGCGGGTCGCCAGTGACTAAGAGTGGGTGTTCACGCGCGGTTTCTGGTGCTCACTAGCGCTAAGTCGGTGACTAGCGGCGGCGTGTAAACGTAGTAACAGTCAACGTTCAGCAGCCGACCGGCTTGTGCACCCTTCAACGCCTGTGAGGTAGACCACCGACCCGACCCGCAACACGCCGGCGTGGAGACGGTGGCCTACCCTGCCCCTGTGAGAACGACAGGGGCAAGGTAGGCCACCGTCTCCGCAGTGGTGTGTTGCGGGCCGGGCCAGTGGCCTACCTCACAGGCGCTAAACACGGTAACCGCTTCCCCTTGAAAAGCAAGGGCGGTTTGCACAAAACAAGGCCGGCTGACACATTTCAAGGAAGTCTCTTGGAAAGATGCTCCCATTTCAAGGCAGCTCCCTTGTTTCGATGGACACTGGTGAAGTTTCAAATTCAAACCTTGTTTTGACGGACGCTAGTGAAGTTTCAAGTTTCAAACCTTGTTTCGACGGACGCTGGTGAAGTTTCAAGTTTCAAACCCTGGTTTCCTGGCCCGTGTCCAAGGGAGCTCCTTGGAATTTTTAGCACATTCAAGGAATCGTCGTTTCCTGAAGCGGAGAATGAGTGCGGGCCCAAAAGGAGCTGGAGCTGAGTAATTGCAAACAGCATCTCGCTAAATTAATTTGATTTTTCTTAGTTTATTATGATATTACTCAGGTAGTATTGAGAGTATGGAATATGTCACAGAAAACAAAGAAAGCTCATGGTGAACAATTAGTGTAACGCGCGGCTTTACAGTGCGATCTTCTGACCGGACGCGGTCCGTCGAGCGCACTGCGTGAGGTGAGTTTGGGAACGCCGAGAATGTAGGCTACCCAACCAGCATCCCTCGTCTGATCAGCTGGACGAAGTACGCCTGCCGGCCACCGGGCCGGGCAGCGCTTGCGTCCACGCCGCGAGCGAGGCTGGGCAGGACGGGACGAGATTCGGGCAGGTGTGGTGACAATTTCACCGGGTCCAGAGACGTGGAGGTTGGTTTTGCCTTTGAAGTTGGCCGAGTTTGCCTTGGGAGGAAAGTTTAAGTTCTTGACGGCCCCGGGAGTCCCCGGCGAGGCCACCAATAAGCTAAACCTTTGTGGAGTTGAACAACATCTGTGGTGAGTCAAATTGAGTGCGTCTCCTGGGTCCATCCTTGCAGGGTTGCGTCGCAGGCGCTCATGGCTGCTTTGCGTCTGTTATGTTAGGTCCAAAGCGTGCACGATGTGTCGCGGCTAGCACACCCGTGAAGGGGGTATGGGCGTCAATGGCAAGTATTCTCTGGCGGTGTTGATTAGATTGCCTGACCTAGCCTATCAAGTGTTGTTATCGTCAAACTCAGTACTAATTATTATTCTTGTTAAGTTTGGTGCGGTGAAACCCGTTCATTATTTTGTTGAGATGTTTCAAGTACGCAAGAGATCCACACACCATTCTGTTATTGAAATCATGTAATAAATAATTGAGTATCTTTGTAAAAGGTCTATACTTTGATGGCGCCCATCCTGATAACACCTCAGAGCAGGATAAATTAAATTCAAAGTATACAACCCACCCCGACTCTACCTGAAAGTTTTGAGCTGAGCTGCGGGGCCAGTAATTGTAGTTACAATGTGACATTAGGTTCCTTATCACTAAATTCTGTAAGACTGTACAACTACAAACTACATTTCATCATCAATTTTTCTTCAGATTAGCTGATGTGGCAAACTTATGCAGTTTCTGTTTGCCTATTGCTGTGGAGCACACTTTACAATAAGCCTCGGGCATACCAATATAAATATAACGCCTGTCTCGTCACGCTTGAAGCCACACCAGCAAATTGTAGGGAAAACAGTCACCAATCCACCATTCTTTGGCTGAGGATAAATGCAATTCTTGTTCACATGCCCAAAGATGTTGTAAGTTCACCTCGACACTTGTGCTTGCTTGCCTGGCATCATTCTGCTGTTATCATATGATAGAACTTCTTTACTTTATCTACCAGCTCTTGGTCCAAACCAGACTGTGTCTTTTTCACGGGGGACGGAATAATACCATTCTTATCAACAAGTCCTTTCACTTTCAGGGTAACTAAAATGGCTGTGTCAAATTCTTTACATATTTTCCTGGCACTCTGTGAGGCTGGCAGAATGGACAAAAGTTGAAGCCGCAGATGACGATCAGTGGTAGAGTCAAATCTGTTTTTCAGCTGTTGCAACATTTCATCAAAAACTGTATTTTGTGGACAAGTACACCCAGCACGCAACAGTTCTGAAACTATTCTATTTCTAGCTTCATCCACTTTGTCCTTGACGTAGCGCTGCTGGACATTCAACTTCTTTCTATCGATGGGATCCATTCCAAGAGCACTAAAGCATTTATTTAAATCAGCCTCAGCTGCGTCCGGTGGTGTGGGGAAAATTTCATCGTACTCTGCAAACACATCATCTACGACTTTCATACTCCCAGAGCTTGAGTGTCGGATACCAGTGGAATTAGGTGGAACCTGAGGAAAATGTAGAGAAGTGACACACTTTCCCAAATACAGTGACATTAAAACTAAGTGATTCTGTGATCATACCAGGTCTACAGATATAGAAGAGGTAGAAGTTGGTGGCTTTGGGTCAGATTCATTTACTCCATCCTAATAACCAAAAGCGGTAATCAAAAACAATGAGCGTGAAAGTAGGTATTTCAAGTGATAACGAAATAAAGTACCTGAGGGGAAGTTAGTTTTGAAAGTGACTTTGCACCGTTTCTGAAGGGAACTTTTTTAGGATTTACATAGCTTTTTTTCCTGGTATGAGAGGGGCGGAAAGAACACCCAGATCCACACAGCGTTATGCTCGGGTTTCTCTTTTGTGTGTTTGGTCGACTCTCTAGTTCTCTCCAAGGCTTGTTAAGGGTTGGTTCGCCCCGTGTGGTTTTAGGAATGCAGGATAATTAAAGGCTTTGGTATTTTAATACATATATTTGGTCTTAGCAATTTTGAAGTCCAGCAGTCTTTGGATACTGACTATCACCGTCCGGACGTTTAGCTGCAAAAACAGAATCGACCTTGCATTTTGGGTTCAAGAGTTAAAATTTGGTACAGATGTTCTTTAGGCCTCACTTTTTGATTTAAGAAATGTTGCCAAGGTCGGGGTCATGGTGGGGACCCCGTTTCGGCGGGTTGCCTACCTCCAGGGGCAAAATGTTTATTTTAGCGTTTCGGATGCTATATCTCGCCCGATTTTTTGCTATGTTGCTCAAAACGAGTGCAAAAGTTTTACTTTAGTGTCTGAGGGTACGCCGTGGCCATCAGGAGGGTTTGATATCTGGTTTTAGCACTACGGCTGTTAAAACGCTGTAACTCTATATGCATCGGCATCGGAATGACCTATTTTCAAAGCTTTTTCACCGCGCAAACATAACATGTATTAGGGAGGTTTTTCACCTCGCTGAACTTAAAAAAAATACTCCGGAGGACGTCAGAATGGCCGTTAACGCGATCGCTTACACGCGAAGGAGGTAGGAGCTGCACAAACAACAAAATGCGTTCCTACATTAAGTTGAATGTTAGTTTTGGCTCTCTCTCGCACTCAGGAATTCGAACGAGAATTCGAATCTTTGCGCGCGCACTGTACCGGCAGCACTGCAAGAAAAAGTGTAGATAGTACAACAAAAGTACAACAAAAACTGAACAATAAAAGTACAACAGGGATTGTAGAAAGTACAACGAGAATTGTACAAACCACAACGAGGCCTGGACTGCACAGCACTCGTCATGCCGGTTCCATTGTACTTTGTACAACAATTGTACAACAATTGTTGTACTTTGAAAGTACAATAAATTCCTGATAAAAAATTTGCCCGTAATTTGTGTACTTTCGTTGTGGTCTTTTCTTGCAGTGAGGGTCCCCGGTCGTCATCTCTGCCTGACGTCCCGCGGCCGGCCGCGGGGAAGGGGAGGGGGGGCGGTCGGCGGTCGCAACAATGCTCGAGCCGGGAGACCGTTCGGCCGGTTTTCTGCAAGGCGCAGCTTTTGCGTATTCCCTCCGCGACAAGTGCGTGGGTGAAGTTTGCTGCGAAGTTGTCTCTTGTGGATTGAGTGCAGTTTGCTACGGAGTGTTCTTTCGCGGATGAAGAGCGGTGTTACTGTGTGCCTCATTATGAATAGCGCTGCTGACGTTTGCGTGGACTAGCGGTTTATTTTCTACAATTGTCGTAAAGCTGTTGGAGGTAAGTCTTACTCATCTTTCTTTCTATTTATCCACCCACAGTGGGTCAGAAGACCGTTGAGGCGGCCAAAATTCTAGACGCGTTTTGAGCTCTAGAGTCGCTAAATGGAATTTGAATCAAACGTGTGACCCCACCAATAGATTCCTCGTTTGGAGAGCTATTCATTGGTTGGGTCACACGTTCGAGTCGAGTCCCATGTAGCGACTCGGGAGCTCAGAACGCGTTCGGAATTTTGCCGCCTCAACGGTCTTCTGACCCACTGTGCCACGATTACTGCCATAAGGGGCCGTGCACAAACTACGTCACGCGTTTTTAGGGCATTTTGAACCCCCACCCCCCCTCCGTCACAACTTCGTCACATCCGGCTGACCCCCCCCCCCTTTGTGACGTATTTTCCGAAAGAAAAAATTCAAAATGAAGCTAAAATGAAAAGGGAAAAGAAATTATACTCAGCAAATTTTTAGATAAAATTTATTCAATCAAGTCCTCAGTCCATGGGGAAGCAACCCAGGATGGGTTGCCTTTTTGAACGTTATCCTGTCAACAAGGCCGTTTTCGACGGTAATTTCGGAAAATACGTCACAAGACCCCGACCACCCTCCTCCCCCCACGTCACATCTCGTCACATCTGGCCATACCCCCTCCCCCCCTTAAACGCGTGACGTAGTTTGTGCACGGCCCCCAACGTGGTTGTTACTTACAGGTGTCGTTGAATCATGTCCAAAAAATTTAAACTGTTTGATGTTTCGGTGGATAAAATTGAGCCTGAGCCCGTTGTGGTGAACTGGGGAAATTGTGTGTTGTGTCAGTTACAAACAGACGAAGAGCTTACTTTTCCCGGTAGAAGTAACAGGCCGAACAAAAATGAAGGGTACTGCAAATTGGCACAGAGATTGGAAGAATTTGAGAAACTGGGACAAGTGCCTAATGGGCTCAACGTGTCATCCCTCAAGGAAGGCGCGGGACTGCTTGACACCCTTATCAGCAAAGCAGCAGGCTGGCACAGAACCTGTTACCTTGAATTCAGCTCATCTAGACTTGAAAGAGCCAGAAAAAAGGCCTAGGCCTAGTGAACCTGCATTGGCAACTATTTCCCCTGAGAAGAAACGGACTACAAAACAGTCCTTTTCCCCAGATACATGTTTATTTTGTGGCAGTGTTGGTACACGATACCACATTTTGAGTACTGTTTCAACTCAGAACTGCGGCCAGGAAATTTATGAGTGCGCCAAAAAAATGAAAGACACGCAGTTGCTGGCGAAACTGGCGGGGGCAAGTGACTGTATGGCTCATACACTCAAAGCCAGCTACCACAACTGTCGAGCTAATTACGTGAAGAAGGTAAAAAGAATGTCGGCTTCATCAGAAATCTCGAAAAGTAAACGCCTTCTTCGTGTGCGTGCTTTCTTTTTTAAAAAAATAAATAAAAATAATGTGATTTATCAACCTTAAAACTTTCCTTTTTGTCCTCAGGTCCTCATCAGGGGCAAATGAATGGATTAGCTCTAGCTGGCCTTGTATCCAACATGAAATTGATAAGGAAGTTTAGTGAGGAACCCCCTGTTTTTAAAATGGCCGAATGGACTAAAGAGTACGTTGAAAGAGTGTCCGACTTTGGCCAAGATTGCGATGGGCACTCCTCACGGTTAAGAGAAAGACTTCTGCTTGAATGCCCGGAACTGGAACACGTAGGGTCGCAAGGGCAAGACGTTCTAATTGCATTTAAAAAGGATATTGATTTTTCTATCAGATCAGATGTTAGACACTTCGATTCTGAAGGCTTCAATTTAGAGCAAGCCGCTGAAATTGTGCGAGAAGATATGTTTAGTCTCCCACCCACAGATTGGAATGACATGTCGAAAGAAAGCCAAATATCATGTGTGCCAGCTTCTCTTCTCACTTTACTGAAAATGATAATGAATGGGCCGGGGGCTCGCACAGCCGAGTCAGAGGACATCGATCAAGTTTTGCTCACCATCGGCAAATTGATTTCATGCCACTCAGTAAAACGAAGCAGAAAGGGCCCCATTCAGAGACACCATTCGTCAAGGGAAAACCCTCTAGTAAGATACATGGCTGCTAAAATCTACGGTGAAACCAGGAAGAAGGATTTAGTTGAAATGACGCATCGCTTAGGACTGAGCTGCTCGTATGACAGACTTCAAACCGTACTTACGGAGAAGGCGAATGATGCGTGTGATTTGTACCACAAAGAAGACGTCGTCTGCCCCGCGGCTTTGCGCCGCTCTTTATTTACTACAGCCCTGGTGGACAATGTCGACCACAATCTTTTGTCTACGACTGCAAAGGGCTCTTTCCACGGTACAGCCATCTCTATGATACAACACGTAACACCAGAAAATAGAGGTACTTGTAGTTTTAATTAACATTTTATTCCGGGTGTTTCTATTTGCTTAGTTGTACTTATTTTGTTTTTATTTCAGGAGAGTTGCGTTGCACACCTCAGACGAAAGAAGGCTCTCCGGAAAAACGCAGAGTTGTGAGGGACCTTCCGCCCAGTTATGCATTTGTTAAGGTGCTACAACTTCCAGAAAACAAGAACTTAACTTGCCCCCCGTCGGAAAACAGCAGAGTACTGGCCCATTTGCATGACCCATCAGAAGAAGAGAAAGAATGGCTCGAGGGATGTACCACCGATGAAACGTGTGTGAGGTGGGCTGCTCACCACGCCAAAACTGACGACACATCGGGAAAATGTCAGGCAAATATTGCCATACTGCCGGTATTTTATGAGGTTGCGCACACTGCAAATATGATGCTCCATACTATGAACATGGTCAAAAAAGCAGTGAACCACCTCAACGAAAAACAGACACCTGTCATCGTTGCTGACCAGGCATTGTACTGCATTTTGAAACAACTCCAGTTTCGTTACCCTGAAACGCACGGGGAAGACCAGTTTTGTATGATGATGGGAGGACTTCACATTGAACTTGCCAGTCTTCGCGCCCTGGGCCGCTGGCTCGATGGAAGTGGCTGGGTGCATGCGCTAGTTGAAGCTGAAGTTACATCTGACAGAGCGGAGTCCATGATCACGGCGTCTCATTTGGCGCAGACGCGGTACTGCCATGAGGTGAATATTTTGTTTTACTTTTCCTCTTAGTCACTAAGGAGGTATTTTGTTTAAGTTTCTTTTTTTTTTTTTTTTAGCAGATGATACATTTAACATTAAGACAAGGAAATGATAATAATAATAATAATAGATAATGTATCAGCATGCTTGTACTCTCAAGTTGCGAGGCGCAGAGGTGTGAGTCAGAAGAATATCTCATGCGGGGCTCGGTTCCGCGTGCTCGCCTCGCGCGTTCGCCCGCTGGGCCGGGCGCGGAGCATCGTGGCGACTTGACAACGGCCAACAATGCGAGGGCCCCGGGCAGCCGTGCAGTGCTTCGTCGCCCTCTCTCTCTCTCTCTCTCTCTCTCTCTCTCTCTCTCTCTCTCTCTCTCTCTCTCTCTCTCTCTCTCTCTCTCACTCTCACTCTCAAACTTTAATATTTCAAATACAAACTTTGTCACACAGTAGTATCATCTGCTTTAATGTTCTGGCCTTTCCTGAACTTTTTTTTTTTTTAACAGGTCACTGCTGCATCTCTTTATTCCCTGCAAAAGAAAGCTTCCGACTTATTTATGGATGGAAGTGACGACCCAGTAACGTTTGATCAATGGAAAAACGACAAATGTAAGAGCACGCCTCAATTCAATGTCTGGAACACTACTTTACAGTTAGAACTGACTGTGCTCCAGTTTGTTCGTGCAGAACGAACTGCAAATTTTGCTCTGTACATTGGGTCTTTGTGTAAGCTTGCACCTTGGTTTTTCGCTCTGGATCAAACTAATTATGCACGATGGCTTCCCATTCATATCAAAGATCTGTTAAGTCTAAGGGGAAAAAAAAACAGAACTGCACAAAGATTTTGAGGCTGGTCATTTTGTTGCTCGCAAAACGTGCAACTCATTTTCTGCTATGGCACTTGACCAAATCCATGAGCAAGTGAATGCACAGCTAAAAGGGGACGGAGGTAAGTTTATTTTTTTAATGTCATTATCTGGTACTGTATCCGGCAAAACAAATGTCTGATTTTTAGGGATTTTTAATACATGTTTGCGCGGTGAAAAAGCTTTGAAAATAGGTCATTCCGCTGCATATAGAGTTACAGCGTTTTAACAGCCGTAGTGCTAAAACCAGATATCAAACCCGTCCTGATGGCCACGGAGTACCCTTAGACACTAAAGTAAAACCTTTGCACTCGTTTTGAGCAACATAGCACAAAAATCGGGCGAGAAATAGCATCCGAAACGCTTAAATAAACATTTTGCCCCTGGAAGTAGGCAACCCGCCGAAACGGGGTCCCCACCATGACCCCGACCTTGGCAACATTTCTCAAATCAAAAAGTGAGGCCTAAAGAACATCTGTACCAAATTTCAACTCTTGAACCCAAAATGCAAGGTCGATACTGTTACCAGCCGTACATGACCGTGGAAGCGCACAGAGGTGCATTCGGGAAGGACAGTGGAGAGGGAAAGGGACGGAAACTTATTACGAAAACAAACACAGCTGAGTCGTGGGTGTCGGGCATTGGTAGCGACCTTGCGTAAGGGGACAGTGCGTGGCGCATCAAAGAAAGGCACATAAAAACCAAGAAAGAGGAACATATATGGCGCGCAGGCCGGAGAAATATACATTGAAGGAAAAATCATCTTTGTTGTAGCTGCCCGTTAGAACAATAACATAAGACTTGTGATAACAGTTTGCCAAATAAAAGTAAGAAAAGGCACATGAATAGGTATGAAAACCTTGCTCAAGGCGGAAATCAGAAGAGTCGTGTGATACTCCGCCGCTCTCTCTACTGTATATAAGGTGCGGACATTTGGACAACTCATGAATATCTAGGAGTGCGCTGGACAAGGTCAAGCGATGACGCACGGAGATGCAATCTGCATGTGCGGAGTTGGAGTAAACAGAATGCAGTAAACAATATGCAAAACCGAGTCCAGCGCGTGCAAGAGAAGGGGAGAGGGAAATTCATATAAATACTACTGCTGCGGCTATGCACAGTCAGTCTTGTCCAACCCGGCTAGTGAAGAGTGTCCAAGTGTCCGCAGCCAACAGCCCCGAGCGCCTCCCTGCTTGCTACAATAAACTCTCAACCCTCATTGTGAGTACCGAGTGTTTATCTGCCGAGAGCCCTTAGCCCCGGAAGTACTGGCTGCTGCCTGGCCTAGTACGCGCGCCTAACATCTATCAGGACAGTAGCAGGCCAGTCACCACATTGGTGTCAGGTGTTCTTTTCGGCAGTGAAGAAGGGCAGGGACGGCGGCTCCCGCCTGGCAGGGCTGGGCTGCGCAGGGCAACCTACGGTTTTTGTGACCCATGGACACTTGCACTCATGGATTTCATCGCGGACGACCTTAGGACGTCACTAGAAGGCTTCCCGTTGAACCCAAGGAGAGAGTTACCCCGTTTTGCCGTTATCCAGATTGGAAGCATTACCGGGAAGGCGAAGACCGACTGCACACTAACGCCGGTAAAAGTTGGACGAAAGGTGACTACAAGGAGACGTTCATAGCCACTCAGAACATTCAACGCGGCCTTTTCCATCGGACCCAACCCGAGACTACTGTTCGTCGAGACAAGAGAATTCATCCTAAACTCCGAGGTTCAAGAAGACGACATCTTCTGGATTGACATCAAAGCCTGGCTCTCACCCAGGAGGCTCGGGTTCGATTCCCGGTATCGGAACCAGGTCGAGAAGACAAAGGCGGAGGACAAAGCCCGACTGGAAGCGGAAATCAGGGACCGAGTGGAACGCTACAGACAACAAGAACTTCAGGCCAAGCAAGTATCATTCAAACATCAAACCAACATGGACCATGCCATTTCGAACGCTGCGTGCATTAGCACGATTGATACGTACTCAGGCGACGGCGACTCCACTCCAATTGAGGAATGGCTGCAGACCGTCGAAGACGCATCTGCCCTTGCCAACTGGACAGAGGCCCAACGCTGTCAGATAGGGCGTCTTCGTCTTCGCGGATCTGCTCGCAGTTTTCTAAATTCGGACGCAGACCTGCCCCTTTTGGCCGACTGGAAGGAGCTAAAAGAAAAACTACTCGCCAGATTCAAGCAGCAGGAAACGCCCATCTTTCTGTCCAGTCAGCTTATCAACTCCCGGCAGCAAAAGGGAGAAACAGCCCGAGCATTCGCAGTAAGGATCCAACAGGTGTCTCAACGACTCAACCAGAGCCGCGGACTTCCGCAAAGTGACTCTGAACGACTGCTCAGACGCAAGCTGCTGGAATCCGAATGCGCGGCCGTATTTCTGAACGGCCTCCGTCCGGAACTTCGCAACCTAGTGCGAGTGCAGGCCCGAGAGAATCATGGTCTCAATGACTTGATTCGGATCGCCACATCAGAAGAGACACAGCAAGCGGTTCAGGGGAACAGCCCGGATCTGCAACTCGCCGCACTCAGCATCTCCAGCCAGTGGAGGAACTGACACAGGCACGCCCAGGCGTAATGGACAGCAACCGGTCAACAGAGGCAAGCATTCGCTACCTTTCACCTTTTTGGTGGCCTCCAACGAGCTGGCCATTAGAGCCGACGCAGTGATCGGGGAAGACTTTTCCACTGAGCACAAGTGCAAGAAAGACTTGGAGAAAAACATTTTGAAAAGCCCCGGGGGATACAGCCCAACTACACCCGGTACGGCAAGGCTTTGACTTCAAGCTTGGAAACATTCGCTTCTAAGCGACAACCGGCGCGATGCAAGACGGATCGCCAGTGTGTAAAAGGAAAACACTAATTGTTTCGGAGTGTTCAGAAGGGCAAGGACACGCCCTTGCTGACGGAAAGGAATTCACGGCGTGGTTTACGGGGGAGGTCATCATTCCAGCATTTAATAAGGCACTTCTGCCAGCCAAAACCAACGCGCCCTCGGGAATGCTGTGTGTCATCGCCGCGGACTTTCTGTCCAATCACTGCGCCATCGCGCGCATCCTGGCAACGGTGGCGGACGACAGGCACGTGCCAGTGCTGATACTCAATCCCACTGCGCGAGAGGCAGTGTACAAAGCCGGCCAGGCAGTGGCCAAGCTGCAACCGGTTGGCGAGCCAGCATCCCGACACGAGGCATGGCAGGGCGTGGCAGAAGACGGCGCGGCACGCTCCGGCCCCACCCGCGGTGACGACCGCGTAATCTCGACGATAACAAGACAGGTTACGTCACCAGTTGAAAATGACTCATATGAACTGTTACCACTGGACATGATAAGAAAGGACAACGAGATATCGAAGTCGGCGAGGGAAATCATAGAGGAATTTCCGCTGCCGCACCTGCAGGTCGAATTAGCACAGCAGTTACGTGCCATCCTACAAGACTTTCACGAGCTATTTGATTTGAGACAGCTCTTCGGGGCCCCCAACTTTAAGGTGAGAATCCCACTCAAAATCGGGGAAGACCAGGCCATAAGAGTACGCCAGTACCCACTAGCAAAGCGCACGTCGAATTCCTCAAGACTGAAATGACCAAGATGCAAGAACTAGGAGTAGTAAAGCCGTTTACTTCTGACTTTAATCTGCCGATTATTTGCGTCAAAATGGCAACACCACCAGGCACCCACCAAAGTATCGAGGGGTCCTGGATGCAAGACAAATTAACCCGGCACTTAACGACAGAACTTTCGTGGAAATTCCAAGGATCCACGACGCGCTGGAAAGCCTCGCTTTCAGCGAATACTTCACGACGCTGGAAGCTAGCCTGGAGCTAGCCTTCACAGTTCCTACTTTGGGGAAGATGGAACTGTGTCGATTGCCACAAGGACTGAAAAGTTCCTTCTTTCAGTTTCGGCTGTATGTCAACAAAGTCCTCGCAGGACCTATTGGCTCCAGGACAATTTGCCATCACGACGATGTCGTGATTTTCAGTAAGACGGCTGAAGAACACTTGGAGAGCATAAGGCAAGTCTTGGAACGACTCCACAAGGAAGATTTGCGTCTCAACATTTCCAAGTGCGAGTTCATGGCGAAGGACGTCCAGTTCCTTGGCTTCAGGGTATGCAAGCAAGGCATATACCCAAACCCAGACAAGATAGCGCCTCTAACCAAGATAAAGGCTCTACACACGGTGCGAGAGGTGAGACAGTTCTTAGGAGCTCTTAATTTTTTCCTCACATTCGCAGAATTTTTGGCTGATCGCAGAGCCCTTGGTTGCTCTGACAAGAGGCGATCCTCTCGAGAAAAAGAAAAAGAGCCCCAAGAAGGAGACAACCCCCCGCAGGAGGACCAGAGCAGTCTTCTGCTGGGGCGAGGAGCAGCAAGCAGCGTTGGATCATCTCGTCAAGTCCCTGACGCAGGAACCAATAATGAATCACTTCCCGCGGTTCGACGAGCCATTCACGCTGCACGACGACGCCAGCAACCACGGAGCAGGAGCAATCCTTCAGCAAGACCGCCACGGCAACTCATGTGTGATCAGCTACTTTTCGAAGCTGTTTAACACTGCCCAAAGGAATTACAGCGCTCTCGAACGAGAGGCTGTAGGGCTCATCATGGCACTCAAGCACTTCATGCACTACTTGTTGGACTCTTACCTACCGGTAAAGGTACTGACGGACCACAGAGCCCTTCTGTTCCTTCAGAGTTTCAACGAGCCAACCAGTAGGATCGCAAGATGGGCACTCTACATAAGTCAGTTCAATCTACAGATTGAGGCCATAAAGGGAAAGGACAATGTCGTTCTGGACTTCCTGTGAAGGGTCATACGCACCCTGTCCAAGGGACCACCACAGGCGGAACAACTTCCTCATGACCCCGACGTGGCAGACCTAATGCCCTACTTGTGGGACACGCCACACGTCAAGTTGGAGCAACAACGAGACGAGTTCTGTCCATGCATCACGAGCGGCCTCCAGGAGGGGAAGAGAAGAGAGGAGCTCGCCCAAAAATTCTCCATCGAACAGGACGGCGGCCTGTACAAAGGGCAAGCAGCAGAAATTGACCACGCACGCGAGGACACCGAGCGTTCCGAAGACATCGCCCGCACTTCAGAGACTGGCGAACCAGACGATCAACAACAACTGCAGGCGATCGGCGCGGAAGGGACGACGCGGAAGGAGAGACGCGGGCGCCACCAGAACGGGCGCCCCCGCCAGCGAGCCTTGCGAAGCACTGGGCCAGTGGCCGATTTGCCCTGGATCTCGGAGACAAACCGGCTCTGACCTAACCCCCTTCCCGCACCACGCCTCCTTGTTTCCAGAGTCAGCATCGTTTCACACGTGGGACTCAAGTACGATGAGGAAGGACAACGCCGCCATTTCCGAGAGGTTCGCCAATCAATCCTGGCCCACTTGCACCACGGGCCAGCGTCCGACGCACGAAGACGCCACCTTCACGGACGCCCATCGTCTCACCGCGTCTAACCAGACGCTCCGACTTCCCGGACGACCAACAACAACATGAGGCGGCTGCCCGCTTGCTGGGTACCCCGGATTTCTGACCATGGACGACTATACTTATAACTTTATCCTTATACTCAGCATACTTATTCTTGCTAACGCGCCTCCGGGCGGAGTGACGATTAGACGCACCACCCATATATAATCAGCTTTTATACACCCCCTCAGCTTTGTGTTAAAAATCACCAACTATAACCCCCTTATTATATCCCAGCTTGTTCTCCTACACCGACCGGGATGCCGGACAACACCAACGCCGAGCAGCCCTCCCGCAGCCCTCTGCCTGCGGACGAGCCGGACCAGGAATGGACGACGCCACTGGTTCGCACTTACGCGGACGCAGTGGCTAACCGAGCCAACTCCGGCGAGGTGCGGCGCCACAAGGGCGACAGGGACAACACCCCCGGGATGGTCGCAGAAGTGCCCTATCCATGTGCCCTTCGGTGCTGCAACCGCCTGCACGGGGTTCTGCGGGACGAGGACCGGCTCGCGCTCCGCAGGAGCTACGGGCCGGACATGGTGGACAGCCTCCACCAGCACTTCCTGCCCCGGCGCACCACCCCGTGGGAGATAACCCACGACGTCGTCATCAACGGCCTCTACGAGGCCATCCGGCAGGACGGCACCTACTCCAGGAAGGCCGTCGAGTATCTGCTAGAGGACGGCGAAGAATGGCAGAACTTCCACGGCTTTTGAGAACATTCACATATCCCTTTACTCATCTATATCCCTTGTTCTTATTTTTTTAACTACTCGATGTTTAAATGACCAATATTCACCATCTACTAATGAAATGTATGTATTGGTGCTCGGGGGATGTTTTCTGGACGGGTGACTCCCTGTGGTCGTCACCCTAGGAGGAGAGCGGGGGGATGATGTGATACTCCGCCGCTCTCTCTACTGTATATAAGGTGCGGACATTTGGACAACTCATGAATATCTAGGAGTGCGCTGGACAAGGTCAAGCGATGACGCACGGAGATGCAATCTGCATGTACGGAGTTGGAGTAAACAGAATGCAGTAAACAATATGCAAAACCGAGTCCAGCGCGTGCAAGAGAAGGGGAGAGGGAAATTCATATAAATACTACTGCTGCGGCTATGCACAGTCAGTCTTGTCCAACCCGGCTAGTGAAGAGTGTCCAAGTGTCCGCAGCCAACAGCCCCGAGCGCCTCCCTGCTTGCTACAATAAACTCTCAACCCTCATTGTGAGTACCGAGTGTTTATCTGCCGAGAGCCCTTAGCCCCGGAAGTACTGGCTGCTGCCTGGCCTAGTACGCGCGCCTAACATCTATCAGGACAGTAGCAGGCCAGTCACCACAGTCGCACATAAAAATATCATCCAGGACAGGAGAGCATCATTGACATATATGTAGCGCAATTAAACAGCGCATGTAAGTGGCGCAATGTGTTCATTTAAACAATTAAGGGAGTAATAATACAAGGTAGGTTTACGCCAGACCGTGTCTTGTCGTAACAGGCTTCGCGATGCTGCGCCAGTTTCGACAATCCACGCCTGGCGTTACACGTACCTTGGCCTGCGGCGGCGTTTCCTGCTTGCCTTCGGCAAGCTGTTTTAAGGGTTCATTGAGGCAATGAGTAGTGCATTACGTGATAATGGTCGAAGTTTACAAGCTAGGGCGCGCCCTTCCGTAGAACCGAGAAGGCAGCTTCGCTGTGCCGGCAATTCAGTTCGACATGGGCCGATACCAGCTTGGCCTGCTGGCGGATTCTTCTCGGGCCTTCTTCGGCCCTCGCACCAGACCTGGCTTGGCCCAATCGGAGGCCATCTCTCGGGCCTTCGGTCCTCGCACCTCATACCCCGTGGAGGTAAAGCTCAAACTTTATCGATCTAACATCAGGACTGAGGCCCGCTCTTGTGTTCCCACTGTGCCAAAGTTAATGTGCAAAACATGGCCGTTGCACCAATTTTCAGAATACACTGAGAATGAAAGGGTCATGATCATGACTAAAATTTTGGGTGAGGAATTCTTTATCAGCCAAATTTGGGTGAGGAAGGTTTCCCCACCCAAATTTGGGTGAGAATTCAATGTAGCCATATAGGTAGCTTGTACTACTTCCTCGCCCAAATTTAAGTGAGGAAGCTTTACTCATCCAAATTTGGGCGAGGAACCTTCCTCACCCAAATTCGGGTGATAAACTGTTCCTCACCCAAAATTGGGTATTGATCAAGGCTCTTTCATTTTCAGTGTACATGAAGGCAGGCTCACAGACCCCCCTTCCGACCCCTTTTTGAAAAGGTCTTGCCGAGCCCTATCGTAATCTGCAATAAAATTTTTTAGTCGGTCGATCCCCTTTTTTTCAAGATCCTGATTCGGCCAACTGATGAAGTCGGGCTCCTAGACCCCCCTTCCGACCCCTCTTTGACAGGGACGCCGGAAGTATGTTTTACTAGGGGAGGGGGGGGGCGAAGTGCCAAAGTGGCCCGGATTTTATTTTTTTGGCCTAATTTTGGGCGGCAGTCAGTCTGTTGTGTGTTTCCCATTCTTTATGGCCGTGCTAGGGGCCTTTAGTTCTGTCAAGGAGTTTGAACAGTAACCTGCCCAACGCAGGCGGCTTTAGTGTAAACTATGTTTTGTATAACAAAGTAATTAGAATCATTTACGCCCAATAATGGATGTTTTGCGAGCGAAGCAAGCTTCAAGCCAACGCTCATTGGCTTCCAAATATGGTCATTGGAAAGACGATAGGACATTGCGTCCCATACATGAACGTATGCATAGGTTCATTCGCGAGCGCAGCGAGCAAAGAGCTTTTGCAAACCTATGTGGTGTTAAAATGACATTTAAGGCCACTGAGGTGCCGTGCCATACGAGATGGTATGTGAATGGGCCGGTTCCTGCTGCTCGTCTTAGTTCAGCCACAGACTCTGGGGTCTAGAAAAAGCCCGCTTTGCAGTCCCTAAAAAGGCCCGCTTCGGGGGCTCTGAAACCCTGGAGAAAATGTTGCCTGCTCTGGGGCTGAAAAGACCTGATTCGAAACTGCGTTGAGGCTGACGCAAGCCTGCGGTGTAGCTGAATAGGTCCTGATCTTAAAGCACAAATCACTGATTGTAACTGATCAAAAACCGAAAAAAGTGAACCATAAACTGTCCGAAAGCTGAGGGCAGAGACAAGCTGATCATTTGCTGAGAGAGCCAACTCACGGACGGTTCAAGTACACTGCGCCGGCTGTACTCTCACTGGCGTGGAGCTGCGGTGTACTGATCCTGGGCTGACGTTGCTGACAAAAACTGACGGCGCAACTGATGTGAAACTGAAGTTACTCAACGTGTAGGTGGCGCACAACTGAGCCGCTTGACCTTCACTGATTTTTTGCTGCAGTGTACTGATCCTGGGCTGGCGGTTGCTGACACAAACTGACCGCGCAACTGACGTTACTCCACGTCTAGCTGGCGTCCAACTGAGCCGCTAGACCTTCACTGATTTTTTGCTGCGGTATACTGATCCTGGGCTGGCAGTTGCTGACACAAACTGACAGCGCAACTGATGCGAAACTGAAGTTACTCTACGTGTAGCTGGCGTCCAACTGAGCCGCTAGACCTTCACTGATTTTTTGCTGCGGTATACTGATCCTGGGCTGGCAGTTGCTGACACAAACTGACAGCGCAACTGATGCGAAACTGAAGTTACTCTACGTGTAGCTGGCGTCCAACTGAGCCGCTAGACCTTCACTGATTTTTTGCTGCGGTATACTGATCCTGGGCTGGCAGTTGCTGACACAAACTGACAGCGCAACTGATGCGAAACTGAAGTTACTCTACGTGTAGCTGGCGTCCAACTGAGCCGCTAGACCTTCACTGATTTTTTGCTGCGGTATACTGATCCTGGGCTAGCGGTTGCTGACACAAACTGACGGCGCAACTGATGCGAAACTGAAGTTACTCTACGTCTAGCTGGCGTCCAACTGAGCCGCTAGACCTTCACTGATTTTTTGCTGCGGTATACTGATCCTGGGCTGGCAGTTGCTGACACAAACTGACAGCGCAACTGATGCGAAACTGAAGTTACTCTACGTGTAGCTGGCGTCCAACTGAGCCGCTAGACCTTCACTGATTTTTTGCTGCGGTATACTGATCCTGGGCTGGCAGTTGCTGACACAAACTGACAGCGCAACTGATGCGAAACTGAAGTTACTCTACGTGTAGCTGGCGTCCAACTGAGCCGCTAGACCTTCACTGATTTTTTGCTGCGGTATACTGATCCTGGGCTAGCGGTTGCTGACACAAACTGACGGCGCAACTGATGCGAAACTGAAGTTACTCTACGTCTAGCTGGCGTCCAACTGAGCCGCTAGACCTTCACTGATTTTTTGCTGCGGTATACTGATCCTGGGCTGGCAGTTGCTGACACAAACTGACAGCGCAACTGATGCGAAACTGAAGTTACTCTACGTGTAGCTGGCGTCCAACTGAGCCGCTAGACCTTCACTGATTTTTTGCTGCGGTATACTGATCCTGGGCTAGCGGTTGCTGACACAAACTGACGGCGCAACTGATGCGAAACTGAAGTTACTCTACGTGTACCTGGCGTCCAACTGAGCCGCTAGACCTTCACTGATTTTTTGCTGCGGTATACTGATCCTGGGCTGGCAGTTGCTGACACAAACTGACAGCGCAACTGATGCGAAACTGAAGTTACTCTACGTGTAGCTGGCGTCCAACTGAGCCGCTAGACCTTCACTGATTTTTTGCTGCGGTATACTGATCCTGGGCTGGCAGTTGCTGACACAAACTGACAGCGCAACTGATGCGAAACTGAAGTTACTCTACGTGTAGCTGGCGTCCAACTGAGCCGCTAGACCTTCACTGATTTTTTGCTGCGGTATACTGATCCTGGGCTGGCAGTTGCTGACACAAACTGACAGCGCAACTGATGCGAAACTGAAGTTACTCTACGTGTAGCTGGCGTCCAACTGAGCCGCTAGACCTTCACTGATTTTTTGCTGCGGTATACTGATCCTGGGCTGGCAGTTGCTGACACAAACTGACAGCGCAACTGATGCGAAACTGAAGTTACTCTACGTGTAGCTGGCGTCCAACTGAGCCGCTAGACCTTCACTGATTTTTTGCTGCGGTATACTGATCCTGGGCTGGCAGTTGCTGACACAAACTGACAGCGCAACTGATGCGAAACTGAAGTTACTCTACGTGTAGCTGGCGTCCAACTGAGCCGCTTGGCCCTCACAGGCGCCGTGGAGCTGCGGTATACTGAACTGGAGCTGAACGTTGCTGAAAAACTGACACAGATACTGACGTTTAACTGAATTTACCCTGCGTGTTGCTGGCTTGCAACGGAGCAGCTAGGTCACTGGCTCGGAGCTGCGGTGTACTGAACAGGGGCTGAAGGTTGCTGACGCAGACTGATAGAGCAACACCACATTGAGATGCCGTGTCGGCAGCGCTGCTTGTCACCTGAGCGGCTTTTCTTTCACTGACCTGGAGCTGCGATGTATGGAACCTAGGCTGAGAATTGCTGACTCAGACTGAGCACCTCATGGAGAGCATATGAAGTTTCCTTGCGAGCAGCTGGCTAGCAACTGATTGTGTTTGGCCCCCTGACGCAGCCGCCCTGCACTGAACTCTGGCTGCCGTTCGTTGAATTACTCTAATGATCAACTGAAAAAAACTGACAGCAAAACCAGTTGTTGACAAAGTGGGACGCTTCACTGTTGGCTGTCGTTTGCTGAAGGGGAGCAGGGTCCAATGACTTTACAAGAATTTGATTACGTACCAATATTTAAGAAAACTTAGCTGCTTGATCCTATATCAGGAAACATACATCTAGTTTTTGTCATCCAACAAAAATAATAGACAATAATACACATGGTTTTTGTCATCCAATAAAAATAATACACAATTATACACATAGTTTTTGTCATCCAACAAAAATAATAGACAATAATACACATAGGTTTTGTGATCCAACAAAACTGATACACACTAATACTAATAGTTTTTGTCATCCAACAAAATTAATTAATCATCAGTTAAATCTGATACTGAGTCATCTTGTTTGTTGTTATCATCATGTTCTTCTCCATTGTCATCCTCGTCATCATCATCCTCCTCTTCTTCCTCCTCTTCTCCTTCTGAACTGTCATCACTGTCATCACTGTCTTCACTGTCTTCACTCGTTTCTCCCTCTGGTTCTTTTTCTTTAAGTACTTTAAAGTCCGAGATCGATGGATTTCCAGCTTTCTTGGCAAAAGGAGTTGAAGTTGCAAAAGTGGTGCGAAGCTGGTAAAAACAATACAAAAAAATAAAATGAATTATTGTGACTCAAAATTTGAAAGTAAACTGTCAACATGATTTGGGTAACTTTAACGTTGCTGCCCGCCTTTTCCTACTTGTAGGTCATTATTGGAAGACTAAAACCTCACCTCATTTTCAGGCATTAATTTTTTTTTCTTTCCGTTCTTATTTTCAAAACACTGCAAAAAGAAAATAAAAAAACAAGAATTGTTAAAACTATATGGCACTATACTTTGCTAAAGGCTGATAGCAAGTGTGTGAAAACAAAAGCAACTTACCATGACTTTTTTCGACGCCTGAGGCTGTTCATTGTCCTCCTCAGTCAATGCATTCAGACGCAAAAGTTCCTGAAAAAAATCAAAACAACAAACTATTAATTTGAAACTCATTCAATTTAGGGGAAGGTTTAACATTCAAATTAAAATTGAATCAAAGCTCTGGAAACCAGAAAACAACAGGTTGCAAGCAAAAATATTTTAGGTTTCAGAAGCAAGCTGAGATGTTACTTGTGAAAATTGACAAAACTCACCGCCGCTGGCTTTGGACATTTTCCACCCACTGTAGGTCTTTCATTACTGCTTATTCGTCTCTTAGCAGATGCAGTTTTCCTTGGTGGTGAATCATTGACTAAGGTTATTCTGGAGCTTTTCTCTTTAGATTTGCCATCTTTTCCTGAGGGTCGCTTTTCCTGAGCAGCGCTTTCAAATTTTCGCTTCTTGCTTCCTTTTCCTTCATCTTTTGTATTAGAATCTTTCTTTCTCATCTTGTGGCTACTACCTTCAGTGTCATCTGACACTCGTTTTCTTTTCTTTAAGTTCAACTCCGCATTTTTATCTGCGCTCCTCTCTTTTTTCTTCAAGCTCCTCTCCTTTTCGTGTGAACGCCTCCTCTTCTTCTTGTCCTTGTCTTTCTTTCCGCTCTGGTCCTCCGTCTCTTTAGACTTAGTATTCTTGGTAAGTCGAGCCCTCACTTCAGTATCTCCTTCTCCCCATTTCTTCCTACGCTCACAATAACACTTGGCATTAACCCATGCATTTATGTTATCAATATCTTCAAATTTATTCTGAAGATAGACTGAAATAAAAATAAATAAATTAAAAAATTGTTATAAGATTTTATTAACAGCTAGAAGCAGTAAAACTAGATAATTAAATACGTACCTATGATTCCTTCTCTAACCCATTTTTCCATGCCTTTGCCTTTGCCTTTGCCCCGCCCAGCTGCTGTCATGTTCGCCATTTCAAGCGGCTGGTACAGGTCATCCATTATGGCGTATACAAAATCTTTTGGGCTTGAATTAGGGTTCTTGTCAAGGCTCCTTAGTTTTGCTTTAGCTGTCACACTTATCTGGATTTTGGACCCTTTAAAAAGGGGCATCCGTTCCTAGAGCAAAATACACAATACTTATATTTTTTATTTAAAGAATAAGGTATGAAAACTCAAAAATGAGGCCTTACTTCTTCCTGATGGCTCTGAGAGACGCAACTCAGGGAAAGACGGGACTCGTCATTCTTTCCCTAAAATACAAAATTTATTGGGATAAAAACAGATTACTTCAAAATCAGTACAAGTTCTGGATCTTAAGTAAACTTACTTGATCCAATGTCCTGTCACTCTTATCAACAATGCAGTCATTACTAAATCCTCTATTGATGAAGGTCAGGAATTTGTTCAGTGTATCTATTAAACAGAAAAAGCAGTATCATTATCTGGTCGGTCTAGACACTTGGTTAATTAAGAGCCAAACACAACTCAATAATTAAAAAAATCTATAGACTGCAAAACGATTCAGAGGATTATTTCAATAGAAAAATGTTATACCTTTACACTTAATGCATGTGCACAAAATATAGCATGGATCTGTCTGCACTTCAGTTTCTGCAAATATTGGGACTGTCGCATCAAGGAATGAACTTTCACTAATAAGTGCATTTTCTGCTTTCTGATTCCCATTCTCCGAATTCTTCACACTCTTGGTCTCAGAGCCCACTTGCAAACCTTGATCCTTCTCTGCCTCATGGATAGTTTCCTTGGTGGCAGTGTTTTGTTCCACAGAAATTGAATTTTCCTTTACCTTCATTGCAAGAACCTCACCCTTCTGTTGATCACCACTTTGTTCATTATTGTTCTTAAAGCCAGATCCGGATAGTATGAAATTATTGCCAGAGGTAGGTTGAACTTGATGCTCGGTATCACCTTGTTTGTCATCACTCAAAGCTCCTTTGGTTTGCACATCAAGTGGAGGTGCAATTTTGCTGGCAAGTTCAGCTCCCTGCACAACTTCACGGTTGACAATTGGATGATCACTTTCTTCTTCGAAGGACCCTTCAGTTCCTTCAGACAAACTGACTCCATCTGCGTGCACAATGTTAGCGTTTAAACCAAGTAACATTTTTAGCTTTAATTTATCCTGCTGTTTCTTGTTCAATTTTAATTTCTGGTTTGATGAAATATTGGATGTAGCTGCACCCTCACCGATCAAATGGTCAAATGATGCAGAGGAACACTTAAGCAGATCAACGACATTACTGCTCACAACAGATGTCTTGGTGGTGCAGTGACGCTGTGGTCTATTCCTGCCATTGTTTGACTTCCCATCACCTATGAGCACACAACAAAGAAAAGAAAAAATTAGTGAAAGAGCTACCTTTCAGCCATAATGTTACCTCACAAATGATAAATATGAAACGATTCTGAATGTGAAATGTGGACATGAAGGTTGAAGTCAGGAAAGCATTTTTGAGGTGTGGAACTAGAGGCCTGTTATACGAAGTTGTATGGATAGGTTATGATACTTGGAGCTCGAACCGATAAAGAAATAAAATAAAGCAATGAAAGTGAGACCTAACCATAGATATAAAAGTGTTCTGTGAGTTCTTTTAGTTTGAAAACTGAGTTATTTCACTGGGTATTTACTGAGCCGAATTTTAAACGGCCGCTGGCGGCCTGCATGAGTGACGAAAGTGCGACTCAAACCGCCAAGAACTTACTGTCAAAGTCAATCTTCTTCTTGATTTCTTTCGGGTTAGGCATTTTTCTGCCATAAAATATCAAACTGATATAACTTGCAGCTCGCTTTCTTCACCAGACACCAGGCCAAGATCTGGACTCGGGAGGACCGTTAAACAAAAGTACGTATGAGGCGCGGAAGTGTCGTTCGTCATTTGTCGCTGCTACCAACTGACGGTCGAGTCCAAGTTTGAAAGAACCAAGCAATTTCGACCAGTGGGTTTTAAAGAAAGCAAACACTCTTAACAAATCTTGTTCAAATATCTTTTGGTAACTTATTCAAAGAATATGTTGATGGAAGCAAAATAAAGCACAAGTGAAAAATGTTTATTCAGTTAGATGCGATGCAACGCAGTCTGTAGGGCAGCCAACCTTAAAATACCAGCTAGTCTATGGTCACTTTGCCCTCTCTCCTTCGTATCTTTTTTTTTATTTGAATAAAAAATATATTTTTATATTCAAGGTTTAGTTTCTCTTCATATTTCCCAAGAAATTTATTAGGCCACACCAAGAACATGCATTTTGAATGTCATGTTGGCTAAGCTGCCAGCAGAAGAAATAATGAAGAACATGCCACAAACCGCGGCGGCTGCTGTTGCTGAGGCCAAACACCACCAGGCCCTGTTTATAACCTACAGCCACCTGACGCAATGTCGAGTCGAGAGTTCAAAAGGCGCAAGATAGATGATGGCGGAGTATTTGATGAAGGTGATGATGATTTAAATTTATCTACAGAAGAAATTCCGATAAGCCCGGTACCCTCAATATCATCTGAAGGTCTGCTAGATACTTGTGCCATTGTCTCCATGTATCCTACATTCTTGTGTATTTTATGATTTTGAACTAGAAATTGTTTTGTTTCTTTATTACTAGGATCAGATGGCACTGCAAGCTTGGGGCCTGAAAAGGCATGCAATGAAACACACCAATATGTCCAAATTAGAGATGAATCGCTCGAAGGTACTTACTTACAGTTACTTGTAGTTATCAGTTGTCCTTTGTTTGGGTATGGTTACTGACAAATATCTTACTACAAACCGATCAGCAATTTAAGTTTGTTTGTCATGAATGATGAGGCCAACCATTCTTTACTCAAAACTTCTCATCTTATTCCGTTTCAGTGTCACATCTAGGCGATTTCACAACTGACAGCGTACTGTCAGAGGATCAAATATTGCACCGTTCAGGTATGCTCTGCTTTTCTAGTTCATGCATTGCACACCTTGAAATGAACTTTAAGATTTTCTACATGGGGTGTTATGATTGCTCCTCTTTTGTTGGAGATATTAACAAGTCTATTACTGCATTTATTGTTCTCAGGAGAAGCAGGTGGTGAAATGGGCGTAATGGACATTACTTCCTTGGATGTCACTAATGTAACTGTAATTCATGATGCACCGGAGATGTCTACCATGCAGGACACAGGAGGTGAGTTATCGTCTCTGCATGACCAACATCCTTACATTAGGAATATTTCTCAACGCAGTGCCAATTCTGTTGTTCACTTACTTCTTAATTCTCTGCAAACTCCAATATGGCACAGTGGTGTTTCCCCTTTGTCACTATTTGTTGGTTTGTAATAGATAGAAGAGATCTTGAAAAGAAACCACTCATATATGCTCACAAGTTTTTAAATGTTTTCTTAGCTCAGCTCACTGCAACACTGTGTTTCTAATGATGTAAATTAAAAATGTTTTTCTCTTTCTAGATTCAACTACTCATTATAGAAACCCAGCTGAAACTAGCGTTATTGAAGAAATCATTCATCAAGACACAAGTAGCGATTCAGATACAAGTGAGGGAAGTGAAACTGATTCAATTGTGAGTTCTGGTAGGTTACTTTTGGTCTGACTGAATGAAGCTGTTCTGTTATTAAAAAAAGAATTTTCCTGGTTTTACTTATTTTAAGGGAATTCTCTAATCTTCATCTTATGAAGTTTGGTTAATGGGGTAAAAATGTATCTTGAAAACACCTAGAAAAGATGGTACTAAGGCATCTTTACAGCATTTTTAAAAATGTTTCACTATTATTCCTGAGTTTGACTAGACTCATTTTCACCCCTACTTACCAAACTTCAAATTATCAAGAAAGGGAGTTTTCAGCTGGGAAAACTAAAACAAGGAAATCATAACAGACAGGCTCCATACTTAATTTAATACCTATTAAAATTGTAGTATTATTTTTTCTATTAATTTGGCTGGATCTTTTTAGTAATTTGTTCTCTTTTTCCCCAGAGTCTGACAATGATGATATATATTTCTCTGAGGAAGAGGAGTGCTTCACTGAAAATGCAGATCATAAAGTGTATGAAGGTGCACCAATCAGCGTTGGTGACAGTATGGTTGCCATTTTAGCTTTCATCATTCGGCATGAATGTAATGGGAGCCTAATAGTTGATTTATTGCAACTGATTAAACTTCATTGCAAAAAAGAGAAGAATTTAATGAAAACTTCCTTATACTTTTTCAAGAAATACTTTTCATGTTTACATTGCCCAGTGATTCATCATTATTACTGTTCAGGCTGCTACTTTAAGTTGGCAAAGAAAGACGCTTCATGTCCAAATGCGAAGATGCATCCTGAAACCTCTGGAACATGTGTCTTTGTTGAAATGCCACTTATTCCACAGTTGCAGAAGTTATTTGCCGATGAAGAATTTTACTCAAACTTAAGCTACAGGTATACAAGAACCAAAGTTTGTCAAGGAAATCTTGAAGATATTTATGACGGGCAAATTTACAAAGAAATAGAGGCAAGTGGCTTTCTTTCTAAGCTGTTACTGTTGAATTTTACAATGATCATGAATACAGATGGAGTGCCTGTGTTTAAGTCTACTAATGCATCTATGTGGCCTGTGTTTTTCAATATCAATGAGTTGCCTCCTCATCTGCGATTCAAGAAGGAGTATACACTGATTGGTGGTGTGTGGTTCGGAAGCAAACCAAGTGCCAATCTTATTTTAGAACCACTTATGAAATCAGTCAAAGACATTCGATCAGGTTTTGATGTTAGAGTACCTGGCAGTCAAACGCCAGCCACAGCAAAAGGAATTTTGATTGCTGCCACCACTGACCTCCCAGCTAAAATAATGATATGCGGTATGGCCAGCTATTCTGGAGCCTTTGGTTGTCAGATCTGTAAAATTGAAGGAGGAAGTGTCACAATCATGAAGAAAGTTAGAAAGAAGAAAATTAACCCAAAAAAGAAGCAGCAAGGGAAAGAAAAAGAAGAACTTGTTCGCCACTCATCTGTTTGGACTTTCAAATATTCAGATGATCTAGACTTGAGAAGTCATGCAGAAACTATTCGTCTTGGTGCGGAAGCTCAGAAAATTCTTCAGGAAACACAAGATCCTGATACAAATGTACAGGGTGTCAAATATCCTAGTGCAATTTTCAAAATGATGTATGACGGAATCCGAGGTTTTGCAGTGGATGATTTACACACTTTGTTCCTTGGTGTGACTAAAACATTGCTTAGGTTGCAATTTGACTCCAAGCACAGTTCAGAACCGTTTTCACTTAGGAAATTTCTTCCAATAGTTGATCAGCGTCTCATGGCAGTGAAGCTGCCTAACTTTTTGGAAAGAAGTGTTAGAAAAATTGAAACTGATCTTGCATATTTCAAGGGAACAGAATTACAAACCTGGGCTCTTTACCTCTGTATTCCCATTCTGGATGGAATCATGCCTGATAAATACTTAGAACATCAAGTTGAACTTGTAAACAGCCTTCATGTCATGGAGTCATCTTCAATAGCCCCTGATGCAATGTTGTCATGTGAGAAAAAGCTAAGGAATTATGTCAAGAATTTTGAAGTGTTATATGGAAGTCGATATATGTCAATGGTTATCCATTTACTCCAGCATTTGGTCTATGTCGTGAACAACCTTGGGCCTATGAGGTACATTTCCTGCTATACTTATGAAGGTTTAAATGCCGATATTTTAAAAATGATCCATGGAACAAAATACGTTGAAACTCAACTTGCCAGTGGATGCTTTTTAATCAAGCAGCTGCCAAAGAGTCTCAGAAGCATATCATCAAAAAGCGTGAGGGATTACTGTTTCAAACTGCTGCACCCTTCCCTTCGACTGAAGAAACTTGATGATATCCAACCTGGGGTGTTCTCTGTTGGGACTTACAAACCAGTATCCTTACAGCAAAATCATGTCTTTGATTGTTTAGAGAAACTAGAAATTTCTAAAGCTGACTCAAATGTTCAATCATTTTATAAATTGAAAAAAGATAAACTGCTGTTTGTGTCTAGGTCCTACTCTCGAATTGTGAAAAGGAATTCTTCTGTTTGTTCTTTTGTGTCTCATGAAAGCAAACTTGGACAAGGAACAATTGATATATTTGTGAAAGTGTGTTCAAATTCTCAAGTAAAATATTTTGCCATAATACAAGTTGGGCAACTTCAACCGTATGTGGTGGGATCCCAACGGGTTCTTCACATTTCTAAATATGTTCTCACAAATGACTATGTAGCCATTCCTGTGATCAATTTAAGGAATATGCAGGTATGTTTTGATGTAGATGATAGAACATTTGTGTGCGAGCCTGTCTAAGAACTGTATTTCATGCATGTGAGCCTAGTAATTGAAACTGATGTCGCTTTGCTTACTGAAAACTGAAATACTTATGTCAATAAATTGACTTGTGATTATGGTTGTGATTCTTGCTTAAAATAAAATTTACCCACCAGAAAAAACATTCAAGTTATGTTTATTGCTACATTTGTTACATTACAATTTCAATGAAACATTCACAATCTTCACAATCATAAACCCAATGACCACCACAGAATTGTTTATTTTTATGAAAGAAATAGATATTACTAGTATTTCAAATATTTTTGTAGTTTGTAAACACTGGTACAAGAGGCAGCTCTAAATCAACTGCCAAGAGCACACTTCCTTTTCTCTACATTCAGAAATTAAGAATTTACATGAAGAAAGCACTCCCAAGCAAAAAGCCTTTGAGCACTTTTCAAAGAAGTTCTACAATATCTGAAGCTTTGCCAAAAGTAGCCTTTGCAGGAGGCAACGTTCAGTCACCTGCTCCACCAGAATATGAGATTGTGATGTACCTGAGTGCAGCAAGCCTGGCAAACAAGCAGACTCGCCGGTGTGACGACCTGCTGGTCTGTGCCAAAGCGCGCCGCACCCACGTGACGAAAGGCAAGTTACAGACGTAAGACCTCAAACTTGGCGCACAGTGTGAACGGCGCTTCACCGTGGTCACCATGACCTCGGTCTTGGCGTGCAGTGCGAAGGAGCGCGGGCGCGGGGGAAGGACCGCGCCCTGCCGCGGTCACCATGACCTCGGTCTTGGCGTGCAGTGCGAAGGGGCGCGGGCGCGGGGGAAGGACCGCGCCCAGCCGCGGTCACCATGACCTCGTCTTGGCGTGCAGTGCGAAGGGGCGCGGGCGCGGGGGAAGGACCGCGCCCAGCCGCGGTCACCATGACCTCGGTCTTGGCGTGCAGTGCGAAGGGGCGCGGGCGCGGGGGAAGGACCGCGCCCAGCCGCGGTCACCATGACCTCGGTCTTGGCGTGCAGTGCGAAGGGGCGCGGGCGCGGGGGAAGGACCGCGCCCAGCCGCGGTCACCATGACCTCGGTCTTGGCGTGCAGTGCGAAGGGGCGCGGGCGCGGGGGAAGGACCGCGCCCAGCCGCGGTCATTATGACCTCGGTCTTGGCGTGCAGTGCGAAGGGGCGCGGGCGCGGGGGAAGGACCGCGCCCAGCCGCGGTCACCATGACCTCGGTCTTGGCGTGCAGTGCGAAGGGGCGCGGGCGCGGGGGAAGGACCGCGCCCTGCCGCGGTCACCATGACCTCGGTCTTGGCGTGCAGTGCGAAGGGGCGCGGGCGCGGGGGAAGGACCGCGCCCAGCCGCGGTCACCATGACCTC
The DNA here is from genome assembly GCA_030522485.1 of Stenchaetothrips biformis. NCBI lineage: Eukaryota > Metazoa > Arthropoda > Insecta > Thysanoptera > Thripidae > Stenchaetothrips > Stenchaetothrips biformis. The sequence continues at coordinate 19,780,753 of CM060089.1, forward strand.
GGTCTTGGCGTGCAGTGCGAAGGGGCGCGGGCGCGGGGGAAGGACCGCGCCCAGCCGCGGTCATTATGACCTCGGTCTTGGCGTGCAGTGCGAAGGGGCGCGGGCGCGGGGGAAGGACCGCGCCCAGCCGCGGTCACCATGACCTCGGTCTTGGCGTGCAGTGCGAAGGGGCGCGGGCGCGGGGGAAGGACCGCGCCCAGCCGCGGTCACCATGACCTCGGTCTTGGCGTGCAGTGCGAAGGGGCGCGGGCGCGGGGGAAGGACCGCGCCCTCCCGCGGTTACCATGACCTCGGTCTCGGCGTCGCGCCTCGGCCGTCCCACAACGCTTTGAGGCAGGCCGTTCGCTGCCCATTTTCTCTCACACCCTTTCGAAACACCCTAGAAGTGTGAGAGAGGCAGGGAGACTCAAAACGATTATTTGAAACAAGTCTGGAGCTGACAGCAACGCGCGCGTTAAGCGCGGTGGCCACAGTGTTTGGGGCAGCGGTTGGGATCTGGTTGTTCCTGGTTGCTGAGGAAACGCCGCTGGCGCGGAATTCGAACAGAGCGTCTACCTGTGCCAAGAACGAGTCAGACATTATGCCGAACTTCGACTTGCCGCCCCCCATGGCGATGCCGGCAGCGGCAGTCGAGGCGCTTTTGCTGGTACAGTACGCACACAGCTTGTCCCTGTTGGTTGCTAGTCTCAAGCCTACACTCCGCCCTTAGAAACGACTCCACCTAGCCCAGGAGGACGTGGCGGTGTTGGAGACGGCGCTGACGCTGGTGCGCCAGGCACAAAGTGAGTTGCTTAGTTAACGTCCATGGCGCTTGGAGGCCGCAACCGCAACCACCGTGCCGTCAGGCTTGTTGATCCTGGCCCCACCGAGTGCAGGAGCCGATGGGATGCGGTCGCCGTCGGTGCCAGGAGGGCTCCCGCCGACCCCGGAAGAGGGACCTCAATATCCTGATGGTGCCCTGCGCGGCCCATCTAATCGCCGTCGTGGGCGAACCAGGCGGCCGCCGTCATCTAGAGGCACCTCGCGACGGGTGGCGCTTGCACCCGGGACTGCACCCGCCCGTCGTACCCCTCGAGCTTTTGTCGCCGCTTCCACCGACGTCACTCGGCGCCCTCACCTGAAGCGTGCAAAGATGCGCCCCATTAATAATTGATTTTTTTTCCCTTCTGAATTGGGATTTAGGGTGGCTCAGGTATCAGTATCACCTGCTATGATTTGTACAAAACTTTGAGTTTGTGTCGATTTGCAAAATCAAGAAACACAGATTTTCATAAATACTGAAGCTGAGTGGTTTTATCTAGTTTGAAACCAATAGAGCTCTTGGAAAAAACCTTGTCAGGAAACATACTTCAGCCAAAATTATTTATGTAGCAACATGTGGTTTCAATAGCTCATCATAGGTAAACCATTTTATGTACTTCCGCTGTTATAATGTTCCAAGACTGTTTATGTATACCAATAATGTTTTTGATCTGCTTGATCTGGACAATGACACAAGACTCTAAAGAGGACCACTCTAAGAAAGCATTCTTATTGAATGTACTTAGTACTTACTTTGCTTTCATGTTTCTAAATTTTACATTTTCAATTTTCTGTTTACTTGGGGTCTGGAGCTTGTGCGCAACCTGCACAACGTCTTATCAAAGGCTTATTTATTTGTTTTGACCAATATACCGTGCTGTGTTAAGAGTCTTAGAAAACTGCTGTTTTATTTCAAGTCACCCAACATCTTCTGATAGGCATAGCAAAAACTGTGGAACGATGAACATTAACTGCAATGCTTTCTATTTTAGACCAATTTTATTTTCCCATACTTATAAATATAAATGAATGCGCATGGGGGATTATCTTGAGGAGGATTGATGAATTCATTCCGTCTTCATTCTTCAAAGCAATTGACCGTAGCCCTGGAAAAGAGTAAAAGGTACATTACGAGGTGGCTTTCAAATTTTAAAAAAGTCGCATGAGAGCCAATGTAACCAAAATACACTGTCAGCACGAGCACAACTTGACTAATGTGTTTCAATATGTCTCAATACAGTCTCTTAGAGAAGTAGATAATGGTCATTTTGAACTATTTTGAGACAGTTAAAAGTGGGTTTGGCTTTAATTATCATTGGAAGGAATACAAAGTGGATGGTGAGAAGTATCGAAATGTTATTGATAAGAAATCTATTTGATTTCAACAATTGAGCTCTCTACAAGAAGTGCAGAAGGTCCCTTTCTATATACTCACTGATGCAAAGAAATTGGTGGCAACAGAAAACAGTTTCCTTCCTTCCTTTCTTCACACATGGACTCGCAGCAGGCCTATAAAAGAGAAAGGGACTGAGCAGGCATAAAAGGGAAACCACTATACACTACACTCAACAAAACAGAACAAACATTCAGTTTTTTCTTTATTTATTTTTAATGTCACAAGAGAAAGAGAATTTGACTAAAACATCCCTCTATAAATTAAAATGAGAAGCAAGCCAGAATTTTGAATTGAATGTATCAATATTTCTGTGATTGATTCATCAATACTGTCATCCTTCTGTGAAATACATCCAAGTGACACAACTCAAATGTATGGAAATAAAAGTTTAAGAAGTTGCATTTTAAAACATATTCAAGCATTCACAACATATGGTTTTCAGGAACAGTGACAAATGATACATGTGTACAAATGGAATAGGAAAATCTTTTTCAAACTGAGTACATGCTCAGTTTTAGTACCTACTTGTACTTGTGCTGGGTTCACACACTGGGTTATTGGACGCATAGGCTGGTAACACGCAGCGAATTCCTCTGGCTGAGATGGTCACGAAACAACTTGGCTTTTGGAAATGACCACAGCAAAGAAAATCAGCACACCTGAAACAGATAAATAAAAGTGTTATCAGAAATTGTATTTTTCATTATAAATAAGGAAACGGCAACATTTGGTTTACCAAACGACTTCAAAAGGGCCTTGTCAGTCAAGTAGACATAGGTGCGTGTAAACTGATAGCATTATGCACAGGGCACAAATATTCTAGAATAAGCTTAGTCGCAAAGAGTGGTTATGGGAGCAATGCAGTAATGATAAAAAAGCTCTTGCAGAAAAAAACTATGATGAGGTTAGTGCTGTGAGCAGACGCACAATAATACGGTCAAACTGACGGTATTTCGAAGCTAACATGCTACAACTAAACGCTCGATTGAAAAGAATTGAGATTTGATGGATACTAGTAGAATCCAGTGTTAATAATAAAGCGCCTCAGACAAAAAGAAAAACGCTAGGAGAAAAGTTACATACGCAGCCCACGGCAGACGAACGAAAATTCAGATAAGAGTGTGGTAAAGCTGTGCATTTGACAATGATAAGACAAATAACTAGGGGAACTCACCTCATAACGCTCGGCAGAAGTTGTGAAGAACTTTGCTTTGCATTTATGAAGTACAGAGACTTACTCTCAATAAAAGTGAGAGTGCCGAAACGAAGTCCGAAAACACACACACACACAAACTTCGATTTCGATAGTCGACTTAAGAATCGACTCTATATCGATGCTTCGCGAAGCGGGAACGAGTTCCCTCGTTCAAATTCTTTCATATCAGAAAAACACTGAGTTTTTCTCAGCCCATTATCAGCTATTCGGGTTACTGATGCACAGCTGACCAGTGGCTGACAGAAGATACTGATATTAACTCAGTGTTTCTCAGCCATTCATTGCCTATTCAGGATCCTGACTCACGACTGACCAATGACTGACCCCATACACTGATAAATCCTGAGCGTTTCTCAGCCCATTATCGGCTGGTCGGCTCACTGACGCAAGACTAAACGATGACTGACGCCGGATGCTGATAAAAACTGAATGTTTCTCAGCCGATAATCGGTTAGTCGGGTAACTGATGTATGACTGACCGATGGCTGACATAAGACACTGATATTAGCTCAGCGTTTATCAGCCAATCGTCGCCGAAACTGGTAACTGACAGATGACTGACAGAAAACCGACCACCCATGCCGACAAAAACTGAGTTTGTTCTGCCAACTATCAGCTTATAAGGTTGCTGACTCACGACTGACCGATAACTGGCCACAGATGCTGATAAAAACTGCAATCTTCTCAGCCAACTTTCGGCTAGTCGAGTTACTGACGCAAGACTGAACGATGACTGACCACAGTTGCTGAGAATAGCTCAGTGTTTTTCAGCGAATTGTCAGGTAGTCGGGTCACTGACGCAAGACTGAACGGTCACTGACCACAGACGCTAATAAAAACTGAATGTTTTCAGCCAATAATCGGCTAGTCGGGTTACTGATTCACCACTGATTGGTGACTGACGCCAGATGCTGATAAATACTGACTGTTTCTCAGCTGATTGTCAGGTAGTCGGGTTACTGACGCAAGACTGAACGGTGACTGACCACAGATGCTGATAAAAACTGAATATTTCTCAGCCAAAAATCGGCTAGTCGGGTTACTGATTCACGACTGATCGATGACTGACGCCAGATGCTGATAAATACTGACTGTTTCTCAGCTGAATGTCAGCTAGTGAGGTTACTGACGCAAGACTGAACGATGACTGACCACCGTTGCTGAGAATAGCTCAGTGTTTCTCAGCGAATTGTCAGGTAGTCGGGTCACTGACGCAAGACTGAACGGTTACTGCCCACAGACGCTGATAAAAACTGAATGTTTCTCAGCCAATAATCGGCTAGTCGGGTTACTGATTCACCACTGATTGGTGACTGACGCCAGATGCTGATAAATACTGACTGTTCCTCAGTCAATCATCGGTAATTCGCGGTACTGATTCGAACTTGAGTGCGCACTGATTCACTCGAACTGAGCTCGCTCAGTAAAAACGCGGCATTCTGCATGACTGAGTTTGGGCTGATAAGATCTGCATCAGTTAGAAGGCAGCATTATATCAGGTTGTACTGACACGGTGCTGATTGACACTGAACGCGCGTCAGTACTATAGGCAGTGCTAGGACAGCGTGCGGTTGTGTTACCTCAGTTGTGTCAGGTTGGATCAGCCGTAGGACAGTAGAGTCAGTTTTGAATCAGTTGCAATCAGGTGACCGCAGTCCCAGAGCAGGCAACATTTTCTCCAGGGAAGGCCCGGCTTTGCTACGACAAATTCCCCTGCCCCCCACTTCCAGCGTCCTTGCTCTTTGAAAAGGTCTTGCCGAGACCTATCGAAATCTGCAATAAAATTTTTTAGTCGGTCGACCCCTTTTTTTCAAGATGAAGAGTCGAAGTTGATTATGTTAGTAAATTCGGGCCGAGGTAGCCAATTCGCTGGTAAAAGGTTGGTCAGGGGTCGAAATTGGTTTCATTTTCGTCATCAGCACCTTCACACTGAAAACGTTACGGTCGGACACATGGCCAAACTATGGCGTGACAAAAAGTCACGCCGAAAATTGGCGTGACAGGAAATTCACGCCGAAAAATGGCATTACATGTGCGTCACGCCGTCATGTAGCGTGAATGGCCGTGCGTTTTACGAGAAAAGTCATGCCGAAAACCGGCATAACAGGAAATTCACGCCAAAAATTGGGCGTGAATTTCTGAGTCACGCCAATTTTGGGCATGACTTTTTGTCATGCCGTTTTTTGGCGTGACACTTTAGTCACGCCCCTCACTGAAAATGTTACGGTCGGACACATGGCCAAATTATGGCGTGACAAAAAGTCACGCCAAAAATTGGCGTGACAGGAAATTCACGCCGAAAAATGGCATGACATGTGAGTCACGCCGTCATGTGGCGTGAATGGCAGTGCGTTTTACGAGAAAAGTCATGCCGAAAACCGGCATGACAGGAAATTCACGCCAAAAGTTGGCGTGAATTTCTGAGTCACGCCGATTTTTGGCATGACTTTTTGTCATGCCGTTTTTCGGCGTGACGATTTATTCACGCCCCTAAAACGGCACGAAGTCACGCCGATAGATTTTCAGTGCTAAAACGGCACGAAGTCACGCCGATAGATTTTCAGTGCAAAAACATACGTAACCATGGAAAAATGTTTCTAAAATATCAAGTCACTAAAAAGTTGCACTTTTTCTGCCGTTTTTTTAGTGTTTTTTCGTTGGTACGACTGAATAATTTGAGATTGAAAGCTGAATTTTGGCGTGTGGCGAGCAAAGGATACACCTAACAACCCTGCAAAATCTCAGTCAGATCGGCTGAGCCGTTCGTTTAGAATGATATATAACAGGGAAGGTGGCGATACAAATCGGCAACTTTGGCCCGTCCCGTACATTTTAAACGTTCGCAATTGCTGTCGTATTTTAGCCCATAGCGATGCGAATCTCTGTCGGAAACTAAAAGAATGTTACTTTCGTCATCAGCACCCTAAACGTATGAAACCATGTCTACCTCGAAATAAAGATTAGGGTCGTATGTGACGGAAACGGCACTCGACCGCCTGGGTCCAGTTCGGGGTCAAAAAGGAAAAATTTTGGTCGCATTTGACCCTACCGGGATTCGTAAGTGGGTCTGGGGTCAAAATGGATGCCATTTTCGTCATTAGCACCCTCAAAAACATACGAACCAATGTCAAGCTCGAGTTGAAAACTTTGGTCGTATTTTACCCCACCGGGGTTCGAACCTGGGTCTGGGGTCAAAATGGATCTCATTTTCGTTACCGGCACCCCCGAAAACATATGAAACAATGTCAGACTCGAGTCGAAAATTTTGGTCGTATTTTACCCCACCGGGATACGAACCTGAGTCTGGGGTCAAAATGGATCTCATTTTCGTTGTCAGCACCCTCGAACACTCATAAAAGCTTACGGTGAATTTCACTGTAAGCTACGGTGAACCCTGCAGCACTGTAGCTTACGGTGAATTTCACAGTAAGCTACGGTGAATATCACTGTAAGGTACGGTAAATGTCGCTGTAAGCCACGGTCATGCACCCTGATTCACCGTAGCCAACAGTGGCATTTACCGTACCTTACGGTGATATTCACCGTAGCTTACAGTGAAATTCACCGTAAGCTACAGTGCTGCAAGGTCCGCCGTAGCTTACAGTGAAATTCACCGTAAGCTTTTATTAGTGAAAACATGTGAAACAATGTCCAACTCGAGTCGAAAATTTTGATCGTATTTTTAGCCCGACGGGATTCGAACCTGGGCCAAAACTTTTCCGATCGGCTCGAAATTAACACCGTTGTCCTTATTTCGTCGCCCCGATTCAAAAAATACCCCTACATGCCCTTCTAGCGGCCTCCGTTGCAGAGGTCCTCCTGCACACCATGTAAACCATGATGCACCTGCAGCAGCGCCCCTGGGGCTCGGATCGAAAAAGCCGTCACCGGGCGGTTCATAGGTTCACCCTAGGAGGCTACATACCTAATTTGGTGAAGATCGGACCACGGGAAGACCTCGGACGGACGGACGAACGCACAGCACGCATCATACTTTATGCCCGTCCTCCGATATTTATTTTCATAAATAATACGGGACGGGCCAAAAATCACCGAAAAGGTTAATTTTTCTGCCGTTTTTTTAGTGTTTTTACGTTAGTACGACTGAATGGAATGAGATAGAAAGCTGAATTTTTGCGTGTGGCGAGCCGAGGACATACCCAATAACCCTGCAAAATCTGAGACAGATCGGCCGAGCCGTCCAGGAGGAGTAGTGCTGACACACAGACAGACACACACACACACGCACACAGACAGACAAAACTTTTCACCCCACTGAAGTTACTGGCTTCGCTAATCGCTCAGCTAATAATAGCCTTCAAGGTCCATATTAGTTAGCTTAAGAAACTCTGCAAACTCAAGTGTGTACATAGTACACTCTTATTAGAGCATGCTTCCAAGCACGCTCTTATTTACAGCATACTTGCTAGGTACACGCTAAATAAGAGTGTGCCTGGCATGTACACGCTAAATAAGAGTGTGCTTGCAAGTACACGCTAAAATACACTCGATTAGTCCTATCTTAAAGCATGGGTCAGTTTAAGTGTACTTGCAGGTACACTTTTATTTAGCGTGTACATGCCAGGCACACTCTTATTTAGCGTGTACCTAGCAAGTATGCTGTAAATAAGAGTGTGCTTGGAAGCATGCTCTAATAAGAGTGTACTATGTACACACTTGAGTTTGCAGAGAAGGTGTTCTTGCCAGAATATGATGGGGTGTACCAAGTACGAAGACAGCCTACTTCTTTTCCTGAAGACGGAACTTCAGCAGATGACCCAGCGTATTCCTGGTTCTTTCATGTAGAGCCAGCCATGAAGCTGAATGACAGAACCCTTCCAATGCAGACACTTTTACCTTCACTGAAAGCACACCAATCACCAACATAAATGACGCTTTCTCGAGAAGGAGTTTCAACCTTTGATTTCAGTGCAGATTTGCGACTGACTGCCTTTGACTGTACACGCAAGAGCCTACTTGAGCTATGAGACGTGTCACCAGAAGAGAGAAACCAGGAATAAGTTGACTTTTTGATTAAAGATGTACCGCCTTCTTTGTTTGGAACTTTCACAAAAATACTTGAAGGGCTAAAGTCAACATCTTTAAATTTCTTGAAGCTACTATTGTTATTGATGAATAAGTCTTCATTTACATCCAAGTCGATATCAGCAGATAATTCATTATCTTCATCTTCTTGAGGTAGTCTCTCTTCCCCAGTGACTACGAGACAGCTATCTTCTTCATCATCATCTAATTCTGGTTCCGATTCCATGATCTTCGGGATAGGGCAAGTTGTTATTGACTTCAGAGGACATGAAATTGTTTTTAAATCCATGGCTCGTTCAACAGCTTTTTCAAATGCAGAATGCACAACTTCAACAATTTCATAATTTTCTGGTCGTGATGTACATATGTATTCCTTTTTTTCCACTGCCTCAATAGCCCTAAGGTGAGGGGGAAGATCATACCTTTTCCTCATGTTGAACAGAGCAGCTGTTATGTAATCCACTCTTCTTTGCTTGTGCTGCATTTCAAGCATGCAACAATTAACCTGAGTCCAGAGAAGGCTTGTCAAGGAACGGTAAGTTCTGAAAGTGCTCTCACACTGCTGACTGCTAAACAACCAAGGTTTAAAGAGTTCATGCTGCTCAGAATCTCTAAATTTTACAATTAGTTGGATAATAGCATGAGCATTAAGTTCAATGCAACAATATGCATTTGCAGTGATGAAATTGTGAGCCAAAGTATAACCATTGTGGTTAAGAATCCACCGTCTCCAAATTCTTAAAAAGAAAACCCACTCCAAAATGAGCTTAACTCTCTCCAGCGGTGTGAGACTTGGATCAGCAGATGATAGGAAAACTTCCCTCATCATTTCAAGATACATGACAGTGCCATGACTGTGAAGTACAGACTCCTTCAGAGCAGAGGTGACTTTTGAAGAGCACAGTTTTTCAGCAGAACGGAATTTCATTTTATCCTTGCTACTAAGTGCAGATCTATTGTATAAAATTTGTAACCTCTTTGCCTATTTATGTTCTGTTATATTTGCAGCATTTAAAATTTAATTTAATTTTGTTCTTGAACGTTTATTTATGCATAGCACTTGCTGGTCATTTCTCAAATGGTTTAAAGTTCGATTTTGATTCTCGAGGTCTACATTAGCCAAGCTATTTGTATTTGATCTCATTTACAAAATATACTTTTTGTTGCTACTTCCCTAACTTATTTTATGTTATATTTATAGAATTTAACATAGACTGATAGTATAGTTCACATATCTTTACTTTATAACTATATAACCTGCCAGTTCCGATGATTTTGACGATGCTGTGTTACTCGTTTACTAAATAGTCGATCTAGTGTGTGTAATGAAGTTCTATAGTATAATTGAAGCCACTTTGCTTATTTATTTTCTGTTATATTTCCATATTTTTTTTTACAAAAATGTTAGTGTAATATATATATCTTATGTTCAGTCATTTTTCTAGATTTAAAAAAAAATTCAAGTGTGTTTAGTTTTTCTTCTTTTCTTCTTTTCTTTCTTCTTTCTTTCTTTATATATATATATATATATATATATATATATATATATATATATATATATATATATATATATATATTACATAAAATAATAACATTTTCATGCCAATTAAGAAAAACTTTCTTATTTATTTTCTAGTCTTCTGTGGAGGAAGAATTTCTAAATGATATCTGAAATTATACAAGACTCTAATAATCCACTGGGTAAAACAATGAAACTCAGACATCGGCTTTGACTCTGACAGATACTTACCAAATTGGGTGAGCTCTCTATCGCCTGCACCACGGCCTCTTGCCTTTGAAGGAGGTCACCCATTACTCGTTGGAGTTGGCTCATCTCTGCAGTCTGTCTCTGTAAAAAAACAAACAACAATCGCCTGCAGTGGAATAAGCATTGCTAGCTACGGTAGAAAATGGTGGGGAAGTAGGGGAGGGCCTATGCTAGCCCTCGTGTTGGTTCGACGATAAGTGCGAAAGCATGGATCGTTTACCGCATGCACCGCAGAGGACAGACGCATAAGTACCTGCAGGGCCAACATCTGCTGCTGCCAGTCTTCTGTAGACAGGACGCAGATGCTTCGGCCTGCTTGCAGGCTCGCCGCAGAGACGGCTGCGGCGGCTGCAGGACTTCCCAGGAGCTCCGCCCACGCAGGTGCTCCAGTGGTCGGTAGGGCCGTGGACGCTGGCACCGCTCGGACCCGAAGCACCGGTAGTCCTAGTAAAAATAAGCGTAAGGAATATTACTCTCTGATTTCATGCACACTCAGTTTACACTTGAATTGAAACGTGGCAAGATGACCGGCTCTCTACGCTTCATTTCTAACATTATATTGTGTTCAAGCATAGCCGTATCTCGATTCAAACATAGAGCCATCCTTCATTGCTGAGCCTAACTGCATCTGCATCGGAATCGGAAAACCAACGGGCGAAGCCCTCCGCTAGGTCGGGCGGTGGTGGGGGTAGCATAGCGGCTCGCTGGCTCGAGAGGCCGGATCGCCTGAAGGTAGGCACACGCCATGCACGGCTGTGTGGAGGGCTAGCATCGTCGCCCCCTGCCGCCAAGGACGATTTTCGCAAGTTTAAGTACCTTCCAGACCTCCGATCGCAACGAGGTGTGCACCATTCGATGCGGCGTACTTACATTGACTCAAGGACCCCATGTTTCTTGAGAAATGGGGGGCGGATTTACGTAGAAAAGCAAGAAAGGAGCCCCCGTAAGTAGGCAGGCCCGCCATGAACTGCTGCGTTGCGGGCTTGCATCTAACGGCGCGCACGAAAAACGCCCCGCATGCGTAAACGGCTGAGATTTTCGAAAAACGTCTTGAACGAAAGTTGTAGGAAATAGAAAGGACAATCAAAGCCACCCTATCCGAATAAGATGCGAGCTCAAAATTTTTCGACAACGAAGAAAAACGTTTTCTGTAACTTCGGGACAAGTTTTTGGAATGAAGAAGTCATTTTAGATGGGGGTCAAAGCGAGGCGTTTGTAGGGCTTTTCACAAGCTTCCACACAGAGAAAACCGTTTGTTGATATGTTATTTAGTTTGGTCAGGAGGGAAGATTGAATCGGGAGGTGTCGGTGCCGTCCGCGAGGAGCGGCCGCGGGCGAGAGGGGAAGGGGCATGGAGGTGGAGATCGAGGGGAGGGGGAAGGGAACTGGATGGTTTGTTTTGGTGCACGCATGAGTTTATTCATTTATAAACCGGTCACAATTTGATTCATAATCCGCCGTGCGCAATGGCGCAAACGCGTCAACTTCTGTAACTGCACCTCAGCCAGCAGGCCTTAGTTGGTGCGCGGGACGCGCACCTGAGGGATACTACGGATAGTTTCAGGTTAGGTTGAGTTATGCTAGCGTTAGGTCTGTCACGAGTAGGGTAAGACCTGTCGCGACCCCGTTAGGTTAGGTTAGAGTTGGTTGGACCATTTAGTTAGGTTAGGTCTGTCGCGAGTAGAGTAAGATCTGTCACGACCCCGTTAGGTTAGGGCGGGTTGGACCATTTACCTTGGTTAGATTTGCATTATCACACCAAATTATTTGTCTCAATTCCTAGCATTCAGAATTAAATGGAAAAGAGGCATAACTCAACTGGACCCCTTACACGCTCCCCATTTAGCGGAAAATGGAAACAACTAAAGTCTGCATGACTCCGTTGAAAAAGTTAGCAACAGAAGATAACTCAATCTGTATGTTTATGAATCTAGTGCAAAAAGAATCACTTCAACTTAACCCTCTTTATTTTTACAACTTAAGTTGCACAAAAGAAAGCCAAAAAATATACCAAAGTAATAAACACTTTACGCAGACCATAATTCTAGTTGTATTGTCTTTGAATTCCACTTCGCTTAGAAAAATTAAGTTAAGATGACTTCGTTATCCATTTTAACGGATATTGATAAGTTGAAGAACCCTCTACGGAGTGACCTAATACTTTGATGTATTTCTCAAAATTTTACTTATACTTTTTCAATTTCTCATCATCCGCAACTTTTTTTTTTGTTCCTCGAACAGTCTTCTGTTCCTCCTGAAAAAATTGGTGGCCAAAATGGAGTTTAGCAACGGAAAAAAATAATCGTCTTATGCGCTGCATTTATAAATTTTTGGACTTTCCTGATATTTTATGTGTTTGTTGAGATATCCAATTTTCCTTTAATGGCTGACAGGTCCTTGTGGCACGTTTTGAACCCACAAAGTTTGAAACGGGGCCACGACTAAATCGTGTATATTGGCTAACGTTTGAGTGGAGTTACTCTGAAGTAGAAATTAAAAGCATCGGCACCAATCTCTTGGTCTTTGCATCTACAATTGGAAAAATGATATTCCGTTCCGAAGCTACAACCAACACCGTTTCGTGGAGAGGAAATAGAAAGCACCTGTGAGAATACTTCAGTTTTAATAGAGAAGATTTGGTGATTTGATGCACTTTTTCAAAGCAATAACTTATCCCGTAAGAATCAAATCCAGCATCCTGTAATGGCGGACGAAGAATTGGGTATTGGCTCAGCCCCGGAGCTTGCTTCCGCCTAGTTTTTACCGAAGAGCTCAACCATAGCTCCTGTTGCAGGATGAGGCGGCGGTAATGCAGCCTCCAGCTGCGGTGCTGGTGCAGCCTCCAGCTGCGGTGCTGGTGCAGCCTCCAGCTGCGGTGCTGGTGCAGCCTCCAGCTGCGGTGCTGGTGCAGCCTCCAGCTGCGGTGCTGGTGCAGCCTCCAGCTGCGGTGCTGGTGCAGCCTCCAGCTGCGGTGCTGGTGCAGCCTCCAGCTGCGGTGCTGGTGCAGCCTCCAGCTGCGGTGCTGGTGCAGCCTCCAGCTGCGGTGCTGGTGCAGCATCCTGCTCCAGAGGCGGGGGCGTGGCTGCTGCTGGAGCCTCTGGTGCGCGCGCGGCTCTCCTTCCGCGCACTAGACGGGACAGGGCTCGACGCAGCCGACAGCACGCCGCTTGGCATTTGTGTTCGCCTGACAGAAAGTCATTTTGGTTAGCAAACATCTCGACCCTGTGGAGGAGCATGCAAGGCCAAAGTAGAACGCCTCTAAAACGCGTTTAGGCACATCGGACGCGCGGATCCCGGTAGCGCCTGTAAGGTAGGCAATAAAACTGTCCCGCAATACACCTGTGTGTAGCGAGACTGGTTGGTGGCCTACCCGACAGGCGGCCGGGCTCTCAGAGGAGGTCGTATTCATCGTTCCAATGAGCCTTGCATCGTTCGTGACAATTCTACGTATTGTGGCCATTGTAGTGACAAACCGGAACGCCAAGGCCGGCCACTTACAGGAGTTGACGGGGACGTCTTCCATCGTTTTCTTCTTTCGCCACTGAAGGAACGGCCAGCGCATAAGCTTTTCGCCTCTCTGGCTCTACACACGGTCGCCAAGCTCAATAGCTTTTTTTCTTTTTTTGTTACCTCACCCTTATAATGAACAAATACAAATAAAATAAGTCAATGCTATTGTATTTCTTGTTTGGCTGTTGTGGGTGATGGGAGTTTGTTTGTTTCTTTAATTACAGGGATGATGGTATCTGATGGATCTCGTTGCCCAGCGTCAAAAGATATCAAGAAATTAAATTGTCACATGCATCATGACCTGCAGCAGCAGCTGCATTTGATTACATTAGCTGTCATGGTAAGTTAAGTTTGAATAGAAATGATTTGTAGGTTTTATTTCTTCCTACTCTACTGTGAATCTAATCTTTCGCTTTTTATCGTTAGATTGAACCTTGTAATAGATGGACAGAAATAGAGTATTTTGACTTGAGGTACGAACTAAAATATTTTGAAGTCAGAGGTAAAACGCAGGTCGACGGGACTTGCTTTGGCAAGTCAGTGTGTGCGAGTAACGCATTTACCAATTGACACTGTTATCCGCCGTCGGAACTCTGCTATTTTAAGTGCGATTATCACACTTTTGTCTGACGACAATCGGTTCTGTCTTTTGACCTTTGTAGCGTAACATTTCACTTCGGGAAGGGGACACTGATCCTATGCCACACTGTGGCTACGGAAATGTCAGTTACTTTTCCGGCTTGGATTCTCCGTACCCTTAACTCAGTATTTCCTGTAGCCTTCTCACACTATTCACTGTGCGACTCACAGTCTTCTCCGCAAATGCCCGTCGCAGACCATTGAGGTGCATGGAGACGACTAGAACAAGTAATGGGACCTGAATCGAACGTGTGATCCCACCTGTGAATCGCTCTGCGATCGAGGAATCAATAGGTTGGGTCACACGTTTGGTTCGTGTCCCATTTAGCGACTCTCGAGCTCAAAACGCGTCTAGAGTTCTGGCCGCCCGCACCTATCATCCGGCCCACTGTTCCGCGGCCGTTAGCTATCAATAGCTACCATGTCCTGCGCTGGACCTGCTGGCGGAGGAGGGGCTCAACGTGATCAACGTGCTCAAGACGAGGACACTTGGCCGCCGCCAGGACGCGGACCCCCCACTCCTTCCACTGGCCAGTCCGTCAGCGGGCGCGGCGCGACAAGCTCTTACCTCAGCAGTCAGTCCGCGCCGCGCGCGTGTCGTTGCGCTACGCTGCGCCGCTCCACGCCGCTCGCACAGTGGGTCAGAAGACCGCCGCAGACGTTCAAACTCTCGGACGGGTTTTGCGCTCCGCAGTCGCTAAATGGGACTCGAACCGAACGTGTGACCCTACCAATGGATTGCTCTCCGAACGAGAAATCCATTGATGGGGTCACACGTTCGGTTTGAGTCTTGTTTAGCTACTCCAGAGGTCAAAACGCTTCTAGACATTTGGCCATTGTGGCTCGGCGCCGCGCCATGGCGACGACGCCTGCTGAGGCCGCGCGGCCGCCGGGCCTGGACGACCTGCCCGCCGTGCCCGGTGACGACTTCGATCCAGCGTGGGACAAGCAGCTGACCGGCAGCCACGCCGAAACACTACGGGAGTTCGCCGAATGGGTGCAAGCCGAGGGGCTGCCCGATGCCTCCGGTGTGTGTGTGTGTGTGTGTGTGTGTGTGTGTGTGTCCGTCCGTCTGTCCGGGAGTTCACTGAGGTGCAAGCGGAGGGACTGCTCGATGCCTCCGGTGTGGTGGCGCGCGATTTCATAGCTCTATGAAAGAGTCATGACCAGGACTAAAATTTTGGGTGAGGTATGCTTTGTCACCCAGATTTGGGTAATAATGCTAGCGTATATGTAGCCCGAATTTGGGCGGTAAAACATTGTCACCTGAATTTGAGTGATAGGGTATACCTCATCCAAAATGTGGTATTGATCAAGCTTCTTTCATTCTTTGAGTGAATCAGGGTAGAATCGTAACTTCCTGAAAACCTGCGGTGTGCCAATACTTCAATATAGCATTGAATCAGGGCTCATTCCATTTCAGAGCAAAACGAAAATGTGAAGTTTCCAAGTTACAGTATTTTTGGCCAAAACTACGATAAAGTACTCATTTAAAACCTGTTTCGGCATATCTTACTTGATTCGAATCGGAGAAAATTTCTAACATACACATTAAATGTTTATGCAAACCTGTGTTTGTGGTGTGGCATGATTTGTAACCTGCGTAACGTTTTGCATAAAATTGTGCTCAAATATGCATAATTTTATGCATATTGACGCTTTTATGCAATTTCCAAGTGTGCACAAAATCGCGCTAGTTACACGTACAAAACTCTACACATAAAGTGTGTACAGGCCGCTTCGCTCATCACTGCTGAAAACACAAGAAACAAAGATCATGCCAGGTGATTGAAACTCCAGCTTCAATTTCTCCGTCCTTTTCTGTTGCAGACGCTCACCTCGTCAAATTCGTGCACAGTTGTGACTACGACTTGGAAAAGGCCAAAAAGTGCGCGAAGGATTTCTACTGGTGTCGGAAAGAGCTTCCTGACTACTTTACCAACTGGGACACAAGTTTGCCTAACATCCAAAGAATACTCGATGTCATGTAAGCATCAAATTCATTTGAAGCGCCCTAGAGCAGTGTGGGTTGGTTGATGAATTGCGAAAAATCAAGGTTTACTGCCTTGAAAAACGGTCTCTCAGTGCCAAAATGTTAAACGCCTTGTCCAAAGCCACCATCAATTCTCAGCAATATTTGATGTAAATCACAAGTTTCTCAATTCTTTTGAGACACATGCTGTTGTTGGTAACTGGATACGCGGTCTGCCTGTTCAGCCTCTGCTTGGTTGGGCGCACTGTATACTCAAGTTGGGTTGCAGGCAGCGAAAACTCTAGACGCGTTTTGAGCTCCAGGGTCGCTAAACAGGACTGCAACCGAACATGTGACCCCACCAATGGATTCCTCGTTCGGAGAGCAATCCTTTGTTTAGGTCACGCGTTCGGTCCTAGTCCCATTTAGCGACTCAGGAGCTCAAACCACGTCCGGCATTTTTACCGCCTTCGCCGGTCCTCTGGCCCACTGTGTGGTGGTACAGTACTGCGTGGCCGCAACATGGGCGTGGACGGCCTACACGCAACACTGCCAGCGGAGCCTCCTCTCAAGGTCAGGGCAGCCGGGCAGAGCGAGGAATGTCCTCTTATGTCCTTCTCTCCGTCCAATGCGATATCGGCCCTTTCTTGACATCTCGAAATTGGCAAGCTGCCGAAGTTTTCAGGGCCAAACTTGCAAATTTTCGGCACTCAAAACCGCATGACAATTTTGTGGCAAGCTAAGTTGCCAGTAGATTTGCAGTTCAAGCTTCTTCAAGCACGGGACCTGTTCATGAGATCAATTGATGCAAGATGTTTTGAACTCGTCGCGGCTACGCCAGTAGTATTAAACTGTCAAAGGAGTCGGTGCGTTGTGTTGTGTACGGGGCCATCAAACCTCTTCGCCGATAAGCAGATAAGAGGGAGTGATCTGCTAAGTCGGTTTTCTTGAAGGAGGAAGAGGCCACGGTTTCCCAGATACTTTATGATGCACACTCTTTGTGTTTTTGTACAAATTTTTTACGAAACAGTACAGTTTTTAATGCACACCAAATTTGTACGCGATTTCGCACAAGAGGGAAATGTGTGCAATTCACAGGAAGACAATGCCATGCAGGCTGCGCAAAACATTCTTCGTATTTTGAAGTGCAAAGTAGCTAATTTCTGCAAATTTTCCGTAAAAAAAAGTTGAAGCAGTTTTTCGTTAAAAGTTTCAGAGTTCAGTCTATGGTCTTACTTTTGCAACAAATCATACTGCCACCATTCCAAACTCTCCCAATCTCTTTCCAGTCTTTGGTGATACCCAGTCCTCTTCCCCTTAATCCTGCTACCCACAGACCTTTTTTTTTCTTCACTGAGCACGTAATAAAATCGTCAGCGTTTAGGTTCCTCTAAAAGAAATGAAATCAGAGACCTTGCAGCTGCGGTTGTCTTTCCGTTGCAGTACCATTGCCATTATTCCGCGAAGGACTCCTGACAACAGCCGAGTTATCATCAATTCTCTAAAGACCTCGGATACAACGAATTACGTGGTTGCCGATGTCTGCAAGGTACAGATAGTTAGAAGTACTAGAACGCGTATTTCATTTTCAGGGACTCCGGCACGTGTCATTTCCTAAAAAGAAAACTTACACGGAATTAGGTGGCCAAAACTGCACCAGGAACCTTTTCACATGTAAATCTTTCATCTAGTTCAAACTTGAGTAGTTCGAAGGGAATCTTTCACAGACGTGGGCTGACAACAAATTTTTGTTCAGAAAGGCATGGCCTGTTCATGACCCCTCCGAAAGGATACTCGAATGCGGACTGAACACATCCCGAAATATTTTAGTGGCTGCAAGAGCTGCAGGTAATTTTCGATTTACTTTCGAAGTGTGGTGAGTGGCGTTCGGCTCTTTCCGGGTGGATGTAGGGCGTACGTACTATGTCAGAACCGTAGCCAGACTCAAGGGTTTAGGCTTTGCAGGCTTGTAATTGTATTGAATATAAAAAGGGGTCCCCTGCAGTCTTGCAGCAGTCCGCCCTCTACCTCCGTAGTGAGTGCATCGCCACGTCCGTCGCCCTGAGCGCTGCCCTGTCTATAGCCCAATATACTCTTCTATCCTACCAGTGAGTATTACTGACTACGAACCCTAAACCCTTGAGTCTGGCTACGGTTCTGACATAGTACGTACTCCCAACATCCTCCCGGAAAGACCCCCACACCTGACACCTCTGTGGTGACTGGCGTTCGGCCAAATGTGCACCTGTGCAGATTTTTAAGACCAGCAAAGCACTAGGTTTTGTTTACCAAGAATCAATGCTCCTCAGAAGGGCGTAAAGGATTTCACGCTCCAAACGGGGCCACTGATGCCTCCATAACAGAATTTCGATTTGACTGGAAAGTGGCTTTAACTCTGACCCACAGGTATCTCTGATGCTGCTGGAGACCATATTTTTAACGGAGCCTACAGTCGGCGGCATTGTCGTGATCCACGATCTTGAAAAAATTACGTTCAGTCATTTCTTCAAATTCCTGTGGTCAGTGCCGAAAAAGATGCAGGCGTATTTCGAGGTACGTTTATCCCGCTTTCATAGTTTCACACACTCCGTAGGCGACTGTTTTAGTTTGATTCAAGAGATGGCCCCCATGCAGACCGGCGCAGGCGGCCAAAATCCCGGACGGGTTTTGAGTAACTGGGACTGGAGTGACTGGAATGGGACTGGAACCGAACGTGTGACCCTACCTATATATTGCTCCATTGGTGGGGTCAAACGTTCTGTTTGAGTCCTGTTTGGCGACTCTTGATCTCAAAATGCGTCAAGAGTTTTGGGCCCACTGGGCCATGGTGAGCCCATATGGACTTAGAATACGATGATTGCTTTAATATTTACTTGCAGGACGGAATGCCTATCAGACGAGATAGAGTTCACCTGGTTAATTGTCCTGGCCTTGTAGACAAAGGTTTGAAGCTCATGCGTCATATGGGGAGAAAAGAGGACTGGGACAGGGTAAGTGCTCAAGAACTTATAAGGATTGGCCACAAGATAATTTTGATTGTAATTTAGTGGTCAGATCCGTGATTAAGTGGATCTCCTTTGGTTGGCAGATGAGGGTTTACAATGGGGACGATTACACCCAGCTGCACAATCTTGTCCCGCCGGAATGCCTACCCCCTGAACTAGGCGGCACTCAGCCCTCCCTAGAAGATCTACATGGTAAGATTATGTTGATTGGAACGAAACCCGAAGCCTCACTGAAAAATCTGTGGGCATCCGATGTAACAACGTCATTTCATGTAAAACTCATAGTTGATACGCTATGTTCTGTCAGATGATCTCACAAATGGAAGATCTGACTGGTGAACACGGCACAAGAAAAAAAAAGTACTTACGTAGCAAAATCCCACACTGAACTCCTGGTCAATAGTTTCACCTTGGTCGCTGTTAAAGCTACCTCGTTATTTTTAAGAAGTGTATGGGATAAGTTGCACCCTAACCTAACCAAAGGTGGATGATTTCTGCATTGCAGTGATGACGGTGCAAAGACTTGCGGATTTCAAAGAGGTCTTCCGGAAGCATTCATGATGATTCACGGCAGAACGCCGGGTGTGGGTCGGAGGCATCATCATCGCGTGTGCCATGATTCAACTGAAGAACGAGTGTCGCGGAGAAGGCTTCGGCTCTCTTCAATGGAACGAACTATTTCGGCAAGAGTAAGGGTTATATTAAATATGTACACGGGAGAAAAGGCAGACAATAAAATCAATCTCTTAAAAGAATACCAATCAAAATGTGATGTGGAGGTAGGGCTGGACCCCTGCGATCGACCCTTTGGTCTACACTGTAAAAATTTTAGTTGTCACTTGATGACAAGACCAAGACTAATTTTCGCTAATTTTCCTTACAAGGATGTCATCAAAACGATTGATGACATTTTTGTCACGCCCATGCAAAAGGTATACGATCTTTGATGCAAATTTCATCATTTTGCGTCATTTGAAAGTGATAAAAAGATCATCCACTCCTTTGTCATCAAGTGGCAACAAACTTTTACAGTGTAGACACCCTGCGTCCGATCGTCCGGTACAGGTGACGGAAATTGTGGCCCTCGGTACGTATTTCATGGCATTCTTTAGTTATACAGACGAGTTTTTCACAAACATACAAAGAACTGTCCATTCATTAACATTATTAAAAATTAAATGATGAAATTTAGCACTCAATAAAACACATAAGCCTTAACAAGGCTATGGACCTCTTTCGCGGCTCGCAAGCCATAGAAAAGTAATGGAGCTGGGTCATTCCATGTCAACTCAACCAGTTGTCAGACTCATGGCCTCGAAATTCCACGAAAATGGGCCGAAACGTCGAGAAAGGTGTCCCTAGCAACCCCCTAAAATATTTTTTAAAAAAATTGATTTTTGAATTTTTTACGATTTTTTCCGTTTTTAGGGTCTTTCTAAGTAGTGCTTCAGAAAAATGAATGGTACTCCGTCAGTTTTTGAGCTAGAAAGATCAATTTTTTTTTAAAATGTTCACAATGAGTTGAGAATGTCAAAAATTTCAAGTCCTGGGCAATTTGAACACTTTTTGTCCAAAGCGTTCAATGTTCAAATTTTGAACATTGAACATTTTGAAGACCGCATTTTTTGAAAAATCTGGAAAAAATATATTTTATTCTTTAGACTGTGACTAAAAAGTTTACAAAGTTTGGTGAGGGTGTTTTGCGTTTGAACGGAGATATGGCAGTTTTAAGAAAGTGTTCAGACACATCATTTACCGCTACTTCTTCCGCTATCTTCCCCTTGTTACCCCGAAGGCCAAACCGCGTCTCTTGTTACGTATGCGACTTGTTACAGACCCGAGTATATGACAAAGATAGTAGGTTTCAACAAAAATTGTGTAATTTAATTTGCTTTTTTTACATTTTAAGCATAGTTTAGTTCTTCTCTTGACCTCAATACTCTTTGGCACACCCTAGAACAAAAATGTCTCTTATTATTAAGCCTTATTATTAATTTCAAGCCCAAAACTATTCAAACTGCGCTCTATTTACCTACACAGCTGCCAAGTTGCGGTAGTGGATACAAGTATTAAAAAGTCCGTATAAACCTTATAGGTTGAGCACTACTATTGACTTCACTTCACTCTTCGACGCAACCTAAAACAAAATTGTCCCTTAATATTCAATGACTATTAATTTGATGCCTAATGCCATTGAAACTGCATTCTACGTACCTTGACAGCTTCCAAGTTGGGGTAGTGGATACTGGTGTCTTATCAGATAGATTCACTATGCTCCGTCTCTGGTGAATGGGGCGAAGCCTAAAAAAAAGGGAAAAAATTGTACTTAAGTTTGTTGTTTTTGTTTTATTCTAAGCATTGGCAATTAGTCTTTCTGCTTACTCAGACTGAGGAGTGGCGTCAGCTAGCATGTCCTGGTCTGGGTCCTCGCCGTCGTCTTGGGGAGTAGCTTCTTCTCGAAGAGTGACAGTTTTGCCGCTTGCTGACCCGGACAACACTTTCATCACTATAGTGCCAGCAGTGAGGGGAATCAACGCATGGTGTGATCGTATCCCAGTGACGGCTGGGGCTGTCTGGAAGCGACGGGCCAGTTTGCGGCAATGCTTCTTGACATCCACCGACTTAACATAAGCACAATTAAGGCCCTTTATGTTTTCATCGGCCCACAGAAACAACTCCTCTGGAGTTTGTATCTGGCCATCGTACGGCCGTTGCAGACTGGCCTTGGTTGCCAAGCGCTTAAGTGTGCCACCAAGGCCGTCGCTAGGGCCCTTGCCATGCGAGGTGGCATAAAAATGCCACTCGGCCTCAACTCCATAGTCTTCCATGTGCATCAAAAGGTTCTTTGCGTTAAAGCGATTTTTGTACTGGCCTGGGCAACCGTCGGAAAAGTAGATAACTCTCTTCAATCCTGGAACCTTTTCCCGCAGAAACTTCATAAGCACGTCTTGAAATTTGCTAACACTTCCAGTTACGTGCTTAAGGTGGTCTGAAATAATGACCAGGTTCATTGGCTCCACCTTGTCAGTTTCTGGATTACGCCAATAAATGGCAAAGGGGTGTACTGTTGCCTGTTCGTTGTTCCAATACACCCCTTGAATGGCGTCTTGTACAATAAAATTGTAATTTTCAGAAAAATCAAGAACGACCAGTACTTCTCCTGCCTCCAGCGTGCTCTTTCGCTGCTCAAAATAGCTTGCCTGTTGTTTGGCTATATAATCGTGTTGTCTCCATTCAGGAATCGAATCAATCATGCTGTCAACAAAGTCGTCAACCTCTTCTGAGATAGTCTCCAGCGCAAATCGGCCATTGTCCTTTTTGACCCACCTCTTGTAGGAAACTTCTGAGATAAAGTTGTCGTGCAATAACTTGGTCAATTTCTCCTTCACGGCGTCAGTTCCGGGACAGTTGGGACAGCGGCCAAAGTGGCAATCCTCTTGTGGGTCAGGACACATTGTTTCTGACACCAACTCCCCGTGTTTTTCAAAAGCTCGGCTATTATCTTCTAGTTTGAGAGCACCAATATTCGCACACATAAACATTAGCTTAAAGTTTTGGTGCGTCGTACACACGCACACAGCATGTGTCCCAGCGGCTCCAGCAAGCACGCAGTGCCGTGGCCGTAAAGACGCAAACTTCGAAAACCCCACTTTTACTTTGGGGTGCTTCTCTTTGAACAAGTTGTATATCTCTCGCAGATCACCCATGACAAGACGCTTCTGAACAGTGCGCCGGACACCATCTTCCACTACGCTAATGCATTCTTTTTTTCCAGCCATTTCCCGGCTCACTTCTGTGGATTCATAAAATTCCCGCACTATTTGTTTTGTTTGGGGTGACAGTTGTTTGCCTCTTTTTGGATTTGGGGAACACAGAATGCCCTGTTCAGAAACTAACTTTCTCATCACTTTTACCATGTGCTGTGTTGCTCCAAATTCTTCAATGATGCGTGGTGCTTTCCAGCTCGCAGGCAGAACTGACAGAATGCGGATTTTTTCAGCATAAGTGCGTGCAGCAGCGAACTTCACTTTTAGCTGAGATATCATATCCACACCCGCCTGTTCATAGTCCGACGAAACTGCGTCGTTCACTGATTTTTCGGCAGCCTTATTTAAAGTTTGCTTTAATAGACTTGTGGCTTGCTGGCACTTGGCTTTCACATATTTTTTGGACCCAAGTTTTTTCTTTACCACAGGAGTCACACCCCAAGCTTTAAGCCCTTGGTTTAGTGTTTCAAGCGCTGGCCCCGCCGGTGAGCAATGCTCACCCGAACTCGCATCGCTGGACACGGACACACTGTCCGAAAAAGATGGCGGTGCTGGTGCTTGGATTCCATCGGTGACAACGAAACCAGGGGCGGCGGGGCTGGCACACTGTGATGTTGCGGTGCTCCGCGGCGTCAACGGCCTGGTGGCAGCAGCGACCTCGGCGTGGCACAGCCGGCTGACGACCTTTTTGCGGCACGAAATGCACAGTTTCCGTCCTTCAATAACCGCGGGGAGTACGTCGAGGCACCTGTCGTGCAGTGCAGCTGTCACAGCCGTGACCGTTGTAGGCATCTTGGTTTTAGGGTGGTCTCCAAAGGGGTTGCAGCAAGACCGCTGGTCGCGCTCGTAATTCTTGACAAAGGTCATGTAGTGGTCTGTGCACACAAGCTTCACGCGAACGCCGCATCTCCGGTCGATGAGGTGAGCTTCGCGCTCCTTCAACGTCACCCGCATTTGGAAGGGGCGGGGAGAGCAGGGAGTGTTGGTGGCAGCGCCCACCGAACACGACATGGTGACTTCTCGCGACACGCAGCACTTTTGAAACTTTGACGTCCGTACGTCACCGCGCCGCGGCATGCACTGCCGGACCCCCGCCTCCCGCGCCCCGCCGCCGCGCCCGCGTGAACACAGCGGCCGATTTGGCAACGCCGCCCGGCCCAGGGGCATAGAGCCACCTGGAGCACGGCCGCTGCGTTGCAAAGGCTCCTCAGAAGGGACTCTGTGCTTGACTCTGAAATTGGGAATATTATCTCCGATGTCTTCATACAGAGTGAGAGGGGGGATGATCGTTCCGCAAAACGGACGGAAATGCAAGTAAGCGCTTTTTCTTGAAACTGACAGGGGGAGGAAAAGGGGGAGAGGGGGGGGGGGAGGTCTGTAACAAGTCGCATACGTAACAAGAGACGCGGTTTGGCCTTCGGTGTAACAAGGGGAAGATAGCGGAAGAAGTAGCGGTAAATGATGTGTCTGAACACTTTCTTAAAACTGTCATATCTCCGTTCAAACGCAAAACACCCTCACCAAACTTTGTACACTTTCTAGTCACAGTCTAAAGAATAAAATATATTTTTTCCAGATTTTTCAAAAAATGCGGTCTTCAAAATGTTCAATGTTCAAAATTTGAACATTGAACGCTTTGGACAAAAAGTGTTCAAATTGCCCAGGACTTGAAATTTTTGACATCCTCAACTCATTGTGAACATTTTAAAAAAAAATTGATCTTTCTAGCTCAAAAACTGACGGAGTACCATTCATTTTTCTGAAGCACTACTTAGAAAGACCCTAAAAACGGAAAAAATCGTAAAAAATTCAAAAATCAATTTTTTAAAAAAATATTTTAGGGGGTTGCTAGGGACACCTTTCTCGACGTTTTGGCCCATTTTCGTGGAATTTCGAGGCCATGAGTCTGACAACTGGTTGAGTTGACATGGAATGACCCAGCTCATAAAAAAAAATTAAAAAAAAAAAAAAAAACATTTACCCATTGATGGGTCTTTTGTAAACGCTGTAGCTATTCGCACATGCTGGCACATGCGCGATTGCGCACTCTCTGGTCCGGCGGCCCCGACCGGCTGTTGTGCCCCTTGCATCCGTCCCTATCGCGCTCGGAGCATGCTGACCCCTCTATCGCCGCGCCTGTGCGGCTCGGAGCGTAAAGGCATTGACACCACGGGGCCAGCTCGCCGTAACTCTTTCTGTGAGGCAGGTGCAGCCCGCAACAAGTCGTGGTGCGAGGGGTTTGCACTCGCGCAACAGTCGGGTCGCTCAATCCGTCATAGAGCGCGCAAAAGTTCGCGTAATAGCCAAAATGATCAGGATTTCGTTTGATTTTCGGTTGTTTTGGTGTTGTTTTGGGCCATTTTTATGCAAATCTTGGCAATTTTGAGGCGTCATAGAGCGTTCTAGGCGTAATAGTTGGGTCACTGGTTTTAAGAGTGCATACCCCTTCGTCGCGGATCATTATTGATACTGGCCATGGACGCCTGTTGTTCGCACCTCAGGAAAGAGCGACAATTTTTCTGCTTTGTTCAAACTGAATTGGAACACACAAGGTTAACGCATCAAAATTGGAGTGCTTTTAAAAAATTGAATTCAATGATATATTTGCTGAGCCTGACTGCATCTGCATCGGAATCGGAAAACCAACGGGCGAAGCCCTCCGCTAGGTCGGGCGGTGGTGGGGGTAGCATAGCGGCTCGCTGGCTCGAGAGGCCGGATCGCCTGAAGGTAGGGACACGCCAAGCACGGCTGTGTGGCGGGCTAGCATCGTCGCCCCCTGCAGCCAAGGACGTTTTTCGCAAGTTTAAGTACCTTTCAGACCTCCGATCGCAACGAGGTGTGCACCATTCGATGCGGCGTACTCACATTGACTGAAGGACCATGTTTCTTGAGAAATGGGGGGCGGATTTACATAGAAAAGCGAGAAAAGCAAGAAAGGAGCCCCCGTAAGTAGGCAGGCCCGCCATGCACTGCTGCGTTGCGGGCTTGCATCTAACGGCGCGCAAGAAAAACGCCCCGCATGCGTAAACGGCTGAGATTTTCGAAAAACGTCTTGAACGAAAGTTGTAGGAAATAGAAAGGACAATCAAAGCCACCCTATCCAAATAAGATGCGTGCTCAAAATTTTTCGACAACGAAGAAAGACGTTTTCTGTAACTTCGGGACAAGTTTTTGGAATGAAGAAGTCATTTTAGATGGGGGGTCAAAGCGAGGCGTTTGTAGGGCTTTTCACAAGCTTCCACCCAGAGAAAACCGTTTGTTGATATGTTATTTAGTTTGGTCAGGAGGGAAGATTGAATCGGGAGGTGTCCGTGCTGTTCGCGAGCAGCGGCCGCGGGCGAGAGGGGAAGGGGCATGGAGGTGGGGATGGAGGGGAGGGGGAAGGAAACTGGATGGTTTGTTTTGGTGCACGCATGAGTTTATTCATTTATAAACCGGTCACAATTTGATTCATAATCCGCCGTGCGCAATGGCGCAAACGCGTCAACTTCTGTAACTGCACCTCAGCCAGCAGGCCTTAGTTGGTGCGCGGGACGCGCACCTGAGGGATACTACGGATAGTTTCAGGTTAGGTTGAGTTATGCTAGCGTTAGGTCTGTCGCGAGTGGAGTAAGACCTGTCGCGACCCCGTTAGGTTAGGTTAGAGTTGGTTGGATCATTTAGTTAGGTTAGGTCTGTCGCGAGTAGAGTAAGATCTGTCACGACCCCGTTAGGTTAGGGTGGGTTGGACCATTTACCTTGGTTAGGTTTGCATTGTCACACCAAATTATTTGTCTCAATTCCTAGCATTCACAAGTATATCCACATGGAAAAGAGGCATAACTCAACTGGGCCCCTTACACGCTCCCCATTTAGCGGAAAATGGAAACAACTAAAGTCTGCATGACTCCGTTGAAAAAGTTAGCAACAGAAGATAACTCAATCTGTATGTTTATGAATCTAGTGCAAAAAGAATCACTTCAACCTAACCCTCTTTATTTTTACAACTTAAGTTGCACAAAAGAAAGCCAAAAAATATACCAGAGTAATAAACACTTTACGCAGACCATAATTCTAGTTGTATTGTCTTTGAATTCCACTTCGCTTAGAAAAATTAAGTATAGATGACTTCGTTATCCATTTTAACGGATATTGATAAGTTGAAGAACCCTCTACGGAGTGACCTGATACTTTGATGTATTTCTCAAAATTTTACTTTTACTTTTTCAATTTCTCATTATCCGCAACTTTTTTCTGTTCTTCGAACAGTCTTCTGTTTCTCCTGAAAAAATTGGTGGCCAAAGTGGAGTTTAGCAACGGAAAAAAATAATCGTCTTATGCGCTGCATTTATAAATTTTTGGACTTTCCTGATATTTTATGTGTTTGTTGAGATATCCAATTTCCCTTTAATGGCTGACAGGTCCTTGTGGCACGTTTTGAACCCACAAAGTTTGAAACGGGGCCACGACTTAATCGTGTATATTGGTTAACGTTTGAATGGAGTTACTCTGAAGTAGAAATTAAAAGCATCGGCACCAGTCTCTTGGTCTTTGCATCTACAATTGGAAAAATGATATTCCGTTCCGAAGCTACAACCAACACCGTTTCGTGGAGAGGAAATGGAAAGCACCTGTGAGAATACTTCAGTTTTAATAGAGAAGATTTGGTGATTTGATGCACTTTTTCATAGCAATAACTTATCCCGTAAGAGTCAAATCCAGCATCCTGTAATGGCGGACGAAGAATTGGGTGTTGGCTCAGCCCCGGAGCTTGCTTCCGCCTAGTTGGTACATTTTCTTACCTTGTATTGGCATGGTGGTGCCCCGGGTGGGTAGGCTACTCATCGTGCTACATGCGTGCTGTATGCTAGTGCCCTGCCCCATGCGGGTAGGCAACCCATCGTGCTACATGCGTGCTGTATGCTGGTGCCCTGCCCTGTGTGGGTAGGCAACTCATCGTTCTGGCCTAGCAGTGAAGTGCCTGTGCCCCGTGTGATAGGCAACCGATCGGGCTCGCTTTGCGGTTGGGCAGCAGTGTGCCGCGGGGCTTGGCGCGTGGCGGGAGCGACACCCTAGCGTTGCCCCTTTCTTGGCTGAGCAGTGCATGAGTATCGCTCAGGCCATTTCTCAGTTATGCATAATGCACGCAACATTCTCGGACTCTCTACAAACTCAAGTGTGTGCATGCATGCTTCAGGTTGAAGCATGCCTGCAAGTACACTCCACCTGGAGCCAACCTGCTCCATCTGGGAGTAAACCACACAGCACGCTTCAACCTGGAGAGTGCTTAGCCTGGTTGACGAGCTCACTTCTTGGTGGAGCATGCCATGCGCTCTCTTCAGTTTCTAGAGTAATAGTCTAGCGTCTCTTCGCGTTCCACAGGAAAATTCATTTTGACCATGTCGTTGCAGGCTGTTGCCGCCAAACCAGAGCCACACCAAAGGTGGGTCCACGATGAAGGAGTGCAGCTGCATTAGTGGACCCACAACCGGAAAGCCAAGCTCGGGGTGGGTAGTACGACGAATCATCTTGTCACAATCAAACTCAACTTAAAAATATTATTATTATTATTATTATTATTATTATTATTATTATTATTATTATTTATAATTATAATTGGTGATTGGTGATTGGTGGCACACAGGAGCAATGGCATAACAACGTTGTGCCCAACATCAAGCAGCTTGTTCATCAGTTGGGCGTCAAGTGGCAAGAGAAGGCTCCTCAGGTGGCCGCTGACCTGAAGCAGAAGGCGGGATCCCTCTACGACAAAGCCGCCAACATGGTCAACCAAAAGATCAGCCATCGGCTCAACAAGGGTCACTGATCCCGCTATTCAGAGCAACCGTCGTATAATTGCAATCACACGAAGTTTGTGACATCACAGTCATGGTGTATCAGTGTTCAGGGTGCAATAAAGTCCGTTAAAAAACCCACTACGACTCCACTGACATTGACCTGCCCTTCACTTGTTGCTTGGTGCCGAGACTGGCCGGCCGCTCCGTCGGCGTGCAGGGCTGCCCCACGTACGTGTACCGAGAGGCGAGCACCATGAACACGACCATGACCGCTGCCATGAGTCCGGCGTACACAAAGAACTCGGTAACCTGGAAACGGCCAAACAATTGCGATGTGGTACACTGAAGATTAATAGATGATGGCCCTTTTTTCCAAGCTTCGTTAACGTATTTGGCGTACGAGCCAGCAGCGCATTTGCTATGAAGGTGATGATTTATACTTTGGCCATGCTGTCCATGCCTTGCAACATTCCTCATGGAACACCGTGACTAAAATACACAATATTGCACACACAAAGGCGCTGCCTCATGGACAAAATACGTGAACAAACCCGTTACGTAAACTTGGAAAATGTAACTGGACACATTCTTACCCGGCTAGCAAACAGACTAGCGCTGGTAACTATAATGACTATGGTGTCACCAATGGATGTAGTGAGTAAAAAGATGGCTTGAATGGTTGACTTCATGGAGAGCGGTGCCTGAGACAAAGAACATGACAAGCTTAGTACAATATCTGAAAATTCAAATATTATCGTTCGGAACGATGCCCTATCTAAAGTCATCAGAAAAACATGCAGATTGATTCGGCAGACTCCCCAGATTTATGTAAGGTCGGTGCACTTCCGCACTTCGGTTTCAAGTAGAGTTCAATGAGCGTCCACATGCATACAGGTGCGAGCTTCTTCAAAAACGATTCGTGGTAAGAGGTAAGAATACAGCTTACTTCTTTGTAGCCGAATTCCAGGACACCTATGGCGAACCAGACTTCGCCCAAAGCCATGAAGAAGTACTGAGGAAGCTGCCACAGCATGTGCATCTGAAAATATAGAAAGGGGAAGCTGAAAAGAACGATAACTTAGGTAAATTCGGGTAAATTCGTGACCAGTTTTTAACGAACTATGATGTATCACCGTTGAGATTGTAATTCCATGTGCAAATCCCGGGTCGACCATTCAATGGCCGGAAACGGAACTCACCTGACCCCCGACACCTTCAAGTCTGTCGACGTAGATTTGCAGGACGGCGGCGCAGAGGAACGACACGGCCGCCATGAGTCCGCCGACGGTCATGCGCTGCAGCGGGGTGTCCAGGAGGCGCGCGCGGGCCAGCAGCGGGTTGACGGCCACCTCGAAGACGGCGATGAGGACCATCACCCACAGGCCCAGGGCCAGCTGCATCTGGTCGGGCCGCAGGGTGACGCCGCCGCCCAGGTCGCCGTTCAACTGCACGGCCTGCCGGGGTGAAAAGAAGGGTCCCCCCCGACTCACTCATCTGTGAATCCCTCAATCTTTACTGTCAAACCAACACTGGAAATCTAACTGTCTACTTAGCAAGCTTTTACAAATGCGTGCTTGCAAGTACACCCTTACGAACCCATGCTTGGCCAAGCACGCACTTACATTACATGCTTGGCAAGTACACACTTACAAATGCATACGCGTATGGAGTTATGCGGCGCCATGTCGGCGCCATGCATGCGTTTGTAAGTGTGAACTTGTAAGCATGCATTTGTAAGTCCGTGCTAAGTGGACAGTTAGGTGTGTAGTGAAGTGAGAACTCCACACTTCCCGTTGCGGAGTAACTCTCCACATACACGAAAAGCTTATGGACTTTTCGGATATAAATATTGCCATATTTGTGCATATGTAAGTAACGAACAAGGTAGGTTTACGCCAGACCGTGTCTTGTCGTAACAGGCTTCGCGATGCTGCGCCAGTTACGACAATCCACGCCTGGCGTTACACCTACCTTGGCCTGCGGCGCTTCCCTGCTTGCCTTCGGCAAGCTGTCTCAAGGATTTTTGAGGCATTGAGTAATGCACCGCGTGAAATCTGCAATAAAATTTTTTAGTCGGTCGATCCCCTTTTTTCAAGATCCTGATTCGGCAAACTGATGAAGTCGGGCTCCTAGACCCCCCTTCCGACCCCTTTTTGAAAAGGTCTTGCCGAGACCTGTCGAAATCCGCAATAAAATATTTTAGTCGGTCGATCCCCGTTTTTCAAGATCCTGATTCGGCCAACTAATGAAGTCGGGCTCCTAGATCCCCCTTCCGACCCCTCTTTGAATAGGTCTTGCCGAGACCTATCGAAATCTGCAATAAATTTTTTTAGTCGGTCGATCCCCTTTTTTTAAGATCCTGATTGGGCCAACTAATGAAGTCGGGCTCCGAGACCCCCCTTCCGACCCCTCTTTGAAAAGGTCTTGCCGAGACCTATCGAAATCCGCAATAAAATTTTTTAGTCGGTCGATCCCCTTTTTTCAAGATCCTGATTCGGCCAACTAATGAAGTCAGGCTCCTAGACCCCCCTTCCGACCCCTCTTTGAAAAGGTCTTGCCGAGACCTATCGAAATCTGCAATAAAAATTTTTAGTCGGTCGACCCCCTTTTTTCAAGATGGAGGGTCGAAGTTGATTATGTTAGTAAATTCGGGCCGAGGTAGCCAATTCGCAGTTAAAACTTATGTCACGGGTAGAAATTGATTTCATTTTCGTCATCAGGAACTTCAAAAACATACGAAACCATGTAAAAATGTCTCTAAAATGTAAAGTCACTGAAAAGTTGCACTTTTTCTGCCGTTTTTTTAAGTGTTTTTTCGTTAGTACGACTGAATGGAATGAGATAGAAAGCTGAATTTTTGTGTGTGGCGAGCCAAGGACATACCTAATAACCCTGCTAAATCTCAGACAGATTAGCCGAGCCTTTCAGGAGGAGTAGTGCTGACACACAGACACACACACACAGAGACAGACAAAACTTTTCAACCCCAGTGAAGTAACTGGCTTCGCTAATCGCTCAGCCAACAAGTTTGTACATAAATAAGGTACAGTGGCCACAGTTATGGACACTGTAAAAGGCATTTAATGTCTTTAATGTGCACTTGGAAGTGAAGAGTTTGCAGTCTCGAAGCGTGAAGTAGCTCAGTGCGCCCCTATCTCCTGGCCTGGTGCGTGAAGAACTCCAGGCTTGAAGAGCGGAGGCTGCAAACTCTGTACATCCAAGTAGGGAGACTGAAAATTCCAAACCTCCGCATTTTAAGTGGAAGACTCTCCCCACTTGGTTTCACAGTGCTGGGCCAAAACCGCCTTCACTAGGAACGTGGGACTTTTCACCCTGTAAAGGGTGAGACAAATGTGTCTGATCGAAAAAGGGTGATGCAAAAATAAATAAACGTAAAAAGGTGATACTTCGCTGAAAAGTGTGACCGTAAAACGATTATTTTTCAATGTATGACCGATAACGAATGATATTTCATTTGACAAGTTTGACACTGTTCTCAAATTGGTGAGAAACTTAGCGCCTCTTCACCCACCTGAAACGTCCATCGCGATCCGATCATGTCGAAGAGGGCCCAGAAGACGGGCAGCGGCAAGGCCAGCACCAGCAGGCTGAGCAGCACCTTTATGTCGGCCACGAGGCTGTCCGGGCCGGCAGAGTCCAGCCAGTGGCATCCCGCCGTCCGGCCGCGCCGCACTCGACGCCACAGCGCCCTCTGCAGGGCATGACGATGACGGGTGTGCACTGAGAAAGCCTTACAAACTATTTTAGGCCTTACAAACAAAAGTAGCTTGTTATAACAAAGTATTTTGACCATACATAAGCTTACAAAGAAAACAGTTCGTAGTTTACGAACTATTTCTTCGTATAACAAAGTAAATTAGTTTGTATTACACACTAAATCCTTATGCACTTTTTTATACATAGTTATGAACGATTTTGCACATGCGTAAGCTTCTGCATAATATTATGCATAACAACGTATAATTTATACATAGTTATGAATAAATTATGCATAACAACGTATAATGTTATGCATAACAAACGCATGTGCAAAATCGTGCATAACTATGTACAAAAAAGTACATAAGGATTTAGTGTGTATGTTTGCTCAAAATACTTCGTAAGGTTTTAAGCGTGTGTAAGGTACAAACTTTTTAGTTTGTTAAACAAAGAAATAGTTCGTAAGTTACGAAGTATTTTCTTTGCAAGCTTATGTATGCTCAAAATACTTTGTCATTGCAAGCTCAATCTACTTTTGTTTGTAAGGCCCAAAATAGTTTGTAAGGTTTTCATAGTGTGGACAGGTGTTCAGGGGTCAGATCTGGAACAAGGCATCGTACATGGGTTCACTCAAGAAAATCATTCCTACGCTGGTAAAACTAAAGCGTAACTCTATGCTTGAGTCAAGCACAAAGTTACGCTTGAAGACGTTACGCTTGAAGAAGCCTACGCTATCCCCCATGCATTTAGATAGGGGGAATCTTGGCGGATGAGCCTCTTACGCTTCCTTTCAATCGTAAACTGATTACGTTTGAAAACAGAGGGTAATACTGCGCTACCAGTGTATCTACGTGTGCAAAGTAATTTTATTTGGCAAGGGACACATTTTACGTGCATGCTCACCGAAACGCACTTGCAGACTTGGACCAGAACGTTTCCTTCGGGCTTTTTCATGATGTACATGGGCCTTCCCGCTACGAAGACACCTGTGAGCACACAAGAATACACACTGGTAACACAAATAAATAACTTACATGCTTGTTTGGGGCGTTAACCTATCCTCGCCTTTCATGCAACATTTTTCGTTATGACCCAAGATCAAAGACCTTAGTAGGATATCAATCCTAAAACTTGCTTTTGGCAAGAACAAGGGGGTATGCACTATCAACACCTGTGACCCAACCTACACCTATTAGGCTCGATTACGCCTTAAAATCATCCGAATTTGGCTAACAGCCCAAAAACAACCCTAGCGGAAGTAAGCCTCGGAGAAATCCGGCTATTACGCGAGTGCATTACCCCTCGGGCAAGACTTGTCATGCCGGTTTTTTCACACTAAATTTCTTACGGTGAAAGGCTGCACCAACATATTATGATCCTGTTTTCCCCATAATATAAGGAAAATTCTTTAAAATATCTTTAAGGTACAAAGAATTTTCAAAGGCATGTTACAAAGGCAGCTGCACCACCATATTATAGAGAATTTTCACCATAATATGGAGAATCTTCACTATAAGACATTAGGGTGTTGGCACGACATTTTAAACAATCCCATTTCGTGCCGTTAAGACGAAACGAATTCGTCACGGCAAAACATTTTCAGCGGAACTGAAATGGCAGTTTTGAGGGAACCCAACCCACCGCAGAAGAACACCATGAGCGCGGCGGGCAGGCCGAAGGCGGCGGGGAAGCACGTGTCGCGGCCGAGGCAGGGCGCGGTGCGCAGCAGGGGCGTCACCAGCCCGGCCAGCGTCACGCCCACGTTGACGGCGAAGTAGAAGAGGCGGAAGAAGCCCTCCAGCTGTCGCCGCTGCTGCGGCAGCGCGAACTGGTCGCCGCCGAAGGAGCAGACGCACGGCTTGATGCCGCCCGTGCCCGCCGCGATGAGCAGCAGGCCCACGCACGTCAGCGGGCTGGACAGACAAACAGGCTTGTTCCGGCCCACACGGCACAGTGGGCCAGAAGAACAACTTCTCTGCGAACTCAAGTGAGTGCCAAACACCCAGGGGTCCCCCACTTAAGGGGGTATCCCAGTGTAGAAATGAAAAGTGAACAGCTTTGCGCAAAAATTTATTCCTCGTAAACTAATCATCGTATCAAAACCAAATTTTAAGGGCTGAAAGTAGTTATCCCAAGCCTCAATTCCCGCCCCACCCCGCGTCGATACCCCGCGCAGGACCGGCGATACCCCGTGCGGCGTTTCATGGTCTCTTCAAACGGCTGCCACTCTGGAGCCTCAGGGCTGCGTTTTAGAAAAAAAAACGGAACAGGTAATTCTTACCTACATATGAGCCGAGGTCACAACGTCGAAGAAAATTTTTTTTTTCAAAAAAAAAATTATTATTTTTTTCAAAAATGTTTTTTTGAGTACCTTTAGCATTAAATAAAAAAAATTCAGGAACGGGATAGGTCAAATCTGGGAACGTCATTACCTGGACAAAGGTTGAGAGCTACTCTGTGCCAAATTTCAAAATCCTAGATCAATTTTTGTGGCCTACAGAGCGGCAGCCGTTTCAAAAACATCAAACGGAGAAAAACGCGTTTTTCTTTCAAATTTCCTATTATATCTTTGTGAAATGAGCATTTACCATGGTTCAAAAGCCTCCTGCCGCGTTTGAATTGAGCGCTCGGGTTACCTGTACTGTATCTAGGACACCCTAAGGAACATTTTTAGCCAAGAAATTTTTTTTCGATTTTTTGACGAAAATACACTGGGATACCCCCTTAAACAATCTGTGTACGCTTCGAGGAGACAATCCCACAATCTTGCCTAAAAAAACGCCTGTAAGTAGGCCAATAGCGCGACAAAATCATTAAAAATCCCAAACAATCTGTGTACACCGAAATTCTGAGTGAGGGACCCCTTGGCCAAACACGCACTGCAAGGAGTCAACCCAAGGCATGCGCTTCTATGCTGCAGGCAGGCACACACTTGCTTGTTCCATGCATGCATGCATTCAGGCGCGAATACGGGGGGGGGGGGGGGGGTCGCCCCCTCATAGCACCAAGATAGCCGCCTGAAAGGTAGGCAAGAGGTTCTACTTTGCCCCCCTCCCCCAAAGGCTGCCTCTGGATCCGCCACTGGATGCATTAGCGTTGGACATGCGCGGCAAGTGTGTGCCTGAGGCAGGCATGCAGCAAAGAAGTGTATCCCCAACCCAAGTACACACCATGTTGTACGTGCTAAGCACACACTTGAGTTGGCAGAGTTGACCCGTGTACTTACAACCCAGGAAGACAGAGTGAAGTCCACGAAGAAAGTGACAATACTATGTTCCCCAAGGCGTACACTAGGGAAAGGTACAGAATCGTCCTGCAAGGAATTTCATGGGTTTTAGTAGCGGTTGTGGTGTAGCACACTCTCAGTCTCAGATGGACTTTTTTGTCTCTTGCTTATGGAGCTTTTTGAGCAAACGTAATTTGTACTATTTTCTCTTTAGCTATGCACAATTTTGATCATTTTTAAGATGAAATCGTCAATAGATCATTTACAAATCAAAAAGTGCATTGCAATTGACAAAAAGTGAGGTTTAATGGACTAAATGCCCTATATAATGGAGAAAAACGTGCAAAGCTAAATAGAAAATAGTACATATTACGTTTGCACAAAAAACTTTTTGGCAAGGGATAAAAAGTCAATACGAGTCCGAGAGTGCATGCAAACTCTGGAACTACCTGTCTCTGTACCCAAAAGGCACATACTGTCAGCACAGTAAATATGGTTCCCGTTTTTTCCAGGAACTCCCTGCAAATCGCCTGTCTTTAACATAGGGTTCCTGGGAAAACCGGGAACCGTTTTTACCGCGAGAAATACATGCATTGGTCTTTACTCACCGAAGAGTATAGGGTCTTTTAACGAGTCCCTGAACCGGAAAGTCATAGAATAAAAGTAAGAAGTGCACTCTGAAAACCTTACAAACTATTTAAGCCTTACGAAGTAAAGTAGCTTCATATAACAAAGTATTTTGAGCATACGCAAGCTTACAAAGAAAATATTCGTAATTTAGGAACTATTCCTTCGCATAACATAGCAAATGCAAATTAGTTTGCATTATGTATGCTCAAAATACTTCCTAAGGTTTTAAGCGCGTAAACCGCTTCTGCGCAGATGCTGACTCAGCAGATTTGGGGGGTGCGCCTGTGCAGAGTGCTTTTAGTTCCTAGTTTTGTTCCTTGACTCCCGGTCCAGGGATTCGTTAAAATACCCTGTTAGTAGAGGTGCAGGATGCACTTGCCCAGAAGAGGGGTTATGGCGGACAGTGGGCCAGGAGACCGGTGGAAGCGTTCAACATACCAGACGAGTTTTGAGCTGCAAAGTTGCTAAATAGGACTCGGACCAAACGAATGACCCCACACTGTTATTCAACGAATGTGACGTCATATTCGTTTGAATTTTAATTTGTCACGTTCGTTTGAATACGATGTCACATTCGTTTGAACGCGACAAGGCCGTTAAATTAGGGCGTCACATTCGTTTGAACGTGGGTCAACATTTAAATGCATGTGACGTCATATTCAAACGAACGTATATATATACGTATATATACATATATATACGAACGTATATATTTTGTTATAACAAAATTCACACGCTTAAAACCTTACGAAGTATTTTGAGCATTCATAGTACAAACTAATTTACTTTGTTATACAAAGAAATAGTTCGTAAATTACGAAGTATTTTCTTTGTAAGCTTATGTATGCTCAAAATACTTTGTTATAACAAACTGCTTTTCTTTGTAAGGCATAAAATAGTTTGTAAGGTTTTCTCAGTGCACATTCCAACGAATATGACGTCACATTCGTTGAATAACAGTGCACCAATGTATTCCTTGTTCGAAGCGCAATCCATTGGTGGGGTCACACGTTTGATTTGAGTCCTGTCTAGCGACTGGGGAGCTCGAAAGACGTCTGGAGTTTTTGCCAACTGCGCGGGTGACGTGCCTGAACTTGCCCAGCCAAGAGTCCGCCACGATGCCGCCAATGATGGGGAACGCATAGCACGTCATGTTGAAGGTGTGGAACACGATGGTGGCGTCGTCCTCACTTAAGCGAAGTTCGTCCTTCAAAAATAACACCAAGACAGCTGCCAAAATGACCAAATGAATCCCGTGAGATTACTACACCCTTCAGTCCCTACTCGGTTTCGTTCTTCGTAATATGCTAAGAAAAGGCTGCTATGCACAGCAAGGGAAAAACTTGGTGAAGGATTCTCAACAACGTGTTCCTGCTGGTTACAAAGAAGTTCCTTAGACAGAAATATGATGAATTTATTTCGTACCGCTATAAGAAAGACCGCAGTACTCAAGATTTCTCGGTAGTGAATTGAGGGGCGTAGACCGAGAAAAGGGCCGCTGTCATATTGTGCACTTAGATTGTCGCACGGTGCTTGCGCGGAGTACGATGTGACATTTTTACAAAGGTCCATTCAAGTGGGGTAATTACTGTGCAACCAACAGATATATTTAAAAATTTCGGCGGAAATTTGAAGACGAGGAATCAGTTAGTTCACATTATGGATGTATGAGATTAGTAGTATGCGGTCACAACAGGCGTCATATGGAAACCTCCTCCCCCCCCCCCCCAACCCCCCCGGTCTTTCGGCTACATTCCCCACATGCATCCAAATTTCCCCCGGTCTCTCTCTCTCTCTCTCTTTCTCTCTCTCTCTCTCTCTCCCTCTCTGTCTCTCTCTCACACGCAACACACACATCTTTGTTTTTCTTCCTCCTGCTCCTAATCACTCCTACAATGATCTGAGCCTCTGTGGCACACGCACCGGGTCAGTGCTTTTATCACGCCGACCGAGACAATCTTTTAATCGTTTCTTACACTCTCTCGCAGTTTGTATGTCTCCCACGTGACTGTCTGTCTCACTATCAAGCGATAAAGCGCTGTGTGTCGAAGCAGAAAAGTACCTCGCATCGACATAAACGAAAAGCGCTCGCACAATTCGTTGACGATGATGAAGAAGACGGCTCGCGGATACCTCAACGTGGTCTGGAACAAAAGGAACAGCCAGCTCTTTAGATCAACTTTTAATCTAGTTCAGTGGTGTTGATTTTGACGATGGGACTGAGCGCAGCTAGACGACTTTAAAACATGCACAATATGCACTAGCCAGTGGAGCTGACCAATTCCTACAAATTTAACTATAAATGAGGACATTTAAGGAATGCCTTTTTAGACGCATTTACTGTAATAAATGTGATAGCAGTTGATAAAGAATGTTTGATTAAATATTGGTTTGAGCACTCTCATCCTTTAATGGATATTTTATTAATATTCATTAACGTTTGTGCACATCAATTTCTTTATGAGGCTTAACAGATTTGTCAAGACGAAATTGATGTTATAGTTAATACAAAAAATGGAAATGTTAATTCGCTCATTAATGTGCACAAACCTAGTTACGTTTTGAAAGAAAAACTCAGTACGAGTCAGAGAGTGAGCGCGAGGTTGCGTCTGCCAGAATGCAATTTCCTCGCATGACTTAATTGTAAAACAGCAATTAAGGGTACTGAGGCCCAACTGAAGATTTTCTTTTCTTCAGTTTCATCGCCAGAATTCGCTCTTAATCAAACTCATTCACGGATAAAATAATTAGTTAACTTAACCGATGTGTCGGTTGGTTTTCGCCCAATCAAAGGTCCTTCGATCTGGCAACGAAAATCTCGTTTGAGGGGAGGAAAATTTTGCTGCTGCCACACCGGTACCCCTGGTATCGATCCGCTGAGGCAACCATCGAATACGCTACCACAACGATAAATGCGTTGCAGTAGCGAAATTTTGCTCCCCTCCAACGAGATTTTCGTTGCCAGATCGAAGGACCTTTGATTGGGCGAAAGCCGACCGACACATCGGTTGGATAAAATATTTATTATTTTTTCGTGTTCGGCTAAGATTTTAAATGCGTCGAAAATATCGGGAAAACATGTTGAAAACCACTTTGCTGAAGTGCTGTTTTGAGTACATTAGTGCTGTCGGTATCTCCTACACTGATGGAAAAAAAAGCACGGGAAAAGTATAGAACATGTCTGGTTATTTATTTACCTGGACCGTCCGTACCTTACCAAGTACGGAGGTTCCGTACATGTTTCCCGCGCCAGTTAACAAGAGATGCTTACGCACTCTCAGACTCGTATTGACTTTTTATCTCTTGCCTCAAAAGTTTTTTGTGCGAACGTAATATGTTCTAGTTTCTCTTCAGCTTTGAACGTTTTTGTCCATTTTAAAGTGTATGAAGTCACTTTTTTCAATTGCAATGTTCTTTCTTATTTCTACATGATCTATTTCCAATGTCATCTGAAAGACGATCAAAATTGTGCATAGCTAATGAGAAAATAGTACACTTTACGTTTGCTCAAAAAGCTCCTCAAGCAAGAGACATAAAAGTCCATATGAAACTGAGACTGTGCGAACAACGGAGAACCAGTACGGAAGGCCCGTACTTTTTCCGTACCAAACTACGGAATTCTTTGCAGTGTACCTCGCTTTGTTGCTCCATCTTGTCCATCTGAGGTGCGTCCATGATGGAGTGCCTCCGGTTCCCTCTAGGCGGCGGGATAAGAGTCGCAGCGACGCGCCTCCCGGTACCGACCTCAGGTGACTGACCACATCCCGCCACCGCAGCGGAGCACGGCGGGGACCCGGCGCGATTGCAGCCTTAACGTAATCGTGTGGCAGTCGGCCAAGGCGGCAGCAGGACACAGTGGGCTCGAAGACCGGCGCAGGAGGCCAAAACTCGTTTTGAGCTTAGAGGCGCTAAATGGAACTCGAACGGAACGTGTGACCGCCAGTGGCGGATCCAGAGGCGGCCTTTTGGGGGGGGAAGCAGCACTTTTTGCCTACTTACAGGGGCAAAGTATCACTTTTTGCCTTTGCCCCCCCCCCCCCTGTATCCGCGCCTGGTGACCGCACCGCAGGCCGAGGCAACTAGGCGTATACGCCAGGCGTGGATTGTCGTAAGTGGCGCATAGCATTGAGAAGCCTGTTCGTACCGGATAAGGCCTGGGCGATTAATCGAAAATAATCGCGATTGTTTTGTTAATCGTCAGAATTTAAAACTCTCGTTTAGCGGTTTCATGATGATTGATTAGATTATTTTAGATTTAGATGAATTAGATCGTCTCCTTATTGGTTGTCGTATCCAGCATTCGTTCAAACTGAGCACAAACGATTTTTTAACGCCTGAAAAAATTTTCAGCGAAGGCGGCAACGTCGTCACAGACAATCGAAATTGCTCGGATCCTTTTTCTATCCTCGATCTCAAGCTATTTTATGTACGTTACTAATATCAGGGTTTGATTTTGTAATTTCGGAATGTTCAGTATCTTTGGACTAATCGGTGTTTTTCGATAACCGATAGCTGAACCGCTAATCGGGATTATTATATTCTTCGACCGATTACGATGAAAATAAATAATCGCCTAGGCCTAGGACCAGACACGGTACACCTACCTCGTGATAAATTATCTCTGAGGTCGGCGCCTCGTGGCGTTGACGGCATGCGTCCCACCATGCAGCCCACTGCGTTGGGCTGCCGGCCTTCTGGGCGCAGTGGGTAACTATGCACTCTGAAATTCTTATGCACTGCAATAAGAAACCACAACAAAGGCACAACAAAAAATGGCAAATTTATAAGTCAGCTTTGGTTGAACTTGTAAAGTGCAACGATTATTGTGTACAAATTGCAATGGGATCGAAGAACGAAACGGCACCAGTCCAGGTGTCGTTGAACTTTTCCCAATTCTGATTGTACTTTCCACGATCCTAGTTGTACTCTTTATCTATCCTCTGTACTTCGATTATACTTTCCCTCCTTTTTTTTGCAGAGCGCACCTTGGTAGTGCAGCTTAGCCATCTTGTGCCAGTCTATTGTGCCTCGGATATAATTTGTCGGATTTCTTTTCGTATTACGGAGAATGTTGGCGTCAGATGTTGCCACGTAAGTGTGCAGAACAATTTCACCTTAAGGCAGCAGGGAGTCAATAAAAAGTTTACAAAGATACACTATCTGATAATATAATTTCAGCTCCCATAGGTCAGGTTAACAGAAATATCTTAACTAGCCACAAATCTTGAAAACATACAAGCGAATATGATGCTCAAATTATTGGAAATATAAATAACTGATGACATATCCGTCCAACATGCATTACAAGGTTCGCGTCAAAACAAAATAACGTGGAACTATCACACAAAAAATTTAGAAATCATGCTTGGATGGCGTGTATCCTAAAAAAAGAACTGAAGTCCAGTGGACGTTCGTAGCACGGAGGGTCAGGCGAACGGTGGAGGCGATCAAAATCCCAGACGGGCTCCAGAGTCGCTTAAGGGGACTCGAATCGAACGTGTGATCCCACCAATAGATTGCTCTCCGAACGAGGGAATCCATAAATGGGGTCACACGTTCGGCTCAAGTCCTGTCTAGCGACTCTGGAGCTCAAAACACGATCAGGATTCTGACCAGGGTGCTGTAACTTATTTAAATTAGAAGGTTTCAGGGTTTGTATCTCCTAATCGGGCTGCGTTATAGAAGTTATGAAGAGAATAACTTATTTTTAGAATTCAATTTTAAAAATAAGTTATTCTTTTCATAACTTTTATAACGCAGCCCGTTTAGGAGATACAAACCCTGAAACCTTCTAATTCAAATAAGTTACGGCACTCTGATTCTGACCGCCTCCACCGGTCTTCCGGCTCACTCTCAACTCAGCATCAGCACGGCAACCTTTGGCAGTCTCTGGGGCAGTCATCCCCCTTGACGTGCGCCGCGTAGGCGGCCTTGGAGTCCGCGTGGCAACCCAGCTTGCACCACTCGCACTTGGGTTTGTCGCAGCAGCGAACGCCGTTCAGCACGCGGAGGTGGAGGCTCGGGTTCCTGTCCAGGAGGCTCTCAACAGCGCCGCGGTGCAGCAGGGCGTGGGGGCACGCGTCGC
Organism: Stenchaetothrips biformis; assembly: GCA_030522485.1. Lineage (NCBI taxonomy): Eukaryota > Metazoa > Arthropoda > Insecta > Thysanoptera > Thripidae > Stenchaetothrips > Stenchaetothrips biformis. Next base: position 19,823,311 of record CM060089.1, read on the forward strand.
CAGCGTCGAACAGTGACAGCATGGCGAGGCGAGGGGCAGCCGACGGACTCACCGCCTGCAAGTAGGGATAAAATGTACCGGCAATTTATTTTTGTCACTACACTCTGAATGTCTCACGAAGAAATTTCCTATAGTACACAGGTAAAACTAAGGCGTAGTATTACGCCCTTCGTGAAGCGTACAGTTTTACGCCCTTCTTGAAGCGTACAAGAGCTTATGCGCTCCTTTCCTCCTATCTAAATGCATGGGGGAATTTCCTTGAAGAGTAGTTGTACGCTTCAAAAAGGGCGTAGAGTCTTCAAGCGTAGTTGTATGCTTGAATGAAGCGTAGAACTACGCTTTAGTTTTACCAGTGTACGAAGGCAGTTTTTCGTCGTTTTACGAGGGTTTTTCTTTGAACCTTAAAATGAAACCCAAAAAAGGACTCGTATTGTGAAGGAATTTTCTTCGTATTTTCTTCGCCGAATTCACTGTAACGTAGCTCAAATGTCATTGTAAGACATTAAAAGTGTGGAACTACGGTCAATTACAGTAATATTTGTAATTAATGATAATATATCGGACAGTTGGGTTGTTACGCTAGAATTCTTCACGCTGAAAACCTTATGAAGTATTTTAGCATATGTGAGGTACAAACTATTTTGTTTGTTCCTGAATCCATCTAAAGGATATGGGTTACCTGTTAGTTTTTCACATTAAATAATAAATGGCCGGAGGTAAATTACCCAGAAAATAAATTACAGTAATATAACTAGTAAAAATCACAACAGGGCCTGTGGTGAAGAAGAAAAAGAACATAAGCCGGAAACAGATGCCAAGTATCGCTTTAAAAAAATGACTGGTGTTCTTTCTCAATCCCATAATTCAGAAAGCTTTATTGGCCGAGCGATTAGCGAAGCCAGTTTCTCCAGTGGTGTTGAAAAACTTTTCCTGTCTGTTGGACTGTCGGTCTGTCTGTGTGTCTGTCCGAACTACTCCTCCCAAACGGCTCGGCCGATCAGGGCGAGATTTTGCAGGGTTGATAGGTATGTCCTTGGCTCGCCAAACGCCCAAATTCAGCTTTCTATCTCAAATCATTCAGTCGTACCAACGAAAAACACTTTTAAAACTAGGGGTACGCGCCGTTTAGTTTGGGCGCGTAGTAGGCGAGCGATGCGACTGAGCACATTCTTATGAAAGCACTTGGGCACTCATAAATATTACACGCATTGTAAAAGACTGGGATTGTTCCTGAATAGTGCCACGCTCGTTGCCTCCTGATGACAGCTTTCAAATTTGTCTGGATTGTTTGTCTTATGTTATGTGCGGGAGAGCCCCCACCCCCTCTCAGTTTGGGGAAGTACTACGGTCGTTCAACAACTCGACTACGTATAAAATTTTGGTTCAAAATGGGCCCAAATGGTAAGTATAGGTCTCGGGAGGAACTTGCAGTCGTTTTCGTGACCAGTACACTAAAAACTGCAGGAAACAATGTACGACTCGAATATGAAATTTGGGTCCGAAATTGGCCAATATTGGGTGAAGAAAAGGTCTGGGGTAAGATTGACTGTCATTTTCGTGATCAGCGCACCGAAAACTGCAGGAAACAGTGTAAAACTCGTATATAAAATTTTGGTCCAAAATTGGCCAATATTGGGTAAAGTATAGGTCTGGGGTGAGATTGGATGTCATTTTCGTGATCAGCACACCAAAAACTGCAGGAAACAATGTAAAACTCGTTAACGAAATTTTGGTCCAAAATTGGCCAATATTGGGTAAAGTATAGGTCTGGGGTGAGATTGGATGTCATTTTCGTGATCAGCACACCAAAAACTGCAGGAAACAATGTAAAACTCGTTAACGAAATTTTGGTCCAAAATTGGCCAATATTGGGTAAAGTATAGGTCTGGGGTGAAATTGGAAGTCGTTTTCGTGATCAGCACACCAAAAACTGCAGGAAACAATGTAAAACTCGTTAACGAAATTTTGGTCCAAAATTGGCCAATATTGGGTAAAGTATAGGTCTGGGGTGAGATTGGAAGTCATTTTCGTGATCAGCACACCAAAAACTGCAGGAAACAATGTAAAACTCGAATATAAAATTTTGGTCAAAAATGAGCCAATTTTAGGTGCAGCACTTATATAGTGAAATCGTATGTTAATGAGCTGCTCTAGTGCCACCAACCTTAATACTGTTACTCAGTCGAGGAACACAAATGCTTGAGTCACCGTTCGATATCTTTTCTTTATGAAACTTGAATACGCAATGTTATTGGTAATACCTGAGAGCGTTTTATCTTCCTTTTATTTTTAACTAGTGGTCTATTTAATAATATTGATTACATTATTTTATCATAGTTAAAATAAAGAGGAACAATTAGGCAGGCTGTTTGGTACCAGTTTACGAGAAGACCTATAAACAGATCCAATGAATCGTCTCATCTAATCCAATGTCAAAGCCACATGTTGCTGAACAAAAGTTGATCTTATTCGTAAATGAGTCTTAATGTGATACTTTATCTTTGAAGTAAAGATACAGCTCAGCATAAATATTGATCTCATTTTCTGTGTTAATTGGAAAGGCAGCCAGTTTAAACAAACGACCAACACTGAGTATCAGTCGTCGCAGACAATGTATGACACAGTTGTATGACAAGTCTCCTTAAATCCAATGATCTATTCACTCATCGCTCAAAACCTAAATAACTTCACTGAATATGATGTCTATGGCAAAACCAGCTATGGCAAAACCACTCACTCAACCATATAATTCAAAAAATAAAGGTCCCATTTAGCAAAGATTAATGTCTGGTTTCAAAAGAATATATTTATGTATTTCCCAATTGTATTAAATAAGTAAACAACTAAAAGATGAATCTTCTGAGAAAAATAAGCAAGTACAGACTCACTAAGTATGAAAGGCAAACAGTAATTTATCTTGCAATTCTCAAAAACACTGCACTGACCTGGGTAAGATTCCCCTCTGGCGGGGGGAGGGGGACAAAACGCGTAATCATTTTCAATTTCATTTTCCTTATTTCACTGCGTTGACACTCCGGAGGTGTTTCAATCATTCTATAATGTTGAAAAACTATCACCGAACTCAGTTTTTAACCCTTCTGCTCTTTATTTTGTTTAATTTGCCTCAGTCCCGTATTTGAGAGCCGCGGCTGCAGGTATGAAAAATTGGTAACTGCTGCCAACCTAACAACGCTAATAACCTAATTCAAAAAGATGTTTTTAATATTTCAAACGATACTAAACAATGAATTGAAACAAACTCGTGTTGGGAGAAACTAAGTTGATGTCAAATGCAAAATATTGTAGCTTTAGACAGTGTAGTTGCTGAGAATCGTTGGTGAGTACAAACGGACTGACAGACAGACAGACAGACAGACAGACAGACAGACAAACAGACACACGACCAATCGCTTTTCGGGGCACCCCAATCACAGCAAGGGCTCGCTATCGCTCGCCAAAAAACGGCACAAAAAGTGCAACTTTTTTAATTACTTTACCTTTTACACTCTCAGCATCCTACTGATTTTATTGTTGGTAACCAGTTACTATTGCGTACAACAAAAATATTTAGTATTTTCTTCTTAGATACGTACAATTTACTTCATGGCATTATCTAGGAATTTTTTTTTAGTCAATAAGTACTAACAAACCTGTAAATAATTATCAAAAAAGCGAAAAGTACGTATTATTGTTGCACAAATTACTGGAGGTGCTACTAATAAAATGTCAATACCATGTACAAAAAGTCAATTTCGAGTCTGAGAGAGTAGAGACATTTTTCCATCTTTTCGTGTGTTTAGGAAGGTGCTGATGACGAAAATGAAATCCATTTCGACCCCCGACCAAAGTGTCAACCGCGTAGGGGCTACCTCGACTAGAATTATCTAATATAATCTACTTCGACCCTTCATCACGTGGTGCACTACTCATTGCCTCATTGAACCTTGAAACAGCTTGCCGAATGCAAGCAGGGAGCGCCGCAGGCCAAGGTAGATGTAACGCCAGGCGTGGATTGTCGAAACTGCACTGGTAAAACTAAGGCGTAGTACTACGCCCTTCGTGAAGCGTACAGTTTGTGCGCCCTTCTTGAAGCGTACAAGAGCTTATGCGCTCCTTTCCTCCTATCTAAATGCATGGGGGAATTTCCTTGAAGCGTAGTTGTACGCTTCAAAAAGGGCGTGGAGTCTTCAAGCGTAGTTGTATGCTTGAATGAAGCGTAAAACTACGCTTTAGTTTTACCAGTGTGGCGCAGCATCGCGAAGCCTGTTACTGTTAGCGATATTTATTAGCCCGGTAAAATTACCGGTTTGCATCCCTACCTGCAAGAAGTCCTCTATGTGGCGAGAGTCTACGATCAGGGTGAGATCCCGCAGGGAAGGGAACTCGGGCAGGGCGGCGATCATGTGGTTGAAGACGTCCACGTAGAGGACCTCAAGGTGGCGGGCCGAGGGCGATGCGGCCAGGGCGCGCAGCGGGGCAAGGAAAGGCTCCGACCTAAGCAAGGCACCGAAGGTCTGTAGAGCCTTAGTCGGAAAATGTGAACTAGGGTGTGGTCGACTTTCTAATGTGACGAAGAGGAAGCTGCACTGTCACGGTACGGTCGTCTGCTAGGTTACGGTATTTGGTGGACGACGAAGCGAGTACTCGACCGCAGTACAAAAGTCTACTAATGTCAATTGTCTGGAAAATGTGTTCGGAGCGTCACATTGACACGCTTAAAATCTTACGAAGTATTTTGAGCATACATTCTACAAACTAATTTTCGTTGTTATACAAAGAAATAGTTTGTAAATTACGAAGTATTTTCTTTGCAACATTATTTTTGCTCAAAATACTTTGTGATAACAAGCTACTTTTCTTTGTAAGGCCTAAAATAGTTTGTAAGGTTTTCTCACTGGAGAATTTTGCAGTGAATCGTTCGTTTTGGTACTAACGAAAGTTAAATGAAGTACTAACATCTACTAACGAAGTACTAACGTTGTGACCTTTTTTTTTTACATGTGGGCAAGAAATGAACCGTGTGACCAGACCTGGAAAAGTTCACCGACCGGAAGTACACCGACCGGAGGTGCGGAGCCCCGCACAGCAGTTCCAGGGCATCGGGAGAAGCGTTCACGTCACACGCGAAGTCCAGCGCGGCGAGGCTGGGCAAGGCCTTCAGCTCGGACAGGTCTTCCGTTGGGTTCAGTTCGAAGGTCAGGGAGCGCAGCCTGGGGCACTCTGCCAGCGCGGACATGGGGACGTGCTCCGTGTCCAGGTGGACGTACTCCAGCGTGGCCGCATGCGTCTCGATCAAAGTTCTTAGTAGAGAGTCTTTGGTCCGCGAGAAGTAGAACAGCTTCTTCACTGAAGGGCTTCCCTCCGAGTCGTAGGACGCCACTTCACCCGATAGGAGCTCATTCTGAACCTCCAGATAAGTCAGATGGTCGACATTGTTCACCGCCTTAAACAGCTCCCCCAAATCAAACTCCTCCCCGGAGCGATAGTTACTAATAAACAGGCTGAACGCAGTCAGGCCGCCGAGGCCGGCTATCTTCTTCACGATCTCGGTGGCCGCCATGACGTCATCATCGTTCGCCACGTTCAACGACAGCTCGGCGACGGCGCACGCGGTGCCGGCGACCTCGGCGGCCACTTCCACCAGGTCGTCCATGTCGCAGAGGTCCAGCTCGCGCAGGCAGGGCGCAAGGCTGAGCGCGGCGCGCCACATGGAGCGCTTCCACCGCGGCATACGAACGCGGCGCCACAGGTCGCGGTGCAGGCACAGGTCGCGGAGGCGGCGGCACAGCACGCGGCAGCTGAAGAGCTGTCTCGGCGGCAGGAACGCCAGCACGGCCAGCAGGGCGTCGTCCGGCAGGGCCAGCAGCGGCTGCGGGCAACAGAGACCGCATTCGAGTTATATTACACTTAAAATAAAAAAAGTCTGCGAAGGATCTGCTTCGTAACTACGGAGAAAATGAAGGCATAGTGGCATTGCTTCGTAATATGAAGAAACGCTTCGTATTGCGAAGGATTTTGCTTCATAATACGAAGAATTCTTTCGTAGATTTTACGATGCCTTCGTTTGCTTCGTGTTACGAAGTGATGGTTCGTATTATGAAGTGTAGTACTGTTACTATATACATTTACTGTGTACGCGGCTTAAATCCCTAACGGCTTAACGTAACCTAGCCCCTCCTGAGAAAACCATCCTGCTCGCCCCGGTGCTAGAACACTATCCTGCAAAAATTACGTGGTTTGATACGGAAAATGGGGAACGGAAAAAATACGCACCTTCCGTACTGGTTTTCTGTGCCCCCATGAGGTTGCGACAAGGATCTCATGTTAACTGGTACGAAAACATGTATGTACACTCTCAGTCTCATGGGCTTAAATGTCTCTTGCTTATGGAGCCTTTTAAACAAACGTAAATTGCACTCCTCTTTAGCTATGCACAATTTTAGTTGTATTTAAGATGAAATTGTCAATAGATCAAGTAGAAATCAAAAAGTTCAATTCACTAATCGACCAAAAAGTCAGTAGCGCGCTGACATTGCAGAATACTGCAACTTTTCGGCTGAGAGCGAAGCCAGTTACTCCAGTGGGGTTGAAAATCTTTTCCTGTCTGTCTGTGTGTCCGCACTATTCCTCCTGAACGGCTCGGCCGATCTGGCTGAGATTTTGCAGGGTTATTAGGTATGTCCTTGGCTCGCCACACGCCAATATGCAGCTTTCTATCGCAATCCGTTCAGTCGTACCAACGAAAGAACACTGAAAACTTTTTAGTGACTTTTCATTATACAGGCATTTTTACATGGTTTCGCATGGTTTGGACGGGGCTGATGACGAAAATGAAATCCCGATGACCCCTGACCAAAGTGTCAACCACGTAGGGGCTACCTCGACTTGAATATCCTAATATAATATACTTCGACCATTCATCACGTAGTGCACTACTCATTGCCTGAATGAACACTGTTATCCAAGGAATGTGACGTTACATTCATTAAAATGTGAATTTTGTCACGTTCGTTAGAATACGATGTCACATTCGTTCGAACGTGACACGGCCGTTAAATTAGGGTGTCACATTCGTTTGAACGTGGATCACCATTCAAACGAATGTGACTTCATATTCAAACGAACGTGACAAAATTCACATTCAAACGAATATGACGTCACATTCGTTGAATAACAGTGAATCTTAAGACAGCTTGCCGAAGGTAAGCAGGAAGCGCCGCAGGCCAAGGTAGGTGTAACGCCAGGCGTGGATTGTCGAAACTGGCGCAGCATCGCGAAGCCTGTTACGACAAGACACGGTCTGGCGTAAACCTACCTTGAAGAGTTTACAGCAACACTGATTCCAAAGGCTATGAACATAGCGCGTATGGTGCAATGCGTTGAGACACCGCACCACACGTGCAATGCACAGCCACATCGCACCTCACGTGCGATGCGTCCCGAAAATGCCCTATGCTATGCATGGGAAGGCAATGCACTTCACGTGCGATGAGAAAGCATCGCACCAATTGGCGCGATGAAAACGGCATGAAATGCATTGCACCAATAGGGTATTTCCGCTAATCTTGAAACGGAAGTAAGAAGAACACAAGTGCACAACTTCCGTCCCCTCGCCCGCGGAGGGGGTAAAGATGGCTGCCACTTCAACCCCGACTCAGACGAGGGGACGGAAGTTGTGAACGTACTTGTGTTCTTCTTACTTCCGTGTGAAGATTCGTGGAAATACTCTATTGACACTATATTCAAAGCCGTTGGATTCTCCGAGGTGGTAAACACTTACGTAATGAGCTGTACAAAAAAGCCGAGTATCTCGAGAAATACACGTATTTGTAATACCATTTTAGGGTCAAACGTGGCAAAATTTAGCATTTTAATGCCGTAATACACGTGTAATACCACCGTAATACAGCGTAATACCGCGTAGTCTGTACAAGATTTCTTGAAGTGTTTACCCCCTCGGGATTCTCAGTGTTCCCCCATGCATTTAGATGGGGTAATCTGGACGGATTAGCCTGTTGCGCTCGATTTCAAGCGTAAACTGACTACCATCGAAATCAGAGGGTAATGCTGCGCTTTAGTTTGACCCGTACTAAGGACAGGACCACTTACCGATTCGTCCATAGTTTCGGCAGCGCTGCAGCGTATTTCCTACGAGACGATGAGGGGATTCTCCGAAGCACGTAGTCGACGAGGAGTCCTAGCAGCGGCAACAATGCAGCCGGACGAGATCTGAATTCAAACAGGAAGTCAGTGTTAGTGTAGTCCAGGCTTTATTAGACTGGAAGAAAGGAGAACGGATCTAACTCCACTTCCGTGAATCGTATTTTTTGGTAAAGAGGTCCATAATTTTGCTGTCTTTGTCCTTACAGCTGCAGCTGGGGGGGGGGGGGGGACACGGGAACGGGAGCACACAAACAACTTCAAGAAACTAACTAGCCAATGACGATTGGAAATTAACTGTGAAACGTGACTTGCATCCTATTTCTTTCTGCTGCATGGGAACAAACAAATGAAAGTCTCTTTTGTAAGTAGTATGAGAAATTAGCCAGCACCCATTTAGATTGAAAACTAGGGAAAACTAGGTGGCACAAACAATTGCCGTTTGAAAACGATAAGTTCTATGTACATTTATTATACATCCGTTGACATTCGTATATTTGTCAAAACAGCCGTTCTCATTTGTCAATGAGTGCCATATTTGCTAAAACATTAAATATGAAAAATCGATCGGCAAAGTTCGAAGGCAAAGCTCAGCGCCGCCTGTCTAGGCGTGGTGGCCACTCTCGCAACTACAAACGTGATGTTCCTTTTGAGCGGCAAGTTTCAACTGGGTTGTGTTCAGCATTTGGCGTGGGCCGTGCTTTGTTTGACAATAATGCACTTGTCGAGGGTAAGTTTTCCGCGTCAAAGTAAATTTCTGTGTTCTTTTACAAGAATTAGGCATCTGGGCTTCCTTTTTATTGTGAGCCAAGTCCGCCAAGTATAAAAGCGTCAAATGAAGCACACCACAAGTTCAAACTCGCCGCTCGGGTCGCACGTCATTTTGGGTTAGGTTAGGTCGGCTAAACAATTTATGTCAGTATTGGCAAGAGCTTACCTTTCGACAGACGACGTTCCGTGTTCTTTTGATACCTTTCTTTATTTTCGACGATCGTCAAGGTCAGGAGGGCACCATTTCCAACTTCTGATTTTGTTGTTTTAAGTACCGGTCTCTGAATGTCCTTGCCTACTGTCCCAATCATGTTACGCAAGTGCAACACAAGATTACTACGGTGTGCACATGAGAACTTAGAGGTTGAGCCAACGCTCGGGTGAATGAAGGAATTTTAGTCGTGGATTTGCCATTTTCTCCTCTTACCGCGTTCCGTGACGGCACCAGTGGAAGAACTGTCTAGTTGAGAAACCCAAGACCAAGAAGAGGAAGTTCCGACATCTGTCGTCTCCCTTCGTGCCTGCCTTCCTGAAGGCCACACGTGGAAAACGTACGTGATTTACGCCTCCTGTTGCGAACACCTAAACACCTACCAATGCTTTCAAGTATTTCTCCCTCATATAATGCTTCGCAGCTTTTCGACCGTATTCAGTGCCGCTTGTTTCAAGTGAGTTAGCAACGCAGTGTTGCACCGTATTGCTTTCTGCGAACGAGTCGCGAAGTGCCACAACAACATTGCTATCATCATGAGGATGCAGAGTAAGGGTCAAGTGCTCTCTTGTCAGCGTCTCCATGTGGTCCTTCTAGTCTTTCATTGGCTCGCGTGCAATGGAAAGTTATCTGTGGTAAGTTACCACTCCGATACTCGGAATTTTGAATTCAGAATGTCCCTGCTGCCAGGATGCACTCATTACTTGAGGCTCGTGATTTGTTTTGGCATTGAGTGTTCTCGTTGTGCAGAGAAATGATAAAAATTTCTAATGGTAAAAAATCGAAATTGTTCTAAATTTGAAAAGCATAGAACAAATTCTGAAACTCGTAAAATGACCGACCGCCATCTGAAAACATGACAGTGTGCTCTGCCCACGCTCTCAGTCTCAAATGAACTATTATGTCTCTTGCTTATTGAGCTTTTTGAGCAAACGTAAATTGGACTATTTTCTCTCAAGCTATGTACAATCACTGTGATTCAAAATGTGTTGTACACCTCTAAATAACCATGGTGCATCCCTTACCCCTATGATAACTGCGTTGTACACCTCAAATTACTGTCGTTAATTTTGACCCCTATGAAAACTGTATTGTACACCGCAAAAAACTGCAGTATGGGGGGTCCCGACCCCTACAGAATGTGTGTTAAGTAACCTCACTGCACTTTATATGCGGTGAACTTAACACAGAAAGTGTCGCCAAAATGGCAAAATTCGCCAAATCTGCGTTAAGTACAACGCAAAAATGTGAGGTCAAATCTACACCGCGGCTGCAGATGCGTTACTTTTGAGACACCACAGATTGAGCTTCACGTCAGATAATTGGGTTAAAAGTACCTCATTTTCAATATCAGTGATTTTGATCGTTTGTAAGATGAAATTGTCAATAGATCATGTAGAAATCAAAACGTCCATTGCAATTGACAAGAAGTGAGGTTTAATGGACTAAATGGGCTGGGAAGCGGAAGAAGGGGATAAGTCAAATCACGCCATTTTTCAGGAAACAGGAAAAACTACTTGCCATGGAGAAATAAAAACACATTTCATATAACTGCATTGTAATGGTTTTCCTAGTTAACATTAGAAAAATTTATATGTATGAAACCACTCTGCGGTGGTTATCAGTGACATATCCCCCGCATCCAAAATGGAAAAAGGATATAAGTCAATATGTACCAGAATAAATATGTGGCCGAAAGAGATAAGTTGAGTTGGTCTGCACTAATCAAAATAAGACAGGACAAGTCAACTAATCCCCTTTTGAATCGAAAGAAGATAGGCCATTCGGCTGTGCTGGAGCCTTAGAGCACCAATAGGTTATTGGGGTGCATTGTCAGCATCAAAACAGTGTCCGAAAACGTCTCAAAACGAAGAAATTGAGATTCAGCTCACCGAAATCTTTGATAGTTGAAAGAAGCCGTGCAAAATATTTCCTGATGAATGCTTGTCACGTCTGAATGCATCTTAAAAATACACAATCAGGATGATGTTTTTGCTGAGACCGCCCTCGCCTCTTCATCTTCTCTTTCTCGTTTTTCGTTCTTGTCTGCTAGGGGAGTTGTGTAAACACAACACACAGCCTTGTGGCAGAGAAAGCACGCCACGCTCTGCCGCGATTCGCCGAGCCGAGTTCAACGTGATGTTTAGGTTAAGGTTTCGTCCTGGCTACTTTTTTAGCGAAACCGTTTCCATCTCTATGCATTGTCCGTCTGCAAAACTTACATTCATGTGCAGACGCATTCATTTTGTCTATGTTTAAACAATGTTTGATGGGATCCGTTCATCCCTCGACACTTCTTCAACCCAGCCATCATGGTGCGTACGTTGTATCAATTTCTTTGGCTTTCTAATGCACCGCCTCATAGTGCCAAGCCTGCACTCGCCTGAACAAGACAGCTAGAAACCAATGATACTTGTGCTTTCTTATTTTCTTAGTGCTAAAGTCCATGTAGCATTTGCATTGACTGCAACTGTTGGAGTTGTACGACTCCTGGTGTCAATTTGACCCATTGTTTATTGAACTGTGTCAACACGGATGCTTTTCTGTTCTGTAAACCCCAAATGCATTGGTCCTTGTGAAATTCTTCTCCCACTGTTAAACAACTCACTTTGCCTTGCATTACCTTGGTTGCTCTTGGTTGTGCTAATCGCTTGCCTTTTTGCGACTTCTAACTTAACTCAGAGACTGAAGCTGCTGCATTGTGTTTACCAAGCCGCATCTAATGACAACACCTTTTTATTTTTGCAGGTGACCCGCTCACAAGCCATGGATATTTTCTGCTGCCGTTCACTTCTGCTGCAGCTTGACTCCTGATTCAACTTTCTGCATCTGTCTACTGTGTAGGGGATTTTCCGGGATTTGCGCTTCTTCTGCTTTGGGCACTCTCTGTGTACTCTTCATAAAGGTAATGTTTATTCTATCTCCATTTTGAAGTAGAACTTGATAAGTAAGGAACCTCAAGTGAGTTTCCGAGCCACTTCAGTGCATTGTTAAGCAAGGAAGAGAGCTGCATCAAATCTGTTCAGTTCAAGGAGTAAAGCATTATTTAGAGTAGCAAATCAACATAAATATTTAATTCTTTGTGCAAAAGTGAGCAACAACACTGATGGAAGGGGAATCTCCAGACGTTTCCCTTAGATGCTTATGCTCAAAGCAAAGTTCGGCACCAACTAGCAATCAATTTCATTCACGTCACTCTTTGTACAGCCTAACCTTACAAAAGTTTCACGTTCTAAACCCCTGCTTTACAGCCTAAATCGGAATCGCTCACCCGTGCGAAAGAATTATTATTTCTTATCTTCCAGGTATAAGGTTTCTTGGGCCACAAAATAAACTCTCACCTTTTAACGTCCTGCAGTGCAGCAGCGCTCCGGTCTGTGGTGCGGGACCCCCTTCGCGTTTCCGTGCGGCCTATCGTGACGTCATGAGTCGAGTGGCTGACTGATGCCTGCCTCCAATGCCTGCCAGACCATTGACAACCAATTATACACATAGAACGCCTGCTCCATGTGCATTACACATGGCCAGCGATACTTGTGGATCACCTTGAACAAGACGCAGGCGAAAATTGTCAACAAATATAAAAAGGTTTCATCATAAAAACAGAAATGGAAATTACAAGATTTGACAAAAACGTTTATTAGTTGGTATCACCGTGCAGTGATTTCAAGCGAAAAAAGAAACGACAGCAAGCAATACACTTTGCAGTGAACAAAACAAAACTAGTTATCTTTTGTTACTTTTGTGAGCAATACCTTATTCAAAACCAACAAAGACCGACTTAAAATTGATTGTTTTCTGTTCAAGCACTAAGCACAACAATATAATTTGCAATAAAGACAACAAAACAATGAAGCTTTTGTAAAAAAAATTGTGTGCATTACCGTAAATAAACCCCACAAAGACCTACCCTAAATTAATTTAATTTCTGTTCAAGCACTCAATACAAACGCGGTTTCTTTACAAGTGACTGTCCGATCAAGGACAGTTTTTCAGCGTCCTGCCGCAGGAGACGATTTGCCTTCTCAATCATGTCCTGTATGTCCTTCTCGCTGAGGTACACCTCCTTCGACGTGATGTGAACCTGGTCCCGGTGGTTTGTTACACTGCAAAAAAAATCCATCTTAATTTTAAGAAACTAGTTTGTGAAGCAGTTTACAAAGATTTTTTGCTATTAATAGTAAGAAACTTTCCCCTCTTAAAACTAATAACCAAATTTTTAAAACTCATAGAATTTTGTTTATTAAATTTCATAGACTAAAGTGGGAGGTAAGAACGACTGTACTGACGTCCGAGATACCATGTATGTGTGACGGAGGAAGTCTTCATTACAACGTGCATCATGCGCCAGAACTGGATCAGCACTCAAAAATAGAATGTTGAAGAAAGAGGACAACTCTCCCTGCTTTCGTCACTGGTGGGATGAACCACACAACGGAGGAGGAATGTGCGTGCACCTAACCTCAGGTCCGACCGTAGACGCCAGCGAGTGGCAACATGAAAATGCGTTTTTCTCTACATCAGTGTAATATTTTGTTAAATACTTTTAGCTAACCGATAGAGAAGATATTTACGAACGCAACATATAGTATCATTTGCAAAAAGAAGGTATTTTAGAAACATTAATTGGAAATACTAATCGGGAAATGGTCACGGCGCTCCAAGCGCCACCTAGCGGCAGGTCTGTGAAACGTGGCCTTGGACCCAGCGGCTGACTGTGGACCATACCATGTGAGAAGTAGCTTGTCAACAGTTCGCGGGAATTTATCAAACTAAACCTTCGATTTACGTTGAATGTGACCGCACTCGCTGAAGCGTTCAACCTTTACTTGAAACAGTTTCAGAAATCTAGTTGTGAAAAGTCATAAGTCATCTGGATTTTAAGAGACGAATTATTACTTTTGAAAGGCAACCTTAGTTTTGACAAACCCAGTTTATGAGTTTTCAAAATGGTTTTGAAATTTACCAACTATTTCTTACTTTTCATTTTAGTTTTGGTAAATGTAATAAATTATAGCACTTTTCACAAACTTTTCTGAGTTTTCATATCATTTCAAAATATTATTAAGTTTAAGACATTTTTATGTCTTAAATTTCAGAAATTTTTTTGCAGTGTACTGGATCCACGGCTGTGACCGTCAGAAGGCCATCGCTATCAATCTCGAAGGTGACGTTGATGATGGCTTGGCGAGCAGGGAGGGGAGGGATCTTCACCACGTACTTCTTGTTCAGGCAGTGGTTCTCCTTGGCGACGAGGCGCTCGCCCTGATAGATCTGGAGCAGAATAATTTTAAACGCACGCTTAAAACCTTAAAAAGTATTTTGAGCATACATAATACAAACTAATTTACTTTGTTATACGAAGAAATAGTTCGTAAATTACGGAGTATTTTCTTTGTAGGCTTATGTAGGCTCAAAATACTTTGTTATAACAAGCTAATTTTCTTTGTAAGGCCTAAAATAGTTTGTAAGGTTTTCTCAGTGCGGATAACGGCCGCGGCAAGCCAAGCTAGCGGCGGTACAAGAGTTGTAGACGCGCCGAGATTCTTTAACGTTTCAAAGTTATCAAAGTTCTGGAAATAAAATTGAAGAGAGATATTTTTTTGGAGAGGTATTATCGTTAAAGCTAAATTGGTTCTCGAATGGGGTAAGCTGCAAGATCGTTCAATTTCATTAAGGGGGACATCACTCTAACCCAGGGTTTCCGAAAAACCGTCATAAAAACTAGACGAATACAGATTAAAACATGGTACTTCGACACATAACGTGAAACATATCAGACAATAAGTCTGCGAGGGTACTTTAGCGTTGAAGAAATATGAACATCCTGAAGTGTCCTTCGGACTGTCCCAGAGCTGGGCGCCAAACGGTTTGGACCTAGATGAATGAAATTTGGTGCCAGCATTCCTCAAATATGTGGCTATGGTCGGTACCACAATCATATTTTTAAGTATTATTTTTTGTTGATTTTTTGGTAATTTTTTTTAAAACGTTTTTATAAACTTTTGTAAGGATTAAAAAAAATAAATTAATAATTGACCTACCAAAAATATTATGTTACCGACCATAGCGGCATATTGTAGGAGGCACCATGCAAAATCTCACCACTGCAGCAGTGTTGCCAGATAAGTAGGCAAAAAGTAGCCCAAACACACAGGTGTGCGGTGGGCTGCATCTCCTCCTGCCTACTAGGCGACTTCTCGCCACAGCTGTTCAGTAGCTGCCTAGTAGGCAGGAGGAGATGCAGCCCCCCGCACACCTGTGTGTTTGGGCTACTTTTTGCCTACTTATCTGGCAACACTGCACTGCAGCTCAAATATTGCGCCCTTGAGGTCTGGGACAGTGTGAAATTTCATGTTCCGAGAAAAACGCGACCAATGTTTGCACTCTCAGACTCGTATTGACTTATTATCTCTTGCCAAAAAGTTTTTTGTGCAAACGTAATATGTACTATTTTTTCTTTAGCTTTGCATGTTTTTGTCCATTATATAGGGTATTTAGTCCATTAAACCTTACTTTTTGTCAATTGCAATGTACTTTTTGATTTCTACATAATCTATTGACAATTTCATCTTAAAAATGAGCAAAATTGTGCATAGCTAAAGAGAAAATAGTACAATTTACGTTTGCTCGAAAAGCTCCATAAGCCAGAGACATAAAAGTCCATATGAGACTGAGAGTGTGCGATACTGGCTTTTTCTCTTACACGTGTATGCAGCTCGCAGCCTCTCGACGCTGCAGTTTTTCGAATTTTGGAATGCGGTTTCCGGCATTCGACGCAGAAAAGAACGATCTATATTATCAACAAATTAAAAAAAGTTCGATTTTGTGACCATTTTAGAGTGTCGTCGCCCCGTAAAGGAGAGTTCACTACAAACCTAACTGTCTACTAAGCACGCGCTTAAAAATGCCTGCTCGCAAGTACGCACTTACAAATGCATTCTTCCCAATTCAAGGGGAAATAACTTTGAATTTCAGTGTACTAATTTTTGAATTCCACATGAATTTCGGATGAATTACAATGAATTGAAGCCAAATTTCTATGAATTTCACTGGTTTTTGAAGAATTTCTTTGAATTTCGACTAGTTTTCATGAATTTTGAAGAAATTGGACTAAAATTCAAGATTGACCATGAATTTCGGTGTACAAATTTTTTGGAGTTGTTTCCCCTTGTCCCAATTACACACTTTTCCTTGCTAGCCAAGTATGCGTTTGTGCGGTTGCCCAAGTTAGATTTTTGTCAGATATTAACAGATGGAATGTCAATAAATTTTCAGGCGTTTTAACATTTACTGAAGTAAGGGGCCGTACCCATACTACGTGACCGATTTGGGGGGGAGGGGGAGTCTAGCCAAATACTACGCCCTATCTTAAATACATGGGAAAGTTAAATTATCCAGGTCACGAGGAGGGGGGAGGGGGTCAAAAAGTGGCCTAAAATCGGTCACGTAATATGGGTACGATCCCTTACTGACATCGCCATCGCTCAGCAATCACCAACAATGGGCCTGAATATCAAAATGTTAGATTTTTAGTAGCACCTCTCATCAATCTTGCACAGTAAACTTCTTCCGGATATCACGTATCCGTAATACAGTACCTTTTGAGCAAACATTATTTCAGATGACTTTACCTTGTAATACGGATGATTTCACCCGTAACACTAAGATTCTTCAACCGCACCTTGCGGATGATTTTGTTTGTACGTTATGGGCACAAAAAAAGGTAAAATCATCCACATTACAAGCAAAATCCATCCGTAATTTCGCTTGCACACAATTGATTGTATTACGGACAAGGGGAAATTACTATCCAAATTTGTAGAACAAAATACACCCAACAGTCGAAATTCACTAAAATTCATGAGTATTCATCGAGTTTTTTTTTTCAAAATTCAGTACTATTGGCCCAGAATACGTCGAAATTCAACTAAAGATTGATTTGAACACTGACATTGGAAGTAAAACCCTCTTCAGTACGGATACATGCTGCCCGTGCGGAGTTGAGACAGCGAATAGAATAACGAGCAACACTTACAGAGCCTGTGATGGTCGTCTGGTTATCATAGACGTTGCAGTACCGCACGGTGTTCCTGCAGGGGATGGGGCTGTTCCTCTTGATGACCACAGAGAAGGCGCCCCCTTCGAGGTTGACGCCGAGGGACAGCGGCGTCACGTCCCTGAGCTGCACGCCACCGCTGCCCGCCGCCAGCCCCGTGGCTGGGCCCGCGGCCAGGGCGGCGGCGTGCACCGCGGCCCCGTACGCCACCGCCTCGTCGGGGTTGATGGACCGGCACAGCTCCTTGCAGCCGAACAGCGCCGACAGCGCGGCGCGCACCTTGGGGATGCGGGTGGAGCCGCCCACCAGCACCACCTCGTCCACGGCGCCGCAGCTCACCTGCCAGCATGAAGGAACAGCGGTACAGTATTCTCCCGCAATAGGTCGACTCGCAATAAGTCGCATTCATGTGACGGTCCCCGCTTACGCAGGGGGGTTTCATGGCCCGGCGAGCTCGACCGTCGAGGATGCTTGACGAGGGGTTCACTGCAAAGCCAGTGGTATGTTTGCTTGCCACAAATATGGCAAGGTGTTTTGAATGCCAAAATTTGGCAAGCTTTGACCTGAAATCTTCACAAGCTTGCCAAATTTTGGCAAGGTGTTGAGTTTTTCGAGGCTAAGCTTGCCAATTTTTGGGATTTAAAACAGCTTGCCAATTCTGTGGCAAGCAAACTTACCACTGGCTTTGCAGAGTTGACAGGGGATCTCCGTGCGGCCAGCCTGCCTGCGCTTCGATGCGACGCTGGATCGGCCCGAAGCGTAGTGCCGGCACGGGCCAGGTAGCGTGGGCCCATAAGGCGCCGGTTGACACAAGGCTTCGGGCCAGTACAGCGTCACATCCAGGGGATCGCTAATTGTTTTATGGCCTCCTCGAGCTCGGAGTACTGCCGGAGCCCGGCCTCCGCACCATGTGCTGTTCGGTTTTCGTGTTCGTTTAAGTCCGAGATCCAGGCCCGATTCGTCGACCTATTGCGGGAGAATACTGTTCACCCTAAATGTTTTTGTACAAATTTTGGACGAGACATTTCAGTTTTTAGTGCAGATGAACTTTTCGTACAATTTTGTGCGATATTTTGTACCAAAACGGGGAAATTTGTGCAGATTTTCGTACAAAAATTGTACGAAAAGTTCATCTGCACAAAAAACTGTGATGTCTCGTACAAAATTGTACATAAGATTTAGTGTGTAACGTCGCGGCGAAAGGTCCGCCACGGACTAAAATCCAGGGGTCGTCAACTCGCATATTGCTTCGCACACAGGCTCCATATTACTTGTATATTACTCATATATTATTACCGTTACAAATCCATAAAAATTACCATAAAAATACTTTGGGCAAAGTTAGCGTTAA
The DNA here is from genome assembly GCA_030522485.1 of Stenchaetothrips biformis. NCBI lineage: Eukaryota > Metazoa > Arthropoda > Insecta > Thysanoptera > Thripidae > Stenchaetothrips > Stenchaetothrips biformis. The sequence continues at coordinate 19,841,863 of CM060089.1, forward strand.
AATTCAGCCAAAGAAACTGGTAATATGATACGTTTATTACCATACATTGCTGTATTACTTCGTCCGCGACGTGAGTTGACGACCCCTCGACTAAAATTATGTATGATTGAGTGTGAGTGTCGGTGAGCGAGTTAGCGAGTTCCCGGGGAATCGTGCCGAGCTATTTGCCTATTTACAGGCGTTTGTCTCACGAATTGCCTACCTTGAGGCGTTTTTCGGGTTAAATATAAGGGAGTCCAAGTGAGTGGGAGTGAGTGTAGGACGGGCGCGTACGACGAGTGACAGATGTGGCAATCCCCTTGCTTCGCGGGCACGGAAAAGCCGGAATCTTTTGAAAACGAATCGGGGAAGTGCAAAATGTCCAGGCGCCACACTTATACGACCGAAAAGCATGCACAGGGGGATTTAAGAAGATATAGCCAAAACAGGCAAAGAAAGCCTCTTTAACTGGGATTAGGGCATGTCTTGTGCCTTCCAATGCAAACACTGAGAATGAAAGAGTCATGATCAATACCCATTTTTGGGAGAGGAACACTTTATCACCCGAATTTTGGTGAGGAAGTTGCCTCGCCCAAATTTGGGTGAGGAAGGCTTTCTCACTCAAATTTGGGTGAGGAAGGGGTATCGGTTACCTATATGGCTACATAGTATTCTCACCCAAATTTGGGTGAGGAAACCTTCCTCACCCTAATTTTTAGTCATGATCATGACTCTTTCATTCTCAGTGAAATTTTCTCTTCAGAATCTTAACAAATTTTCACAGCGGGACCAAGGGGGTATTCACTCTCGGAAATGGTCAACCAACTATTACCTTTCCGAAAGTATTACACCAATTACGCCAATTACACATTTCATTACGGACCTGGATTTTAAGCGTAAAACGAGCATTTTTGGCAATTTTGGACGGTTTTAATTTTTTTGCGAATTAGTAAATGCGTCCTTTTCATTGGGTGCAGTTTTTGTATGCGTGATGTTGATCTATCTGAACCGAAAAACCTCTCAAAAAGTAACAACGGCAACAATGGTCTAAAAAGACCCAAACTTGCCACTTATTTTGCCTACTTGCTGCCCTCATTACCAATTACATTACAAAACTATTACAGATCAATTACACAGCAGACAACCGACTATTACCTGAGTGAATACCCCCTTGAGCGGGACCCACTTTGCAGGACTAAAGACTTTCACAAAAACCTCCCCGTAACTGCGGGCAGGGAAACGCACCTTCGCCTCCGCCAGGACCTCCTTAGAGAGGGCCAGGGTCCTTTCAAACAGGTCGGCGCAAAGGTCCTGGAAGAGGGCCCTGCTGACCTTGGTGTTGTACCCCACGGCGTGGCGCGCGAAGTATAGGGCTATTGGGACCTCGGGCAGAGTGGACAGCTTGCGCTTGGCCAGCTCGCAAGCCTTGCGAAGGTCATGCAGCCCCTGCAGGTCCTTGAGCGCCTCCAGATCCACGCCGTGCCGCTCGCGGATCTCCTGACGAAACACAAACACAAAAGTAGCCTCTCACAGATGTCTATAAATCTAAAGCAAGATCGCAGAGTGAGAATTTATCATCGTACAACACTGTCAAACCAAGTGTGGACAACGCCACACTTCATGGTGTAAAGCATATTTCCACACTTGCAAATGCAGAGTTCGCAGTCCCCACACTTCAAGTACCCCGATCTCGTGGCATGCTGCAGGCGTGGAGAACTACACATTTAAAAGTAGAAGACTGTTAACTCTGCACTTCCAAACGTGCAGACCGAAAATGCCACACTTCCGCGTTTCAAGTGTGGAGTTTTCCACATTTGGTTCCCGGGTGAAAGTACAGGGTGTCTAGAGCATTTAGAACGGGTAAGATGCTAAGATTGAAAAAGTGGCTATCTTTTAAATACTATCTTTTAAATACTTGTCAGATGTCTCAATTTATGGATGAAAGTTCCTTTCCATTGCAATTAACCCATACAATAAGAGTGGGGCCCTACCTCATTCTAGTATCTGAGTTATGGATGTGTTACAGTCCGGGACCGGAGTCCAGGCACTCCTAAGATGGACCGGTCCATGTTAAGTGTGGCCGGGTCTGGAGGGCCATGTTGTTCTCACCTATCCCAGCCCTATGCTAAACCGGGCCAGGGTAGGAGCGTGCAACATGGACCGACCGAGTCGGGCAAAGAAAAATATGGGGTATGAAAAATTCGATTGAGCGGGAAAATGGGGCACAACGAGGCACAAAGTAGAAGCAACAATTACCCCTGGCAACGGCACTCCGGCAACCCGTCGTCCAATGTTCTGGCATACTGCAAAGCGTTTGAGTTTACGTTAACTTTCAGTCGTTTCTCTCAAATTCTCCTCACGGCAAAGGAAAAGGTAGCTGGCCTTCCAATTCTGGCAAGTACACACTTCTAGGTGCGTGCTTAGGCAAGTACACACCTCGAAGTGCATGCTTGTAAGGTGCGTGCTTACAAGCATGCACTTCGAGGTGTGTACTTGCCTAAGCACGCACCTAGAAGTGTGTACTTGAATGAGTACACACTTTAAAGTGTGTACTCAGTGACTACACACATAGAAGTGCATGCGTTTTCCCTATGCCGCGCATGCACCTCGCAAGTGTGTACTCACTGAGTACACACTTTAAAGTGTGTACTCATTCAAGTACACACTTCTAAGTGCGTGCTTAGGCAAGTACACACCTCGAAGTGCATGCTTGTAAGCACGCACCTAGAAGTGTGTACTGAGTACACACATAGATTTTGTGTGTATACACATTTTGGCATAGGAAAAAGATAACGTTGTTCTTATTATTATAGCGCCCTAAATTTTCCTGAAAAAACAAAAAAACAGGACCAAAATCGGATACAATATCTCAAATTTGATGAAAAAAAAAAACCGACTTTTGAAGACCTATTCTAGGCTGGTATTTTTATGTGCCAACGCTATTTTAATCTCCCAGAATATGAGTTTTGGCCATGTTATCCTTTGTCAAGAGTAGAATTTGGGAGAAACGACCAATTGTTTACGACAACCTACATAACTCAGAAACGAATAGGAGTTGAGGCCCCAAACTATGAAAATAAATCCAACAAATAGTGATTGAATTACAACCACGCTCTCAATCTCATATGGACTTTTAGGTCTCCTGCTTATGAATTTTTTTAAGCAAACGTAAATTGTACTATTCTCTTTAGCTTTTCATAGTTTTGATCGTTTTCAAGATGAAATTGTCAAAAGATCATGTAGAAATCCAAAAGTACATCGCAATTGACAAAAAGCGAGGTTTGAAGGACCAAATACCCTATATAATGGACAAAAACGTGCAGAGCTAACGACAAAGTACATGTTACGTTTGCACAAGATCTTTTTGGCAAGAGTTAATAAGTCGATACGAGTCTGAGAGTGCACAAAATGGACTTCCTGTGTAAAGTATTTCTATGAACATGCAAATTTTACTTCACAGTAGGCTACCGTTCAGGTAGGGTGGCTCTTGGCTTAACTTTTTCTCCGATAACCAACAAAAGAGTCTGAGTTTCAGGGTGCAAAGAAAATAAACTCTTTTTCAAAAGGACGCAACAAATACTTTGGACTAGAACTAAAGGGATCAATCAGAAACGACGGCACTCCTATATACTCACAGCGATGCAGTGCCGCAAAAGCCTCGTGTCGAAGTCCTGGCCGCCGAGGTGCGTGTCCCCGCCGGACGCCAGCACCCTGTACTCGCTGCCCTCGATGACCATCACGGACACGTCGAAGGTGCCGCCCCCGAGGTCGAAGGCGAACACCGTCCTCTTGCCGGGAGACTTCTTGTCCAGGCCGTACGCGATAGCGGCCGCGGTGGGCTCGTTAATCATGGCCAGCACCTCCAGCCCGGCGATCTGGCCTGCCAACGGAAACACGCGGCTCGGCAACACACCACCAGAAGCACCCAGTCCTTACCACATCTTTCAGAAAGTTCTTAAATGCAGTCGAAAGAAAGCTGTACACTGTGCCAAAAAAACTACAGTAAATCCTGTTGACTAATACAGATGTCACTGCAGTTCAGAATACAGGATCTACTGTTCTTTGTACGGGATTTACCGTGTTATAGAAGTAAGGACGGAATATCCTGTACGAGGTACGGAAAACCCTGTGACAATGAACAGTAAATCCTGTATTTCAAACTACAGCAAAATCAGGCAGAAAAATTAACGGGATTCACTGTGATGTTTCATCATAGTGTAAGGAGGTTCAGCCTAAAGAAGATATGGATGGCGCGGCGGACGTCCATAACGAACGCCAACATGTTCCTGCCCCTGCACCCCGGTTTGGCCGGCGCCGTCGGGTGCATAGTTAAGAGGGCGAAGGGGTAAACACTCGCGTAATGGCCTGTACACACGAGTCCTTCACTCCGCGTAATACACGTAATAGCAATACCATTTTGGGGTCAAATGTGACAAATTTTTTTAGCATTTCAATGCTGTAACACACGGTTAATGCCACCGTAATACACTCTCAGACTCGTATTGACTTTTTATCTCTTGCCAAAAAGTTTTTTGTGCAAACGTAATATGTACTATTTTCTCTTTAGCTTTGCATGTTTTTGTCCATTATATAGGGTATTTAGTCCATTAAACCTTACTTTTTGTCAATTGCAATGTACTTTTTGATTTCTACATAATCTATTGACAATTTCATCTTAAAAAAGATCAAAATTGTGCATAGCTAAAGAGAAAATAGTACAATTTACGTTTGCTCAAAAAGCTCTATAAGCCAGAGACATAAAAGTCCATATGAGACTCAGAGTGTATTCCTGCTCTTCGGCTGAACTTCTCTGTTTCGAAGGCGATCCTTGTGGACTTACCGGCGGCCCGGGTGGCCTGCCGCTGCCGCTCGTTGAAGTAGGCGGGCACCGTGATGACGGCCCTGTTCACTGCCTCGCCCAGCGCGCCCTCCGCCGTCTCTTTCAGGCTGCGCAGCACCATCGCAGAAACCTGGGGGAGAACCACCGTCGGCACACTGACTAACCGAACGAGGAGAACGCCAGGCGGGTGGTGCGCCTTTGGGTGGGACCCGAGGGGTGCCTCACGTCGGAAATGGGTGTACACTGACTGGTGCCTGGACTGAATTTCTACACGCTTAAAACCTTACGAACTATTTTGAGCATACATAATACAAACTAATTTACTTTATAATACGAAGAAATATTTCGTAATTTACGAACTATTTTCTTTGTAAGCTTACATAGGCTCAAAATACTTTGTTATATGAAGCTACTTCACTTCGTAAGGCTTCAATAGTTTGTAAGGTTTTCAGAGTGTACTTCGTTTGGATGGAAAATCTCTAGAAATTCGTAACAAAAATGCTGCAACTAGGGTACAGTTACGTTGTTGCGCCGGCTTTTTCAGTGACGAGCTTGGAACAAGGCAGTGACTGGAGTTGAGGGTGTAAACTGACTGGACGCAGTGAGGCACCCCTCAGTGGGACCACGTCACCGAACGCGGAGCAGGCTATGCGCAGCGGAGACGAGGCTCAAGACGTTGGCACCAAACGTACACTGATACCTTTTCATTGTCACTTTATGACCACTACGTGGATAATCATCGTTACAAAAATGTCTTAATCTAGTTGTTGTGACGCTCACTGAGCGACAAAAAGACTTTCCCGAATCAGCAGGTGCAACACAACAATGAAAAACAAAACAAAATCCCCCCAAAAAAAGAAATGGTAGGTTAGTACGGAAATTGTACTGAAAAAGGCGATACGAAAAAAGTCCTCCATACTGGTTCCCACATGACTCTCACGAGAAACGTGAACGAAACCTCCGTAGTTGGCGAGGTACGGACGGTCCAAATAAATACTTCACCCAGAATAATCTATACTTTTTCCTACCAGTGTATGCGATGCCGACAGTTACTCACCTCCTCCGGGGCGAAGACCTCCTTCTTCTTGCCGACGTCCACCAGGATCCAAGGGGCGCCGCCCTTGTCCACCACCGTGAAAGGCCATATTTTCTGGTCAACTTGCACATCACCGTCCGCCCAGGGCCGACCGAGTATTCGTTTAGCATCTGACAAACAGAAACAAGAATTAAAAATATAACTGGCTGAAAGATATAGAGGCCGGTTTTCAATGTGCTTTCACAAAATTTAGCGCATTCGTACGTCACAAAGTACAAATTCCTACGAAAATCCGCATTAATATGTGCGGTGTAGCGCACAAATAACGAAAAATTTCGCTTGAACAATACTGTGAAGGTACGAAAGCATACATACATACATATGGTGAAGCATACATCAAATTTGTCGTCAGATTACAAAAATCGTCTTTTGAGTGAGGGCCAGATTTATTACAGCGCAAGAAATCACAGCAAAAGCCGAAGGCCCACGCTCTATCTTATCTAACCTCTCCACATAGCAATGCATCATGAAGCAAGCGTAAAGGTCATCGCAAGGGTTTCACTGTCAGAAATTTCCGTTCTCAAACAGAGCGGTTCAGCACAAAGCAGTCAAATCGCTGTTGCTTTATGCTGCGAAACAAGGAATATGTAATCTGTTATGAGAGTGTGTTAAGATCAACAAAAGGCCGGACGACCATTTTTGTCATGGCATTAGTTACTGTAACCTGTTCTGTAAAATCCGCGAAATGAGGTGGAAGGGGTAAGGCAATTTTAAATTGAAAACTTGACGCAAATTTTTAAAACAATGCCCTTTGTTAAAGGAAATAACAGAGAGAGCGTTATGCCAATGATGTTTTCGTTTCTGAACACAACACTCGTGTTTCCAAACGAATTTTTCTACTGCTTCGTTCTGAAACACGCGTTTTCCGTCTACAAACGGTATATTTTTGTTCCCAGATTCATTTTTTTTCGTCTAAAAACAGTGATCGGCTGTTTGTGAACGGTGGTGATCATTATATAACTTTGCGTTAATTTCCCACGCTGGAACGGCTGGGTTTTTGACAGTGTTCGAGACATATACCAAACCAAACAGCTGGAAGTAAGACACGTACCGTAAACCTGCCTCGCAGCCGGCAGGTCCCTCGCTGCGTCCCCGACGTACACCTCGCCGTCCAGGAAGCCCACGACGCTGGGTGTGGTGCGGCTACCGCTGTCGTTGGCGAGGATCTCCACCTTGTCGTTGCGGAACGTCGCCACCACCGAGAACGTGGTGCCGAGGTCGATCCCAACGACGGGCCCGCCAGGCGGCTGTGGAGCCGAGGCTGCGAGAACAAACAGGAAAGAGGCATCTGTGCAATACTGTGGGGCCTGGCGCACTACAAGATCTAATGTGTCTTTGGTATTGTCAAGCCATGACTGGTAAACACACTGGTAAAACTAGTGCGTAGCAAAACCCTCTGTTTTTAAGGGTAACTTGTTAACGCTTGAACACTAGTGAAACAAAGGCATTACATCTATGCCCTTGCAGTACGGTGGATCTTAAATTTTTTGATTGGCGAAATGAAGTATATAGGACATAAAAGGAACGTTAACAAGTCCCCACTGCAAAAAAATTTCTGAAATTTAAGACATAAAAATGTCTTAAACTTAATAATATTTTGAAATGATATGAAAACTCAGAAAAGTTTGTGAAAAGTGCTATAATTTATTACATTTACCAAAACTAAAATGAAAAGTAAGAAATAGTTGGTAAATTTCAAAACCATTTTGAAAACTCATAAACTGGGTTTGTCAAAACTAAGGTTGCCTTTCAAAAGTAATAATTCGTCTCTTAAAATCCAGATGACTTATGACTTTTCACAACTAGATTTCTGAAACTGTTTCAAGTAAAGGTTGAACGCTTCAGCGAGTGCGGTCACATTCAACGTAAATCGAAGGTTTAGTTTGATAAATTCCCGCGAACTGTTGACAAGCTACTTCTCACATGGTATGGTCCACAGTCAGCCGCTGGGTCCAAGGCCACGTTTCACAGACCTGCCGCTAGGTGGCGCTTGGAGCGCCGTGACCATTTCCCGATTAGTATTTCCAATTAATGTTTCTAAAATACCTTCTTTTTGCAAATGATACTATATGTTGCGTTCGTAAATATCTTCTCTATCGGTTAGCTAAAAGTATTTAACAAAATATTACACTGATGTAGAGAAAAACGCATTTTCATGTTGCCACTCGCTGGCGTCTACGGTCGGACCTGAGGTTAGGTGCACGCACATTCCTCCTCCGTTGTGTGGTTCATCCCACCAGTGACGAAAGCAGGGAGAGTTGTCCTCTTTCTTCAACATTCTATTTTTGAGTGCTGATCCAGTTCTGGCGCATGATGCACGTTGTAATGAAGACTTCCTCCGTCACACATACATGGTATCTCGGACGTCAGTACAGTCGTTCTTACCTCCCACTTTAGTCTATGAAATTTAATAAACAAAATTCTATGAGTTTTAAAAATTTGGTTATTAGTTTTAAGAGGGGAAAGTTTCTTACTATTAATAGCAAAAAATCTTTGTAAACTGCTTCACAAACTAGTTTCTTAAAATTAAGATGGATTTTTTTTGCAGTGCCTTTCATTCTGGATTTTTCATTATCATAGTCATATTACAGGTCAAAATTTGGCATTTTGGCTGTAAAATAATGGTTTTATGATTGCGAAAAAACCACGCAAGTTATGAAAACCAGCAGGGTCTAAAAAAAATTGAGAATTTTATTCTGTATCAAATGAGCCTATGCCTTCTATGAAAGACGTCTAGAGAAATGAGCAACATCGCGATCACATCATAAATAGTGAGTGATGTTGCTCATTTTTCTGGTTAGGTAACAAAAACGGGCGTAAGCGCATTTAATTGAGAATAAAATTCTGATTTTTTTGAGACCCCGTCGGTTTTGATAGCTTGCGTAGTTTTTTCGCAATCATCAAAAAACCATTATTTTACAGCCAAAATGCCCAAGTTTGGCCTACAATATGACTGATACAGAAATTTCTAGAACAAAAGGGACTCGTTTACGTTCTTCACTGAGAATGAAAGAGTCATGATCATGACTAAAACTTTGGGTGAGGAATTCTTCATCACCCAAATTTGGGTGAGGAAGGTTTCCTCGCCCAAATTCGGGCGATAAAGTGTTCCTCACCCAAAAATGGGTATTGATCATGACTCTTTCATTCTCAGTGTTATAATGTCCTAGACTTCATTTCGCCAATTTAATAAAAAAATGATCCACCCGACCTTGCAGGGCGTAACGCCCTGGAACGACGTGATCTGTTTCATGCCCTGGAAAGAGGTATGAATTCGTAAAGGCCTTCAAAGCAAAATTTTAATGCCCTCGAAAAGGCATCAAGTCATTATGCTCTTTAAGGGCGTGAAAGACTTGTTTTGCCCCAAGATTCTCCCTCTCTAAATTGAGTAGGGAATTTCTAGGCCATGCTTCATTTCAAGCGTAACATCTTTAGGCGTATTTATGTGCTCGGCCCGGGCATACAATTTCGCTTTAATTTTATCAGTGCACCTGTGGGAGTATACTCGGGCAAGAAAACATCTACTTGCGAAAGCAAACTGTTATCTCATCAATAACTTGGGTGGTTTTAACGTAGTGTGCTTGACCAGGAACACTCCTGCACTCTCGGTCTCATATGGACTTTATGTCTCTTGCTTATGCAGGTTTTAGAGCAAACGTAAATAGTATTATTTTCTCTTTAGCTATGCACAATTTTGATCGTTTTTAAGATGAAATTGTCAGTAGATCATGTAGAAATCAAATAGTACATTGTAATTGACAAAAAGTTAGGTTTAATGGACTAAATACCCTATTCAGTGGCCAAAAACGTGCAAAACCAATGAGAAAATTGTACATATTACGTTTGTACAACAAAACTTTTTGGTAAGAGATAAAAAGTCAATACGAGTCCACTGCAAAAAATTTCGTCTTTTCGTACGGAAAATGGGGTACAGAAAAGGTACAGACCTTCCGTACTGGTTCTCTGTGGTCCCCATAAGAATGTCATGTAAAGTGGTACGGAAAACATGAACAGAAGCTCCGTGGTAGGCAGGGTACGGACGGTCCAGGTAAAAAATTACCAGACATTTTCCGTGTAATTTCTGTACTGTTTTCTATCAGTGTCTGAGAGTGTACATTTGTATCTTTTTCGTGGTCTTCTGCATTCCTTTTAAGTGAATCAGTGAGATACCCTAGCTCTCTGTCAGGGTACTCACTTGAAGGAGCTTCGTGAGCAGCTGAAGTCGTAGAGGACTGAGTGTCTTCCTTGCACGAGGCTAGGTGGCCCCGCCACACGCTCGCCGACGTGTTCCCTCGCGAGGCGTGGCACACCGGACACTTCTTGACGAGCGTCATTCTTCTCACCACTTTCGGATTGTTGCTAGCAGACCTCGCAAACGAATGGAAGCTGGCGGAACTACAAGCAAACATAGATAAGTTGATCAAGGAAGCGGTGGAAGGGGATTGCTCCTTTCAGGTCATTTTTACGGAAAAACAAATAACTGTTTGCAGATCAAAGTAATTCTTAACAAAGAAATATTGTCCAGGATAAGAAAAAAATACCAATAGCGTGAGTAAAATTTTAACCAAACAAGAAAGCGAAAGGTTAATCTAAAGAGGGCTATTACGACTTATCACTCTCTGTTCACATGGGAAACAGAGCCATCCTACACTCCAAATATCTTTACAATGAAATTCATGCAAAGTTACAAATAATAGGGTATTTCCGTGGATTTTGAAACGGAAGTCGTGCGACGCCATTATGGGCGGTACCTAACCTCTCTCGTGATCTCGTAGTGGACCCAAGCGGCTCAAATTGAGATCGAGGAACACTAATGAATATCTACTAGGTTTTAAAGGATTGTTGAGTATTATGTAAAATTGTGACCGTAATGTTCGACTATTGGTATGTTTCCATGCCAGCTTATGGTCTACTTTCGCCAATATGGCGACTGTTGACTTCCGGTGCAGGATCCACGGAAATGCCCTATTCCTCGCAAGCTTACGACGAAGCAAATTTTCTTCATACTTTGAATCTTTCTTGGGCTCTCATAGTAAGGTACAAAGAAAAACCTTTGAAACTCGAAGACAAACTGCATTCGCCATTTACTCCGTACTTAAGGGAATTTCTTTGAAAGACATTAAGAGTGTATGCAGTTTCTCCGGCTTGATTACGCCTAGACGAGCACTATAAGTACACTCTCAGTCTCATATGGACTTTTATGTCTCTTGCTTATGGAGCTTTTTGAGCAAATGTAAATTGTACTACTTTCCCTTTAGCTATGCACAATTTTGATCGTTTTGAAGACGAAATTGTCAATAGACCATGTAGAAAACAAAAAGTACATTTCAATTCACCAAAAGTGAGGTTTAATTGACTAAGTATCCTGTGTAACAGACAAAAACGTGCGAATCTAAAGAGGAAATAGTACATATTACGTTTGCACTAAAAACTTTTTGACAAGAGATAAAAAGTCAATACGAGTCTGAGAGTGTAGCGAGGCGACGCAACGATGCAGGGGCAGGTCCCAGAGTAAGGAACTTTGGCTAATCGGAAGTAACAAGAAAACAAGTCAAAGCACAACTGCTGTCCCCTCGCCATAGCAGGGGGTTCACGGGGTGGTGGTGGGCGAGGTGGTAGGAATGGCAGCCTCTTCAACGTCCGACAGACATTAAGGAAAATCGCACTTCACTGTAAAAAAAAATCTGAAAATTCAGACCACTTTTTTTAGACTTCGTGGTCTGAATCTATTTTTCAGACTTGTTTCAGACTGTTTGTCTGAAAATTCAGTCTTTCGGTATGAAAATTGTGACCTGAGCGTCTTACAACTTGAATTTAGACCTGTGAAGTAGGAAAATTTAGACGATTAAGTGTAAAAATTCAGACCAACCTAAGATTTTGTTTGTCCGCTAGATGGCGCACATGTTGTGAAACATACCTTCTTCTGTTTCAAAGGCCTTTAATGCAAAAATATACTAAATGAAAAGTTCAAAATGGGCAACACTTAATCGGTCATATGAGAACCATGCTCTGTTGCAAGATTTATCTCCGTAATATGAGTGGGAGTTGAACAATTCACATTTTAATTTACCTCTCGCGGGTGGCTCCGCGTCGCCATTTCCTTGGGTGCCGCAGGCCGGCTCTTCGTTGGTCAGGGAGAAGTCCTAAGGATCTTCTCCCTCAACACAATTTTTACTCGAGGTGTCCTCTCTTGAGGACTACATACACATATGGTTCCAATATTGTATTTTACAAGGCATGGACCTTGGTGTTTGCAATCTTCATACAGGTCTGAATTTTTAGACCACCAGCTCTTAAATGTGAGACTCTCCAGTTCTGAATTTTAAGACCATCTAAGTGGTCTGAATTTTCAGACCTCAAGTCTGTTAATAACTTCTGACTAATTTTGTCTGAATTTTCAGACTTTTTTTTTAACAGTGTTGGCACCCATACAATAAACTCAAGCTCTGAAGTCCCAAGTTATACACCCTTCGAAGCAACCAAGACAGCACTCTCAATGGGGCGTGCCCTGAAACTGGGTGCCGGTGCCGAGGGGATTTTTACTCGCGCATTACTCCGTAGGTCCAAGGCGTAATAACGCCGTAATGTTGCGTAATAACGAGTAATCTCGCGAAATACCGCGTCATAACGAGTAATCTCACGTAATAACGCGTCAAAACCGCGTAATAAGGCGTAATCACCACGCAATCAGATAACTATTGTCAAAAGAACCTTTGCAAGTTACTTGTGAGTAAACTAATCAATCAATATTTGTAGTAGATAATACAAATGCTTTTATGGACTCAAAATACTTGGTTTGGAAGGAGAGCTGTTAATTCGAGTATTACAATTTTGTCGTTGTGGAACTATCCGTTTTTTGCTACTCAACAGAAGTCCAACTAACAATCCGTTTCAAAACAAATCTTGTCGCTACAAAAATAGGATACTTCGGAGTAAGGCTTGGGCGGGAGTTGAGAAGAAATCAAGAAGAACAAAAGCTGGATTTGAATGAGAATGAAGCCTTGCGGAAGCGGCAGAGCGGCGACGCAGACGCTCATTCTCACAAGTTTCACATACTTTGTTCTTCTTGATTTCTTCTCAACTTCCGGCCAAGCTCTTCTCCGAAGTACCTTATAGGCAAAGAAGTGTCGTTAAGTACGACAAAATTTTTATCCGTGTAGGTTGCAAAAATTTCATTATACAGCGCATTCTCAAAGTTTTTTTTTTCGTGTTATAACCGCGTAATAACGTGTAAAATCGCGTACACTCTCAGGCTGTTATGGACCTTTTATCCTTTGGTAAAGAGTTTTTTGAACAGCAATAATACGTACTATTTCCCCAATATCTATGAAATATTTTGTTCGTTATATTGACGTAAAGTTAGTTTGATATTGACCAAGAGTCAATACGCAATTGACTTAAAAAATAGTCCTTAATTGATGACGATTTAGGCTTTGTAGCGAACAATATAGTAAATGGTTGCAAAGGAAATACTACATAATATTGCTGTTTAAAAAACTATGTAAGCAAAGGATAAAAAGTCAGTAATTGAGAGTAAAAAGTCGATACGAGTCTGAGAGTATAATAAGCACGTAATATGGCGTAATCGTAATTTCGCGTCATTCCACGTATTTTGCGTAATAATGCGTAATGGCGCGTAATGCGATTACTCCGTAGGCGCAAATTCAGAGTGAAAACCCCCTCGCTGGGCGCCTTTGTCGCCTGCTTTCAGGGTTCAGGGTACTCAAATCAGTCAGCGACTTCCATGACAAACCATGTAATTGATATCCTTCTGCTGTACAGATGACCTAAGGGTGCATAGAACCTGGAAAGAGAACAAGGTGCCCAGTTCCTAGGCTCTTAGGTCGCCCATTAACCGTGTTAAGTCGGGTTTTGTCTAAGTCGTATTATTCTGGTCTTGTGCGGTACTGTATTAGAATGCAATCGAAATATCTAAATCAGTCAACAATTGACTCGTCAAGATTGGAGTCTTGTGTGTGTGTTCGTCTCATGGATGCGAGTAGAAATATGGTTTTTGCTGTCTTGTTAGTCGTGTGCAAGTGCATTAAATATGACTAAGGCTCGAGGGAGTAAACATTTCAAGAAATCGTGTACAGACTACTCTGTATTACGCTGCATTACGGAGGTATTACACGTGTATTACGGCATTAAAATGCTAAATTTTGCCGCATTTGACCCTAAAATAGTATTACAAATACGTGTATTACGCGTAATACACGGCTTTTTTTGTACAGGGCATTACGAAAGTGTTTACCCCCTCGCTAAGGCTCGTTCACTTACCTTAGCGCAGTGGTCAAATTGACAATGTAAGACACTGAAATCGCATTTAGCCGGCAGTCAGGACCAGAACATTACCAACATTGAATTGAAACTTGTTGCGCGGTGAATTCGTATGACAGCTTTGGGTAGGAGAGTCATGGCAAAGTTCCTTAGCGTTTTACATATTTGAAAAAAACATATTATCCAAATTAATCATGTAATATTAATGATGAGAAACGGAATGCTGTGATTATTCTTATTATGTCGTTTTATTTGTCAGAAAAGTAAATAACAAAAACAGATACGCCACGGTTCATTTATCTCCAACTCACACAGGTGCTTCATTTACGTTTATTTTCAAAAATTTCCCTTGCACATTTTTGAATTAATATTTAAATAAAAAAAAATTGAATGAGATATTAAATGTTCCGTGATGATATTATAGAAAAAATGGCATCATTTTATCAAAATATTAGGGTAAGCTTACTTCTTTCGCAGATGAACACGTTTCGCGTGCTACGAAGGAATGTCCGATGAAAAAAAAGCCTACGAAGGAATGGCCCTTGATTTTCGTCCCATACCAAAATGTCACAGAATGTCCGTTGCCTATATGTCCTCGTATTTCAATGGCCTTCGTGTGAACGGCCATTCCCCAACATTTGGCCTCGGCCGTTCAATAGGTACAGTAGCGCGAAGGAGCATGTAATGACTTTGACAAGATGCTGGCGCACCTACGCGCTCGCCCACTCAAATGTTATGAGAGCAACCGATGCAGCGGAAGTGCGAAGTGAAGCAGCGGCGCATCCATCGATCAAATTACCCGAAAAACACATGACAAAAACATGACAAGGTCGTGTCCTATCTCTAGGCAGTTGCCCACATGGGTTCCCCCGTTTACATGTCGGATGCACCCTTGTAAAACGAAAACATACAAACTGCGCCTTTAAGGGCTAACGGTCTTTAGCGCCCTTTGAGCTGCGTAATAAGGTAATGCCTTTAGAGGGCCATCGAAATTTTGGCTTGAATTCAGTCCGAAAGCAAACTCGCCTCTTCCAAGATCATAGACTGATCCACGCCGTTCCCATGGCGGACATTGTTTCCACCCCGTTAAGAGTTAAGCCGTTGTCTTTACGGGACACAATATCTTCTGACATTTTTAGAGGTGGTCATTAATCCTAGAAGACAAAGACTTCGCGGACATCGTTTTTAGTGGACACACTGTCCCACAGGCCTATACTTTAGCGGACATTATTCAAGGGGCCAGTGCGCTCTTCAAAAGGTGTCTCAAAACTTATCGCCTAGAGGCAAATTGTTTGAAACGGGGCATTTTGAAAATATACAAGAAGTTTTTTAAATTTTTGGAAAAGAAACGGCTTTTTTTTTAAGTTTCATAAAAACTAAAGGAAACTTCTCTCGTGGATTTGTAATCTACTGCTTAAGTTCACAAGGTACACTCTCAGTCTCAGATGGACTTTTTTGTCTCTTGCTTATGGAGCTTTTTGAGCAAACGCAAATTGTACTATTTTCTCTTTAGCTATGCACAATTTTGATCATTTTTAAGATGAAATCGTCAATAGACCATTTACAAATCAAAAAGTGCATTGCAATTGACAAAAAGTGAGGTTAAATGGACTAAATGCCCTATATAATGGAGAAAAACGTGCAAAGCTAAATAGAAAATAGTACATATTACGTTTGCACAAAAAACTTTTTGGCAAGGGATAAAAAGTCAATACGAGTCCGAGAGTGTAGGTGTACGTGAAACCGTGTTTTGTTCACTGTCATTCAACGAACGTGACGTCATATTCGGTTGAATGCGAATCGTGTCACGTTCGTTTGGATGTGATGTCACACTCGTTTCAATGTTGACCCACGTTCAAAGGAATGTGACACCCTAGTTTAACGGTCGTGTCACGTTTCAACGAATGTCTCATCGTATTCAAACGAACGTGACAAAATTCACATTTAAACGAATATGACGGCACATTCGTTGAATAACAGTGCTCACGGGCACACGTACCTTGGCCTGCGGCACTTGCCTACATTCGGCAGGCTTCTTTGTTTAACATGCACTCTGATCCTTTAATGGACATTTTATTAGTATTCATTAACGTTTGTGCACATTAATAGGATTTCGTTAAAAAGCTTCAAGAAGATCATCTTTCAATACGAAATTGATAATATAGTTTATAAAACAAATGAAAATGTAAATATGCTAATTAATGCGCATAAACGTCAATACGGTATTAAAGAAAAACTCAGTACGAGTCTGAGGGTGGGGACATACAAATCGACAGGATCGCAATTCAAAACATCATTTGGTTTTGTGCTAAGGGGCTCCGTCTCCCAACCCACATTTGAAGTGTGGAGCCGGAGTTTCCTCCCAATGCACTGCAAATTTTATGGAAGGACTTAACGCCAAAATACGGCGAGACTAGAAGTCTTGCCAAGTTTTAGTCAGACCTGAGAGTCTCGCCAAAATTTGGCCGGACAAAAATGTCTTGCCACAAAACGGTGAGAATTTTTTGTGTGACCGCTGTTCAGGCCGCATGGACCGTATTGGCGCGTTCAAAAGTCTGACCACATTGCGGTCAGACAAAAATGTCTCACCATTTTGTGGCGAGAAATTCAAAGTCTCGCCATTGTGCGGCGAGACATTTTTGTCCGACCAATTTTCGGCAAGACTTTCAGGTCTGACCAAAACTTGGCAAGCTTTGTCTTGCCTCTGGAGTAGCGAGAAGTCAGACCTTCGTATTTGAAGTGTATGCATGACACCTTTGGGCTCCGCACCCCTGGTAGGGTGGAATTTCAACTATTCGCAACCGGGCTAGTCCGTCCCTGCTGGAGTGTGTGCCAGGCATGCTGCGGAGTGGAGTTTTCATGCCCGCCCATGCCAGGCTTGCGTCAGTCTGATGTACGTATACTGGAGCATCTTTACCCATTGGAATCATAGTCCTTTCTCTTTCCGTTTAGTGAGAAAAACAAAGACGGCAACGCCATGATTGACGTTGAAGGTTCTAAGCTCTATGTCTTCGCCTTTATCTTCATTACTTCATTTCGGCGTTGCGGTGAATGTCGTTGGTCTGAAGTATCAGACCGTGATATTCTTAGGCAAATAGAGGCATCCGCAGGTCTCAATTCCCCAGTCCCGCAGTTTGAGACTTCTTGTCCAAATCGCAAGTGTGTAAATGGGCTTCTTTTAAACCATAAACAGTATTTGTTTTTCAAAAGTGTATACTTTAATAAAGCGTGATGATGCACACTTTGACAAACAGTCATCATCAGTGTAGTCGTAGCCGCTTTTTATAGCAGCCCAACAAACTTTCAATTGCCAAAAAAACCTGCAGAAATGTTTGGCGATTGGCAGGATTCGTCTAACCCTACTGCTCTTTCGTCAAACTACTTATTGGTTTCTTTAAACCATCCTCTGGTTTTGTCGGACCCTCCTGCTGTTTTGTCAAACCCTCCAGTGGTTTCGTCGAACCATCTTCTGTTTTTTTCGTACTCTCCTGCTGTTTCGTCGAACCCTCCTGTGATTCCGTCGAACCTTCCTGTGGTTTCGTTGAACCATCCTCTTGTTGTTTCGAACTGTACTGCTGTTTCGTCGAACCCTCCTGTAGTTTCGTCAGACCCTCCTGCTGTTTCGTCGAACCATCTTGTGATTCCGTCGAACCCTCCGGTAGTTTCGTCGAACCCTCCTGTGGTTTCGTCGAACCCTCCTGTGGTTTCGTCGAACCCTCCTGTGGTTTCGACGAGCCCTCCTGTGGTTTCGTCGAACCCTCCTGTGGTTTCGTCAAATCCTCCTCTGGTTTTGTCCAACCTTCCAGTGGCTTCGTGAGACCCTTCAGTGATTTCGTCAAAATCGTCAGTGGTTCCGTCAAAATCGCTAGGGGTTTCGTCAAAATCGCGAATGGTTTCGTGAAACCATCGAGTGGTTCAAACAGCCCGCCTGGAAGGGGGGCAGCACTCACAGCCTGCAAAACGAAAGGTACACAGAAATTGGTACGCGAAGCAAATACGCAAGTCAAGGCACACTGGCTTGCCACTTGTCAAGCAGTCTGATAATCGTGTCACGTTCCCTCTGACCTGAATCAGCTGGCCGGGGCCTCAACAAAACCGGATCGACGATAAAACGAATGTGACGTAATACTCGGAGTAACGTGACGTCCACTGCAATTCGATTGGTAAGTTTGCTTGCCACTCCAGTGGCGCTCCGTTTTGAATGCCAAAATTTGGCATTCGGGTGAACTTGAATGCCAAATTTTGGCATTTTAAAAGGCCAATCCGGCCAAGAATGCCAAATTTTGGCATTCAAAACGGAGCGCCACTGGAGTGGCAAGCAAACTTACCTATGGTATTGCAGTGTCCCTGGTCTGAAAGTGATTTATGTTGCTCAAATCGGATATCAGCGGCTGGTGGGTACACTCAACGCGAGTTCCACACACCTCCCTGAAACTGCTGGTCTGTGGGATTTAACTCCAATTTTGCAGTTATATTTGTGCTTCATACTCCCTATAAATTGCAATTGGAAAATCTCATATGACGTCGGGAATATTCCACTTAAAAGATTTAAAGCTAAATTTGTGGTCAACGCCCGAGTTAACATGTTTTCCCCAAAGATTCCCGACGCTTCTCCCAGTCGTTCTTTCTCCTTTTTCTCTATCAAGGGCTCATCATGGTGATTTTTGATGAAAGGATACCTTACGTCAAATCGCGTTTTCTCCCGTATCCATAGGAGATAAAGAAAAAAGACCATGAAATAAAACTGAAGCTGATTCCCTAAAACGGGCATTATGAAACGCGTTGAATTCACTGCAAATCCAAGTGTGGGATAATCTCACACTTACAAGTGCGAGACAACATGTCTCACGCTTACAAGTGTGAGCCACACTTGTCTCATGCTTGCAAGTGTGAGACACGGTTTGTCTCACGCTTGCAAGTGTGAGACACGGTTTGTTTCACACTTGCTGCATATGGTTCCGTGAAGTTCAATGCCACGGGACCCACGCTTGCAAGTGAGACAAACCGTGTCTCACACTTGCAAGCGTGAGGCAAATGTGGCTCACACATGTAAGTGTGAGACATGTTGCTTCGCACCTGTGTGAGACTGTCCCACACTTGGATTTGCAGTGTTGGCACGGAATGACCAAAGTACAGTGCGTTTGACAAGAGCAGAAATTATCATTCTTCGGAATCTCGGCACATGTGCTGCAGGTGTGTTGGGTCACGAACCAATGTTCCCCTTCCAACTGAAAACTATCGAGAGAAATGTGGATGACCTTACCACAAAACAGATGGCGGCTGCGAGAAAAAGAGTCAGGATGGACCTCATTTTGCAGAGTGTTCGCAGTAGCATCGCAAACATACCGTTCCTTTTATACTTAGTTTCAAGAACCATCGAACCACGACCTAGTCGTTAAATGCGTGACGTTGGGTGATATCGTGTGAAACGTAAAGATTAAACGAAGCGGCATTAACACGTGCACCTGTGCTACACTGTAAAAATTTCTGCACTTTTGTACGGAAAGTGTACGGAAGAATATAGTAGGGAAGTACGGACGAAAGTACGGAACGTCCGTACCTGTCCCATATAAGCTCATGTAAACGGGAACGAAAAAAAGTACAGAAAGTTCCGTACTTGGCAAGTACGGACGGTCCAGGCAAATTGTTGACCAGACATGTTCCGTACTTTTTCGTACTTTTTTCTACCAGTGTACCTGCGTTGCTGGGACCTTTGTACTCTCCTCTGTCGCCCTATGATTAGAAATTCTTGAGAATCTACTGGCAATTGTTGGGCATTCCGATTGTGGTCTGAGTTCGCTTGTCTCATTGTAAGTGAAAAGTGAACCGCAAGATGTTCTTCTCGTTTCCTTGACGTGTTAAAAGGCACCTTTCATAGTCAAGTAAAAAATCAGTCATGGGTCGCGGATCAACTATTTTTCTTTTCGACGTGTTGCTGAAGGCACATGAATGATCAAATCGGTGTAAATTACGGTATAGGTCTTCCTCAAACTTGCCTCTATCAACTGAAAAAGCGCGGATGTCCAAGCGATGACTGCACACTCAATGTATTTGTACAAGTTTGTTCGTGGTCTCATAACGGCCTTATGAAGGCCGTCCAAACGTACGTCTACGCAAGGAACTGACCGGCTGCTACGCTGAAGAAGGTTGCCCAGATATCATTCAAACGCCTTCAAAGCTACTTTGGCCACCAGAACAAACTTTATGCCCCACGTATGGATTTTCTTTGAAAAAGAATTACCCAAAATCATGGCGTGGTGACATTACAGTTTCCTTATTTTTCTTTCTATTTTTCGTTTGTCCGATTTTTGACGTTTCATCTCGTTAACGGCTACAAATAACAAAGTTCCTCCAAGTATCACTTCCGTTTGTGTGAGGGTTAAGAAGATTTTGGTGTTGTCACTGAATAGTTTAATTTCAGGAAGAAACAGTTTGAAAAACGTATTTCCGTGAATTTACAATTGTTATTTTTGAGTGGAGTGGCCAGAGCTCCTTTGGAATACCTATTGGGCATCTTCTGTAGACTCCACAAGTATTGATTTTGAGCGCTTCTTTGGAGGGGTCGTCATTGCCCCAGTGTGGCCGTGCAATGACGAAGCGGGTGACGTCGGCCGACGGCGGCAGGACGCAGCGTCAAGGCTCGCGGCGGAACCACCACGAACGGTGCAATGCGTCCAGCGAACGAAGGTTGCAGTGCCGTATCTTCCCTTGACTTGGAATTCCCTGCAATCACAGGCATCGTCATACTACCCCATTAATAATAAACGCGCACTGAGAATGAAAGAGTCTTGATCAATACCTAATTTTGGGGCGAGGTATAGTTTATTATCCAAATTTGGGTGAGGATTATTTGATCATCCAAAGTTTTCCAGTGAATCAGCTACCCATATAGTTCGACTGTATTATCACTCAAATTTAGGTGATGAAGACCTCACCCAAAATTCTAGTCCTGATTGCACTGCAAATCCAAGTGTAGGAAAGGTTGACACTTGTAGGAGTCGACTAGTTTGTCCTACGCTTGCAAGTGATGTAGCAGCAGTAGGCTTTAAGTTCCCTAGTTTGGCTAGAACCCCAACAAAAGTGTTGGCTAGTTTACGTGAAAACCCGGGTCCAATTCAGGGAGCCAGAAAAGAGAGAGCCTTGCGGTACAAAACAAACATTAAAGTAAAAATTGAATGTAATCTACTGGTTAACTGCAGAGAACATTTCTAGCAAAATGAAGAGGAGACAAAATTGGTTACATCCAGCCTTTAATGAAACACAACATTAAGTTCAAATCATGACACAGTTATTTCACTTGTTGCAACTTTGGTTCAGACGAACACTGCACGCACAACCAGGCTATAGAAAGAATTTACAGGATAATATCAAAGGTAGGCAAAACAACAAGAAAACGAATCGCTGTCACCACAAAGAAACTCAGGATGAAGACACCTCGTAGCCAGGAATGGTCATATGCCCGAATCGTCCGTCCTACGACTATTCTTCGTTATGAATTTCCTCGCTACGAGGATTCTTCGTCTTGAGTTTCTTTGTAGTAACCATTCTTCCTTATGAGTTTCGGGGCTGCAACCATTCTTTTGAATGAAATGCCTTTCTGTGAAGGTTCTGCGCGATGACTTTCCTTTCTACGACGTTTATTTGTAATAATTTTCTTTTCAGTGACTGTTTTGTGTTATAAATTTCGCTTATGCGATGATTCTTTGTATTGAAGTTTCCTTCCAGTAACCTTTCAGTGCATTAATGTTTCCGCCCTGTGATGGTTCAGGTCTGCGACGATTCCTGTCAGTGACGATTCCGTCCAATGAATATTCCGCCCTGCGAATGTTCTTTGCAATAAATTTCTTCGAGATAAACTTTATGTGTAATGATTTTCGGTGGTGTGATGGTTCCCTCCAATGAGTTTCTGCGACCCGACAATTCGGCAAAATAGAATTCAACGTAGTAAAGATTCCTGCTAATAAGCATTCGGTTAAATGACATTTCCGTGCAATAAGGATTCCGGCCAATGATGATACCGTTCAGTGAATTTCATTGCAGTGAGGTTTCCGTGAAAGAAGGTTTCCGGCAAACGAGGTTTCCCGTCTACGAATTTACGTGATATGACCATTCCGTAAAATAAGAATCCGGCTTGCAAGGATTCCTTCCTACAAATTTCCATGTAATGACCATTCGGTGAAATAGGAATCCGGCTTACGACGCTTCCTTGCTACAAATTTCCGTAAAATAAAGATTCCGTGAAATAAGATTTCCAGCTTACGAGGATTCCTCGCTATGAACTTCCTTGTAATGAAGATTCCGTGAAATAAGATTTCGGGCCTACGAGGTTTACTTGAAAAGACCATTCTGCCTTGTGAACATTCCTTGTGCTGTAATTATTTATTATGACACTTCTGTGTTTTAATTTTCGGTATCCTAAGGATTCCGACAAACCAGTTTCCCCTCTGCGACCATTCCGATGAGTTATTTTCTTCGTCATGATCATTCCTGCAGACAATGTTCCTTGTAATAAGGTTTCAGTGCAACGATGTTTCAGCGTTATGACTATTCAGTGCTTCAACCTTTTTAAGTTACGACCATTCCTCCCTGCAAGGGTTCCTTTTAATAACCATTCTGTGATATGATTTTCCGAGATATAACAGTTCTTAGCTATGACAATCCGCCGAACAACCATTCCCGGCAATAATATTCGTTCAAATAACGATTCCTTCCTGCGATTTTCTTTGCTATGAAGATTACGTGATATGATTTTCGGTGAAATGAAGGTTCAGAGATATGAATTTCCTTGTGGTGACAATTCTTTGTTCTGAATTTCGGTGTAGTGAAAAAAGTCAGTGACAATTCCTTGAAATAAGGATTCGGGCCTGCAACACTCATAAAAGCTTACGGTGAATTTCACTGTAAGCTACGGCGGACTCTGCAGCACTGTAGCTTACGGTGAATTTCACTGTAAGCTACGGTGAATATCACTGTAAGGTAAAGTAAATGTCGCTGTAAGCCACGGTCATGCACCCTGATTCACCGTAGCCAACAGTGACATTTACCGTACCTTACAGTGATATTCACTGTAGCTTACAGTGAAATTCACCGTAAGCTACAGTGCTGCAGGGTCCGCCGTAGCTTACAGTGAAATTCACCGTAAGCTTTTATTAGTGAAGGTTTCAGTGTTACGACCATTCCGCCCTGTAATATTCTTTGTGTTTAAACCCCAGCGACTGGAATCACTTTCGTTTTCGATGTAGAATTTTTCTACTTGGGTGAACGGACAATTATGTCTGGCGTTTTATGGAAAAAAAAGGATTCATGCGGTCCATTTCACAGATAAGATAAACAACACTGGCATTCAAGGCAATGATTTACATTTCATATACTTTGTGTCCTGTCACAGGGCTTCAACAATCGTAAACATATCAAGGACCAGTCATGTAGGAAAAATACATATTAATTTGATTCAGGCAACACAGGAATGGGTTAGATTATTGTTTTAATTTGGCTAATTTGTTCCCACACCGCTCCTGATGATCAGCTCTCCTCTTCACACCTCCGGTGAGAATTTTGGAACAGAAGTCACACTGAAAGTTTTTGGCAGCCGCCTGTGGTCTGGCAAAGTTGGTCTGAACTGTAGCTACGAATTCCTCTTCGTTATCAGGATGGCTCTTCCGGACGTGGTTGGTGAGTGCAGTCAATGCCTTCTGTCCTCTGTACTTGACCGTGTGCTGACAACCGGGACATTTGTTCTTCTCTACAGTAACTTCCACCTCTTCTGCCTCCTCTTCACTGTGTTCATTGTCTCCGCCAGGGTAGGCTGGCCCTGCCTCCTCTTCTTCGTCTTCCACTGTGATCTCTTGGAACCCTCCTAAGAACTCATCTTCAGTCCTGCTGACAACAGTCAGCAGTCTCTGCCAAAACTTTGCAGTCTGCAAAAAATAGAGGAGACAGAAAAATGCATTAATTTTCACCGAGCCACTTTCTAGAAGTAAATAAAAATTCTTTTTCGTAGCGTTAGCAGAAAGGTGGTTCTTACATGGTCAGCATCGATGTCTGGACCCAGAAGGTGGTCTGGCCTGAGCTGCACATCACCCGGTTGACCCAAATGTGGGTGCAGATCTCTGTAGAGCGTTTCCAGCTGATCCGAAATTGGTGCCAGCCTCTGTTCCGCGTACATGTTGATGAGGGATTCGGAAATGCCAGCCTCCTTCAGTATATCCTTGATGTCAAAGTCGAAATGTAGGTCACGCTCACTGTTAAAAGGAAAAAAAAAAAAAGGGAGTCAAGTGTACAGAGCACACAATGTGTGTAATTTTTTGATGTGCTGTTTTTAGGACTTACTCGTCGCATTTGCATCGTTGGAGTGCCAGCATTCCTGGCAGTGCGTATGTTTTGGAGGCAACGTTGACCGCCTGATTGACATTCCATCCCAGATTGAAGCCAAAGTGGATGGCGTTGGGGAGGAGATATACCACATCTCCCGGCTTTTGAATAATCTAAAAAGAAAATAGGAAAGGAAAACGAGTGTGTGAATTTCAAAGTCATTCACATATAAATTATTTCATGTAAATACCAAGGCTGTAACTTACTGTGCGGACAGGAATTTTTTGAGACAAAATGGTGCGAGGGTCACAGATGAAAAACTTGTGCTGAAGGAAACTCGAACAATTTCTGTCGCTCTCTGGGACTCCGAGCATGCCCATTTTGTGGCAGAATGCATCATGGTACCTGGGTGGAATGACAAACCTGTTGTTGTAAGGGAAAAGAAAAAAAAAATTAGCTCAACCCTAGACAAAAATTATAGTGAGTCACCTTATTGAAAATAAAATCAGAATGAAATTAATTAATTAACTCTTACCATATTTTTGGCGCACCAGCAACATGCATATTAACGGCTTGTAGTGACATGTCCTCACGGTGGCACTGAAAGAGTGAGCCCTCAGTTCCAACGTACAGTGTGGGAGTGACAATGCCAGGGTGCTTTCCACCCCCAAGGTGGCTGATGAGGGACTGCATGTCGTCCATGCCCCTGCCACTACTGGTGATGTGGAACTTTTCCGAACAGGAGGGCATTGCGTGCGGATTGATGTTGGCCGCATACAGGATTGGAGTGTCAGGACTTTCCAGTATTTTATAAAATGCGTCGATGCAGGCGTCCACACCCTGACTTTCCAGAACATGTTGCCTGAAAACATAAACAAAAGGTAGAGGGTAAGTAACAGAAACCCTCGATCTAAAAAATACATGTAGTCAATAAATTCCAGTATGGAATAAATGCACTTACAAGTTAGTCTTCTCCATAGCATCAAAGTCTAGGGAGAGAAGCCGCTTCGAAAAGTCCTTTCTCAGGTTCAGCAAAGTTTTCTTTTCGCGCTTATTGGCTCCTTCACTCTCCGTCGTCACAAAGTATGTTCCCGCCTCTTTCCACAGTGCTCTTCTCATGAGGAGAAGAGGTTTGAACTCCTTAAACCGTGCGTCTTGTTGCACAAGATTTTTAACGCCCTGGATAAAACTGTCCGTTTGCAGGGGACCTTTAATCCTCGCCTGGTTTGAGAAAACAAAACACACACACACAGTCGTCAGTTGAATTCCTTTCTCAAAGGGGTGGAACCAAATGGAACCTTTTCAGAACCACACTGTCTTTACTCACCACAAAAGCACCAGTGCAGGTCACGTCCGGACATTTTGTTACCAAGGTGTCAATCAAATCCCCAGGATTCAAGAATTGAGTTTCGTCAATGTCGAAATACGAAATGCCAAAGTGACGACCCGATCGTGGAGGAACTGCCATCACAGATTAGAAGAGAATGAACTTAGCACAACAAACAAGAGAGAGATCTCACTCCTGAGGACTCCTGTCTGTAACTGATGGGTAAAACCAGGCTTGCCTTGCCAGATCCAAAGCGAGCCAAGTCGCCACGAGAGCGCGCGCCGGTCGCCAAAAGTCGCCACGAGCGCTTGTAGTCAGAAGTCGCCACCGCGGCGCTAGTATCGCCACATTTGTAGCCAATCATCGGACAGAAGCCAGTGGCGGGAACATCTGAATTGTGTTCGTGGGTGGAAGTCGCCAGATATCGCCCCCGCGGCGCTAGTATCGCCACTTTTGTAGCCTATTATCGGACAGGAGCCAGCGGCACGAACTTCTGAATTGTATTGGAGAACGCAAGTCGCCAGAAATTGCCACCGAGGAGCTTGTATAGCCACTTTTGTAGCCAAAAAAACGCTAGTGGTGCTGCTGCTGACTTTTAAAATGAATAATTTGAGGATTACGAAAGAGAATTTAAAATTAAAATTTAAAAAAAAATTAAAAATGAAACAAGTCTAAGCACCCAACTGGAAAGCCGAGCGTCATGTACGGACGGTGAATGTAAGGGATTGGGATTTGAGAAGGATAACGCCGCCGGCCGCCGCCGAGCCGGCCCGCCGTGCGCTACACATACAGCACGGTGTAGAGAGCCTCTACACCGTGACATACAGGTATTTTCGAAGCCGCCTGCAGCCAGCTGGCAAGGGAGCTTGGAAAGGCCTGCCCCGTCACCAGCCGGCACCCCTCTGGATTTCCCGCGTGGTAGCCCGGGAAACCTTGACGCGCTGCGGCGCGATTGTCACGCAGGAGCGCCTGCGCATCAAGCCGGTGCCCTCCAAAAGAGTCAGAAAAGTTTCCCCAGATTTGTTATCGCCATTTTCGTCCGAAAATCGCCAATTTTGACCTCAAATCGCTATAAAAATCGCCAAAAATCTCCGCCAAATCGGTCGCCACGAGGTTCAAAAGTCGCCAGTTTGGCGATAAATCGCCACATCTGGCAAGCCTGAGTAAAACAAACAACCGCGCTTCCGCCGGTCAGTTAGGATACGCCAAATGTGGCAAGTCGCAGACAGGTGCCGCTCAGGTCGCGACCAATCAGCGCCCGCACTAATAAAAGCTTACGGTGAATTTCACTGTAAGCTACGGCGGACCCTGCAGCACTGTAGCTTACGGTGAATTTCACTGTAAGCTACAGTGAATATCACTGTAAGGTACGGTAAATGTCACTGTTGGCTACGGTGAATCAGGGTGCATGACCGTGGCTTACAGCGACATTTACTTTACCTTACAGTGATATTCACCGTAGCTTACAGTGAAATTCACCGTAAGCTACAGTGCTGCAGAGTCCGCCGTAGCTTACGGTGAAATTCACCGTAAACTTTTATGAGTGCGCCGCCGCTCAGCCCGAAAAGTAGTCCGCGCGGGGCGCATGATATGAGACCCTATGCGGATTCGGCACCCCTTCTGGCCCACCACCACCCATCAGCGGTCTGAGCCGTGCTACAGAAAGTGTATGGTTATGCGGCTCGTTCCTCCCGCTGCCAGGTACCGCTGCAGTCGTAGGTTCATTTGTGGAGAATTTTTGAGTTTTGGCCTTTTTTTTTAAATCCTCCGTGCGTTACGGCGAAGATGTGTCGCGAGTGGCGTGAGATCTGTCGCGAAAAGGGTAAGTCCGTCGGGAGTAGGGTAAGACCGTCTGGGGTAGGGTAAGACCGTCGGAAGTGGGGTAAGATCTGTCGCGACCCAGTTTGGTTAGGTTAGGTCAGGTTAGGACCATTTAGTTCTGAAGGGCCGATTCCTTTTGGTGAGAGGGCATGGTGCCGAATCCCACAAGTGTATCATAATATGCCCGCGGCGTGCCCAGTGCGGAAAACACCTGCCGGAAAAACCCCTTCCCCTCTTGGCCCGAACCTGTAGGGGTGCTGTGGGATTTACCAGTTGGTTAACGAGTGATGTGCACATCAGGAAGGACCGCGACAGGTAGAAATGACCCGTGATGGTATTTCCGATGGGACTTGGACTTGAACATGGTCCTGACAGCAGCAGTGTCCACGGTGCGAGGTTGGCAGCGACGCTGGATTGCCACCAGACACCAGAGCTGTATCTAGTTAAGAAATCGTCCGTTTCTCCGCTCACGCTGGCGTGAGCGCACGCTTGCTCGAGCGCTCGACCGGAGACGGGGAGAGTAGAGATGTCGACTCCATACTCCGAGATCACTCCAACAGCCAACTGCCGATTGTCATTTGTTGTGTGTGTGTGGAAAGAACGCGCCGCACTCGTTGACTTTTGCTCGTCTGCTCTGCTGTTCACTATTTCGTATTTTGTAAACAATGGATTTGCCACCTAAGGCCGTAGCAGCTATTGGTGCGGCGGGGGCCGCAATCGCCGTTATTGAAGAAGTGGAAGAGGATGAAAGGGAGCAACTTATGATGGCAATTGCGAGAGTGGCTGTTCAAGAAGTCATGGAGGCTGAGGAACCAGGGTTGGGTACGTCTGCAGTTCGTTCTTTTATCCTTCTCCTTTTTACATGATTCTCCTGATCACAACAACTTTAATTCGCCTTTAGATGATTATGCTGAAACCTGGGTGCCTATAACTGTCTTCATAAACGAATACCATCAGATGGGCGACCCTTGTTTTAAAAAACACTTAAGGATGGACAGGAGGGTGATTCCATGCGTAGACGGCGTTTTTGACAGCCCTTAAAGTCACATTACGAATCTTTTGTTTTTGACCTGAATTTAGCCTAGATGGCTTCAATAGCACCCCAAGATGACCCTCTGAGCGTGGGCGAGCTGCAAGTTAAAAATCATTTTTACCTCCTATGAAAAATGAAGGAATTTACAAAAAACATGACGGAAATTACGCAAGACGGAAGTTACAAACAGATGTTCTTTCCTCACAGCGACTCTCTATCGCCATAGAAATGTGTCATATGTTTGGCACACAAGTGCGACGTCATGACACGTCTTTTCACTCAAAGGATGAATTTTAAAACAGAATGGGAGGGGCACGAGAGGGAAATACGGAAATTACATCAATTGTTACAACCCACCTTATTTACACACACCTTTCACTCGCACGCCCACCTCCCTTGCTTTTCCGCCACCAGGATTCGTTCATAGGGTAAAGGGACCATACCAATTTCAGAAATGGCAGTGGTTTTGGTCGGGGATCACTCCAAGTAGTGTTTTTGGTGGGAAATGTGAAACCATTTAGGTGAAAATCGGAGTACAGTGGACACTCTGTGCAGGTTCCCAAAGGATACTTCCAGTCGACATAAAATTATGAAACTTGAGCAAGTTAGTAACCATACTCTAGACTTTCGATGGGTGTAAGTGGAATTCAAAAATATTATAGAAATACAAAGTTACAGAGCTGCAAAGTTCGTGCAAGGTGTGAATGGACATGACGGAAATTACAAAAACGGCCCTTTTAGCCTCCCTCCTGAGTCAGATCATTACTTTTAAACTCAATATTCAAGGAGGTCAAGCTAGTCCAAGGCCAAACAAGATTGAAGAGTGCAGAAACTTACTTCACTCTCATTAGTTTACTCTGGGAAGGGTGTGGACACGAAAACGCCCTCTACGCGCGGAATCACCCAGGAGCGTGTTTGAGGTGAAAGTCATTGTCTAGTTGTATTCTTGAAGTTTCACACTTCATTTGCACTGTCATTTGTTAATGAAATATTTTTGATTCATAGAGCCTTGTCGGTGTCGTACACAACCACCTTGTGGAGAAAGGAAGGCTGACAAGGGAACATATTCAGGTGATACACTCAGATTTTGACCAAACATTTTTTTTTCGTAGGGGTACCATATTAGATTAAGAATGCGCCCCAAAGTTCGTGCCAAGATACAATTTTTCAACTCGAAACGATTCTTCCAAAATACGAAGTTTAGACCCCTTTTCCCCTAAGATAGGCCAATTTAGAGCAAAATTTAAAAGTCCGAGTTTTATATTGTTTCCACCATTTTTCGGCATGCTGGGTACGAAAAGGGGATTTATTTTAACTTTTAACCACATTTAGGGATTCAAAATGTAATTTTTAGCCTAAATTTCATCAGTTGGCCGAATCGGGATCTTAAAAAAAAGGGGGTCGACCGACTTAAAAATTTCCTTGGATATTTCGATAGGTCTCGACAAGACCTTTTCAGGGAGGGGTCGGAAGGGGGGTCTCGGTGCCCGACTTCATCAGTTGGCCGAATAAGGAGCTTGAAAAAAACATCACTTAAAATAATCAGGTCTCTTTCACATTTAAAGTAGGAGTCTAGGAGCCCGAATCAGGATCTTAAAAAAAGGGGTTGCCGAGAGACCTTATTTTTTGATGTGATGTTTTTCTCAAGATCCTGACTCGGCCAACTGATGAAGTCGGGCACCGAGACCCCCCTTCCGACCCCTCCCTGAAAAGGTCTTGCCGAGACCTATCGAAATCTGCAATAATTTTTTTTAGTCGGTCGACCCCCTTTATTTAAGATCCTGATTCGGCCAACTGATGAAGTCGGGCACCGAGACGTTCCATTACAACTACAACGTCCAAATCGAAATGTAAATGTTCTAGACTATTATAGTTTAAAACTTGTATGGTCCAGAAAATTTACATTTCGATTCGGACGTCGTAGTTGTAATAGAACTTTTTCTTTGTCTTGCTAAGATGAATCGATTTATGTATGCAGAAGGTATTTTTCGTCAATTTTTTGAAAAAACTTCCTATCTCAGGTATTTTGGACGTAACTTTTAGACTTTAATGTCTCATAACTCCTAAACGGCTTTTAAGAAAAATCTGCGCGGGTGCTCATTCGACTTGTCTCGTTTTTTTCCACATGATCAAAACATTGGATGGCGCCAAAAAATGTTTTCCACAAAAGTCCCAAGCCAAACGTGAATTTTAGGCCATATTTTAGTGGTTTTCTGAGGCTGGTGCAGCCGGTATACGTTCCACGTCAAATCCGAGGTAATATTCTTGTTTTTTTGGTCAATTTTACGTAAGGATGGCAAATTTGAACCCCCAGGGATGAAAGTTGTCCATGTAGCGCAAAATACCCAAATCCGTGTTTTTACTCCAAAAGTTAAACTAAAATTACCCGCAACTAAGCCGATAATTTTTTTCAGGATCTGGAAATTTGGCAAAAGACTTCCCTTTAGGTGTCTAACAAGCCCACAAAATTTTAGGAGAATCGGAGAAGGTCATGGAGAGGTGTGGCTTTTCTTATTTGATATTGCTCCATTCGAAGAATCGTAAGGACACCCCTTGAGGTTTCTCTGTGCCGAATTTGAACCACTTTGGTCAAGTGAGGAGAAAGTTATCATGTAAAACAGAAGTGGGGCGCTGATGACCAGTGTATATGGACCTGAATATACTAGGTATTTAACCAAAACATATTCTGCATTGTAAGGCATCAACAAAAGTTGAACAAAAACTTCCTTACCACGAGTTCTGGAATTGCTGCACATAGCCTTTTTAGCAGGGGATCTCCCCCAGTTCATATTGTTTCCTTCAGAACACCTTGATCGTTGCGGTGTGGATTTAATTGCTATGTCTCTGCCAAACATTGGCTGTCATGCTACCTGTGGTTATCGAATCGGTTTATGTGTAGCGGTTTTCTTGCATGTCTGAACATTTGTATGTTTCGTTGAGTTTGTTGTTTTGCTATTTGCAAATAGTGTGAAGATTTCTGAAGTGAGCGTAAGTAGTCGTGTTATGACTTCCTGAAGCTGAAATTGTGGGTTATTGTTGCCCTGTTTGTTGTTTTCTTTTATTTGTTGTCTCGAGACGTTTCTGATTTCTGGAGTGTTTGTGCGGTGTGTTTACGGTGCTACGTGATACGTTTTGCTAATGTAGTTGTGTAGTTTATTTATCTCAAAATCTTGTTTCTCTCCTGAGTTTT
This sequence comes from Stenchaetothrips biformis, assembly GCA_030522485.1. Lineage (NCBI taxonomy): Eukaryota > Metazoa > Arthropoda > Insecta > Thysanoptera > Thripidae > Stenchaetothrips > Stenchaetothrips biformis. The sequence goes on from CM060089.1 coordinate 19,873,740, forward strand.
CCTAAGTTTGAAGCCTGTTAGATATGTTACGGGGTATATCCGATCATCGGTGAAACCGGAGTTTCCCCGGCGAAAGTCCGGTTTCCCCTACCCCCAGTGGCGAAAGCCAGTTAAGATCGGGCTTCCCCCGGAGTAAGTCCGGTCTGTCCTAGCTGATCGGGTGTTCGCCGGCTCGTCTCCGGCGAACACCCGATATCGGACTTTCGCCTGCTGTCGGCGAATTCCCGGTTAAGGGGGGCATGTGGAATTTTATTTCAAGTTACTTATATGTGCAAGGGGCGGGCCAACAAACAATGCCCAATGGTGGTAGGGGTTGCTCAGCAGCAGTATTTTAGTCATACTCTTTCGGTATCAAAATTCAACATGCAGCATCCCGATCAAATGCCAAGCAAAGAAATTTTCGATCAGAAATTAGCAGAAATTTTGGCTAAAAAAAAATGCCCTTGTCCTACATGGACCAGAAGCAGTATGATTTGTTCATAAAAGAGGTGAAGTGGGCGAAGGAGTTGAAGAGGGGCAAGAAACCCTGCACCGTCGCTGAACGCAGCCTGGCTCCGCGGCGCCTCGCCAGGTTTGGGCTGGTCGAAATAGGTGTTCTTCGTGCCGAATGAAGAAATACACGAGGTCCTGACAGAGGCACACATAGCTGTGGGGCATGGAGGAAGGAACCGCATGGTATTTCACCTGGCCCCAACCCACAAAAACATCACCGAGGAGGCCATCCTTCTATTCGTGAGCCTGTGCGGCATCTGCCTCAACAAAACGTTAACGCTAACGCTAACGTGAAAGCAGATGATACGAATGTTTATTATAATGTATGTTTGTTTATTACTTAATTCACAAAAATTATTTTAATGTATGGCTGCTTATCACTTAATTCACAAAAAAATGTTAATTTTAATATAACTTTTAGATATCTGAATGTGACATTGTGTTCTGTTAACATGTTCGAAATGTCGATGGTAGTACACTGATATCCCCAATACCACTTGTGTTGGGTATCATTTTCTTTGTTTCAACGCGAGGATGCACAATATGTAGGCCAATCACGTGAATACTCAAAACCCGTCAAATTGGTTTTTAGTACTAGGCCGGCCATCGGTGCGGTGCGAAGGCCCGACAGAAACCAGACGCCGCCCCAGACGCGCCCCGGGCCCTGGCGTCCACTTGACCCTGCGCCGCGGAGACCTTCCTCTTCCTCACTCTGCGCCACTTGTAAACGGACGCCGCGCATCCGTTCCGCCCTAGTACCAATGCGAACTTTTGCGGGTATCAGTTAAATAGTTGAAAGGATGCCGGATTCTGCATCCTCACGTTCCGACGAGAAAAATGATACCAAATAAGACTAGAGGGCTGCGCTGCTGGTCCTCACCGCCGCGCCGGCTGCGCTGCGCGCTGCATGTAGAGTCCTATAACGGGCGGACCCCACTTGGTGGCTGTCTGCCAGCTATAGGACTCTGGGTGCGGGGCGCGGCGCGGCGCGGCGCGGGCGCGGCGCGGCCGAGCGCCCTCCGCCCATATAATCTTCTAGTCTAGCCATCCAGCCGCTTGCTCCCCGCACGAGAGTACAAGCATTCTGATACATTTATAATTATAATTTCTTTTTTCAATTTTTGCGTATAGCTGTGAACATAAATGTATCATCTGCTAAAAAAAGAGCCAAAAAGAGGGGAATTTCAGTCAAACCTATGATATTTAAGCAGATGAATGATCGATGGCAGGTGGATTTGATTGACTGGCAGACATCCCCAGACAATGAATATAAATTTATAATGACGGTCCAAGACCACCTGACGAAATTCACGTGGCTGCGGCCGCAGACCACCAAGCGCAGCGACGAGGTAGCCTAGCACGCAACCTCCTAAGTATCATGCTGTGCTTAAATGCTCCTTGCATCTTGCAATCGGACAATGGGCGGGAGTTCTGCAGCGAAATAATCAACTCCCTCAAGGACACCTCGCCTGAGCTGAAGATAGTGCACGGTAAGAGACACTTAATTAGACAGTCATATGCATAGTGGCAAGTTTATTGGCTAATAAGAAATTTCGTTGCAGGAACTCCCAGACATTCCCAGAGTCAGGGGAGCGTCGAGAGAGCTAACCGCGATGTCCAGGACATGCTGACTGCTTGGATGCGTCAGCATAGCACCAGGGAGTGGTCGTTGGGACTGGACTGGGTGGCAAACCAAAAGAACCGAGCCGTGCACCAGGGCACAGTGGGTAAGAATAAAAAAAAAACGGGGCAAAATGTCTCACACCGAAACGCTTTCGCCTATTGGACACAAATTTCGTATACGGGGCTTTTGAGGGCCGACGAGTTTATTTCTGAAGTGATTTTGAGTCAGTGGCGTACCTTTTACCCAGTAGCGTAGGCAAATTTTTTTTTTTTTTTTAAAAAAAAAAAAATTAGTTTGTTATGAAATTTTGGATTTGTACGTTTTTGGGGTCTCTGATTTCAATTTGAGCAGTATTTTGAGTCAGTGGCGTACCCTCTATCCAGTGGCGGCGGCAAAAATAAAAACAAATAACTTGATCGTTATGAACTGTTTTTCCTGTACGTTTTAAGAGTCCCTGCATTCAATTTCAGCAACATTTTAGATCAGTTTAAACAGAATTCCAGCAAAGAAAAACAGAAAAATTAGCGATTCAAAACGGAAATTACGACCAGTCTTCAATGTACTTTTGGTCAAAAATGCAAACAGTAAAGGTCACACTGATTTGTAAAAAAACGTTATTTATTTATTCTTGGGGGGATACCCCTCAACGCGATGTGCGCCATGCACCGGCACCGGGTGACTCCGATTGACTCAGGACCGTTGGTATTCGATTTGCCTCGTCGCCCTGATTCCAAAAGTACCCCTACATGCCCTCCTTGCACCGGTAATAGCGGAGATCCCCCTCGACGCGATATACGCCATGCAGCAGCACGCGGCTCTCTGACCGGCTTTTCGGCTACAGCGGGTTAGCTAACCTAACCTAACAAATTTTTGATGTTAATGGCGGCGCAATTGTGAGCAGGTTCAATGGGGCGAGCAGACCAGGCAGGCAGGCGACAATGCAGATTCCCACCAGTGCGGCGGCGGTGGCGGCGGCAGCTGTCCCGCCGCGCCGCGGCCGGCGCGTGGTCCAAAAACACAGTTTTCTTCACCTTAGAGTGTCAAAACGGGACAACACTGGCGTTATGGTAAGCTCCCTCCATGTTTCATCCAACGCCCGACAAACTGGCGTCGGTCCCGTCGCTGTACGACTTCCCGATCAGAAGTTGTTTGGTCGACACTTCAAAGCTCCGGACACGGTGTGGTCGACACTTGCAAGCGAAGGACAAACTGGTCGACGTCTACAAGTGTCGATCTGTCCAACACTTGGATTTGCAGTGTCAGTCTTTGATTCTCAGTGCTCTCTGTAGGCAGAACGCGTGGTCTTTGGGCGTACTCGGGGTGGTGTTTCCTTGTGGCGTTCGGAAGCAGGGGCGGATGGTGAAGAAGTAAACGCACTCGAAGCCCGCGACCAGGCTAAAGCCCACAAACAGGCCAGACAGACCACCGAGAGAACCTGAAGTAACGAGAGCGAAATGTTATGCATCAGTAAAATCTTGGCTGACAGGGTTTGCTTGCAGCTCTATCCCTGCTTGATTTCACTAGTCGCTCTAGATGAGAGAAGTGTGCTTTTCGATCATAGTTATCCTATTTTGTGAGGACAAGAAGAAAGCAAGTGTCTGGGTGAATTAAGTTTTCGGCTTCGTACGCACTGAAAGCCTAGGTGCACTGAAAGTGCACACTTGAAGTGTGTACTCAGGACGAGAGCACACACACACACACACACACACAGGTGCTGATGTGTGTACTCCAAACACACAAGTGTTCAGTCCACCCGTTGTCTGCACCGCATCACAGAACAAGCCTGCCAAAGCTCCGCCATGGAAATGAGTTGTGAGAATGCGCGTATCGTCAAAACGAAGTTGATAACCGCTGGGCCTGGCGGTCGTTTGGCCTTACCCAACAGGTCCTCCGTCAGTAGGTGGCGGTCCATCTTGTTCCGGGTGGTGATGCTCCGCTTCGCGTACACGTGCACTATCGCATACTCCGACGCGTTGCGGTCGCTCAAACCGCTTCTGCGAAACAATGCAGGCTTAATTCAGGGAGTGTGAACAGCCAAGGGAGGCGAGCGGGGCCTGACTGAGCTGCGCGACGATACTAAATTCTACAGGACTTTGTCAAAAATGCATCAAATTGAGTAAACGACTGCATTTTTAGATGCTACACAAAATTTCCTTTCGATTTCATGAACTCTGCAAACGCAAGTGCATGGCACTTGTTTTAAAATGTGTGCCTGCATGCACCAGTGTGTTTGTCAGGCACACACATTAGGACAGCGTGCCTGACCGAGACTGCATGGGTCATACACGGCAAAACCGTTTCCTGACTTTCCCAGAATGCCTGTGCTTAAGACATTTGCGATTGATGGGGAGTTCCTGGGAAAACCAGAGAACCGTTTATACCGTGTAGGACCCATGTAGTCTCGTTCAGGCACGATGTTCACACTAAATTACTATGTAGGTTTTTGTGCATACGTAACGCATGAAATTAAACATACGATTTTCTGCATACCCGCGCACTAAATCGTGCATTGTCACGTCCAAATTTGTGCGTAACAAAGTGCGTGTTAAATTTCGTGCGCGGGCGCGCACAAAAACCTACATAGTAATTTTGTGTGTTCTTAAGTTGTGCCTGACAAACGCACAGTTTAAAATGTGTGTATGCAGGCAGTTTGCAGAGTATTGGTTTGGCGTTTTGGACACTGAAAACATGTTTAAAATCAATTAGTAACCAGCTCTCCCGGCTCCAAACTGCCGGTATGAAGTTTTCCTTTCGCTAAGGCAGCGATTTCCACCCGTTATAGGTCTATACATTAGACGAGCCGATTGTTGGTGACCATTCTCCCCGACATCTGAGCGAAATGGTAAGTCGATACGACATCTGTGACGGCAACGGTAGTCAACTATGTAATTGACATATTTTGTCCAAAATCCACTAAGTCAACTTTGAGCATTTTTTCGAAGGTTCTAACACATCTTTAGGTGTTATCTATGCGCCTATTGTACTCAGAATTTAATTCTCTATCGCCCTGTAGTAATGGTTTTTCGAATACTTTAAACTTCTACGATCTCGGAGAAGGCCCGAAACACTACAAACACGCCACAACACTACAGACAACTTACAACCCTTAATGTGAAAAAAACCATTGCCCCTACTGCAAATCTGAGAACGCCATGTTGTGGAGCGTGCAATTCTACGTGCCCATGATTTGGTTTCATCGCAATCGGTGACTTGAATTGAACACAGTAGACAATAATGTTAAGGTTGTACAGAGGGAACCACCGCAGCGATTTTTCATACCGACGCACTCTGACGAAACCAGCGTCTCGTAAAACGCGGGAACACCATTTCCTGTGAACGGATATTTTGCCGGGAATTTAGAGGCCTTCAGAATCAAGTCAGTACAAACTCGTCCTTATGAACAATGGAGAAAAAGTGCGCATGAAAGCAACCAATCCAGCCTCCACATGACGTACAATACGCCAAACCAAGTACACGCACTCAAAGTAGTTGCCAGGGTCGCTTGTCCAGTTCAGGCCACCAGTAGAAGACTTGACGATGTACTCCACGTATTCACAGGTAGCTTTGCAGCGGGGGCAGCTGGAGACGTTCAGTGGCTTACGTCCTACCGGCCACGTCGGAGCTGCGTAACAATATCAGAAATTAAGCCCTGCGATCCACTTGCAGTACGGTCACAGCATTCAGCTTCGCGTGGAAGGATCGACCAATGTGACCAAGGTACATATACATGAACTGAGGAAAGGTCACTTTGCGTAGGCTATCAAGAAAAATTTGACGAGTGGCTGTAAGAGTTTCCCCTGCATTAAAATATTTTTTAACCTACAAATCACTGAACTTACAAAAGAGTGCTGCTAGACAGGGAACGTCCAGTAGGTTGCACAACTTGCGATTCACTGAAATTTAATTCTTTCTTAAAATAAAGGGTTAGTAAACAGAAATCATAGGCAGTAGAACTGAGTCGGCAACTGAGTAATTTCAAGTTGGAAACAGTATCCGATTCACTCTGAATCCGTCCGCACTTATTCAGTTCCAACTTATTCAGTTTCAACTTTCTAGTTCGAAGCAGTCTAGTCAACTATAAAACACATCTTGAAGTCTGATGTTCTTACAGACATGCGGAACGGTGACTGGGAAGCAACCGCAAACCTCCATGGTCATGTTGGCCTTGCAGGAAGCCATGCAGTTCCCGAACGTGAAGTCCCGGTACATGGGCAGGTAGGTCTCGTTGGTAAATAGGCACTTGCGCTCACGGGGATCCAGGGAACGCCGCAGCCTGTCGGTGGCCTCTGTCACCTACAGTAAAATGACACGTGGTTAGTCGCGTCAGAATACACACCGTCAGACCCCCGACCTGTGGCTCATTTAGTTCTCAGTGAGGAAAGAGTGGGGAATCTGCAGAAACGCACCTCAGCGACGTACGAAATCAGGCTGATGGTGCCTGTTCCGATTACCTTCGTGTGGGCACTTTCATCGGGAAATTCAAGAGAACTGTGAAGTAACACCTGTAAAAATCACGCCCAATAAAATACTTAGCATCCCTTAAAGAAAAAGCAAAAATATTATTTCAATGAGATGCACGAGCTCCAGCCTGTCATAGGCTTCACCCGCGGCGTCCGCAAAAGGGGAAATTTTTGACTTTAGCCCAAACAGAAATAGCAGCTTGACGGAAAATATAGTCGTATAATATCAGTTTTCATGTACGTTCTTAGAAATAAATTGTTTTGCAAATTTTAGCTGTAACCCAAAAAAGTCCCAGGTGCTATCCAACCAGAATTTGCCAAAATTGGCTTCGAAAGCAAACTTTTAGTGTCCCTACATGTCCCTCACTAAAATATTATTGTTCCAGATGTTCAACTGTCAGTTATTTTTACTTTATATCCCATTTCTGACCTTAATGGCAAGGGAATGACAGTCAGAAGTTCAGTAACACGTCAAATCCGGAGAGTAGTATGTACAAGAATGGCAAACAATCATAGAGCAGAGCGTCCTTAGTTACCAACAGTGGCCAAGTGCGCATGCGCGTGGTAGTGCCAACCCTCGCGCTCCACCTTGTAGGGGCCAGCATACGGAATTAATTGTAAAGTACATAAATCGCTTTCACATTCTGCATGCCCATTAATGTTTGGGTTCTATTTAAGCTTATTAAAATTTCAATGTAACAAAAAAGTTAGTTTACGAATGTTGACAGGCTCACTCTGCAGAAAATAAGATTACCACCTTGACGTTTCCCTACCATGACCGAGTACGAAGGCACAATGGACGCGAAGTAGTCGCTGGGCTGCACATTAACTGCCACTGAGAGGCCGTCGGCCGAGCCGCACGCGGACAGGCGCTGCACGGGGGCCGTGCCCACGCAGCCGCCCCGCTGCCTCCTCGTCCTCGGTGGCCGAGAAAGGACATGCCGGAGGCCTTTTAAACGCTGCCTTAAACGAAAGATGAGGTTCCTGAAATTCACTCAAACTTAACTGCTAATGACGAACGGTAATAGTGGCTTTTGATGTGGATAGGATTGTCCACTTGATCGTCCACAACACTTTTGTGGAATCATTTGTTGCCTCTGTTGCAATGTGCTTTCTAAACATGACTTATTTGAAATTAAGAGTTAATGGACGGTTATGTTTTGACCAATCAGAACACATTGATGACAAGTGCACACTTAACTCCTTTGCACAGATTTTTAACGTCCTTTCATGCAAATTTGTCCACGCGATTGCGATTTTGGGCGATTCCGCACATAAATTTGAACGACAACTTGTTGCTTTCCGAAGAGATTCAGCATCTCAGACTCTGCCAAATGAGATTGACCTGCATTCTTATTAAAATTCGACGGCTGCAGTTTCATTCATGTATCACAAAATTCAGCCTTGAATTATTTTGTTTTAGTGTCATATTTTTAAAGTGTGCATGGAAGGGCAGTTTGGTCCCCAGATCCATGCGTCAGTGCAAGTGAAACACATTTCCAACTGCTTCCCCTGATGATTGTATCAACCCGTAAAGTGATGGTGACCTACGGGATGGTGTCTTGCTCTCTGTCGAGGTAGTTAAAACTGCAGCAGTAGCCGTGCGACGTGCGAACCTTGCGAAAGATGTCGGAACAGCGGGAGCACAGTTTCCTCTTCCATCGACACTTGACAAGAAGCTCGTCGCAAGAGGGCGATACCTGCCAAACACTCCGCGTTCCGTTATAGGATACTCTGTATTAAAATATTTATGTCTAAAAATTCAGTCTTTTTCATTTATTTTTTTTATTTTTCAAATTTGGTCTGACTTTGATCTTTAGAAACTACACTACGAACCTAAGTTTCTACTTATCACGCACTTACAAATGCATGCTTGCAAGTACACACTTACAAACGCATGCTTGTCCAAGCACGCACTTATAAATGCATGCTTGGCACGACCGTATAACTCCATGCTACGCATATGCAATCGTTAGTGTGTACTTGCCAAGCATGCATTTTGTAAGTGCGTGCTAGGCCAAGGATGCGTTTGTAAGTGTGTACTTGCAAACATGCATTTGTAAGTGCGTGCTATGTGCACAGTTAGGTTTCTATTGTAACGAATGGGTCCCGTTTGCCTCCACGTTGATCCACGCTCTAACGAATGTGACATTCTAATAAAACGAACGGGTCAAAGTTTACATAATCATTAATATGGCATCTCATTCATCGCATAACTGAAACGTTTTGCACAACACGTACCATCCACATGACTTGGTCGACGCTCATATTGTTCGCATCCAGAATCGCCTGCAGTCGCTCCAGGCTGCTCGTATTGACGGCTCGTGGCAAAATGATTTCCACTAATTGGGCCATGTCCTGCAGGACATCTTCTTGGGCAACACCGTCGGGCAGGCGCCTGAATCAGGAAAAAAACAAAGTCTTCCACCAAGACGCCCTGGACTTCAAAGACAAAGGATCAATATGCCCCCTGATCCCCTAGGTAGCCGTGTAAGACCCAGCCGCAAATCATTAACGATTCAATTCAGGGTCCAATCGACGTTGATGAAGGCAATGAATTCCTCGATTCGCCAGTGACACATGCTTTTAATTGATGTCGATTCGAGGCCGATTGATGGTCGGCAAAAGGAACGCTTTCCGGTCTGCCCAAGGTTCTAATGGTCTAAAACCCATAGGCCAATTTCTGTGAAAATTCAAAGTAAAAAGCGACTTTGATCCGCTTTGAGCCACTATCGAAAGCATCAACGTCGATTCGACCCCCAATCGAAAATAAATTTTCGGCTGGGAAGGTGGGCAAAACGCAACACTGAATCCCTGTGAAGGCAAAAGTGTTGCGCACAGCGCAATATTCCCCCCCCCCTTTTTTTCCAGGCCAGCTCTGGATCCGGCACTGCACGCACATGGCGGAGATGAGCTGCGCCGCCCTGGAGCGCAGCACCTTGTTGCTGGGGCACACGGTGACGGCGGGGACATGCACGCGCCACAGCGGGTGGTGGGTCGTGTCCACGGCCAGCAGCGTGCGGTGCGACTGGTTGAAGTCGTACGCGAACAGCATGGTCCAAATGGCAGCCACCATGGAGGCTGCCACCGCCACCATCCAGAACACCCTGCATCACACGAGGACCACGCATTCCAAATGCAGACAGTGTGACTTTCATTAAAGGTTCACTGTAATAGATGTAAAAACGTCGCATGGAAGTATTGGCCAATTTTTATTGAAAATCGAGATTGGGATTAGTACCCTGCCGGTCAAAAACTGTCCGCATCCAGTTAAAGCTTCAGAGATCTCGCATGCATTCAAAAAAAGCCTAGGAAGCATTTCTCTCGTAACTACAAAGGAAATGAAGGCATTGTTGACTTGCTTCGTACACTATTATGAAGAAATGCGTCGTATTGCGAAGGATTTTGCTTCATAATACGAAGCATTTCTTCGCAGATTCTATAATGCTTTCGTTTTACGAAGCGATGCTTTGCAGCCTTTTTTTGTGCAAGAGTCGTCAGACCAGTTGAGAGAAGTTGCAATATTCTTAAACCTTCCGGGGTCTGGTAAGATTCTTAGGAGATTTGGGACCTGACATTCTACGAGATCACCTGAGTTCTTTTTTCACAGGAGACAAATTCTTGAACAGTTCTTGCTATCAGGTCTGAGTGCTAACGGTTTCACTGTACGATCACACAATTCTTGCAAAATCTCGCGAAGGTATCGAAAATCTTTTCACCTAGCCTTAGCCATGCAATAATTGTAAGAAAGTTACAAAAGACCTTTTTTGTCTAGCAACAAATGCAGAGGATGCACTCTTAGTCTCATATGGACTTATTCTTCTCTTGCCTATCAAGTTTTATGAGCAGACATAAATTGTACTGTTTTCTCTTTACCTATGTACAATTTTCACCGTTTTTAAGATATGATTGTCAATAAATCATGTAGAAATCAAAAAGTACATTGCAATTGACAAAAAGTCAGGTTTAATGGACTAAATACCTAAATAAATGTAATGAACGACAACGTGCAATGTTAAAGAGAAAATAGTACATATTACGTTGGCACAAAAAACTTTTTCGCAAGAGATAAAAAGTCAATTAAAGTCTAAGAGTGTATACAGCCCGTGGAGGCTCGATCACTCAGCGCACCTCTCGACGCCGTGTTTCCCAGGCTGGGCGATGTACTTGTAGCCGTGCATGCCAGTCTGGAGGCAGAACTCTACGGCGTGTCGGCGCAGGGCGCCCTGACAGAACTTGGCGCCGTGATGGCGCTGCCTCGTGGCAGCTGCATCCATATTGTCCTGTAAATTTGTGCGATTCGGCCCCTCCATTATATCACTCTCAGACTCGTACCGAGTTTTTGTTTAATAACGTATTGATGTTTGTGCACATTAATAAGCTTATACGCATTTTTATTTGTTCTATTAACATTATCAATTTTGTCTTGACAAATCTGTTACGCTTTGTAACTTAATCCTTTTAATGTGCACAAACTTCAATGATTGTTAATAAAATGTCTATTAAAAGATGAGAGTGATCATTTGATACCGCTGTACCCTCGCTCCACTCCTCCCCCTCTCCCGCAACACTGTGTCAAAAAGTTACAGAGAATTCTGTGAACAACTTGTGCCAATTCTCCGTACCCTAAACCCAGTATTTTCCGTAGCCTCTTTACACTCTCAGACTCGTGTTGACTTTTTATTATATCTTGCCAAAAAGTTTTTCGTGCAAATGTGATAGTACTATTTTGTCTTTAGCTTTGCACGTTTTTGTCCATTAGGTAGAGTATTTAGTCCATTAAGCCTCACTTTTTGTCAATTGCAAAGTACTTTTTGATTTTTTTCATGATCTGTTGACAATTTCATCTTAATAACGATCAAAATTGTGCCCTAAAGAGAATATTGTCAATTTACGTTTGCTTAAAATGCTCCATAAGCAAGGGACAATAAGAGTCCATATGAGATTGAAAGTGTACCGTACACTGAAATTCAAAAGGTGAGACATCGCGTCATTTATGGAAATACAATAAGTATGACCGATGAAAAGGTCATATAAAAATGTATGATCGAAGAAAGGTCATACACGAATGTATGACCGAAAAACGGTCATATACAATTGTATGACCGAAATAAGGACAGACATTAGCTAGGCTGGCCCTCGTTTAGCTTGGGGATATATAAACCTTCATCGGTGATAAAAAAAGTATCACGCTCTTTCGGTCATACATTTGTGTATGAAGACTCCCAGTCTTCTCCGTGGTCTGCGGCGGGCATGTGGAGAAGCCTGGGTAAAAATAAGTAAGAGGTGACAGTTGGATTTTACCTCTCCGATTTGGCTGATTTTTGATGGGTGTTTTAGCGTCCTAGAGACATGTAATAAGCCGGAGTTTCAGGTCCGGCAAAAATGTATCGTCTAATCTGTAGCCATGTTTCTGTTTTTTGAGCTTTATCGACTTGAATTTGGGTATTTTGCCCTATGTCTTGGGTTTTCCAGCCAGTTAGTCAAGATATAGTTTTCCTGACGGAAAATGAGCCAAGGAAATCAAATCTGTGTCTTAAATTGAGATACGGCTCAAACTTAAGGAGATATTGCCCAGAAAAGTCCAAAAATTACCGATGAAGTCAATAATCTTGGGGAAATGGTAAAAAAAAAAAAACGTTTGAGAGGCTTTCCACGGGATTCAAAAAATAGGAAAAAGACTAAGGATTCCAATGAGCACAACCCCTATATTTTTCTGATGAAACGTTTCAGAATGGCAGAGTCTCACAGTTGGACGACTTTGTTTTTTCTTCAATCTTTTGTAACATTTTGACCCTGTAGGATTGTATCTTATCCCAGCATCCCATTGGCAATATCCCGTGACATCCAGGATCAGACAATTTTTATTCTACTTTTTTTTGAGAATGTTAAAAAGTTTTCTGAGGCATATTTTTCGCGTAACTTACTTTCGCAAATTTTTTGAAATTGAGTATCTTATCATGAGCAATTGTTGATTTTATTGATGCTGTCCCACTTGTTTCAAAAATTTCATCAGTTTTGCTTGATTTAGTGGAAACATTTGTCCATAGGAGCATCTACTGGGACGAGCCCCCGCGCGACAGCGGGTAGGCAACCCTCCTCGGCCGCCTGCCTGACGGGCCTGCCTATCTTGGGTTCTCACAGGCGCTGAACTTGAACTTAAACTTGAGAGGCTAGACGACAATTGGTCGTCCGCCATTTCGGACCCGGTAACTGCCATAATTGCATTGCACTGCATTACAGATCGTCCGTAAGGCGCTGCGCATACGAATTTTTTTGCATATTTTTGCATTGTGGTGTTCGCATCGTGTGACCTTGGATGCCTCGGGATATTGCCAATGGGATGTTGGGATAAGATAGAATCCTTCAGGGTCGAAATGTTAAAAAAGATTGAAGGAAAAACAAACTGTCCAACTTTGAGACTCTCCCATTTTTGAACGGTTCCTCAGAAAAATGTGGGGTTGTGCTCATTGGATTCCTTAGTTCATTAACTATTTTCCATACCCCATGGAAAGCATCTTAAACGATTTTTTGACCGTTTCCCCAAGATTTGGGACTTTTTCGGTAATATTTGGACGTTTTTAGCCTATATTTCCCAAAGTGTGAGTCTTAGCTAAATTTAAGACACAGATTTAGATTCCTCGGCTCATTTTACGTCAGAAAAACAATGTCTCGACCAATTGGCTGGAAAACCTAAGACATAGGGCAAAATACCCAAATTCAAGTCGAAAAAGACCAAAAAACAGAGTCATGGCTACAGGTTAGACAGTAAATTTTTGCCGGACCTCATACTCCGGCTTTTAACATGTCTCTAGGACACTAAAACACCCACCGAAAATCTTCCAAATTAGAGAGGTTAAATCCAACCCTGTCACCTCTTATTTAATTTTACTCCCTGCGAGTCGCACAGTGAATACTTGTCCTGAATTAATAGCTGCGCAGTCAATTATTCTCTCTTGGCTAGCCGGTCCTGGGGCTGTGCCGTGTCGCTGAGGCCCCGTGCGAAAACCACTGCTGCGCGACGGACGAGACACGCTGGAACTGAATACCTTAGCTCGGAGTCGAGTCCAGGGGCGCAGATGTTGTTGACGGCCGGCCGGACGTTGTACTTCCGTCCGCAGGCCGGCCAGTCCCTTCGCCCGCACCGTGCGCCGCGCCACCTGAGAATGGCCGGACCGGAGAACACCTGCGTCCAATGACCTTTGAGTACAGCAACGTCCAGTTGAGGGGAGAGCAGCGGCCGTGCGGAGCTGCTGCAGGGGGGGGGGGGGAAATCCTTTTTGCAAGGTGTTCTTGTGTGTGCATGCGCGCGCGGGTGGAAGGATCTGGTAATTCCACACCAACTTGAACACTCAAAAACCCAAAAACCCGACGTCGTCCGATTTCAACCAAATTTGTTGAATTGCCATCATTAAGTGTCTAGAATGACCCTCTAAATGGTTTCGGCCAATATCCATTAGTTTCGGAGTTATGACAACTCACCATTTTCGGTCATTTTCCAAGTTACAGAAGCTGCGTATAACAAAAGTGCCAATATCTCAGCTTAGAGTTGTGATCCTGTGCTCATTGGAAATGGAATAACATTATGCATTAAATTATGCTGATTTTAGGTTTACAGGTGTGAAACTGAAAATAAAAGGCTTAACCGATTAAATCCTTAACTTGAAAATGTCGTTCCCAAAATACGTCATTTAAAAATAAAAAAAAAATCAGCAAAAGGTCTTCTAGGACGTAAAGAGCTTCAAAAAGTATTTGAGTATTTCAGGATTTGTGGGGGAAAAGTGACAAAGTGTACCCTAGGAGTGCACTTTTTTCACTCTAAGCCCATTTAACGATAGTCCTGTTGTAGTCTGACTCCTCCACTAAATTCAAAACTTGAATTCCTATGCCCAGCCTTGGTTACTCTGTATGAAAGTAAATGATTTCATTCAGTCTGACCCCTTAGGGAAGTGATCAAATCACATCCCAGCGTAGAACTTAGCGAAGACAAATTGGCAATAAAATGTCAATTGGCATTTTGGAAAGTATTCTCTTTGCCTTATGTACCGTGAAACGGGGTAATTTCGGGCACCCGGGGTTTTTTCGGGCATCTCTGCCCGAAAGCATTGCGATGATGCTACCGACTTGCGGCGACCTCAGAGGCTTGTCCCGATGCGCGCATCGCAATTGCCACACTTAAAACCGTCGGATCATTCCTCTGGAGACCAAAACAGATACAATCTTTGCGAGATACAGTGACTTACGTATTTTACACTTTTTACCTAAAGTCAGAGTATGCGTGAAGACTTCGACTGGCAAGCCAAACCTGTTCACAAACGGTGCAAAAGGGTTTTTATTCCGATTTAAACATGTTTTGAGCATGCTGTGTCAAATTTACAATCACCTGCGGCAAATAGTTTGGTAAATAGGGGCTCAAAACGAAAAAATTGTTACTTTTGGGGGTAATTTCGGGCACTGAAGGGGGGGAGACCAGTCTAAATGCAAGGGTTGCACTTTGGCACAGTGGGAACACAAGAGCGGGCCTGAGTCCTAATGTTACATCAATAAGTTTGCGCTTTACCTCCACGGGGTGTGAGGTGCGAGGACCGAAGGCCCGAGAGACGGCCGCTGATTGGGCCAAGCCAGGTCTGGTGCGAGGGCCGAAGAAAGCCCGAGAAGAATCCGCCGGCAGGCCACGCTGGTATCGGCCCCTGTCGTACTGAATTGCCGGCGCAGCGAAGCGGAGCTGCCTACTCGGTTCGACGGAAGGGCGCGCCCTAGCTTGTTTACTTCGACCGTTCATCAAGTAGTGCACTACTCATTGCCTCAATGAACCCTTAAAACAGCTTGCCGAAGGCAAGCAGGAAGCACCGCAGGCCAAGGTAGGTGTAACGAGGTGTAACGCCAGGCGTGGATTGTCGAAACTGGCGCAGCATCGCGAAGCCTGTTACGACAAGACACGGTATGGCGTAAACCTACCTTGTTATAAAAAGAAATCAAAATATGAAGAGCTTTCTGTTTTTAAACCTTCTTTTGTTAATAACTCACGTTGGTTTGATGGACATCTATTTGCCTGCAATTACAGTGAACTACAGAGTCAGGACGACCGCCAGGTCATATATCACCACTTAACAAACGAGTCATTTTCACGTTTAGAATGTTACGGAAAAAACTCTTAGATGGCGGTGACAAGCGAAAATAATCAAAATGGTTCCGGTAGTTTTGTGCCAACCTGTAGCTTGCACCAACGCCACCTCTCGAAAGCAACGCTCTGTAATTGATAAACATTTACTGGCTTGGAGAACGGTTATTTTGATGGTGATCCCAACAGCATTATTCTACGTTTTCCGCGTTGTGCTACCTTTTCTTAACAACTTTGAAGATCCTGCTGTTGTCATCTTGGAACTGTGGTGACAAGAGGGATATGTTTTGAGTGTCGCGATTCAAGTCATTAAATCTTTTTAGAACTTCACAGAAATGCAGGTAATTAACAGTTACACTTTGCTTCGTGGTTCAGTTGATCGTTGTAACCTTTCTCTCAGGAAATGGATACATTTATACTGTAAGGGAAGTGAGGTTAGGTTCGCATTGTGAATGGTTATATTTTTTTCCAAAACGTTAGGTTAGTTTTCTTTCACAGACACTTCGAGGGTTTTTTTTTTTTTTACCAATGCAATAATATTTTTTAATTTCAGGCTCATTGGCTGAGCGATTTGCGAAGCCAGTTACTTCACTAGGGCTGGAAAGTTTTGTCTGTCCGCGCGTGTGAGCGTGCGTCTGTCTGTGTGTCAGCACTACTCCTCCTGAACGCTTCGGCCAATCTGTCTGAGATTTTGCAGGGTTATTAGGTATGTCCTTAGCTCGCCACACGCAAAAATTCAGCTTTCTATCTCATTCCATCCAGTCGTACTAACGAAAAAACACTATAAAAACGGCAGAAAAAGTGCAACTTTTTAGTGACTTTATACTTTAGAGACATTTTTACATGGTTTCGTATGTTTTTGAAGGTGCTGATGACGAAAATAAAATCAATTTCGACCCCTGACCAAAATTTTAACTGCGAATTGGCTTCCTCGGCCCGAATTCACTACCATAATCAACTTTGACCTTTCATCCAAAAAAAAAAAAGAGGGACGACCGACAAGAAAACACTACTGCAGATTTCGGTAGGTCTCGGCAAGACCTTTTCAAAGAGGGGTCGGAAGGGGGTCCAGGAGCCCAACTTTATCAGTTAGCCGAATCCGGATCGAATTGAATCCGAATCGAATCGAATGTCCCTACTTCGAATCCCTTTCGAATCGAAGCAACAAATATGGTTCAGTGAACGCAATATTGCACAAATTTTCAAGTCGAGGGAAAAATGTTCTGAAAATCACAAAATGACTAAATAAGGACTGATGTGGAAGTGCTTTGCGTCACTTTTCAGGGTGATAGACAAAACTTGGTAAACATGAGCGCACTGCGCACGCTCAACATTTAAGTCCGAACGGGTGGTGTTCGGTTTTCTCGAATCACCTAAATCTTAAACTAAGCTAAGTGATAACAAAAAAAGGATCCTTATTCCAATTTTTGATTGAGTTACGTTAATTTCCGTTTGTTCAAGAAATTGTGGCCCTTGCTCGGAAAATTCGGAGAAAATACCAGAAAACCTTCAAAAATGCAGAAAGCAGGCCCATGGGGCCGCGGGGCTTACGTCGCCGTCTGCTACTTTGCCACCTAGCCAGCATACAGCATCCTGGCCAAAATACAATTTGAGACACTTGTCAAGGTCGGATCGGCTCCAAATATGAACATTTTATTCTTGAAAACCCAGCGATGTCGCAGAGTTGAAAAAAGGTAATGTTGTGCCGGCCGAATTTCTTGAACAAACGGAAATTGCCGTAACTTAATCAAAAGTTGGACTTTTGGGACATTTTTTTATCACTTTGCTTGGTTTTACGTTGCCTACACGTTCCGCTGATCAGATTGTTCGAAAAGTGGCCGCAAGACCTTTGACAAAGTTTATTCGAAGGACATTTTAGGGTGCAACCAATGGCGAGAAAGGCGTGTACATATGTCGAAGGGGTTTCGCAGCGTCGACGACCTGAAACGTTTCTCACACCCTCAGACTCGTATTGACTTTTTATCTCTTGCCAAAAAGTTTCTTGTGCAAACGTAATACTACTATTTACTCTTTAGCTTTGCACGTTTTTGTTCATTGTACAGCGTATTTAGTCCATTAAACCTCACTTTTTATAAATTGCTATGTACGTTTGCTCAAAAAGCTCCATAAGCAAGGGACAAAAAAGTCCACATGAGACTGAGATTGCATATGTACGGTACGGTGTCCAGTCGCTCCGACTACGGGAGTCGCGCCAGTGGCACCTGACACACCGTCATGGCTCCATGGCGTGACGCGGCTGGAGTCCGGCGGCCGCAGTCCAGGCTCCAGTGGACCGGGCGTGCCTGGAACGTGGCGCGGCAGGCTCGTGGCCTGCGCGTGTAGGGGGCAAGGCAGGGCGGGGCGTGGCGGGGCGTGGCAGCCCAAGGCGCGGCCGCCGGCGTGGCGAGTTCAAGAGGCAGCCTGGCTCCTCCCCTCGCCGCTTGCATCTGGCCGGCGGGCATTGCGGCGCCGCGGAGCAGTCCGAGACCAACGAGGAGCATTCCCACTCCCACCGACCGGTGTCCGAAAACCCAAAACGCGCGCGCGCGGACCCCGTTTCCAGCTTCCAGGCAGGCTCCGGGCGGGCGCAGTGCGCGCGCTGCGTGCGTGCGTGGGCGCTCGGCGCGGCAGACGGCCCGACGTTGGGACGTTCACTGCTAGTGTGCAAGTGACTTATCGGGACATTCAATGTTCTTAGACCCGGGCATGGACATGGACCAGCTGCCAATCGAGTGGGACAGGCTGGTCCACAAGCACTGCAATTCCATTGGTAAGTTTGCTTGCCACTCCAGTGGCGCTCCGTTTTGAATGCCAAAATTTGGCATTCTGGGCCGGATTGGCCTTTTGAAATGCCAAAATTTGGCGTTCAAGTTCGCCGGAATGCCAAATTTTGGCATTCGACGAGGCCAATCCGGGCCCAGAAGGCCAAATTTTGGCATTCAAAACGCGCGCCACTGGAGTGGGAAGCAAACTTACCAATCGCATTGCAGTGAGGACTGGCGGCTGTATTTCGGCGGGACCATTCCAACCAGCGCAGAGGCGTTTTGGACCGGCGTCGTGGAGTACGACGAAGTTCACCCAGCAGATGACAAGAGATTCGCCAACCTAGCCAATTTCGCACTCCGGGCCCTCAGCATACCCATTTCAAATGCAGTTGTCGAAAGAGCCTTTTCATTCATGAATGCCGTAAAGATTAAGTCCAGGAACAGGATCGACACTGCAATGCTTGTGGGCATCCTGCGGCTACGCGTGAGGTTCAGCGGAAGTGGCTGCTGTTTAAATTTCGTACCTACTCAACGTATGTTCGAACTTTTTACGGCAGCCATGTACGAGGCACCCACGCGTAGCGCGCAGGATGAAACCATAGTTAACGCAGAGGAGACTCTGACCGACCCTGTGCGCCATGGCAGCCGACAACGACCAGTGGTGGGACGAATAAAAAAAAATACGATTTCAAGAAATCCTGGTAGTCACGAAGTTAATTTTATATTTATGTTCTGGTTTAACAAAGATAGCTAAGGCTAGGACTGCGTTGTGTTTAGTTCTGTTTGTGTTTGGCAGACCATTATAAATAATACTAAAACTTACGTAAAGACCAGCTGCGTATCAATTTGTGTCAAAAACAGACATTTAAGACAGTCTCATAATACCTGAAGGACAAGTTATTCACAGAAACGTGCAGTAAAATAGTCCAGTTCACCCAGCTTCAAGGTTAGAAAAAAAGCACAGCCCCCGTGTCCAGATCGTTTCGTCTTAGATTCAGAAGTACCATCAAACCTCGCTACAAGGTGCAGCTACACGCCCACTCTTTTCGAAAAGGGACATATAGTCACACTCAAACTACGTTAGGAATAGTTTTTTCACAAATGCATTTGCACAGGCACGCAGTTTAATGTCCTATTTCACTCCGATTCAAAGAGTTTGGAACATTAAGGGTTGGTATTTCTGAAAACAACAGGGCCTGCGCGCAGCGGCGCGGGACACTCTGGCCAACAATCACCGACCGACCGGCCGATCCAAATGGCCACGTTCGAAAACAACGTCTATACCATTGTTGGAGCTCTTCTAGCTGCAGTAAAAGACAATTTTGATTCGAACGCGCTTTTTTAAGGGAGCGAGCGTTTTTGGTGTAAGCTGTATAGAGGGGAAAAGGAGCGCTGCTATTGGTCGGATTCCATTTCCGGTGGCCTGGCTCCCCATTCTCCCTCTTGTTTTTCGCTGACGAGTCGAGTTTTGCCATGGAAACGGCGATTTCAACTTAAAATTTCTCAAAATGGGCCAAACACTTTTCGACCACGTTTCGACACTGAAATCAGGGCACAAAGTTCTACCACTCTGCCAAGTCTCATTAAAATCGTATAGAAAATTTCGGATTTGCATAAGTGGCCAGACTGACCCTCGTGAGGCTATAAGGCTACTTCGTGTCGTGCCTAAAAAACACAAAAATTTGGTTTGCATGTTTACTGGATAGGGGACAGACAGTAGCCGAATGCCTGACATTCGGGGGAAAACCAAAACAAAACCCGCCGCGAGTTGTCAGAAATTCCAAGTTGGGGGAAAACTGTAAGCAAGCAGACAGACAAAGAGCTGCGTGAAGTTGGCATAGCCACCTGACGCACAAATAAAAAGCTATATACCAATAATTTGAGCGTAATTTGAGCGTTCGAATGGCCATAGGTATATAATTTGTGCGTCAAAAATAAAGCCTGTATCTAGAATTGTTTATTGGTGATGCCAATTTCACGCCGGCATAGCCATTTGACGCACAAATAAAAAGCTATACACCAATAATTTGAGCGTAATTTGAGCGTTCTAATGGCCATGGGTACATAATTTGTGCGTCAAAAATAAAGCCTGTATCTAGAATTGTTCATTGGTGATGCCAATTCACGCCGGCATAGCCACTTGACGCACAAATAAAAAGCTGTACACCAATAATTTGAGCATAATTTGAGCGTTCTTATGGCCATGGGTACATAAATTGTGCGTCAAAAATAAAGCCTGTATCTGTGATGTCCATCAACATTTTTAGATACAGGCTTTATTTTTGACGCACAAATTATGTCCCCATGGCAATTCGAACGCTCAAATTACGCTCAAATTATTGGTGTATAGCTTTTTAATTGTGCGTCTAGTGGCTATGCCGGCGTGAAATTGGCATCACCAATAAACAATTCTAGATACAGGCTTTATTTTTGACGCACAAATTATGTACCCATGGCCATTCGAACGCTCAAATTATGCTCAAATTGTTGGTGTATAGCTTTTTAATTGTGCGTCAAGTGGCTTTGCCGGCGTGAAATTGGCATCACCAATAAACAAATCTAGATACAGGCTTTATTTTTGACGCACAAATTATGTACCTATGGCCATTCGAACGCTCAAATTACGCTCAAATAATTGGTGTATAGCTTTTTATTTGTGCGTCAAGTGGCTATGCCGGCGTGAAATTGGCATCACCAATAAACAATTCTAGATACAGGCTTTATTTTTGACGCACAAATTATATACCTATGGCCATTCGAACGCTCAAATTACGCTCAAATTATTGGTATATAGCTTTTTATTTGTGCGTCAAGTGGCTATGCCAACTTCACGCAGCTCAGACAAAGGCAAAAACAAAGTTAAATTTAAATGTCTCCTTTTTGTAACAGAAGCCTCCTCAAGTATTGACTCCTCATTTTGACCCCAGACCCACTTACGAATCCCGGTAGGGTCAAATGCGACCAAAATTTTTCCTTTTTGACCCCGAACTGGACCCAGGCGGTCGAGTGCCGTTTCCGTCACATACGACCCTAATCTTTATTTCGAGGTAGACATGGTTTCATACGTTAAGGGTGCTGATGACGAAAGTAACATCTATTTAGTTTCCGACAGAGATTCGCATCACTATGGGCTAAAATACGACAGCAATTGCGAATGTTTCAAATGTACGGGACGGGCCAAAGTTGCCGATTGGTATCGCCACTTTCCCTGTTATCTTAATACCCGGCAATACAGCGGCAGCTGCCGCCACTGCCGGCCGGCCGCTGGCTGGGACCGGCGAACGCGTCTGTCTGTCCGTCGTTAGACGCATCGGATCGCCCGCCCGTTACGGGCCTCTACAGCTCAGGGCAGAGGGTTGCAGTAAACCGCCCGGAACCACGCCGCGCAGTGGGCTAGAAGACCGGCGCGGGCGGCCAATGGATTCCTCGTTCGGAGAGCAATCGATTGGTGGGGTCACACGTTCGGCTCGAGTCCCATCTTAGCCACTCTGGAGCTCAAAACGCGTCCGGGATTTCAACAACCGCCTCCGCGCACTGTGCGCCACTTCGGTGACGAGGCTTCTCCGTTTGCGGCGGGCAAGGGCAGGGACGGGGGCGAGCCGTGCGCTGCGCTGGGCTCGCGCGGCCCGGGAGGGACGTGACCCCGCGGACCGCTACTCCGATGCAGCTGACTAAGGTAGCTCTTATTTTCTCTTTAGCAGATGATACATTTATGTACACAGCTATTCGCAAAAACAATAACAGAAATTAAAATTATAAATGTATCATAATGCTTGTATACTCTCGTGTCGTGTACGGGGACAGCGAGCGCGTGGATGGCTCGCCAAGAATTATGGTGCGGAGGGGGCTTCGGCTCGCCCTTGCCCGCGCCCCCGCCGCTACCCTAGTCTTATTTGGTATCATTTTTCTCGTCGGAACGTGAGGATGCAGAATTCGGCATCTATTCAACTATTTAACTGATACCCGCAAAAGTTCGCATTGGTACTAGGGCGGAACGGATGCGCGGCATCTGGTTACAAGTGGCGCGGAGTGCTGCGCTGCGCCGCGCTGCTCTTGTTTGTTTATGTTGGAGTGTCGACTGACGAAGCTCGGCTGCTTATCGTGACCGGACGCTGCGCCGAGGCTTGAGTGTCAAGTGCGGGACGCTGCGCCGATGCCGCGCTAGTACAGAAAACAACTTTTACGGGTATTGAGTATTCATGTGATAGGCCATCATATTGTGCATCCGCGCGTTGAAACAAAGAGAATGATACCCAACACAAGTGGTATTAGGCATATCATTGTGGACACACATGCGTAGACATGAATACATCAAACACAATTAGAAAATTAAAATTATATTTGTTTCTTAATTAAATGATAAACAAACATACATTGTAATAAACATTAGTATCATCTGCTTTCACGTTAGCGTTAACGTTTTTTTTATCTAGGAAAGGACGTGAGAGAGAGGCAATGTGAACATCACCATGAGATTATCCAAGAACCCAGCTTTGGCAACAATGGTGAGTAATGTTGACTTTGTTTGTGGCGACCCTTGCCACAGGCGCCTGCCTGGTCAGGCAACCCCTCGTGTGCGGCTGTCTATGTGGTTGCCTCCCCGTCCATTACCATTACCATTAAGGGCTAGACCACCCTTGATCCCCCGAGGCCCAGGCCCACGCCGCCATCGCCGCCGAGAGGGCGGCTGCCCCGGCGCAGCCACTAAGACCCACTCGCGATGCCCCAGCCCGGGACGGCGGAGGCGCTGCGAACTCGATTCAGACTCAGAAACGACGTAAGTTACTTAGCCGAGGGCCAAGGCACAATTAATACTCTTGTGTGTCTGGGTGGTGGGTGGGGGCTGGAGGGGTGGCTCAGGGGTAAAGGTAGGCAACAGAGTGGAAGGGTTTTATTGGAGAAGTTGGGGTGCGCGTGCGCGAGTACTGGTCGCGGCGCCAGGCCGCATCAGGACCCGTCGTTTTCCGGGGCTTGGGGGTCCGAAAATGGCCGCTCGGCTCGGCCGGCTCACTGGGGATGACCAGATGATCAGTGTCGGGAGCCAGCTTCCCTACAATACAGAGAATAGCAATTTCACCAAACCCTAATTGTCTTCTTGTTCCTTCTTTGCCAACAGTTTCTTCAAGCATCCCTCGGTGAAACTAAAGGGTGTTCCTACGCATTTTGTGAAGCGTACAGTCTGCCCGCCCATCTTGGTCCGACATTACAACTGTAACCCATTCTAAGTCAGAATCTTTTTCGGATTTTTCTCTGAGATTTATGCTCTCAGAGTTATTTTTGGTCGTCTTCTTTTCGGAGGGTAACCTAACCCTAAGTCTCTCAAGGGGCCGAAGTCACCACCCCTAACCTAACCTACCCTGGATCCGCCCCTTGGTGAGACATTGTAACCCCTCCCCGGCCTCTTGTGTGGGGCTAACCCAACCTAAGTCAGGCCGGATATTGTCACATGCTCTAACCTAACACGTTTAAACGTGTTTTGTGGGAAATTGT
This sequence comes from Stenchaetothrips biformis, assembly GCA_030522485.1. Taxonomy (NCBI): domain Eukaryota; kingdom Metazoa; phylum Arthropoda; class Insecta; order Thysanoptera; family Thripidae; genus Stenchaetothrips; species Stenchaetothrips biformis. The sequence goes on from CM060089.1 coordinate 19,897,692, forward strand.
TGCGGGTCTGCCTGGATGCGCCCCTGGGTGTGACGTTATCGCGGGTCTACTGGACGGGCGTAAGTCCGTGTCCGGGACGCAGGTTTGTACCTGTCCGCCGGCGCCTCGGTCGCACCTGGCGCAGCCACGCTCGCACGCACGCCAGTGCGTTCCACCGCCTCGTTTTGAATGCCACCCGTCCGCCGCGCCGCCTCGTTTTGAATGCCGCCCGCCACGCCGCTAGCGCCACCAGCGCGCTCTATCGGCCCGTGTGGAAATATCGCGCAAGAGCAAACGGATCCTGACCAGCATCTCCCTAGCGGCCGGTGTCTCGTTTATAGTGTTTTCTACAAGAGCCCCGAAAAATTCTTGAGTTTTCCAGAGAAGCCCAGAAAATTCCTAGTGATTTTAAGAAATGGCCAGAAAATGTCTAGTGTTTTCTGAAAATGCCAAAAAAATTCTTGAGTTTTCTAGAAAAAACTTGTTGTGTACATGAAAATTTTTTTCCGTCCAACAATTTTTTTATGTACCAAAATTTTTTTGTGTACAAAAAAGTCTTTTTCGTGCTCAAAACAGTTTTTCTTGTGCAAAACTTTTTCTTTGCCACATTTTTTCTTGTTGAACGTTATTCGTTGTACAGGTTGTCCCGGATACATACAGGGCAGTCAGTTGGGCTGCCTATCCACCCGTCCACAGGCGCGCGGCCGCCCGGCACCGCTCGTGACGCTCCGCCACGCCGCGTTTCGCCGGAGTGGGCTGGGTGGAGGAAGGGGGAGGTGGCGGAAGGGGTAGCCAGCGTTGCTGCGTCGTCTGCTGCGTTGCGTCCGTCGGGCCGCTCTTAGTCCGAGCGAAAGCGGGGTAAGGAGGAAACGCCACTCGTCGTCCCAATGGTAAACAATGGGGTGGGGAGACAGCGAGGGAAGGGGGCTTGCCCGGGCGTTCGTTCGAGGCACGCTCGGTCCATAGTCTGTTTCGTTTCGCATTGTGGTTACGATGGCGCAACCTAATGAGGCAGCGCAGCCCTATTCGAACGACGAGTTAGTAGATATGATATTGATTTATGGAGAATGTTTGAGAAATGAAAGGAATGCAGCACGGCTCTATGCTGAGCGATTCCCAAACAGACGGCTGCCTCACCACGGTTATTTTGGGAATCTGGAGGAAGAAGACAGCCAATCAATCGACGCCGAAAGGCTCAAGAGGATATCGATGATGTTCTGGCCGCGGTTGAAGAGAATCGTCACACCACTTAATTGCCCCCGAAATAATTCATATAGGCGACGTGGTCAAAGTTTCGAAAACCATTCCCGTTGCAGTCCTTCCCTTTCGGCCATATTCCACGTAGTGTTGGCTGTACAGAAAACAATACTGTATTTAATGTTGAAAGCAAGCCACTGGGTACAGTTGTTGTCAGGACCATAATGAACGATTTTGGCCGTTGTGAATTTGGATGCATCCCTTAGGGGGCGATTTTTTTTGCGGGGGGGTAAACTATCCCTAAAACCGACATAGTGCTATCGTTATTCAATTTTGACCGCCGAGGGGTCGTTTCCGCATGATTCGAGGTCGCTCAGTTCAAATTTCAAGTTATTTTCTATGGCCGGTCTCAAATTTTTTTATATTTGAGGTCATTTGGGCGTTTTTTGAACCTAAATGAGAAAAAATTAAACATGAATTTCAAAGCGATTGGAGGTCAATTTCCACTTATTCGAGGGCGCTGAATTCAAAACTGTCATCGGTATTACATTTTTCGAAAAATTTGAGGGAAAAACCTCCCTCTTCCCCAATTTTTTTAACGAAAATTTCGAGTTTGGTGTCGTTTATGACTGATTCGGCACCGCTTAGAATACATGCTCCGTTTTGGCGGGAATTCGATCACTGCGAAGTCGTGACAAGTTCAAACTTGTTCGCACACAAGTATAACGGTTTTATTGGGCTCAATCGCTGTGCGCCCGCGGCCCAACTGCAACCATCCCTGGCAATGCGAAATAAGGGGGGGGGGGGGCGGGAAATCAAAGGTTGCCTTAACAGGAATTGCATGATACTTTTTGTCTCGCCGCTGAGAAAAAACGAAGTATGTAATGTGCCGGTAGGAGCAACGACGTCAGCCCGAACGACTGTGCTGATGCTGTGTCTGGCAGTCGGCAAAGGTTGGCAGGTCCAGGACCCTGGACATCGCCGCAAAAGACCAAGGTGAAGTGTCCCCGCGGGGGTGCAGCGTCGGCTTACATACGCACACCACGGCAGGCCACTACGCTGGACTGAGACAGACGGGAAGGGGCGCGCGGTCAGAGCCCGGGCAGACCGTCGTCATGAACGTAACGCAACGACGCACTATCGGTGTGATGGTCTTCCCCCGGGTCCGGCTCCGCGTCACCCTCGTGCCAAGGCCCAGGCACAGTGTTGCGCCGCGAGCACGCCCTCGCCCACTTGCTTCCCTACACGAGCTTAGCCCTTGCGTTGTTGCCACCTCCAACGCCGTTACCGGGAAGCAGGTGTTGGATAGACTGAACCCGCCTTGGCCGCGCACAGGGCACTTCTCCACGTTCTACACTCTCGGACTCGTATTGACTTTTTATCTCTTGCCAAAAAGTTTTTTGTGCAAGCGTAATATGTACTATTTTCTATTTAGCTTTGCACGTTTTTCTCCATTATATAGGGTATTTAGTCCATTAAACCTCACTTTTTGTCGATTGCAATGCACTTTTTGATTTCTACATAATCTATTGACAATTTCATCTTAAAACACTGTGATTCCAAACGCTATGAACATAGCGCGTATGGTGCAATGCATTGAGACATCGCGCCACACGTGCAATGCCATAGTCACATTGCACCTTACGTGCGATGCGTCCCGAAAATGTCCTATGCTAGTGCATAGGAAGGCGTTGCACCACACGTGCGATGCAAAAGCATAGCGCCAATTGGCGCGATGAAAACGGCTTCAAACGCATAGCGCCAATTGGCGCTATATTCATAGCGTTTGGATTCTCAGTGAAACGATCAAAATTGTGCATAGCTAAAGAGAAAATAGTACAATTTACGTTTGCTCAAAAAGCTCCATAAGCCAGAGATAAAAAAGTTCATATGAGACTGAGAGTGTAGCGTCTGCCCTTCATTCGTTGGGCAGGAATTGCGCATCGAAGCTTATTATTTGCCGTCTCGTCTCAGCGGCGAGACAAAAAGTATCATGTGGTTCCTGTTAAGGCAACCTTTGATTTTACCCCCCACCCTCTCTCTCTCTCTCTCTCTCTCTCTCTCTCTCTCTCTCTCTCTCTCTCTCTCTCTCTCTCTCTCTCTCTCTCCGGTCCCTTTTTGGACTCACCTCTGTAAGACGACACTCGTGCGAGGGACCCAACCATCATGCATGATGCACGATATCGACAATGCAGTGGCGCAGTGGGGCCAATGTCGTGTTTATCGGAGAGCGTGAATTCAAATTTCCCGCGCCGACCACTAACGAGCTCATCCGGGGCCCTGACTGGTGAATTTCTGCAAAATTTCTGAAAATTGGTGCAACGGCCATGTTTTGCACATTAACTTTGGCACAGTGTGAACACAAGAGCAGGCCTAAGTCCTGATGTTACATCAATAGGTTTGCGCTTTACCTCCACGGGGTGTGAGGTGCACTCTCAGACTCGTATTGACTTTTTATCTCTTGCCAAAAAGTTTTTTGTGCAAACGTAATATGTACTATTTTCTTTTTAGCTTTGCACGTTTTTGTCCATTATATAGGGTATTTGGTCCATTAAACCTAACTTTTTGTTAATTGCAATGTACTTTTTGATTTCTACATGAACTATTGACAATTTCATCTTAAAAACGATCAAAATTGTGCATAGCTAAAGAGAAAATAGTACAATTTACGTTTGCTCAAAAAGCTCCATAAGCAAGAGACATAAAAGTCCATATGGGACTGAGAGTGTGGTAATAAGAGGATGATACCTTTGTCATACTATTTGTATAATTGGGGGGTTGAGGGGGGGGGGGTAACACTGTCGACTGTCAGGGTCCTAACAGGGTGCTTCGCTTAGCTCAGCAAAAAAACAAACCAACGTAACTTCGGAGGGCGATATCTAAGAAAATATTGGTTGTGGGTCAAATCCGAGACCAGTTTTGTACTAGCCAGGGGAAGGCCTTCGGCCTTGATGCTGAGCTGGCTTTTTTCGCAGATGCAAATGCATGTCGGCCTAGCTGCACCTATAGAGCTTGGCCTATGAAGCTTGGCCTATGGACTTTGGCCAGTGGAGCTTGGCTTATGGAGTTGGACCTATGCATACATATATGAATATGAATATATGAATATATGAACGTGCGATTTTCAGGGTTTCAGGGAATACCCCCTGTAACCACTCATTTCACCTTTTTTACCAAATTGTCCTAACGGCCGCACTCGACATCAAACTGGACGCCCTCTAGGCCGCACCAAAATGAAAAAAATTATGGAATTCTCCTTTTTCTGAAAAAGGATGATGAGAAACGGCTCTGTACTAAAGTTGAGCGTTCTGCGATGACGGCAACCCGAAGCAACGGAAGCTCAAAGTTTCCGGTAGCGCAGGTTGCCCACCGTCACCCGTACGTTCGCGCGACCCTCGCGCCGCGCCGGTGCGGTCGTCAGAGGCAAGTGAGGTTTGGCGTGAGCCGAGGGGTCAGCACGACACCCTCAGCATGCAGGCTAGGACTGGCCTGGGCAGATAGGCTGAAAAATCTGCCGTGGCCCGCGGCGGCCGGTCGGTGGCCCGCAGCCAGTCTGTGGGGCCTGCGAGGCCCTACGACTGGTTTCGGGCCAAGGGTCGCGAGGCTCGTGTAGCCCGCTAGGCCTACGAATGGCACCAAACCATCGATATAAAATGCTCTACACAAACCTCAGTACAATAGCAGAATTTAAGAACGAAGTTATCGAATCGTAACATTGAACAGGGTGCAACTACTGCTAAATTGACCAGGTTACTTCTCTATAATGCATGAATAAAAATAGTTTTAATATTTTAAACCTAGTTTGTCTCTCTGAAGTTCAATGCCCATTTTAACGTAGCAACATTAGGGGGGGAGGGGGTAGGAAGGATCATATGATGCCTTTGCGGTCTTATCCGCCGGGGCCATTTGGGGGCCAGTCCTAGCCTGTCAGCATGGTCCGAGCGCGGCCGGGCGCGACCCCGCGAGTATGCCTCGGAAAAACAATATTTTCCGTTTTGTGAAAATTGGAAGAATTGTACGGCGGGCGCGGCAAGTCACGCCGAAGCAGCACCATACTGGCCAAGTGTCCACAAGAGTTTAGCAGGATGCATGACCCACATCCCTCTGAAAGCGCAGGAACAATGCCGCGCGCGTCCGGGACCCGTTCAAACGGAGCTCGGGAAGGCGCAACGACTTGCGTTGCGTAGTTAGCGCGGTCACCACTTCCTCTAATACACGCCTCCACAAAGGGGCGTTCGTGGAGATAGAAAAAATTTGGGTGGCCCTTTAATGTACTTTTGTTGCCGGCGCCACATTTTTGAACTACTAGTGAAACTTCTGTTCGAGAAATTAGTCGTGACGTTGGTGTCGGTGGCGCATGGGCAATTCCATCGAAACTAATTTCTTTGGTGCGGCCTAATGGCCGGTACCTCAATCAGATTTTTCTGATAATTTTTAACATTTTTTAAATACAAAAACTGATACAAACTGGTACAGTTTTACAAACCACCCCCTACACTGTTATTCTACTTGCGATGCAGACCGTATTTTCAGCGCAATACAAATTTTAGCGCGCAGTGCAGTTTTATAACAAAACTTGTCTCAAGTAATACAAAGCTAGCTGATTATTATCACAAAACTTTTTTCGTTCCATTAAACATTTTAGGTCACAACAGTACTAAGACGTGACAAAAATCACCAGAAAATACGAAGACGCAAAAACACAAAGCTTTATAATACAACTGCACCGAGTTTTCTTGTCATTCAAAAGAAGCTTCGTAATAGAGAAGTCGATCGTAGTAGAACTTTTCAGTTATCGTAGTGTTTAACATGCGATTAAAACCTTCCCCGAGGTGAAATGCTCTGCGTGCAATTGCGTGCGTCTTGCGTGCGTTTTGCGTGCATCTGCGTGCATTTGTGCGTGCTGAGTGCGTGCTCAGTGCGGGCGTATGCGTGCAAATGCGTGCACAGCGCGTGCAAATGCGTGCGCGCCTCCGCTCTCGTGCGTGCGATTGCGTGCGAAGTCGTATCGGACACGGCGCCGGCCTGTTTGAGCGCCTGGAAGGTACGCAACCACTCTGAACGGGAAGTGTTCTGGTTGCATAGCGACAGGCTGATCGTACGAGCCGAGGCGTGTGGAGCCGAGCCGGGGAAGCGGAGCGTCGCGCCGCCCAGCTGATTCCACCCCCCTCCCTTCTCCTCTTACCCACCTCGCGTCTGCAAGTGCATGTTTACATTTTTGATTTTCACTATTGTTTTCCTATTCTGTCTTTGGTTTCTTGAGGCATTGAATGTTGCTTGGCGCCGACTGACAAGGCATTTAGTTGTGTTTCAATGGTGTGCTAAGCTAATGCATTCGCTTCTGCTTTCAGGCTTCCAGCATCTGCATGTGGTGTATTGTTAGACAGGTTAGCAGACCATTCTTCCTCACAGCTGGAAAGATAGCAACTCCTTCCCATGTCCACCTTTGCCAGGCAAGCATAAGGTTTGTGCCAAATGAGTTTTTCTTATCTGGTGCATCCAAATTTTCACCCGCTCCTTCTTCCCGCACTAATTCAAAGTCGCCCCCTCCTACATTCCATGATGTTCACCACTTCCAACAGTTTTATTTTGAGGTGCAATGATTCCACTTTGACCCCGTGTTTCAGTTTCCAACCCTTGGTCCCAAGCTCTGTCCGAGTATGTCTGTTGGCGTTCTGCGTGCAGCATTTGTTTAGCTCATGAGTATTTTTGTTGCAATCAACACTGAAAGTTTAAAATATATATTAAATAAGGTATTGAGTATCTTGAGCTTTCATCGACCTTTTCATGCACTTTCATTAATTGGTGCAATAACGATCTTGCTCGTGGAAATATTCTGAAAGCTATATTGTTTCAACCAAACACTGTTTCATGGATTGGCTCTCGAAAAACAAGCAGAGGGTTCTCAAAGCAAAATAATGCAATTGTATTTACTGAGTTTTTGTTTGTCATTAGGTTTACATTACAGTTGGCAGATGACAATATGTAACAAAAGATCTACTCCCCTACTACTACTACTACTACTACTACTACTACTACTACTACTACTACTACTACTACTACTACTACTACTACTACTACTACTACTACTACTACTATACTACTACTACTACTACTACTACTACTACTACTACTACTATACTACTACTACTACTACTACTACTACTACTACTACTACTACTACTACTACTACTACTACTACTACTACTACATCTTTAAATCAGTGAAATCACTCTAGCTGTATTAAATACGTTTAAAATGAAAAGTTGTGTGTTGAAATCATAACATTTATAAATGCTTTATATGTTAATTTTATGTTTTAGTTTATATGTTGCTTCAGATACGAGTGTCTCTGGGCGTACCCTTGACTGAATGTCATGACTTATTTCTAGTAGTAAGTCGATGGGTGTGCGAAATGTGGACGCCCGCGGTACACAAGGTTATGTTTGAGTCGGTGTCTGGATTTCACGGACTTACTGACTACATATCGCAACTAAATAGATATGACATTCAGTCAAGGGTACGCCCAACGACATGCAGCATCGCCCGACGCGGTTAGTTTTGGATGTCATATACCTGCCAAACAGTTTTAAAGATGAAAATATGGGAGTCTCGTCCCCTCCGCCAATTATTGCTGAGCCTGACTGCATCTGCATCGGAATCGAAAAACCAACGGGCGAAGCCCTCCGCTAGGTCGGGCGGTGGTGGGGGTAGCATAGCGGCTCGCTGGCTCGAGAGGCTGGATCGCCTGAAGGTAGGCACACGCCATGCACGGCTGTGTGGCGGGCTAGCATCGTCGCCCCCTGCAGCCAAGGAGGTTTTTCGCAAGCTTATGTACCTTCCAGACCTCTGACCGCAACGAGGTGTGCACCATTCGATGCGGCGTACTCACATTGACTCAAGGACCCCATGTTTCTTGAGAAATGGGGGGCGGATTTACGTAGAAAAGCGAGAAAAGCAAGAAAGGAGCCCCCGTAAGTAGGCAGGCCCGCTATGCCCTGCTGCGTTGCGGGCTTGCATCTAACGGCGCGCACGAAAAACACCCCGCATGCGTAAACGGCTGAGATTGTCGAAAAACGTCTTGAACGAAAGTTGTAGGAAATAGAAAGGACAATCAAAGCCACCCTATCCGAATAAGATGCGAGCTCAAAATTTTTCGACAACGAAGAAAAACGTTTTCTGTAACTTCGGGACAAGTTTTTGGAATGAAGAAGTCATTTTAGATGGGGGGTGAAAGCGAGGCGTTTGTAGGGCTTTTCACAAGCTTCCACCAAGAGAAAACCGTTTGTTGATATGTTATTTAGTTTGGTCAGGAGGGAAGATTGAATCGGGAGGTGTCGGTGCCGTTCGCGAGCAGCGGCCGCGGGCGAGAGGGGAAGGGGCATGGAGGTGAGGATGGAGGGGAGGGGGAAGAAACTGGATGGTTTGTTTTGGTGCACGCATGAGTTTATTCATTAATAAACCGGTCACAATTTGATTTATAATCCGCCGTGTGCAATGGCGCAAACGCGTCAACTTCTGTAACTGCACCTCAGCCAGCAGGCCTTAGTTGGTGCACGGGACGCGCACCTGAGGGATACTACGGATAGTTTCAGGTTAGGTTGAGTTATGCTAGCGTTAGGTCTGTCGCGAGTAGAGTAAGACCTGTCGCGACCCCGTTAGGTTAGGTTGGAGTTGGTTGGACCATTTAGTTAGGTTAGGTCTGTCGCGAGTAGAGTAAGATCTGTCACGACCCCGTTAGGTTAGGGTGGGTTGGACCATTTACCTTGGTTAGGTTTGCATTATCACACCAAATTATTTGTCTCAATTCCTAGCCTTCAGAAGTAAATCCACATGGAAAAGAGGCATAACTCAACTGGACCCCTTACACGCTCCCCATTTAGCGGAAAATGGAAACAACTTAAGTCTGCATGACTCCGTTGAAAAAGTTAGCAACAGAAGATAACTCAATCTGTATGTTTATGAATCTAGTGCAAAAAGAATCACTTCAACTTAACCCTCTTTATTTTTACAACTTAAGTTGCACAAAAGAAAGCCAAAAAAATATACCAGAGTAATAAACACTTTACGCAGACCATAATTCTAGTTGTATTGTCTTTGAATTCCACTTCGCTTAGAAAAATTAAGTTAAGATGACTTCGTTATCCATTTTAACGGATATTGATAAGTTGAAGAACCCTCTACGGAGTGACCTGATACTTTGATGTATTTTTCAAAATTTTACTTATACTTTTTCAATTTCTCATCATCCGCAACTTTTTTTTTTTGTTCTTCGAAAAGTCTTCTGTTTCTCCTGAAAAAATTGGTGGCCAAAATGGAGTTTAGCAACGGAAAAAAATAATCGTCTTATGCGCTGCATTTATAAATTTTTGGACTTTCCTGATATTTTATGTGTTTGTTGAGATATCCAATTTTCCTTTAATGGCTGACAGGTCCTTGTGGCACGTTTTGAACCCACAAAGTTTGAAACGGGGCCACGACTAAATCGTGTATATTGGTTAACGTTTGAGTGGAGTTACTCTGAAGTAGAAATTAAAAGCATCGGCACCAGTCTCTTGGTCTTTGCATCTACAATTGGAAAAATGTTATTCCGTTCCGAAGCTACAACCAACACCGTTTCGTGGAGAGGAAATGGAAAGCACCTGTGAGAATACTTCTGTTTTAATAGAGAAGATTTGGTGATTTGATGCACTTTTTTAAAGCAATAACTTATCCCGTAAGAGTCAAATCCAGCATCCTGTAATGGCGGACGAAGAATTGGGTATTGGCTCAGCCCCGGAGCTTGCTTCCGCCTAGTGTCTATGTTTTGAAACGAGTTCCTTGTTGCCCGTAGAGAGCGCGTTCGTCATTGGCCACCGAGCGCGCCCCCTTTCACGCCCGAGCGCAACGGCGTCAACCCGACGACGCGCGTTCGCGCTTCCGAAAAACACACCTCCGTAATCGAACTACCGGCTCGGCTCCGCACGCCTCGGCTCCGAACGCCTCGGCTCGTACGATCAGCCTGTCGCAATGCAACAAGAACACTTCCCGTTCAGAGTGGTTGCGTACCTTCCAGGCGCTCAAACAGGCCGGCGCCGTGTCCGATACTTCGTACGCAATCGCACGCACGAGAGCGGAGGCACGCACGCATTTGCACGCGCTGTGCACGCATTTGCACGCATACACCCGCACTGAGCACGCACTCAGCACGCACAAATGCACGCAGATGCACGCAAAACGCACGCAGATGCACGCAAAACGCACGCAAGACGCACGCAATTGCACGCAGAGCATTTCACCTCGGGAACGGAACCGGGATGACGAGTGCCGTGCAGTCCAGGCCTCGTTGTGGTTCGAACAATTCTCGTTGTAGTTTCTACAGTCCTTGTTGCACTTTTTTTGTACAGTTTTTGTTGTACTTTTCTTGCAGTAGAGCACTTTGGCGGTCCCTATCGATAGGCGCGCAACTCTGAGCGGCGCGAACGTAAGGGCGCAAGTCCGTTCGCCCGGGACAAACCATCATATCTCGCCCGGGGCGCGACAAAGCGCGCTATCTAGATAGGAAATGATGCAAAGATAGCACGGTTTGTCCCGGCCCAGCCAAGATACGACTGTTTGGAAGCGGCGGACAGACTTGCGCGCGTATGTTTCCGCCGCTCAAGAGTTACGCGCCTATCGATAAGGACCGTCGGGAGCCGTGCGATGTCGTCTCCGTCTACACTGAAAACGGGGAACCATATTGCGTGAAGGACTCCGCCTCCATGTTCGCACCCAAGTGCTGAGGCTGCAAGGAGCCCTCGTGGAACCATACACCACGTGTCAGGGATCGGCGTGGCATGAAACCTGCTTAAGTAGACAAGCATGTGGGGGGCGTGCCGCGAAACGGAGTCATTTCGGACACTTTATTATGTTTTTTTCGTCATTTCTGCTTCACGTGAGCCCACCAGGGCATTGAAGTCATTTAAGACAAAGAAAAACAAATTAAATTTAACTTTTATTGACCTGTCTACAGCGAAAACTTAGTTTGGAAACCTGATTTAAAGAGTTCTGTGACACAGTATCTAAAATTCCGAAAAAAATAATCAAAAAAGCACTTAGCTATGTTCAATTCAACGACACGATTCGACAAGAGTCCACTTTCAACATGAAATAAGATTTCTGTTTAAAGAGTGAAGGTCTTCAAAATATCTAGACCAAACTGAAAAAAATTAACGACATGTAAACTTTATTCACCTTTTTAAGCGCAAGAATTGTGTTTCGAAACCTGATTAGCGAATAAAATGATATACGAGGTACATCCACGAAGAGAACATTAAGGTGCGTTTATAACCGCATAGTGGAATCAAAACCTTATTAAAGCACCCAGCTTTGTCCAATTCAACGATAAGATTAAAAAATAGTTCACTTTGGTTAAATAACTCTATAACTGGAAGTACAACAAATGTTCTACCGCATCAATTGAGAAAACTAACAAGAGGCACGAAAGCTGTTCATGACACAGTTTTGGCATTCACTTCGTTGTTAAGCACTCCGGGTTGCAGGTAGTGCACAACACGTCCACACTGAGGCCGCTCTCCGAGAGGAAGAACGAAATGTGCAGCACCTGCTTCTTGCAGCTCTTCTCGTCGTGGCGGGAGAAGTTGTCGTAGGCATCGTGCCGCAGCAGGACTACGCGCCTCAGCTTGCTGAAGCCGCAGCGCTGCAGCCGCTGCGCCAGGTCGGTGCAGCCGTAGGGCTGCGTGGAGGCCGCCACCAGCTGCAGCTCCTCCAGCGAGCCGGCGTGCTGCCGCGCCAGGGCCAGGGCGGCGGCCAGCGGGTGCACGCCGCAGCGCAGCCACTGCAGGCCCGCGGCGATGCCAGTCAAGTCCAGCGCCGGCAGCGGCAGCTCCAACGGGCAGTGCAGCTCCAGGCTGCGCAGCGACGCCATCTGGACCACCTTCTGCAGCGTGTTCCCTGTCACGCCGGTGATGGCGAGGCGCTGCAGGCGCGGCATGGTCACCACCAAGTCAATGTGTTGCTGATCGGGGTTCACTAGCTGCAGGCCCTCTAGGTGCGGTGCCACCTGCTCCAGCATGGTCTGGCTCCACTGAGCAGCAGGAGCACAGTGCAGGCCGGTCAGGGTGCGGACCTGGGCAGCAAGAACAACTAATGTTACATTGCAGTGTTTTGGCAACGAAAACTAAACTGGCGTACTCCGAAAGAATTCGTGTGACAGATTTGTCACAGTGAAGTTTTCAAATTGTTCGATTTGACTTTGTTTAGCTGAAATGGGTTGTTCTCCACAAAGCAAACTATCACACCTGCCATTGTCTTGAATTAGAAATGCATTTAAGTCTACGAGTTAATTTTATTACTGATACTGAAGCAAAACTCCGTCTGACGTACCTTGGAAAATCTGGTGTCGGCCAACAACTTCCATTTGGGCTTCATGTCAGCGCATGCACTAATGGAATCGACGGAAAGGGTCCTAGACGCGGCACCAACATCTGCTTTCTGAAAAGGAGACATTCGTTGTGGGATATCGGTTCACGATGATTCGCTGCAAAATTTACAATATTCGTTTCTATGAATTGTATAAGTTATTAAATCTTCTACTCGTGGGAAATTTATACAGAGAAATCATATGCGACTTGTGTGACATCAGAAATGGAACGATTCCCGGAACGGCAGAACTGTTTACAGTTACCTATGTCATGGGACAGTCGACGAGAGGGAACCGAGCAGCTGACCACATCCTAGATTAGATACAGTGATGCCCGATTTACTCACCAGCTGCGGAGGCAGGGGCCGGAGGTTGTACATCCCCGGCTTCATCGAATAGGTGCTGGAGAGGCCAGTGCGGTCCCACTTGACCGTAACCGTACCATCATCTGCAAGCCCTGTCACGGTTCCAGGCCCAGGAGGCGTGCCTTTGGAGTCCTTGTAACTCTGACCAGGCCTTCTGACGCGAGCCACTCTGTTGCCCACCACCACAAGGGCCTTTATGTCTGCCCCGCTCATTCTTGCAGTGTTAGAGATCTCTTCCCAGTGTGGCACTGCAACAAGAAGTAACCGAGATAACAAGCTAGGGCCGGGCCCAGCCTGGCCTACCGGCGGCTTCTTCTCGGGCCTTCGGCCCGCGCATCAGACCTCACAGGGCCCAATCGGAGGCCATCTCTCGGGCCTTACGCAATCGATGTAACATCGTGACTGAGGCCCGCCCTTCTATTCCCACTGAGCTACAGTCAAAGTGCAAAACATGTCCGTTACACTTATTCCCACAACACAAGAAGGCGGGCTCACAGACCCCCCTTCCGACCCATCGCCGGAAAGGTCTTGCCGAACCCTATCGAAATCTGCCATAAAAATTATTAGTCGGTCGACCCCCTTTTTACAAGATCCTGATCTTGTTAGTTCATGCGGCTGATTGTGTTGAGACCACACACTAAATGTTCTACGGTGAAATCTTGTTGGTATGCTACGAAGAAATTTTGTTCTTCGTATGCTACAAACAACATTTCTGGTTTGTATTGTAATACGAATCAAGTTTCTTGATTTGTATTGTAATACGTATCAGGTCTGTTCCTATTCTTTTGCTCTATAATTTACGGTGAGATCTAATCGTAAGGAGGCGACTACAGCTTCAGTACAGTACGAATCTGACATGAATGTCTGAAAATATTGGTAGCTTACAAACACAATGCTGAGTTCATACGTATGTTATGAATCATCACTTCTAGTCTTGGACTTAACCCAGAAAAAAAAGGTATAAGTTTATCTTGTTATTCATGTTAACCAAAAGAAAGCGCCAGTTTCTAGTGTTAGATACTTAGTCAACGGCAGATGCTAACATAAGCAAGTAACAAGTTTTAGCATAACTTGGACAAAGCCCCATTTTAATGACTTACACGGAACGATGTAGAATGAGACTCAAAACGATGGGCTACATGAAAATTCTGATGTGTCCATCTTCTGGCAGCTTGGTTCCTAAGTCAAGTGTCAAAGGTTAGGGGCCGATGCAAACTTCTTTGGTGGCCGAAACAAACACTTTGTCATTTGTTTAACTACCTCGCATTCGCTCAAAATCATCGGTACAGCCACTTCGATTCTAATCTTGCCATATTTTAATGGCGACATCGTAACCAAAGTGTATTTTTTTTAAGTCGCGACTCCCGAATTCTTTTTTCTAACTTTGTTTTGTTTGGGTCCTGTCTGCGCCTTGCCCCTGCCTTCTCTCCCCCGTGCCCCTTGATGCCCGACGCCTGTAGCGCTCCTGGTGGGCGTTAGTGTAACTACTAGTGCTGCTTGTTGTTGTATTTATGACTTGTGTACGACTTGAATCGAGATAGTTTTTACTAGAAAAGATCTTTGAATTTTTATCGCCATGGTCAACAAGCGGCAGGACTCGAATCAAAGTGGCGGAAACAACAATCTTCCATGCATGCAAGATGCTGGAACTTATGACAAAGTGTTTATTTTGGCCATCAAATGTGAATGCCATTGGGCCCCTCCTAACCTAAACACAATGGTTGGATTGATGGCTGGTTGGAAGAAGAAGATAAACAACATAGGAATTACAAATCACCTTATCACTGTTGGCCCCATTCCATGTAAGTAAATAGAGTTTTTTGTTTTATTGTTAACCAAGCTTCAGTGGGAGCAAAGGTCTTCGAAAATAACGTAAATCTGTGCAGAATGTCACCACCGTAGAAATGTATGCCAAGATGTGATCCGGGTACTTCTTGAACATGGTTTGCATGGATGAAAGAGTAAAGAGAAAATGATTTGTGTCATGTATTATATTTTAATGAGTAAATCTAAAAAGGGTAAGCAAATTTTTATAAATGAAAAATTATCATGGTTCACGAATGGCTTCCATTTCTACGGGGAGCAAGCAGATTCATAATTGGGGTTCGTAAAGTACAGTTAGCATTTCTTTACGGAGAAGGTTCACCGTAACATATGAGACCCTTCATTCGTATTATGTTTGCGCAGCAAGTACCGTAAGATACCATAATGTTTATTCGTATTACGAATAGATTTCACCGTAGAACACTTAGTGTGCAGGTTATATCAACTTATCTCGTCGCCTCGATTCCAAAAATACTTCTATATGCCTTGCTAGCACCAATAATGACGGAAATCCTCCTCCCGCTCATGTTCACCATGATTCACCTGCATCTGCGGCTCGGACAGGATTCGCACTACCGGATTGTTTGTCCGGATGGCGCTTCTGAAGTACCCTCCGAATCTGGTTACTCTAGCTCAACTCTTTCCTTGTACACAGACGACAACGACGACGACAACGACACACAGACACAAAGGCAAATGCACACTGGTGAAACAAAGGCATTAAAATTATGCCCTTGAAGGGCGTTAACGATTTACGCCCTTAAAGGGCATAAATCGTTAATGCCTTTGGGAAGGGCATTAAAATTTTGCTTGAAATTCCTATACCATTTACGCCCTTTCCAATGGCATAAAATGAATTATGTCCTTGCAAGGGCGTAAAAGAGTATTTATGCCCTAAAGGGCGTAATTTTTATGCCTTTGTTTTACCAGTGCATGTGCACTCTCCCTACTTTTGAATAGAAGGGCGGGCCAAAAAACAAACAATAAGGCATTGCTGCAAAAATAAAACAAAGCTTACACACAATGGTTTCATACTTTTATTGTCCATAAGTATAGCCATTTGTGCATACAGAAGCTATGTTCAATCTCATACATAAATTATGGACAATATTTTTATAATGGGATCAATTATTTTAAAAATTGAACAAATTTGTACGTAACTTTCGTATGCACAAATTTTGCCATAGTTATGGACAAATAGTCCAAAAGCATGTAAGCATTTATGGTGTGTAGGTAAACCCTACGTTTAAAGGCGTACATCCGCTCACTTAAGGGAACCCAATCGTGAAAATGCTGTGGTTTCTTAAAACAATCATTCTCAGAAAAGTTACATACGTATTGGCTTCACGGCTGAAACTGTTTCTGGTCTTCCGAAGGACTGCCTGAATATCAAGGTCTAAGCAAAAATCTTCATTGAAAAACCGAAAACCGTTTTTGCCGTGTTTATCCTTTGCTAAAAATCATATAAATTCAAGCAAAAAAAGGGGAAGTGGACACTGTTATTCAACAAACGTGACGTCACATTCGTTCGAATGTGAATTTTGTCACGTCCGTTTGAATATGAAGTCACATTCGTTTGAATGTTGACCCCCGTTCAAACGAAAGTGACACCCTAATTTAACGGCCGCGTCACGTTTAAACGAATGTGACATCGTATTCAAACAAACGTGTCAAAGTTCACATTCTAACAAATATGACGTCATATTCGTTGCATAACAGTGGAATTCGGCGACGTCATAGTGGATATCTTGCGCCGCTCTCGATTAAGCTAGGAGGACGGGATTTAAAAATTTCTCACCACAATTTCTCACCAAAAGTGGCTATCGTCGGAACCACGAACATGCCAAAGACAATTAAATTTAACATTTTCTCCAAAAAGGTAAGAGAAAAACAAATTTCTTTTGTAAACCAATTGCTGGGTATTTTAGGTTGGGAAAAATCGATTCAACTGAGACATTTCAGTTCCAGAGATAGGTTTTCAGGTGTCGAACCTGTAAGTTGATATTTTGGTTTAACAGGTAAATATATGCTTTTGAAGACCATTTCAACTACATCAAAGTACACTGCAAAAAATTCCGTGTTTTGGTACGGAAAATGTACGGAAAATAGGGTACAGAAAAGGTACGGACCTTCCGTACTGGTTCTCTGTGGTCCCCATAAGGATATCATGTAAAGTGGTACGGAAAACATGTACAGAAGCTCCGTGGTAGGCAAGGTACGGACAGTCCAGGTAAAAAATTACCAGACATTTTCCGTGTAATTTCTGTACTTTTTTCTATCAGTGTAAAGTTTCTAGACTAAGTACTCCCCTTCGTTATTTACTAAAAGCAACCCTTTCGTTGCCTATTGAAAAGAAGGAAGAGCACTGGTAAAACAAAGGCATAAAAATTACGCCCTTTAGGGCATAAATACTCTTTTACGCCCTTGCAAGGGCATAATTCATTTTATGCCCTTGGAAAGGGCGTAAATGGTATAGGAATTTCAAGCAAAATTTTAATGCCCTTCCCAAAGGCATTAACGATTTATGCCCTTTAATGCCTTTTAATGCCTTTGTTTCACCAGTGAGGACTACTTAATCTAGAAGCGTTACTTCAAGTTTCAAGTTAAGGGTTCCAACAGCCTTGGGTTGGCTTCACATCCGTAACTTGGATGGGTTGGCAAGTTCCCAGGGGGACCATGACTGACCCAGTGCCGTTAAAGTTGTATGTGTAAGCATATTTATACTTATTAACAAAAAATATGAACTTAGAGGTTCGACACTTGAAAATCTGTCGCTGGACCTGGAAAGTTTCCATACCAAATTTAGCTATCACACTATATGTGCACTGATTGATCAATAGTTTGGATTGGAAGCTGGGCCGGAGTTGAAAATTTGTGGGCTTTTTTAACTCTTAGGATAAGTGACTTAGTGACTTCTAGACCAAGTATCGTCAAAATCGAAGGACCACCTATTTTTCTGACTTGTTCATGGATTTTCCTTAATGGTTTTCAAGTTTTTCAACTTTTTTTTTCTTTCTCATAGGTAGAGTAGTCTTTTGTGAAGCCAAAGAACCCAGGCGGGTACTAATCTCTCTAAGGATGCCCATGCCCATTGACCAAGGATTGCTCAAAAGTTGACCAAAACTTCGTATCGCTATAACATGAGAGCGGTTTGTAGTTGGTCAAAACAAATTTGCAGGGTGACTCAGGGGATCATCCTGTAGGGATTGACACCTATTTAGGCCAATTCGATCACCATCGATTTTAGGAGGTGCCATGGTCTGGCGTGGATTTACCCAAGATAACCGAAAGTAGGCGATAGTTAAAGGTTGCAAATGTTCCCCGTTTCCCACTGGGCCCCACCTTGTCTTACTCACCAACATTGCGGTGATCGTCTTGCGGCACAGATTGTTGCAGCTTCCCGGAGAGCGCCAGTCGGCACAGCAGGAGCCTGGCCACGGCGTCCTCTGCGGGCTGCACGACTCCCTTCCACGCCTCGTCATTGCCGCGGCGCACCGTCACACTGCACTCGACCGCGGGGTCCAACAGGTCGGGCTCCAAAAGGGCAGCGGTCCCAGTTAATCCTGCAGGACGCGATGTAAGACCAAAAAGGTCGCCCAAAGTTCATGCACGGATTTTAATTCCTTAACACACTGTGATTCCAAGGGCTTTGAACATAGCGCGTATGGCGCAATTAGGTGCAATGTGTTGACAGCCACATCACATCTTACGTGTGATACGTCCGGAAAAAGCCCTATGCTAATGCTTATGAAGGCAATGCACTTCACGTGCGACGCAAAAGGATCACTGAAAATAGAAAGGTCATACTTCTGACCCTTAAAGGGGTAATACTGAAATCTTAGACCGAAAAAAGGGTCATACACAAATGTATGACCGAAGAAAAGGTCAACCCACCAGTGTATGACCGTTGTAAAGGTCACACACAAATGTTTGACCGGAAAAGGGTAATACATTTTTGTATCACTGATGAAGGTGAATGTCGCTAATGTCTGACCTTTTTACGGTCATGCATATGTGTATGATCGTTTTTCGGTCATACATTCGTGTACGACCTTTCTTCGGTCATACATTCAGGTATGACCTTTTTATCGGTCATACTTTTTGCATTGCCAAAAACTGGTCCGATGTCTCGCCTTCTGAATTTCAGTGATCGCACCAATTGGTGCGATGAAAACGGCTACAAATGCATGGCATACAGGACATGAGCCCCGTCCCGTTTGAGCCCCGGTGGTCTGAGCCCCTGCCCGAACCCTAACGTGAGCCCCATTTGAGCCTGCGCCCCGAATTAAGACCCGACCCAAGCCCCAAAATCCGGAGCCCGGATTGAGCCCCGACCTGAGCCCCATTCGAGCCCCATTTAAACCCCACTTGAGCCCCGTGGCAATAAATCAAGCTAAGATGCGTAATTTCCGGCCGCGGGGCTCAAATGGGGCTCAAACGGGGCTCAATCCGGGCTCTGGATTTTGGGGCTTAGGTCGGGGCTCAAGCTGGGGCTCAGGTCGGGGCTCAGACCACCGGGACTCAAACGGGACGGGGCTCATGTCTTGTATGCTAAATGCATTGCACCAATTGACGCTATTACGATAACGTTTGGATTTTCAGTGTGTAGGCTGGAGGTTCGATTCTAGCAGAAACCACGTTCATGGGATTCTTTGGCAAGGGTGTGCTTAACACATCTAAAACTAGACGAACTAAAATAATATTTTCTTAGGCAATTAAATCCCGTCGAATACTTGATTTGAGTATTAGAGAGAACGTCCGAAATGTAATTTTCCGGTCCATGTTCACCAGTTTTAAACGCAATACGATAGTTAGGTACACCAATTTCATTCGGAGAAATGCCGCGCAAGTCATAACACTAAAAATTCTCAGTACTGTGCGCTAAAAATTTTCATAATACAGAGAAGTGTATGAAGAAGCTAATATTTAGTTACTGTGAACCCTTTAGGGTAGGTCACCACCTTTCATAACACTGAGCTCACTAAATCGAGGCGTCCTATGAACAGATCTTGTCTGGGCGTTTCCGTATACGGAATCGTATCTACAACGCTTTCGAATTTCACTAAGTTTGGTCATTTCGGACGGATGAGAGAGAACGGGGAACATAGTCACATGGTTTCTTTGATCTTCCTCCTTCAAGTTTGTGCGGATTAAACCACGAATTATTTTGATTTGTGGCTGCCTCAAATGATCAATCTTCGCGTCCGCAAAATTTGCTTGTGTTTCAGATAAGATTCTTCGTACGGAAACGCCCAGATACGATCTTTTAAATGAATAGGACCCCTCGGAATATGCAGTAACTCACCTCTTAGCACTAGCACTGCGTCCTCCTTGGCCCGCTCCCAGACAGCCGAATCCGCCTCCACCGCGTCCTGCACGCGGGTCTGGGCCGCACACAGAGAAGTCAGTTCCCGCCGCATCTGGCCCAAGCATTGCTCCACGTACTCATCCACGGACGCCAGCGCTATCTCCACCATCAACAGGCCCGCCGCGCCTCGCTGCAGCGACTGCAGGTGCTGCTCCGCCTCCTTAGCTCGCTCCTTCCTGAGGCTGCGCACTGCGTGCTCCTCCACGCACGCGTCGGACGCCTCCTTCTTGCAAGTGATGCACCAGAAGCGTAGCGGCCTAAACACAAGCGAACACGGTAAAAACGCTCCCTCGAAATCCAAGGGAATATTGTTGGAGCGAGCGAAACCAAGGGGTCCTTTGGAATTAGCACAAGTTCCAAGTGGTCCCCTTGAAAACTGGTCACCTTGTGAATCCAAGGGACTCCTTTGGAATTCTGGTGTTTTCAAGGAAGTCCTTTGGAACAGTGACAGCTCAGCTCACCTCGCGAATTTGACCTTTCATATTTTGTGACATAGGAGATGAGGATGGCTAGCGCGATAATTTTTTTTATCCGTTCAGTTGTCAAAGCAAAAAAAAACCATGAATACTACTAAAAGTGTGTAAACTTGTGCAAACCGGCCATTTCGAAACTCTTTACCTCACTTCCCTGTTCACATCCACGGAATTTCTAGGAAGTCCTTTGGAATCCAAGAGAGTCCCTTGAAAGCAGTCGGAGATTCCAAAGGACTTCCTTGGTTTCGTAAATTTCCAAGGAAATGCCTTGGAATCAGCACTTGTGAAGGAAATCCCTTCATTTTGCTACCTTGGATTTGACTAAATCCCCTTGGAATCCAAGGGAACGTTTTCACCGTGAACGATATAGCAACTATACAACTTAACACGTTTGTACAGTTGGATACGTACGAATATGAACGTAGAATAATGGCACAAATTCGTGCGAAATTTCGTAAAGTGCGTAAATTACGCAAGCACAACATTGTGTAGCACCACGTACAAAACTTGTAGGAAGGAATCTAGTGTGTAGGTTGGCGGTTGCACCGTTTGGGCACAAAGTTTTAGCTCTAGTTTCGAGTAAGGCACGCAAGAAAGAAAAGTACGGCTATGCCACCGCGACCCTCACTCCTCATGTGCATAGGTGAAGTTTCGGGGAAAATAAGGCCAAAAACGGTGAGAAAGTCTTGTTTGGATTTCCCGGGTATAGTTTCCTTTCAATAAATCAAGTTTCATTACCATTCTGTTCAAATAAATTTGTTGCTAATGAATATTCTCTTAAAAGTGTTACAATAGTTGCTTTGATATTAGCCATCCAACTGCGTGAACTTTTCAAGGCGCAGTTGCCTTCAACAGAGAATTGCTCGATTTGATTTTTCGCATGGATGGACTTGTGACCACCTGTTCGCATCTTTATAGAAAAACTATTTTAGCCACGGTCTTTAGTTGTGAGAAAAGAGCTCGTCATTTAATTGGTGGGGATGAAGAATACACTGTTTAAAAAAATGACGCAAATTAGCGACGTATAAGTCGCTAATTTTCATAACGACGAGGGCCATTCTGGAACGATTCGGTTGTAATTCAACGACTTCAAAATCGTTTTGGTACGACATGGTCGTAAATTGTTTTGCCAGAAAAGTCCAAAAAAAGATGGCAGGACGTAACGATTTTGTCGTAAAAATACGATTCGTGTCGTAAAAATACGATTCGTGTCGAAAATTAACGACTTGGGTCGTTAATTTACGACCAAAATCGTATCATAACGGGTTAGGTCGTGCCTGTTTGACAATTTCAGCGGTAAGATAACGATCGATCGTAAATTTAAGATCGAAATTGTAAATCTACGATGCAGTTCGTAGATTAACGACTGTATGTTTTAAAACGAACAAAATCGCTATGAAAATTAGCGACAAGTTTGACGTATATTTACGGCAAAAGTCGTACATTTACGACAAAAGTCGTAAAATAAATGTGTCATTGGAAAACGATTTTGTTGTTCTTTGAAATGTCGTTAAGTTACGATTATTTTTAACAGTGTACGAATTCGAACTGAACGGCCGCACCACCAGTGAAACCTTTACCTGCTGGGAGCGTCGAGCAGCGAGAAGTTGTCCACTAACGCCTCTGGAGCGATGAGGAATTCCTGGACAAGAGGATAACACGAAGATTGACCTATTATTGCACAGAAAGGTTTCACTTCTTAGTTGTCTGTTTCGCCACGCAGGCGTTTGAACTAGGGATGTGCGAAGATTCGATTCGGAGACGGATTTGCACTGAGAATCCAAAGGCTACGGGTATACC
Source organism: Stenchaetothrips biformis (assembly GCA_030522485.1). Taxonomy (NCBI): domain Eukaryota; kingdom Metazoa; phylum Arthropoda; class Insecta; order Thysanoptera; family Thripidae; genus Stenchaetothrips; species Stenchaetothrips biformis. Next base: position 19,920,099 of record CM060089.1, read on the forward strand.
GTAGCGTAAATCGAGGCGTAAATTGGTACAATACATTTGAAGCCGCTTCCATCGCGCCAATTGGTGCGATGCTTGAGCATCACAACACTGATATTCCTAATGTGATAAGTTTCATACAATTTGCAGCGATAAAAAGGTTTATGTGATTCCTTCAAATTATCGCATCTGTGGCAGCCATAAAAAAAACTATCGAATTAAAAAGGCAATGAGTCTCCTAGGTTTTGGCCACTCTCGGCCCAGATTATCACAGTTTTGTGTAATGAAATGATTACAGTGCTACGCTACTGAAGCGATAATTATGCTAATGCAATACAATAATTAGTGCACTTAAAATGCAATAACTTTTTTTAATGACGCTACTAATGCAGTAAAATTCTTAATGCTTTTTAAGGGGGGAGTAGCGCCATTGTTTTTTCCAAAGATTGGTATTTTGTTTTTCACCATGATTTTACATTGAGATACCCCTCAGTAAGAATTGGAAAGGCTTTTGCCGATATCCGTTATCGTTTACCTTCCAGAGGCGTTTAGGTAAATCTTTTGACACAGGTTAGGTTGGGCCACTCGATCTTTGAGGCCGTTTTTCTCAATTGTTAATTTTTAGAGCTTGCGCGCAGGATTTTGAAAGAACGGTCTGAGACATCGCCATGAAAATTTAGCGAATGGTAGAACTGGTAAGGGCCCTCAAAATGACTCTTGGGTTTCGGCATTGAAGCATTATAACGATTTTTTGGACATTACAATGACAAATTTTAACATGTTTTTCGAGGTTTTTTAAAAAACAACGATTTTATTATTTTTTTTCAAAATCAGCCCCACAGACCCCTCTCTCCAACGATTACGTGGGTTTTCCCTCTTCATTAACAGAGAAGTTTTGGTGACAGGGGAAACTTCGTTATAATTTGACGTAACACCAATGTCAAAAGCGCTACTGCCCCCTTAGGTGAACTCATTATTACACTCAGAAAAGCACACTCTCAGACTCGTACTGATTTTTTTGTTTAATAACGTATTGACGTTTGTGCGCATTAATGAGCTTATTAACATTTTTATTTGTAACAGTAACATTATTATCAATTTTGTCTTGACAAATCTGTTAAGCTTCTCAACGAAATCCTATTAACGCGCACAAACGTCAATGATTATTATTAATAATATGTCTATTGAAGGATGAGAGTGCAGTGAAGTGAAGTGCAACGCCTTCCCATGCACTAGCATAGGGCATTTCCAGGACGCATCGCACATGAGGTGCGATGTGGCTGTGGCATTGCACGTGTGGTGCGATGTCTCAACGCTACGCGCTATGTTCAAAGCCTTTGGAATTACAGTGTGAACAATTCGATCCCGAATTATCCGAAATTTCGAGTTATCATTGCGTGTTATCGTCAACGAAATAAGATGCACTGCCAACACACTAGAAATATAGGTAGAATTTACACTCTCAGACTCGTATTGACTTTTTTCTCTTAATTATTGACTTTTTATCCTTTGCTTACTTAGTTTTTTAAACAGCAATAAAATGTAGTATTTCCTTTGTAACCATGTACAATATTGTTCACTATAAGGACTAAATTGTCATCAATTAATGACTTTTTTTGAAGTCAATTGCGTATTGACTCTTTGTCAATAGCAAACTGACTTTAAGTCAATATAATGAACAAAATCTTACATAGATATTGAGGAAATAGTACGTTTTATTGCTGTTTAAAAAACTCTTTACCAAAGGATAAAAAGTCAATAACAGTCTGAGAGTGTAGAACGTGGCGATGCATGATTTTAAACCTGCGTGACGTTTTGCATAAAATTGTGCACAAAATTGCATAAATTCATACATTACGCGTAATAACATGCAAATTTTCCGCATGGACTTAATCGTGCAAGTGCCGCGTAAAAAATTCTGCATGAACATTTACAGTGAATGGAAAAAGTCACAAAATGTCAGAAAGTTCGAGTCGCCATCGAATTGTTCATCATTATTCGTATTGGATTCTACAGTTTTTTTCTGATTCGATTCGAATTCCAAACAAAAATGTTTGATTTGCACAGCCTCGTAAGAACCCACACGCTCATAAGAATTGAGCAAACGAAAGATATTACCTCTTTCAGCGGCCAAAACAAACTACAGACCAATACCGTACCGTAGGCCGGGGTAATATGGGACAACGTACAGTGTTACGCAAGATACACTCCTAACCCCCGATTTCGTCACTAAGAAGGCTACCACTACAACACATTCACTAATCTTGATGATATCCTTTTTCTAGGTTAAATTTGACAGGGAAGAGTCATAAAATGACACTAGAATTTCAATTCAAATTATTTAAATCGTGTGTCCCATATTACCCCGAAATTGTCCCATTTTACCCCGGCTTACGGTAAGACTAACCTTTTTATCCAGAGGGCACACTTTGACCGGAAGTTGCTGTAAACACCGCAAGCAATACGAGTGTCCACACGGCAGGAACTTCGGGCGCCGCTCCACCACGTTGAATTGCTCCAAGCACACCTGACACTCCATGGCCTGCAAGCCAGCACCAGACAAAAAGACTAGGGTTAGAGGTAAATACGACCAGAGACGACAAAGTTCCTCAATCTCTTTCACCGGATGGCGGATCGTGTCACATTCACGTTCGGAAAAATGTCACAATCTTCTGAACGTGACAAAAAGAACATTTAAGTCCAAAGGAATATCCTAAAGGGGTGTGCATTCCCGCAAGTGTTTGATTATTCTGTCCGTAGGTGCAGGCCTTGCTTTTTTGTTGATTCGGGCTGCTGCTGACGAAATTCCGAAGATTCAAGATTTCGTGCATGCGAGGAGTTTGAGCAATAAAAGAGAGGGGAGGGGGAAGGGGGGAATAAAGTGAAAAAAATCGATGTCAGGTTAATTATTTAGTTCGACTCTTTGGACCTTGGTTCACCCATAGGTGAACATATTTTGACCCACAGAAGCCATAAATCTACATAGTAATTTTTTCTTTCGTAAAGTCACCGTAACGTTAGGTTACGCCCTGAAACTTTAACCCTGTTTTCCTCAGTAACTTTTTTTTTGGACCTTGCGCGCAAGATATCTTGAGCACCGTATGAGACTGAATTTTGCGTGAGGGCTTAAAATGATCCCTGTCCATAGAAGACAAGGGAAAGTTTTTGTCGCAACATTTTTTTAATCTTTATGTACATCATCAAATATGTACACAGTTTTAAGCAAAACGATCCGCAGGTTTAAAATCGTGCATCACCACGTACAAAATTTTACAGAAATATATAGTTTGTTACGATGTGTATTGCAGCGCCAGTTAAAGAGTGCACACTCCGTCATGAATGTCGTGGGATGGTGTGTCGTAACATCCTTTTCGTTGAGTAACAGTGATAATGCCAGAATAGGGTATTCTCCTCCTCCCGAGAGTTTCATAGGGCGAATGACAAGGGAGGATACGATTTCCTGTGAGTGCGAGAGAGAGGAATAGCCGATTCTCACGGGAGGAGGGGTATACTTCGCAGAGAAGCTCGACCAGAAGTTAAGAGAAAATCGAGAAGAACAACACACTAAATTGCTATGTAGGTTCCAGCGCATACGTAACGCACATAATAAAGCATACACTTACACTAGTTGCGCTTAAAATTGTGCAATAACGGATGATTTTCTGCATACCCGCGCACTAAATCGTGCGTTGTCACACGGTAAAAACGGTTCCGGGTTTTCCCAGGAACTCCCTGGAAATCCCTATGTCTTTTCTACAGGCTTCCTGGGAAAACCGGGAACCGTTTTTACCGTGCACGTACAAAGTTGAGCGTTACAAAATGCATGTTAAATTTCATGCGCGGGTGCGCATTCAAACCTATGTAGTGGATTAGTGTGAAAGTATGCGGAATTTGTGAGAATGAGCGTCTGCGTCGCCGTTCTGCCGCCTCCGCAAAGCTACCTTCTCATGCAAGTCCGGCATTTGTTCTTCAAGATTTCTTCTCAACTTCCGTCCCAGCACTTCTCCGAAGTACCGTTTACGGGCCATTAAACGAGGAGGTATGGACTTTCATAACCAGTAACCTAACCCGACCATTACGCCTGTTACGCTTCGAAAGTGCCAAGATTTTGTCAAGCCAAAACCAACCGAAAAACAGGCAAAATCCTGATTATTTCTGCTTTTACGTTAATGTAGGGTACTCTCGTAGCTCGCTATGCTAGCGGAAACCTTATCTCTTTGTGGACCTGGAAATGGTACCAAGCTGTGCAAATAATGCTCGAGGAACATAAATGCACTAAGTTACATATTACTAGTATGTTAAAGTGTGGCCGAAACATTTGACTTTTGTCTCTTTCCAATGTCAAGTTTTGATTTACTTCCGCCAACATGGCGTCTGTTTCCTTCCGGATCAGGATCGACGTAAGTACCCTATTACGCGGACAATGTGTTACGCTACTACTATGACGCTGACTATTACGCGAGTGCATAATTTCCTCCTCGCAATTACAGCTTTGAAAAGGAGGCAAGCAACTCAGAATTCATATTTGAGTTGCCGGATGCTTCATTGAATACTATATGATAGAGACAGGAAAAAGTTCTGGTAGCAGTTCTGAGAATGCGATTTCCCAATGGGACTAAACAGATGTTAAGAATAGTTGAGCCAGCAGGGTACCTTACTACTTCTGGGAGGAGACGACCGAAACTGATTTCATACCTGAGTTATCGGATGCTTCACTGAATGTTCTATTCAAGGAATTGCAGGAAATCCTGGTAGCAGTTCTGAGAAGGCGATGTTTCAAGCGAGACTACAAAGATGCATATAGTAGTTGCGTAAGTATGGTATCGATTGCCACAACGACCTGAAAGAGACGACCGAAACTGAGGCAGTGCCTCCAGGCTGAAACGTCGCAACGCGGCCGGAAAAGCGAAACGCAGCACAAGTGCTATGAAAAAGAGGCAAACTAAACGAACTCCACGACGCGTATGTGTTGACCCCGGAAATTTCAAGGTCTACACAATTTTTTTAGTCGCACCCCGTTAGGGGACGTCCATTAATTACGTTACGCACAAGGGGGGGAGGGGGGGGGGTCGGGTCAGCGTAACGCTGCGGTACATGGGGGGGGGGGGGTTGGCCTGGCGTAACGTTACGCTCGAATATCGTTCTCCCCGACGTCAAGTCGCGCAGCTAGTATACCATACATTTACATTTGTTTCAACCCTCAAATATCCTTGAAAATGTATTTAAAGATGTTTATGATTCTTCACCTATATATTAAGGCTTAAAAAACAATTATTCGAAATTTTGAGCGTAACGTTACGCTCAGGGGGGAGGGGGGGGGTCGGGTCAGCGTAACGGTGCGTTACATGAAGGGAGGGGGGGGGTCAAAAATGGCCCAAAAGTGCGTAGCGTAATTAATGGACGTCCCCTTAGAGGCAGTCGGGAGGAAGTTGTGTGCCCCGTGCGTCGTTACTTACACTTTAGTTATCAATAGAATAACACATGCGTTGTTATTTAGTTGAGCCATTTCATCCAGTTTTCCATATCCATAGAGCACTTGTGCTGGGTTATGCACTTCCGGCCAGTCTGCGGGTTTTCAGCATGAGTAATGGGACATTTTTACACACGTGAAAGTGACACGGTTCGCAATGTGGTGAGAGATAGTTGTCACAAGCAGCCCGAATGATGGTTTACCCTGTCCGTCACAGCACGCCTTACTTCCACTGAAAATGTTACGGTCGGACACATGGCGTCACGTCAAAAACTGGCGTGACAGGAAATTCACGCCGTAAAATGGCATGACATGTGAGTAACGCCGTCATGTGGCGTGAATGGCAGTGCGTTTTATGAGAAAAGTCATGCCGAAAACCGGCATGACAGGATATTCACGCCAAAAACTGGCGGGAATTTCTGAGTCACGCCGATTTTGGGCATGACCTTTTGTCATGCCGTATTTTGGCGTGACACTTTATTCACGCCCCTAAAACGGCACGAAGTCTCGCCGATAGATTTTCAGTGTCTCCTTTGGTTAACTAAAGGGAAAGTAAGGCGTGCTGGTGAACCAAGGGAAAAGTAAGGCGTGCTGTTACGGACATAACTAGCCAGGGGAAGGCCTTCGGCCCTGATGCTGAGCTGGCTTTTTTGGCAGATGCAAATGCATGTTGGCCTATGGAGCTTGGCTTATACAGTTGGGCCTATGCAAACATATATGAATATAGTTAAAATAAAAAGAGGAAGATACCTCTAGTAAACTAAAGGTAAGGGGGGGGGGGCGGACAATTCGGCTATTCAAAATCCCAAACAGGGTGCTTCGCTTCGCTCAGCAATAAACCAACACTTGCGCGAGTGCACACCCCTTTCGGGTATTCTTTTAGACTCTTCTGTACTTTTTCTCACGTTCAGAAGATAGGGACATTTTTCCGAACGTGAATGTGACACGATTCGCAATCGCAATCCGGTGAAAGAGATTGAGAAACTCAGTCGTCTCTGGTCGTATTAACCTCTCACCCTAGTCTTTTTGTCTGGTGCTGGCTTGCAGGCCATGGAGTGTCAGGTGTGCTTGGAGCAATTCAACGTGGTGGAGCGGCGCCCAAAGGTCCTGCCGTGTGGACACTCGTTTTGCTTGCCGTGTTTGCAGCAACTTCCGGTCAAAGTGTGCCCTCTGGATAAAAAGGTTAGTGTCTCGGTATTGATCTAACAATTTTTTTTGGCCCCAGAAAGAGGAGTTATCTTTTGCGTGATAAATTCTTATGAGTGTAAGGGTTCAAACGTCACTGTATTGACACAGGAAAGGAAGAAGCGAAACCTTTCTGTTCGACAAGGGGTAACTCTTCGTTTTTTCGCCTTTGCCAGGAATTCCTCACCGCTCCAGAAGAGTTAGTGGACAACTTCTCGCTGCTGGACACTCCCAGCAGGTAAGGCAAACTCATATTCTATATCGCCACATTCGAAATCCTACAGACTTGGCCTCTCATCGAAAGATCGCGTCTGAAATGATGTAGTTATTAGGATTCAAACTGACCATCAGTTGGACTCACCATCCAATACGTGCGATGATTCAAAGCCAGCGAGTCAGTATGGATACAATTTAACATTTACGCAGGCAACTATTGTAACACTGTTCAGCAAAACTTAAATTAATTATTGGAATGCATAACTTCAAATTAAACTTAAATGAAGAGAGATTTGTGATAAACTTCCATAGGAATCAAATTAATACACTTTCAGCTGTTCACTGACTACATCGTATAGGCAGACGCATTTCTGTAAGCCACAAAACGTTTGGTTGGTATTGGTTAGGAATTGCTTATTACTTTACTGATCTTATCCTTCGTGAAAAGGGCAATGTAGTTGTACGCCAGACCGTGTCTTGTCGTAACTGGCGCAGCATCGCGAAGCGATGTGACGGTAGACCATGTTTGTTGCTTCTGCTACAGATTGACCAATGGGTGCACAGTACTCTACAGATCGAAAAGCGTACATTGTATGCTCTAGCTGGGGCATGCCTGCAAGCACGCTCTAGCTAGCGCATGCCTGCCAAGCATGCACCAACATAGGGTTGTCATTTTCACCGGTCAAATCGATTTTCAATTCGTCGATTCACAGATCGAAACGAAATAATCGATTTTGAACTTAATCGATTTTTTAACAATCTGAGTCGAATTTTCGATTTTCAATTCTGCCTTTTCGAGAAAAAAGGAATTCTTTTGGCTTGCCGGTCAAAGTTGATGCTCAGCGTATGCGAGCCACTCTTTACAATTCTGGTCTGAATGTAGAAGGACAGAAAATAACTAAAAACATCACAAACAGGTGCCGGCACCTTGTTTATTTCAATGAAAAATAGAAAGTCCGAGGAATCCTTAATTTACAGTGATATGTTTTTTGTCCAACTTTGGCCCGTAACAACGCAATCTCAGTAAATTGGCTACTTTCCCTGCGTCTGAATCGCGAAGCGAAGCAATGAGGTTAAAATTCATTCAAAAACATTTTTAAGTGGTCAACCTTTCAAATGAGCGGGTACCTACGCTTGCCAGGTTCAGAGGCAGTTTGAATTTTCTTCCTGCCGACAGTTGCCTGATTTTGTGCGGCCCTTGATCATTTGGCCTCGAACATCCCGGTAAACGGATGCCCAGTCGCCAATACCACCCAAAGCACCGCAAATAGACCCCTCTGAGCACGCACTAGATCGCGCGTAGATTCAAAATTGACCAAGTTTTAGGGAAATCGAAAACCGACGGCCTAAATCGATTTCTTCGAATCAATCGACACGTGAAATCAATTACGATTCTGATCGAAAATCGACCGCTTGAATCGATTTTTGATTTTAATCGTAATCGAATCGACCAACCCTACACCAACAAGTGCATACCTGTCATGTTCACGCTTGATGAAGCTGACAACTCCCGATCCCTTATGCACTAGATGTATGCTCCAGTTAGCTTGTACATGGCAGGTATGCACTTCCACTGCGGCTGTTTCAAAAGGACACTGCAATTCCATTGGTAAGTTTGCTTGCCACTCCAGTGGCGCTCCGTTTTGAATGCTAAAATTTGGCATTCTTGGCCGGATTGGCCTTTTAAAATGCCAAAATTTGGCGTTCAAGTTCGCCGGAATGCCAAATTTTGGCATTCAAAACGGCGCGCCACTGGAGTGGCAAGCAAACTTACCAATCGAATTGCAGTGTTGGCCGTTTTGACCCAGAATTGATTTTTGGAACCAATTGTGGGTCAGCAATTTTTGAAGCTATCCGCACACCATGCCTTGAATTTGTTTTGCCAAACTAAGGCCGACTTATATTCCTTCACTCATTCGCCCAAAGCGGCAGGGGCGTTCCCCTTCATTCAATAATTCGATTTTTGGCAAATATGTGAAAAAATCCCTTCCCCCCCTTTTTTTTGCCTAATTTTCCTATGAATTGTAAGGACCTTCTTTGCTGCTGTTGCTGAGACATCCGCACCGTTTCAGGTGACGAAGGACAGTTGAGGGAAGACCCACAACGAAATCGATTCGCTCATGTATGGATATGTAGCGGCCTGTCATAAAAATGGCCCATAATTGATGCGTGACCCACAGTTGACTTTTTACCTTGTGGGCGACCAAGATGCCTATGAACTGGGCACCTTTGTCGCTCCCCAGATTCTGTGCCGCCTTTGGTCTATCTGCAGGGTTGTTACAAGTCAGGGAAATCCTGGAAATCATGGAAAAGTCAGGAAATCAAAATGAGGTCAGGGAAATCAGGGAAAAGTCAGGGAATCCAGCACAAAGGTCATGGAAAATTGAATTAAAATTGTAAAATGTCCGACTTTGTTTTGGTACCATGACCTATAGAGCACTGGTCCTACCGCGCTGGCTTATTTTCATTATTGCCAAAATACTTGCCGTGCGCAGATTATAAATATCGTTTTGTAGTTTAACACATTTGCAGTTTAACACATTTAAAATTAAATTTGTGTTTGTCAAAAGGTCAGGGAAAATCTCCAAATTGGTCATGAAAAAGTCAGGGAAATGTCAGGGAAAATGAAACACAGAATCTTGTAACAACCCTGTATCTATAACAGAAGCATCAATGCATGGTTTATCATGGGAGGAGTCCATTCGCTTAATGATTTGGGTGAAAGCAGGCGACAAAGGCTCCCTGAAAGTGGGTGACATTTGGCGCCCTGAAAACTAGGGCAGGCGTCAAAGACGCTCACTCTCAGGGCATGCACAACACAGGATACCGATCGGGGTGACAACGTGCCGTTTTAGGGGCGTGAACTAAGTGTCACGCTAAAATACGGCACGACAAAAAAGTCATGCTAAGAATCGGCGTGACCCAGTAATTCACGCAAGTTTTTCGCGTGTATCTCCTGCCATGCTGGTTTTTGGCATGACTTTCCTCATAACACGCATTGTCACTTTCACCACGTGACGGCGTGACTCACCTGTCATGCCGTTTTTCGGCTTGAATTTCCTGTTACGTTAATTTTTGTCACGCCGTAATTTGGCCATGTGTTTAATCATAACATTTTCAGTGAATTTACAATGTTTGCTGACTCGCTTATTGCGTCCAGGCCGCCACGCTTCTGGTGCATCACTTGCAAGAAGGAGGCGTCCGACGCGTGCGTAGAGGAGCACGCAGTGCGCAGCCTCAGGAAGGAGCAGGCCAAGGAGGCGGAGCAGCACCTGCAGTCGCTGCAGCGAGGGGAGGCGGGCGTGTTGAGGCTGCAGGCAGCGCTGGTGTCTGCGCACCGTGACGTCGATCTGGAAGACTGCCAGGACCGGCTGCAGCGGGAACTGGCCTCTCTGCACGCGGCCAGGGCCCGCGTGCAGGGCGCGCTGGAGGCGGACTCGGCTGGCTGGGAGCGCGCTCAGGAGGCGGCTGTGTTGGGAGGTTAGTTACTCAGTGTGAGAGAAGGGTAGTCTTCTAACGAAGAATTTTCTGGACATTCCCCTTGTGGTCGTCTTGACCTTATAATCGGGACTCTAAGGTACTCTGAAAAACACAAATGTGTGCATGGCACACTCCTCAGCATGCCATGAAGCACGCTCCAAATAAGAGCGTGTTTACGAGGCTCCAGGAGGAGTGTGCCATGCAAACAGTTGAGCTTGCAGAGTAGACACTTTCGGTTTAGCCCTCATAAACTCATAAATGACTGAAACAATGAACTTCGTCCGCTTTTAAGTGGGCGGAATTCATACTTGGGGCACTTTTCAATTTTCCAAGGTCAAACCTTAAGGGTCTACCCAAAAGTCATGATTGGGTGTTGTCCTAGGACCCCAATGGGAATCTTCATTTTAAAAAGATCCTGAGTCGACTAGTGTACAAGCACTCCTTGGTGGAATACGTACATCAACTTATGGGTCATTCCATGGGGGTTTGACATACTTTTGCAAGTGACCTCTCCGATTTTTTCTAAATCTTGTGGGCTTGTTGGCTATGGTCTGAAGCCCCTAAAACCAATTTTTTTTCGAAAAATACCAAATTTTGGAAAAGTTATGGCTTGTGTTTCAATTGAACATTTTCGTTGCAGACCCTTTTTAAAAATGCTGCAGTTTCGTCAAAAAACGAAGCTACGGAGCTCTTACCGAGCTAATTCGAAAGGTCTTAAGTTTGCCTGAAAGTTTTACGTAACAGCCGTTTAAACTATTTCCAAATTGGAACAAAAGTGAACTAAGTGAAAGTTTTAAACGCATTTTTTTTGTATGTCATAGTCCGTACTGTTGTACTATTGCCTAGCAGCCCTGCGTGCACTAAGAGTTCAAGAGGACGAAGAACCGGAAAATTAAGTCCATTTTCGATTTTAATTAACCCAGGGGTGGACGAAAAGGGGTGAATTTTTTCAAATTACAGGTTTTTTTAATGTCGTATGTCAATTCCCGTGTTACCAAGGGCGTAGATAACAAATCCAGCATTGCTTTAAAGCACACAAATTTGATGTAATTTCATTACCAAATTTTAAGGGCTGCTAGGCAATAGTATGGACTATGACATACCAAAAAAAAAACAGAAACAAAAAAAACTGCTTTTAGGAAAATTGCGTTTAAAATTTTGACTTTGTTTAATTTTGTTCAAATTTGAAAATGGTTAACGCCGTTACGTTACACTTGACGGCGAACTGAAGACCTTTCGCATGAGCCCAGAACGAGCTCTGTAGCTTCATTTTTGACGAATCTGCAGCATTTTCAAAAAGGGTCTGCAACGAAAGTTTTCAAATCTAACACAAGCCATAACTTTTTCAAAATTTGGTATTTTTCGATGAAAATTGGTTTTGAGGGGTTTCAAACCATAGCTAACAAGCCCACAAAATTTGGTCAAAATCGGAGAGGTCACATGAAAAAGTATGTCGCTCCCCCTCCCCCCATGGAACGACCCTTATGGTAATTATGACCCAGCACGCGACTTAGTTGAGGTCAGGCTGTAGCTTCGGATAAAGGAATTTCTTTGACGAATCCCCGTGAATTATCACGCATCCTCGTAAATTTTCGATGCGTCATTCGGATTTCTTTTTTCTGAGGTACCTTTGTAATTCCGTAAATTTATTTCAATGGTGTTGAACGTGGTTTTATCTAGAACCACGCATCATTTAAGGCCAGGGAAAACTGAAAAACTGCGGCATTCTGTGAAATTTAGGTTAAAAATTTCGCATTGTTTTGTCTGTGATGTTCTCTGGGCTATGACAAAAACACTCTCAGACTCGTATTGACTTTTTATCTCTTGCAAAAAAGTTTTTTGTGCAAACGTGATATGTACTATTTTCTCTTAAGCTTTGCATGTTTTTGTCCATTGTATAGAGTATTTAGTCCATTAAACCTTACTTTCTGTCAATTGAAATGTACTTTTTGATTTCTACATGATCTATTTACAAGTTCATCTTAAAAACGATCAAAATTGTGCATAGCTAAAAAGAAAATAGTACAATTTACGGTTGCTCAAAAAGCTCTATAAGCCAGAGACATAAAAGACCATATGAGACTGAGTGAAGAATTACACCAATTAGGTCGCCTGTATCTCAGGAACCAGTTCGCATTGTGGGATGGGGTCCATTGTCAAAATAGTTCTTTATTGTGTGTAAGATTTGACGCAAAATCAGGGTATCCCGAGGGGAACGACTGAGAAATTTTGTGGACATCGGAGAGGGATTACCCTGGATAACCCGCGGATTACCTCCGGACAACATCGAAAAATTTCCCGGATTACCATTGGATTACGCCGGATTACCTCAGAATTTCCCCGGATCACCATCTGATTACTTCAAAATTTCTGGTTATCCGGATTACGGATTACCAATTTGCTGTACACCGGATAACCGAAGTCGTTTCCCCCTCGGGGTATCTGCATTCTTGCATCAGTGGTTTCCGAGATGTTGTTTTACCTGTTCCTGGCTTAAGAGTTGAAGTCTTGCATGAACTGCGGGCCGACCATCAAAGGTTTGGTCTGAAATAGCGTGCGGCCATGTCCTGCAGGATTAGCTAGCGACGCTGCCCTTCTTGCTGCCCACCTGTCGGACCCCGCGGTCGAGTGCAGTGTTACGTAGTCCAGGCAAGTTAGATTTTGACCGGTAAAAAATTGCAAACAAAGCATAAGAGGTATCGTTGGAAAGGGCTTGAGCCCTGGAATCTAACGGTTTAAAAATCCACCAAATCCACGTTGGGCGTTTGGAACAGTGTTGAACAGAAGTTGAACATGTAGTACATTTTCGGAACGCGCGTTGATTCCTAACCGTTCCACCGATCGGGATAAGCGACACACCGCTGAACGCGCAACTAAACGCCCTTTCAGCCGATATATAATGTATGTGGTTTACGTTTAGTGAAATGCCTCAAAATCGGCCTCAAACTCAAAAGGTGGAACTTTCATTCTGTTGAAAAAGTGTTCAATGACAATTTAGACAGGAAGAAGTGGGAAAACGCGAAAAAAGTTCAAAGCGAACGTTGTAGCGCACACGTTTCTCTACGAAATCAATAAAAAGCTTTTTTCTGTACGTGAACTAACAAAGTGGCCACGTGGTCCGGCGCGAAACAATACACGCGCCGAGCGGGGCACTTAGCCGGCCCAGGCGGCCTGTCCCAGCCGGTCTGTCGCACCGGCGCCAGTAGCTCACTTTGTTCGACCACTGCGACCAAACTAAGGCCTTCAATCACACTCCCTCTACAGGACAGTGGTGTTTGCACCATTCGTTAGTACGATTTTCATAGGGAACTTGAATATTTAACTTAGATAAGAGGCACAGTGGACGCCAAGTTCGCAGAAGTGCCAACAATTCACTGAAACTCGAAAAGAGGGCTCACTTTGGTCGGCCAGTGCGACCAGACGAAGGCCTTCAATCGCACTCCTTCTACAGGATAGTGTTCTTTAGACCATTCCTAAGAAAGCTCTTAGTAGGGAACACTAATATTCAACCTTGATTGGAAGTACAACAGCCACAAAGTTCGCAAAAACGCCAAAAAATGACGAAAACTTGTAAAAGGGACTGATTTTGGTCGACCATTGCGACCATAATGAAGGTGTTCAATCGTAATTTCTCAAATGGAGGTTGGTTTTATGGTATTTGTTTAGCCACTCGCAACAGGGAACATAAATTTATACCCTTGTTTGGTCGCAATGGTCGACCAAAATCAGTCCCTTTTACAAGTTTTCGTCATTTTTTGGCGTTTTTGCGAACTTTGTGGCTGTCGTACTTCCAATCAAGGTTGAATATTAGTGTTCCCTACTAAGAGCTTTCTTAGGAATGGTCTAAAGAACACTATCCTGTAGAAGGAGTGCGATTGAAGGCCTTCGTCTGGTCGCACTGGCCGACCAAAGTGAGCCCTCTTTTCGAGTTTCAGTGAATTGTTGGCACTTCTGCGAACTTGGCGTCCACTGTGCCTCTTATCTAAGTTAAATATTCAAGTTCCCTATGAAAATCGTACTAACGAATGGTGCAAACACCACTGTCCTGTAGAGGGAGTGTGATTGAAGGCCTTAGTTTGGTCGCAGTGGTCGAACAAAGTGAGCTACTGGCGCCGGTGCGACAGACCGGCTGGGACAGGCCGCCTGGGCCGGCTAAGTGCCCCGCTCGGCGCGTGTATTGTTTCGCGCCGGACCACGTGGCCACTTTGTTAGTTCACGTACAGAAAAAAGCTTTTTATTGATTTCGTAGAGAAACGTGTGCGCTACAACGTTCGCTTTGAACTTTTTTCGCGTTTTCCCACTTCTTCCTGTCTAAATTGTCATTGAACACTTTTTCAACAGAATGAAAGTTCCACCTTTTGAGTTTGAGGCCGATTTTGAGGCATTTCACTAAACGTAAACCACATACATTATATATCGGCTGAAAGGGCGTTTAGTTGCGCGTTCAGCGGTGTGTCGCTTATCCCGATCGGTGGAACGGTTAGGAATCAACGCGCGTTCCGAAAATGTACTACATGTTCAACTTCTGTTCAACACTGTTCCAAACGCCCAACGTGGATTTGGTGGATTTTTAAACCGTTAGATTCCAGGGCTCAAGCCCTTTCCAACGATACCTCTTATGCTTTGTTTGCAATTTTTTACCGGTTTCAAGGAAATTTTGCCTAACTTGCCTGGCTACGGTGCGCTGCGGCAATGGCGAGGCGTGGAAGGGAGTCGTGCAGCCCGCGGGGGAGGCCGCGGCCAGGCTCCTGCTGTGCCGGATGGCGTGCTCCGGGTTGCTGCAGCAAAGTGCTCAGCAGAACCATCACCACGATACCGGTGAGTCCCTGCAATTTCTGTGAATAACACTAAAAATCTGAGTGATGGACTATGTCCACGCTCCCTTGCATGAACCATTTTTAGTCCACGCTTCACAGTTCGGTCTGAGCCAGTTTTCCGCACAGGCCGTGTCGGTTAAGGAGGCATGGACCTGGTCCACACTCGGAATAGCAGTCCACCTACTTTCCCCGTAGCCTAAAGCACACTGCACACAAAATGTCATTGGACATTTCTTGTCTCATGAATGATGCAATTTTAAGCACATCCGTCGATGAAACAATGTTGTGCCCTCCAGGTGATACAAATTGTTCAAGAAAATAGCTATTTGCAGTTGGTATCACCTGGTGGACACAAAGTTGTATCACTGACGGATGTGCTTAAAATTGCATAGGACTAAAAACGTCCCATGACATATAGTGTGTGGTAACACTGAAGCGGAACTGTGAGCTTAACGCCTGAAGATGTTACGCTTGAAATGAAGCGTTCACCGGAAATTCCCCCATGCATGAATCGGGGTGGATACGCCTGTTTCGCCTTATTTGAAGCGTAAACGGATTACGCCCAGAAACCGAACGAAATTCTTCTCTACCAACTGAAATATGCAGTACACAGTATGCATTTACAGAAGCATGCCTACACTCTAAATGTCATGGGACTGTTTTGCCCTATGAATGATGCAATTATAAGCACATCCGTTGGTGATACAATTTTGCGTTTTACAGGTAACACATTCTGTTTCATGAAACAGCAAATTGCAATAAGCATCGTACAAATTATATCACCTTGTGGACACTAAATTGTGTCACCGACGGTTGTGCTTATAATTGCGTCATTCATGGGACAAATAGAGTCCCATGACATTTAGTGTGTACAATTTCACATATACAGATGCATACTTGGTTGAGTAAATGCCTAAGGATGCATACTCTGGAGAGTACACACCTACAGATGCATTCGTGGTAGATGTGGACTAAGCCAAGAATGCATCAGCAGATGTGTTCTTTTATTAGCTAAGTATGCATCTGTATACTAAAACTCCATCGGCGTGACTTCGTGCCGTTTAAGGAGCGGGAATAAAGTGTTACGCCAGGAAAGGTATTGCCAAATATCGGCGTGACTCAGAAATGCACGCCAATATTTGTCGGGAATTTCCTGTCATGCCGATATATGGCATGACTTTTCTCAGAGCGCCAGATGACGGCGTGACTCACATGTCATGCCGTTTTTCGGCGTGAATTTCCTGTCACGCCATTTTTTGGCGTGACTTTTTGTCAGGCCATAATTTGGCCATGTGTCCGTCCATAACATTTTCAGTGTAGATGTGTACTTGTAGGTATGCATCTGTAGATGCATACTGAGTACACACTTCAGTTTGTAGAGTACGCTATGCATCCATGCCCCTTTTTTTTTTTCTCTCTCTCCTGCTGCAGCTTCACACTGGGAAGAGACATCCAATACTGCAAACCTGAGCGGGGCAGACATGAGGGCCTTAATGGAAAAGGGCTGCAGAGTGGCTCGCGTCTGGAGACTAGGTCAGTGTCATTACGAGGCTTACAAGGACTTCGAAGGCACGCCGCCTGGCATTGGAACTGTCACGTGTCTTACCGGTGATCGAGCCGATGTGAAGTGGCACCGCACTGGCCTTGAGGGCTGCTACTGGATGAAGCCGGGGAGTTACGACCTCCGTCTCCTGCCTCCGCCGTTGGTGAGTAAAAACGACATAACTGCTTTTAGGGTGTGGTCAGGTTCCCTCTCTCTCCGTCTGACGCATGGCATGGTTCACTGCTAACAGTTCCGCCTTTGCGGGGGTCGTTCCGCATGTCACGAAATCGGGTGCACTTTCTAAACCTTTCAAGGGAGTTGTTTGTCAGCAACACGAGGACCTGTTTTACCACACGATGGTCGACTGATGAACAAGAATAATCACGAGACCGGCAGTGGCGCCGGCAACGTAACCTCACTCAATCACCCGAGTGAGTGCATTAGTTAAAGTAAAGAGGTTTCCAAGGCGTTACTCTTTATGAATCAATTAAGCCTTTATTCATCAACATTTCTCATCTAAAGCTGGCTTGCTGCATGCTCCCAATCCACTCCATTTCCAGCTTTGTGCTTCTTTTTGTTCTTCAGTCGACGACGTCTACAATCGTTTTTTTCTGGGGAGTTCAATTCTTGTAACGACTCTATGTTTCAGCAAGCAGATGTTGGAGCCGCGCCTTGGGTCCTTTCCGTCGATTTCATTAGTGCATGCGCTGACATGAAGCCAAAATGGAAGTTGTTGGCCGACACCGACAGTTTTGGCAAGGTACTTCAGATAAAGTTTTGTTTTAGTCGGGGGGGTGGGGGTGGGGGGGGTTTACAGTGGGACATTTTTATAGAACGCTGCGAAAAGTCTTTACTAGGTCGGGACGTGAACCGATAGGTTTTGCTTTTGTCTCCGACCACGGGACACCACTGTAAACAGAAAGGTGAGATTTCTGAACCTTGAAGCAGTGTTGCCAGATAAGTAGGCAAAAAGTAGCCCAAACACACAGGTGTGCGGTCGTGGGCTGCATCTCCTCCTGCCTACTAGGCAGCTACTGAACAGCTGTGGCGAGAAGTCGCCTAGTAGGCAGGAGGAGATGCAGCCCACCGCACACCTGTGTGTTTGGGCTACTTTTTGCCTACTTATCTGGCAACACTGCCTTGAAGGGGTAATACTAAAATAATAGACCGAAAAAAGGTCATACACAAAGGTATGACCAAAAATAAGGTCATACACTAATGTACGACCAAAGAATAGGTCATACACTAAAGTATGACCGCAAAAAAGGTCATACACAAATGTATGACCGAAAAACGGTGGTACTATTCTGTATCACCAATGAAGGTTGATTTATCCCCAAGCTAAACAAGGGCCAGCTACATTCGTGTATGCACTGTAATTCAAAAAGTGAGACATCGGACCAATTTTTGGCAGTACAAAAGTATGAACGATAAAAAGGTCATACACAAATGTATGACCAAAAAAAGGTCATACACGAATGTATGACCGAAAAACGGTCATACACAACTGCATGGCCGCAAAAAGGTCAGACATAAGCGAGGCTGGCCCTCGTTTACCTTAGGAATACATCAACCTTCATCGGTGATACAAAATAGTATCACCCTTTTCCGGTCATACATTTGTGTATGACCTTCAAAACGGTCATACATTGGTGTATGACCTTTACAACGGTCATACATTGGTGTATGACCTTTTCTTCGGTCATACACTTGTGAAGGACTCTTTTTTCGGTCTAACATTTTAGTATCTCCCCTTTCAGGGTCAGATATCTGACCTCTCTTTTTTCAGTGTGACCTCTTATCGGTCACACATTTGTGTTTGACCTTTAAAACCGTCATACATTTGTGTGTGACCTTATTTTCGGTCGGTAACCCCTCGGTTTTTTGTCACAGTGGAAGGTGCCCAACTCGAGTGTGTCCCGTCCCATTGTACGCGCTGTTCAAATGTACCACACGCTCTCCTAATTATCACCTATCGTGTGAAGACGAATTCTCCCGGATAGCGCCAGTTTCGTTTCCGTGCCAAAACACCGCAATGTAACATTAGTTGTTCTTGCTGCCCAGGTCCGCACCCTGACCGGCCTGCACTGTGCTCCTGCTGCTCAGTGGAGCCAGACCGTGCTGGAGCAGGTGGCACCGCACCTAGAGGGCCTGCAGCTAGTGAACCCCGATCAGCAACACATTGACTTGGTGGTGACCATGCCCCGCCTGCAGCGCCTCGCCATCACCGGCGTGACAGGGAAGACGCTGCAGAAGGTGGTCCAGATGGCGTCGCTGCGCAGCCTGGAGCTGCACTGCCCGTTGGAGGTGCCGCTGCCGGCGCTGGACTTGACTGGCATCGCCGCGGGCCTGCAGTGGCTGCGCTGCGGCGTGCACCCGCTGGCCGCCGCCCTGGCCCTGGCGCGGCAGCACGCCGGCTCGCTGGAGGAGCTGCAGCTGGTGGCGGCCTCCACGCAGCCCTACGGCTGCACCGACCTGGCGCAGCGGCTGCAGCGCTGCGGCTTCAGCAAGCTGAGGCGCGAAGTCCTGCTGCGCCACGATGCCTACGACAACTTCTGCCGCCACGACGAGAAGAGCTGCAAGAAGCAGGTGCTGCACATTACGTTCTTCCTCTCGGAGAGCGACCTCAGTGTGGACGTGTTGTGTACTACCTGCAACCCGGAGTGCTTAACAACGAAGTGAAGGCTTACACTATGTCACATGATCAGCGTATGGTCTTGTGTTGTTTGATGTGCCTGGACATAAGTTTTATTCACAGTAATAGTTATTTAATCAAAGTGAACTCTCGTCAAATCTTGTTGAATAGAACATTGCTGGGTGCTTTAAGCAGGTTTTGATTGCGTTTTGCTATTTCAAACGCCCTTTTCTAACTGGTCTCCTCGTGAATGTTAATTCGAAGTTCATTTAATTCACTTATCTGTTTATGCAATGTCACAAAACTCTTCGGTCTCCGCAGAAATTTGTTGCTCTTGTAAGGGTCAATGTAAAATTTAAATTTTACTAATTGCTCCATTCATGTTTTTTTTTTTACCCTTATATCTGAAATCAGGAATAAAACATAAATTTGAATTAGTGCTTCAGAGTTTTTAATTGCCGGTTACGGGAAGGGTTCGCACCCGTATTTCTTACGTCGAGGGGTCTAATTCAAACGATCTTATTAGGGCGTACCCCAGACTGTCCCAGGAAAAAATCGATGTTTAGAAATTTAACCTCTTACCTCAGACCTAAGTTCCTTATATATGAAAAATTACGTGGGGGAGAGTTAAAGCACACAAAGCGACCTGCCCAGCGAGCCCGCCAACGTACACTGGGTGCACTGAAAATAGAATGGAAAGACTTTGCGCCATATGGCGAGACAAGAAGTCTCGCCAAATTTTTGTCAGACAACAATGACTCACCACAAATTGGTGAGACTTTTCTGTCTGACCACGGAACAGGCCGCATCGACCGTATTGAATGGGTTCAAAGGTCTGATCATATTGTGGTCAGACAAAAAAGTCTCACCATTTTGTGGCGAGACATTTGTCTGACCAAATTTTGGTGAGACTTTCAGGTCTGACCAAAATTTAGCGAGACTTTCTGTCTCGCCTCTGGAGTGGCAGGAAGTCTGACCTTCGGATTTGTAGTGTGATGCAGGCGATCTCAGACCCCACCAGCCAGTGGACCTTAGGTTCCTTACAGGGCGCCATGCTTTACATTAACTTTACTCTTTCACATCACCCGAAACATCATCTCAATGCAACTTGGTCGCTGGGCAGGTCGCTTTGTGTGCTCGGCAAAGCGCGCGAAAAACAGCAACGTAACTTAGCTCCCGTGACAAACGACACACTCTCAGACTGTAACAGACTTTTTATCGTTTGGTAATGAGTTTTTTTGAACAGCAATAAAATGTACTATTTCCTTAATATCTATGTGAGATTTCGTTCGTTATATTGACTTAAAGTCAGTTTGCTATTGACAAAGAGTCAATACGCAATTGACTTCAAAAATAGTCCTTAATTGATGACAATTTAGTCTTTATAGTGAACAATATTGTACATGGTCACAGAGGAAATACTACATATTATTGCTGTTTAAAAAACTAAGTAAGCAAAGGATGAAAAGTCAATAATTGAGAGAAAATAGTCGATACGAGTCCGAGAGTGCAGATGGCGCCACAAGCGATCTGAACCAACTTTTTGTATTTCTATTACTTGTAGAGCTTATATGTGCTCGCATTTGAGAAATAATCGTTGAGCGATGATTCGCGACTTCCCAGAAGACGAATAGAAGCCGCACTCATCAATGTTTGAACAGAAAACTGTTAAAGTCGCAGGGATATACCATTTTGCACGCCCTGTAGTGACCGAAACTGATCGTGTGGAGTGCTTTATTCAACTCTCCCCTACGTAATTTTTCATGCTCTTTCGTTCTGTGATGTTAGATTTAACAAAAAAAAACAATATTTTTGCCACTTTTGCAGCTTTTTGTGCATTTCCGACATAATTTTTTCGTTTTGGTTGCCTATTTGGGGGTCTACATGGGCTCAGGAGGGACGGGTGGGGCACAGAACGGTGTCACGGGGTCACAAGGAGTCTAAGTACACTGATATTGAAAATGAGGTACTTTTAACCCATTTATCTGAGGTGAAGCTCAATCTGTGGTGTCTCAAAAGTAACGCATCTGCAGCCGTGGTGTAGATTTGACCTCACTTTTTTGCGTTGTACTCAACGCAGATTTGACGAATTTTGCCACTTTGGCGACACTATCTGTGTTAATTTCACCGCAGATAAAGGGCGGTGAGGTTTCTTAACACACATTCTGTAGGGGTCGGGACCCCCATACTGCAGTTTTCTGCGGTGTACAATACAGTTTTTATAGGGGTCAGAATTAACTACAGTAATTTGAGGTGTACAACGCAGTTATCATAGGGGTAAGGGATACACCATGGTTATTTTGAGGTGTACAACACATTTTGAATCACAGTGTAGCAGGGGCAGGGCTGGGTGTGATGCGGTAGTCTGCAACGATTTAAATATTGGGATAACTGGCGAAAAACGAGTTTTTGCCAATGCGCGACCTCTAACATATTGTGAAAAAAAATCTGAAAAAATTGGCAAGTCCTTTTTACATAAGGAACTAAAGTCTGAAGTGAGAGGTTAAATTTCTAAACATCGATTTTTTCGTGGGACAGTCAAGCGTACCCCCAAGAGCACCCAAAAGAACCTTATCTGAAACTCATTTCAATTTCGCTAAATTTGATCTTTTGGGACGGATACGAGAGAAAGCGGAATATATTTCTACAAGCACCATACGTTTCTTGGATCTTTTACCTGCGTGTTAAAGTTAATTAAATATCATAAAAGGGGGCATTCCCATACTACGTGACCGATTTTTATTTTTTTTTTGGGGGGGGGGGGAGGGGTCTCTCAAAATACCACTTCAGGTCACAGGGAGGGAGGGGGGGTTTATGGGAAATTCACGTAGTATTTCAAAAGCGTCAGTTATCAAACATTTCAAGCGTTCAACGCGCCGCCGACTCGCCGCACCGGCTTGGCGTGACGGTCCCCGCGGCGCGGCATGGCTCGGCACCCCCCCACTCCTTCCCCGCGCGGCAGAGCACGCCAGCCGCCAGCCAGCCATACGTACCTGATAAGTGTTGACCGTTTTATAATTAATAAAAAACGACGAACTGATGTGAAATGTTGTCACACTTTTTTATTTTTCTTCCAAATCGCATTGTTACACAAAGCGCATGCGACGAAATGCGAGGAATTGGCTTACTTTTGAAATACTACGTGAAAAGTGGGGAGGGGGGAGGGGTTCAGGCAAATACCACTAAAGGTCACAAGGGGGGAGGGAGGGGTCAAAAAGTGGCCTAAAATCGGTCACGTAGTATGGGAATGCCCCCTAATAAGGATTTGTAGCTGTAACAAATGATCAGTCTTAGTGAAGTTCACCTGCGTTTTAAATAAGATTCTTTTGAGGGAACGCCCAAATAAGATCTTTTCAATAGGACCTGTCGACGTGACAATTTTAGTCCACTTTTTAACCCTTTCCCCCTTTCGTGACTAGGGATGGCTTAGGTATTTCACACGTTGATATTTTTGGTCAAATACCTGAATCCTAAAAACAAACCAAAATTACCAACAGCTCGCAGCCACTTAGTTTTACCAGGATATGTCAGTTATCCCTTAACTACCCTCTCAGTGTCTTATAAAAATGTCAGGAGGATGGAAGGATTTGGAGAGATGTGCGTCTTTTACTTGACATTCCTCACTTACGAGTCGATTTCAAAAAGGAACCTATTGCATGTAATAAATACAAACACTCTGTGAGATGAGATTCTTGAAAGCAGAAATATAATTCAGGCAACTAACCTATTATCTTTACAATCTTTCTCAACAATAAAGACGAATTAACGATCTTGTTCTCAAGCACGTAACATACTTCCTATGTTTTATCAAAGCTAGAACTTACAGTGATTGAAAAATAATAATTATATAAGCTTACAGGTTTTGCAGATACATTGTAGGAACGTTCTCAAAAACCCCGCTATTTAAAATAATGTTGAAAAGAAAACAAAAAAGTTAAGACTGGTTAACTGAACAGCACTGTTTCCAAACACGTGCTTTGACCAAGATAAATTAATATCATGTTAAAACTTCAACATGACAATGCAAGAGCAGGGTTCTACCTCGGGGTTTTGCAGAAGCAGGAACTCAGTGATAAAAAAAAAAACTCAAATAAGCTCATGTTTTTTAACCCGCTGTTTACAATGATGTTAAAAACAAACAAACAATAAAACGATTGGTTTACTTAACACCTGTTTCCAAATCCTAAATCATGTAGGTCACGATACGTTAATTTTAAGTTAAAACTTAAACATGACAATGCAAGAGAATGGCTTTACCTCGCCCGCCTGTGTTACCTCGGGGTTGAGCAGGTACCTTGGCAGGTACACTGTGGGATCGTTCCCAAAAAAACCGTTACAATGATCTTGAAACAAAATAAATAAAAAAAAGGAAAGCACTGTTTCCAAACACTTAACCACGATACATTAATCTGACGTTAAAACTTTAACATGACAGTTCGTGAGTAGCGTCCTGGTAAGTCGATCACCACGACGATCAATCTCGCTGGCGTGGTGTGGAATGCCGTGCGTCCGGCTCTTCGGCGCTGCCTCCCGAGCGCAGGGCCCGCAGCCCGGCCCGCGCCGCTGCCCGCTGGCGGCGGGTGTTGCCGGCCGGCCCCTGCCCTTGGTCCAGGGCCTGGCACAGCGCCTCCTCCAGGGCCTTCCGCTTCCGCGACGGTGGCGCGTCCAGGCCCGCGGCGGGGACAGCCCGCCCTGCGCGGACCACGGCCACTATTTGCACGTCCGGGGACGGCGCCTCCGGCACCACACCCTACAGAGATTGAAAATTTTCATTTTAAAAAAACTTAGAAATGACACTTAGTTAAGTTCTCATCAGGTGCTACATCGAAAATCACGAATTTTGGTATAAATATGATAATCCAATAATACCACCCGAAAAAGTCCCGCAGGGACACCCACCAGCTTCACGTCCGGGGATGGCGCTCCAGGTAAGACACCCTCCAGCTGCACGGCTGGGGACGGCGCCTCGGGCGCCACACCCACCAGCTCCGTGTCCGGGGATTGAGGCGCCTCGGGCAGCGGTGCTGCAGCAGCCACAGTTGGTTCCACTTCCGGCGGCGCGACCTCATGAGCTTCGGTCGGAACCTGTGCACAGACGATGAGGTACACAATACACAGTCATCACTGTTGTGTCAACACATTCATTTAAATGGTACAAACGAAGGTGACATCCCCATGAAACGGCAAAGCCACTTTTAAATTATGTGCCATCATATCGAGGAGGTACACTCTCAGACTCGTATTGACTTTTTATCTCTTGCCAAAAAGTTTGTTGTGCAAACGTAATATATACTATTTTCTCTTTAGCTTTGCATGTTTTTGTCCATTTCATAGGGTATTTAGTCCATTAAACCTTGCTTTTTGTCAATTGCAATGTACTTTTTGATTTCTACATAATCTATTGACAATTTCATCTTAAAAACGATCAAAATTGTGCATAGCTAAAGAGAAAATAGTACAATTTACGTTTGCTCAAAAAGCTCCATAAGCCAGAGACATTAAAGTCCATATGAGACTGAGAGTGTATGCAATCTCCTTAAGACCAGTAACCGGACTTCTACGTCTACAATAATTCAAATTATTCCACGTTCCTTCAGCGTTCTTTTTGACGTGGTTTCAAATTTTTTAACGTTACGTCAACATTCTACCAAGTGTACGAAGAATCTGCTTTGAACCTACGAAGAAAATGATGGCATTGTAGAATTGCTTCATAGTACGAAGAAATGCTTCCTATTACGAAGCATGATTCTTAATACGAACCATTTCTTCGTAGAATTTACAATGCCTTCGATTTCTTCGCATCACGAAACGACGCTTCGTAGACTTTTTACTGTGATCGTTTTTTCCAGGAAAACGTACACCACAATGTAAGTTGCTTTCCCCTCGTAAGCGTGCGATTCACATAAAACATACGTACGCACACGTACGCACACGCTTAAAACCTTACGAAGTATTTTGAGCATATGTTAGGAACAACACGAAGAAAAAGTGTGTTAATGATTAAGTATTTTCTTTGAAAGCTTAGGTATGCTCAAAATACTTTGCTATAACAAGCTACGTTCCTTTGTAAAGACTGAAATAGAAAGGTTTTCACTGTCAAGAACCTTCTGAGCTTTTTCTTCGAAATAGAAACAAAAAGCTAAACATTAAGACAGCACAGCGAGGATAGTAACCTAGGGTGAAGGATTCTCAGTAACTTATGACCAATTTCTTCGTATTACGAACAAATTTCTCTGTATTATGATACATTCGTGTCATAGAGTTTCGAGAATCAGCTTAGTATTAAAACGGCACGGCATTTCTCAGTAGGATATTGGGAGTGTTCTCAGTGCACTGCACTCTAAAAAGTCTATGAAGTATCTGCTTCGTAACTACGGAGAAATTGACGGCATTGTAGAATTCCTTCATATTACGAAGAAATGCTTCGTATTACGAAGGATTTTGCTTCACACTCTCAGTCTCATATGGACTTTTTCATCTCTTGCTTATAGGGTTTTTTGTGCAGACGTTAATTGTACTATTTTCTCCTTAACTTTGCACTATTTTGTTCGTTTTTAAGATAAAATTGTCAATAGATCATTGAGAAATCAAAAAGTACATTGCAATTGACAAAAAGTCCGGTTTAATGGACTAAATATCCCATATAATGAACAAAAACGCGAAAAGTTAAAGAGAAAATAGTACATACTACGTTTGAACAAAAATCTTTATGGCTAGAGATAAAAAGTCAATACGAGTCTGAGAGTGCATAATACGAAGCATTTCGTCGATTTTACAATGCCTTCGTTTTCTTCGCATTACAAAGCGATGGTTCGTAGACTTTTTACTGCACTGCAAAGCCAGTGGTAAGTTTGCTTGCCACAAATTTGGCAAGCTGTTTTGAATGCCAAAATTTTGCAAGCTTTGACTTGGAATCTTCAAAAGCTTGCCAAATTTTGGCAAGCTGATGAGTATTTTGGGCCAAGTTTGCCAATTTTTGGCACTCAAAACGGCTTGCTGATTCTGTGGCAAGCAAACTTACCACTGGATTTGCAGTGTGTGTGGCGTGCTTTACGTGGCAACGCAGCGGTGCTTACCTGGATTCCCGCCACGCGCAGCACGTGCCTGCAGGGGTTGCGGGCGTCCGGGCACTCGCAGCGGTAGAGGTGCTCGCAGGCGAGCGGGCCGAACAGGCGCGCGCACTCGGGGCGCGGGCATGGCGCCGCCCTGAGCCTCGCCACGCGGTGGCCCTGCACGCGCCACGCAGCGCCGCCCGCCGCGTCGGCCGCCGCGTCGGCCGCCACACTGGCCGCGGGGATGAGGCGCGCGCACTCCGCCCGGCCCAGCACCACCCAGCAGCCGGGGCACCTGCACGCCGACCAATTAGTGGAGGCTCACTTGGGGTAATTGTGGCACTGAGAATGAAAGAGTCTTGATCAGGACTAAAACTTTGGGTGAGGAATTCTATATCACCCAAATTTGGGTGATAACACTATGTAGCCATATAGGTAGCTGATCCACCCTTTCTCACCCAAATTTGGGTGAAAAAGCCTTCCTCACCCAAATTTGGGCGAGGAACTTTCCTCACCCAAATTCGGGTGATAAAGTGTTCCTCGCCCAAAATTGGGTGTTGATCAAGACTCTTTCCTTCTCAGTGGGGACATGGGGTAAAAATGGGACAGCCGTTTCCGAGTCTAGACTTGACACTTTAGAACTCCTGCCAGATAGAATGTCATTTTCACAACAAAAACATCACATCTAGGCAGGAGTTCTTTCATGTCAAATTTTGTTCATGAAACAACTGTCTCACTTATGCCCCGTGTCCAAAAGGCACCCCAAATGACCCTACTCTACAAATCGAAGATTGTACATAGTGTGCTCTAGCTGGAGCATCGCTGCAAGCGCGCTCTCGTTATCGCATGTTCTCGTGCGGAACACCACTGCAATTGCTTGTGTTATTGCGAAGAGGTATTCACAAGGGCAATACAGTTTGTATACTCAAATCGGTTGTTACGCGTGAAAATGCGTCATAAGATGCCCATTTCACCCTAAAACTGTCCAGATCCCCGACTTTTGGGGCGCAATAGGAGCGTAGTAACTGCGAAATAATGCGTGATGACGATTACTCTATACGCGTTTCAGAAGAGTGAATACCCCCTTGTGTTATTGTTAGGCAGGCAACTCGGTCACCACCTTACAGT
This sequence comes from Stenchaetothrips biformis, assembly GCA_030522485.1. Classification (NCBI taxonomy): domain Eukaryota; kingdom Metazoa; phylum Arthropoda; class Insecta; order Thysanoptera; family Thripidae; genus Stenchaetothrips; species Stenchaetothrips biformis. The sequence goes on from CM060089.1 coordinate 19,947,601, forward strand.
TGTTGTTTCTGTTGTCTTAAACAAATAGGGTCCTATGCACAAGATCTTATCTATGTCGGTTTTTGTGCATACGCAACGCACGAAATTAAACATGCACTACGTTTCGCAGAAAATTGTGCGCAAGGACGCACGATTTTCTGCATACCCGCGCATTAAATCGTGCATCGTGACGTACTAGCCAGGGGAATCCTTCGGCCTTGATGCTGAGCTAGCTTTTTTTGCAGATGCAAATGCATGTTGGCCTATAGAGCTGCACCTATAAAGCGTGGCCTATGGAGCTTGGCCTATGAAGCTTGGCCTATAGAGCTGGGCCAATGCATACATATTTGAATATGGTAAAAATAAAAAGAGAAAGATACCTCTAGCAAACTAAAGGTATCGGGGGGGGGGGCCATTCGGCTATTCAAAATCCCAAACAGGGTGCTTCGCTTCGCTCAGCAACAAATTCGTGCGAAACAAAGTGCATGTTTAATTTCGTGCGCGGGCGCGCATGAAAACCTACATAGTAATTTAGTGTGTAGGCGTTTCCGTAAATAGAATCTTACCTGAAACGCAAGCGAATTAGACTAAGTTTGGTCGTTTGGGACGGACGAGAGAGTAAGCGGAACATATTGCTTCAAGCACAACTGGTTTCTTTGATCTTTTATCTTCAAGTTTGTGCGAATATAACCAAGAACTAATTTGATTAGCAGCAGACTGAAATGATCATAGTTCGCGAAATTCCCTTTTGAAGAGGACCCCTCGACAGACAACTTAGAACTCTGGTGATACTACTGAAGCAGGAGGGTTGTCTGTACTTCGTTCCTACCACATCTCCAACAGCGCAAGCCTGCTAAGTATGCACAAACTGGGTTATAAATGCCATGTGCGCGCTGAATAAAGAAACCTCACCACCCATAATGCACTATAGGTATGCTCTAGTTGCCGTGTACGTGGCATGTGTGCACGAGGTAGTGCATGCTTGGCAGGCATGCTCCAGGTAGAGCATGCTGTGTACTAAGATTTGTAGAGTAGAACCAACTTGAGTAACGGGTTAAAATCTAATTGCCCGAGTTGCCATAGGTTCAGTGCGGAGAGGAACCTGGCAATGTGGGGAACAACCAGACGCTCCATTTTTGGACAGGGTTAGACATTGTACTACTACGTATCACGCGATGCGAAATTCGAGGAACATCCTTTGTTTCCAAGTCCTACCTGTGATCACTGCCATCTTCGCGGGCCCTCGGGGACAGTTGCAGGCCGGCAAGAGCGTCTTCATGCACATCGCCGAAGCTGGTCACAGCGTACCTGAAGCGAAACAAATTTAGAAAAATAAAGGGAAAATTAATTTAGTGACGCACAACGAACTGGGGTCCCTACAATGGATTTTCTGCATGTTCTTGCACACTAAACTCTTGTGGACTTTTTAAATGCATAATTATGCACTTTTTATGCATAGTTATGCATGCACAGATACATACGGAAGGTGTGTATAATATTATGCATCATTGTGTACATTTTGTGCATCTTCTTGCATAAAATGTACACAGTGATGCATAATATTATACACACCTTACGTACGTTTCTGTGCATGCATAATTATGTATTAAAAACTCCACAAGATTTTAGTGTGTGGACAAGGTACCCGTAGGCGTTAGCGGCGGAAATCTTCAAAAACCTAACCAGCAAATCAAAACGTGAGCAATTACTGCATACATGCAAGCATAAACACGCAACGTAAACGGTTAATATGCGCTTGCTGAAGCGTTCATACAGGTTTGCTTCACGACTTGGAGCACACCACTTTGTGGCCCTTTCAATTCGCGGCAGGAATCATACCTCACCGCTCTCCACAACCCCAGCTCCAGGGCGTCCAGGCTCCCCGGCGAGAGCGCCGCGGCCATCAGGGAGCGCAGCACGGCGCTCGCGGCGTCTCGGCGCCACTGCGCCTCCTGTCGGCAGGCAGGGAAGGGGATTACACAATCAAGCGAGGGCCTGACATGAAACACATGGGCGTCAATGATGTGGCACGCTGGCATGCACGCAGGCGTGCGCGTGTGAATGCTCTCCATCTACGTGTGCCATCTTGTGGAAAGGCATAAAATTCAGGGGAGGCGAAACCGAAAAATTTGCAGTTTGCGAGCAAACATTTTAAAATATTCCAGTAAAATACTTTTTTAGAACCTTTTCAATCCGATACAACAGGTTTTCCTTCAAAAATGATTTAATCATCTCAAAGGGCCAATGAGAGTAAAGCAGCATCCGGCTGACCGTCGTCCAACGCACCTTTTCTCTTGTTTTCTCATAACTTTTAGTTCAGGCCGGTCAAAAAGTTCCTTGGGTCATATTTCAAGCTAGATGGCTGAAATTTTTACGAGTAATGATAATGAGGGGTGTTTAATTTCAACGCCGATAGTATCGGTCCTTTAAATGGCGTGGTTGTAAGGCCGGAGGGCGTACCATGTATGACTGTGTTACAAGTAGTGTGTGAACTTGATACACTCTTAAGGTGCGAGATCAACCTCCGGAGGGGCGGCGTTGGGCCGAGCGGGTACGGCCCCCGCAAGGGGTATAGCCTGGGCTGTTCCGGTCAATACTCCATACTCACCTCCTTTGCTAAAAGTGTGGTACTTTCCCGAGAGATAGCATCACTGTCTGCTACTTGCAAAAAACAATTGAGGACCAAATCCAGGTGACAAGTCCTATCCTCAGTACGCATTTTCTTATTGTCAATGCAGCCTGTTTTGGCAGTAAAGATGCCGGTGCTGCCGAGGCGATCCCCGTCACCCTCGTCAAGGTGCACAAAGACGGTTTGACAGGTCGCTCTCTGCAAGCGTGCAGCATCGAGCAATTTTTCCAAAGTTCAATTTTTTGGTAATCGAAATTGCTTAAAATTAAGGAGATTTTCTGAAATTTCTCCGTGTTATGCGAAATGCTGGACTCCTCAACTAATGGCGAAGAGCTTAGGGGAAAATAAGAATATTTGACCAGACAAAATAAAGGTTTTTTTATGTTGCTCGATAGCGTCTACGGACTGCCGCCAGGTTAGGCCCACACCTGATGATCTCCCTCTTCAAGCGACATCTGCCATCGGCTCCAGACATTCTGAGTCGCAATATTTGACCCATCCTCTGTTGCCAGAGTACTACAGTAGCCCCTGGCAATCTACCCAACAAATATCAGACATAAACTAAAAGTCATGTAGCATGCGCCAGCTTTTTTTGATTTTCATTGCATTTTCGTCATTAAAGTTTTCATTACGTTCGTTCATTACACTGTAATAAAGATTTTAATAAGAAATATGTAATGAGAACTTAAATTACATTGTAATGATTACAGCTTCACAACAATGTAATGAAAATGTACTTAAATAAATGTTTTTCAACAGAATGGTAGTTCTGCCTGTGCATACGGCATTCGTAGTAAAACATGGGACGTTCAGTTCGGTTCAGTTCGGTTCAGTTCAGTTCGTCCCCGCACTGACCCTACGTTCCTGTGCACGCAAAATTATGTTGAATGTACACTGAAAATGTAATGGTCGGACACATGGCCAAATTATGGCGTGACAAACAGTCATGCCAAAAATTGGCGTGACAGGAAAAGTCACGCCATCATGGGGCGTGAATGACAGTGAGTTTTACGAGAATAGTCATGCCAAAGAACGGCATGACAGTGAATTCACGCCAAAATTTGGCGTGAATTCATGAGTCACGCCGATTTATGGAATGACTTTTTGTCATGCCGGTTTTTGGCGTGACACTTTATTCACGCCCCTAGAACGGCACGAAGTCACGCCAATAGATTTTCAGTGTGCGCAACAAGTTCTAGAGCGTGTTCTTCACCTGCTGGCCGTCCGGAGGCGCGGGGTACTCGTCCCAGTCCAGCGTGGCCACGCGCAGGGCGTGCTTGCAGGGCGCGGAGGGCGGGCCGCGGCCCTGGCAGGAGCACCGGTAGCGGTGGCGGCACGGCTCGGTGCGCGCGCGGCCCTGGCACGCCCGCCTCTTGCAGAAGCAGCGGCGCCGAGTCACCGTCGCTCCGTCCACCTCGACAGACGAGTCAGTCACTGGGTCATTCCTCTGAGAATCCAAAGGCCATGAGAAGAGCGTCGATGGGTGCTAGGCGTTTGAGCCTGTTTTCATCGCGCCAATTGGTGCAGTCATTTTCCATCGCAAGTGAAAATTGCCTTTCCTTCCTGTGCATAAGCATAGGCTTCGGGACGCATCGTTCGCACTCTAAATGTCTTATGGTGAAAGACTGCACCAAACATATAATGATCTAGATTTTCTCCATAATACAAGGAAAATTCCGCAAAATATATATAAGGTACAAAGAATTATCAAAAGGAAGCTGCACCACCGAATTATAGCAAATTTTCTACATAATATGGAAAATCTTCACCGTAACATTTATGGTGCGGTGTGGCTGTGACATCACTCGTGTTGTACGTTGCGATGTCTTAGTGCCTCGCTTCATACGTGCTATGTTACTTGGGTGGTCCTTCCAACCTCTTCATCCACATCAGATCAAACGCCACAATTACTTGTAGTTTTTTGTCCAAAGTTTTGAATGGTATGGATCATGTGTGTTAAATGTACGGATTGTTGCGCAACAACGCTCAAGGTGCTGCAAACGAAGCACATGTTTATGCTCAGCTACGCACAAAGTCGTGCATTTTCATAACAAATGCTCCAGTTTGTACAGAGAGCTACACTCTCAGACTGTAATAGACTTTTATACTTTGGTAAAGAGTTTTTTAAACAGCAATATAACGTATTATTTCCTCAGTATCTGTGAGATTTTGTTCGTTATATTGACTTAAAGTCAGTCTGCTATTGACGAAGAGTCAATACGCAATTGACTTCAAAAATGGTCCTTAATTGATGACAATTTAGTCTTTTTAGTCAACAATATTGTACATGGTCACAGAGGAAATACTACATATTATTGCTGTTTAAAAAACTAAGCAAGCAAAGAATGAAAAGTCAATAATTGAGAGAAAAAAGTCGATACGAGTATGAGAGTGTACACTCTAAAAGTGTCATGGGACCTTTTTTGTTCCATAAATGATACAATTTTGAGCACATGCGTCGCTGATACAGTTTTATGTCCACCAGGAGATACAAATTGTCCAATGCCTATTGCAAGTTGCTATTTCATTGTACAATTTGTATCACCTGGTAGAAACCGAATTGTATCAGCAACGGATGTGTTTAGAATTGCATCTTTCATGGGACTAATAAAGTCCCATGACATCTTGTGTGATGCACATAAACGACAAAGCAGTGAAGTGTATAGGGTACTTTAACGAATCCCTGAGCCGGAAGTCAAAGAACAAAAGTAAGAACCAAAACTGCTTCTGAGCACGCGCAGAGACGTCCCCCTCCACTCTGAGTTGGCGTCTGCGCATGCGCAGAAGCGGTTTTGGTTCTTACTTTTGTTCTTTGACTTCCGGCTCAGGGATTCGTTAAAGTACCCTATTGCGGCCCATCAGTAGAGAAAGGAGTGAGCTTACCCGCCACCTGGCGGAGTGTTGGGACCCCACTGTCCCCATCCGGTGGACTTGGTGCCCCGGGATGCTGTTGGCGCGCCTCCTCTCCGCCCCCGCCGCGCCGGCGTACCCCTTCTCCGTGACGTCATCCAGCCTCCGGCGCCGGCACCTGCCACAACAACAGGGGCACTCAAGTTCCACGCGCTAAGAGGGCACTCAACACTCTCAGTCTCATATGAAATTTAATGTCTCTTGCTCATGGAGCTTTTTGAGCAAACGTAAATTGTACTGTTTTCTCTTTAGCTAGGCACAATTTGGATCGTTTTTAACATGAAATTGTCAATAGGTCATGCAGAAATCAAAAAGTACATTGCCATTGACAAAAAGTTAGGTTTAACGGACAAAATACCCTGTATAATGGACACAAACGTGCAAAGCTGAAGAGAAAATAGAACATATTTCGTTAGCACAAAAACCTTTTTGGCATGAGAAAAAAAGTCAATACGAGTCTGAGAGTGAAAGAATGTGACGTCACATTCGTTGAGTGAGAGTAACGTGGATCAACATTCAAATGACTTCATGGGCAAAGGAGCGTGACAAAACTCACATTCAGGTTAGTCACGTCACTCACGTCAGATTAGTTACATAACAGAGAAAGGCTCATTGGGGTAATATTGAGACACGCGGGAGAACTGTTTCCTGGACGAGGCTTCACACTACAAGACTTCACATTTAGGACCTATAATGCCCGAAAAAATGTTATTTTCATACGAAATACGTCACATTTTGATGCATTGGGTATGGCATGAGTCTAAAATATGAAATCTTGTTAAAAGAAAAGCCTGTCTTATCCCAAAATTACCCCGGCTGACCCGACACTGAATCCAAACGCTAAGAGCATGTTGTCAGTCAGGGCAACACTCCAACTTGTTTTCATGGCACGAAACTCCCGACTTAAACTCAAGTTTGAGAGCACCAGCCAATTTTAATTTTGAAACTCAGGTGAAGAGACTTGGCATAATGAGGGTTTCCGATACGTATCCGACATAGAAAATAAAATCAAACTTCGTCTTACGGTTACTATGTCCTTCCTATTTCGCATATGTGTATAGTTTCACCTGTGGTTGTTGCCTTGGCTGGTGCTGTCCTCGAGCAAGTCGACGGCCTCCTCCTCGCTGGCCGAGGTGTCCGACTCGTAGTGGCGCTGGTCGTCGGCCGCATCCAGCCCTGAGTCCAGCTCGCGCAAGTGCATCAGCAGGTCGGACGCGACGTAGACGTCCATCTGCAGCGTAGAGGCAAAATTACACTATGCGCAAGAAGATTTATAAAGCTGAAGCCAAAATAGGCTCAAAACGGCATGGTTTGTGCCTTTCAATGTCAAACTGTAATTTCTCCAAGGTAAAATTTCATATTCCTACCAAATTTGAACACTGAGGCCCATTCTGAAAAAGAGAAGATATTCACCGGAACACTGGTGAAACTGTGACGTAGTTCTACGCCTTGTTCAAGCATAGAACTGCGCTTGAAGGCTCGTACATCTACGCTTCAAGGCAATGCCCCCGAAGCATTTATACAGGAGGAAAGAAGCGCATAGGATCTTGTGCGCTTCAGGATGGGAGCTTAGACTGTACGCTTCACGACAGGCGTTTTACTACGCCTTAAACATCAGTCGTTTACACAAACACTAAATGTCACGGGACTTTTTTCAGTCCCATAAATGATGCAATTTTAAGCACATCCGTCGAAACAAATTGTTCAATAAAGTAGCAATTCGCAATAGGCATTGAACAATTTGTATCAATTGGACACAAAATTGTATCAGCGACGGATGCGCTTAAAATTGCATCATTCATGACACAAAAACAGTCCCATGACACTCAGAGTGTACTGTTCCGGCGTAATGCCTCGACTCATATGGCCTTGTTTCACCGATGTGCGGAGCCAACTTGCCCTGGGGTCCTGCAGGAGGCCGGCCATGCGGCTGCCGAGGTCCAACACGTGCTGGCGGCGCACCGCCCCCCGCTCCACCGCCTCCGGCAACGCGGGGGGCGGCGGGTAGGGGTCCCTGTCCAGCATCCACACGCGGTACACGTGCTTGCAGGGGTTCTCCTCGTCCGGGCAGCTGCACGAGTAGCGGTGCTGGCACGGCCTCTCGCTGCCCGCACAACCCTGGCACAAGGCAAACCAAGGAAAAATCACTGTGAATTTTGGTGTACAAACTCTCAGCGCGTTACTGACTTTTCCTTATTAACTACGTACCCGTTTAAGCACGCATAATACTTGGTATTTTTTAAGTAAGTACGACCAATTTGCTTTTTAAAATTATTTACAAAAGCAAATTGCCAGTACTACTTAACAATTCATAAGTAGTTCCTTAAGAAACGGAAAGTCCGTGTTATAGTTGCACAAATTACTTGGATAACTATTGCAGGTTGACCAAAAAGTCAGTAGCGCGCTGAGCGTGCAAATCAAATAAATTTTAGAAGAAGTTCGATGAATTTCGGACAAAAACAACTAAACGCAGATTTTAGATTGTCTGTAACTTTTTTAGAATTTCTATAACTTTTTGAATTTCTATAACTTTTTTAGAATTTCTATAACTTTCAGTAATTTAAAACTCTTAACAAATTTAGGTAAACAAATTTGGCTGTTATTATGTTTCCTGTAGGGAAACAACACGGCCACTATGGAAACGGAACTCTTTGTAAAACACGACCTTTAGATAGACGCTTATTATCATCTACTTGGCAACCACCTTGTTAAAAAGATTGATTAGTAGATGCCGGAAAGTTAAGCATGTCCCCAACAGAAAGAATTCGCATTTTTTGAAGAAATTATGCAGTAGTGAGAAAGGACAGATTCAACGAGATATCTACGTAGTGGATGAGCCCTGAAGGTCATCCTAAGCGAATTTTTTCAAATAAACTGACATTTCTCACTTCCGTTAATGTTCTTCTTCAGGGCCAGAGCTCCTTAGGAGTGCCCCATCCGTGGCGGTAGTGCCTACCTTCCGTTGGCAGTAGAACAGCTGCCGCACGACCCTGTACGCGACCAGGTACGTGCTGGATTGGACGCTCCAGACGCCGAAACGGTTCCAGGTGACGTCATCTCGGTCGATGTTGAGGGCGCGCTCCCAGCGCGTCAGTCCGTCGGGCTGCCAGTCGCCGCGGCCAGACATCGAACCGACCAGCATCGATCACTCGTTCTCGACGAAGAAGCTGCACAGAGACACGAATCCGGCATTAACTTAAGCATGTCGGAAACTTCCAGAACGTCGCGTCTGCCATTACAGTCGTTTAAGCTGAGCGAAGGTGTCGCCATTTACAATTCCAATTTTGGACAGCGATCCTAAAGATTTCGACACAAAGCGCCTACTCGAAAAAGTCTACGAAGAATCTGCTTCGTTACTACGAAGAAAATGAAGGCATTGTAGAATTGCTTCGTATTACGAAGAAGTGCTACATATTACGAAGGATTCTGCTTCAAATTACGGAGCATGTCTTTGAAGATTTTACAGTGCCTCCGATTTCTTCGCATTACGAAGCGATGCTTCGTAGACATTTTACAGTGCCCCAACATGAGTACCAGATAGGCTACTGACGTTTTACTTAGTGCGATTGAAATAAATGAATTACTCAGTAGCCGACATCTTGGCGTAACAGATCTAATAGCAGGTGCAACTCAATCCAATTTTCTGTGCCGGTAAAATGCGTGCTTGCCACCGTCGTTCAACAAACTACACAGCATGTTTACAAATTGAGGATACAGTTGCTTTAACTCTATATCACAGGTGGGCAAGACAAACCGTAACTAAATGAAGTGGAATCAATCGTGTCTAAGCATACACGCAGCAATAGCTGAACACATGGCATGCATAGTATTTGCCTTGTAAATAGCACGTATGTGGCGTTTACAGCATGTCATGTTTACAGATCGGAAGCAGGTTTCGGAAAACGTTGCCGCAAATTCCATGACAGTATGTATTATTGCCTACGTTCTGACAAGGAGGCGAAACTGCGTTACCGATTCACTTCTTTTCCTCGCAAGCAGTGGAGGGGACTATCTAGATGTCAACTGAACAGCAAGTAGAAGCACAGAACCGGAAACGGATTGGATCGAGAGTCGACAGCAAGCCCGGTTTCAAGGAAGAAATGTCGACCTACGTGATTCTATCGTTTGTCATAAAATGTTAGAAACAGGCATCATTGCATTTGAAAGACTGACGATTCTGAACACTCTTGAACCCGAACGGGAGGTTCGGATGCCGCCGCCACTGCCGGTTACGTGATTCCTTTGAGGTGCACCATTGAATCTTGAAACGGAAGAAGACATTCGATTGCACGTGACAACTGCGATGTCAATTTAAACGTGACAATAACAGCGAAAATTTACAGTCAAACGAATGTGACACACCGCACCGCTTTGTCATATTACTTCGGGTGTGACACAAAATCAGAGGGTGAACTGTCACATTAAAACGAATGTGACACATGCTTCTCATAGACTTATGTTGTATCACATCCGAACGAATGTTACACCCATAAGGTAAAAAATCAATTGTGGGTCACGAATCAATTGTGGGCCATTCTTTGCACGGGCCGCTACAAATTTCATGACTGAGCGAATCGATTTCGATTTCGTTGTGGGTCCTCCCTAAACTGTCCTGTGCCACCTGAAATGGTGCGAATGTCCGAGCAACGACCACAACACTACCTATAGGGCACCAAAGGAAGACCTTAAAATTCATAGGAAAATTGGGCCTATCCGAGGGCAAGAAAAAGGGGAAAAAGGGATTTTTTTTCCACATATTCGTCAAAAATAGAATTATTGAATGTGCCCTTGCCGCTTTAAGCGAATAATGAGGGAAGGAATATAAGTCAACCTTAGTTTGGCAAAAAAAAATTCAAGGCATGATGTGCGGATAGCTTTAAAAATTGCTGAGGCACAGCTGGTTCCGAAAATCAACGTCAAAATCAAAAAGCAACACAGCCTTTTTTTGAAACAGCCGTAGTTTAGTAAACGAGGACGACAGGCAGGCAGGGCTCCTAAGCTGCAAACGGAAGGCAAGGGATCATATTTTAACGCCCCAAAGCTGCTTTGACTTCTTGGTCCAAATTTATAATTAAAATAAGCATTTTTCGAGAAAGTGACCAACAATTGATTTTTTACCTTATGTTGTCACCCGTATAAATTTGACACCCACGTCCTGTCACGTTCGTTTGAATGTGACACGCCCTCGGACATGCCATGAGTGACAGGTTGGGGGTGTCACGTTCATTTGAATGTGACCATTGGGGCATGTCACATTCAAACAAACGTGACAGTATATGGGTCTCACATTCGTTTGGATGTGACACGACGTATGTCATGGGGTACCATGTGTCACATTCGTTTTAAATGTGAAAGTACACTTGCTGAGTTTGTCACACCCGATGTAATGTGACAAAGCGGTGCGGTGTCACATTCGTTTGACTGTAAATTTTCACTGTTTGTCGCGCTCAAAGTGACATCGCAGTTTTCCCGTTCTAACGAATGTGATGTCACATTCGTTGGCTACCAGTGCGGCATGACCTTTGGGCGCCGCTCCACCACGTTGAATTGCTCCAAGTGGCAACTGTGGCATAAAACACTGTACAGCTGAGAAAACTTTAAAAGAAATTTCTAAAATTTCTATAAAATATTTCCCTGTCAATCCCTATATTTTTATTTTCTAACTACCCAATGTGATTTTTTTTGTTTCTTCATATCAATCTGCAGTGCTTGACTTATCCTAAACCATGCCTAAAACGCAAACTTACTACAAATTACAGAACACTTTCAACTATCTTGTAATTATGTAAAAAATTATGAGCAGAAACTTTATTTTCTTTGCAGATTGTGCTGAAGATACAAGTGTAGGCTTATCTTCAGTAGTAGACAACAGGATTGAAACAAATTTAACTTCACTTTTAACTACAGATCGTACTTAATACCTGGTCAACAAATGGCAGTTCTGATAGAGTGCAGTTTGCATACACAGATAACTACAGTACCATAAGCAAACTGAAACTGCACTAAATCTGTTGTTTGTTCTTCCCAAAAACTGCAGTTCAGGAACTGCAGTTTGGACCCTATAGTTTAAACTGCAGTTTCACTAAAGATCCTTCCACCCGGGCAAACCTGACACTCCATTGCCTGCAAGCCAGCACCAAACAAATAGACGAGGGTTGGATGGGGATACGACTAGAAACGACACTCTTGGTCAATATCTGTCACCGCATTGCGAATCGTGTCACATTCTCGTACGGAAAAATGTCCCTATCTTCTTGACGTGACTAAAAGTACATAAGAGTCCAAAAGAATGCCCGAAAGGGGTGTGAAGGGAAACATTTGTAAAACGATCGATTTTGTTTGTAATGTGAAGCCTACGAAGAACTTCTTCGCAACGTGCGAGGGATTTTTCCTTTCTTTTACGAACGACATCGTTTGCATCACAAACGATACCTCTCTGGCTGCGAAGGCGTCGTTTTCTTTGCATTATAAAGAGCGTCAATTGAATGGTTTAAAGTGTGTGAGCGTCAACCGTACGCTGTTTTTTAACGAATGTGACGTCATGTTCGTTAGAATGTAGCCACGTCCGTTTGAATACGATGTCACATTCATTAAAGGTGAGGTGTGGGTGAAAATACTACTGCAAAACTTTTAGACCTAGTGGGTCCAACTTTTGCAGTGATGGGTCTATATAGAAACGAGACAACCTGAAGTAGCACCAGAATCCACGAGAGGGCAACCACTCAAGAAATCCTGTGTCCACTTGAGCGCCGAAGATCTCTGGAAATCTGAAATCTTCCCCCACAAAAGGCAAAAAAGAACGGAAATTTTGGGCGTAAAATCGGTCGAAATCTTGCGAAATCAGACAAAATCTCGTCCCTTAAGAAATCTTGGGTCCCCAAACATCCTATCTAGTTGCCCCCTCGAGAATCCATCTAACTGTCAGAGCTCGGACTTGTGCCGCATCTTGGCTGGCTGGCCCGGCTGGTTGACCAGCCAGCCGCTGACTGAACCTGGCGCTGTCTCACTCGCACCGGCACGATGCACCATGCGTCTGTCTCTCTCTCCCTGCAAGTCAGCCAGCGACTGACTGGTCACCAGCCAGGCCAGCCAGCCATGATGCCCCAAAAGTCCGAGCTCTGCTAACTGTTCCAGAGATATAGGCCATTTTCATCAAATTAAGTCGCTTAAGCCAAATTGATTTTGCGCAACAGATTTTGTCAAAAAAGCCTGTTGTAGGCTTTTTTTAATGACCTATTGAACAAAGTTACATAGTGTTTTGGTGATTTGAGTTACCAGAAAAAAAATTGAATTTTAAAAATTTTGAAGAGATGGCTGTTATTGTTCGTCGTCGTTTTGTTCGTCTGAATTAATTTTACCGGACGAACAGAAAGCGGACGAACAATCGCAATCCAATTATAAAATACATTTATAATTAATTAAAATAATATTTTAAAAACTGATTCTTTTTTTCAAAAATATGCCAATTTTTTGGAAAGTCGCTGAATAAATCAGAGTCACTTTAAAAATATTCCGCAGCGGAAGAAAATTAGGCGTCACCTTTTTACATTATTAATATCAATAACGCCTGGGTGGTGTATTAGCCCGTATGGAGCATAGACGCCGCCAGTGAAGCCTGATAGTAGGGAGCGCAAACGTCGCCGGCTGCCCTGCGTTGAGGCTACACCGCTGGTATAAGAAACTCAGTCATTCGGCAATGCTGGCGTGAGTTGTCTCTTCCAACTAATGTGGCGAGCCATCATCAGAGCTGATACGATTCGTAGCACTCAAGTGATGCATTTGAGGGCGAGAGAAGCCATCAAAAGCCATTTCTTGACTTTCGTCGAGGTGGTACTCTGCGAACCGATGACGATATACATTCTTTCTTTCCACACACAAACAAACAATAACAACGATGCGGTGTACTTTGTGTGTAGTTTGGATGTGCATCATGTGCATCGACGAATGACTGAGTTTCTCATACCAGCGATGTAGCCTCACCGCAGGGTCGCTGCCGACGTTTGCGCCCCCTACCATCAGGCTTCACAAGGCGGCGTCCATGCTCCATAAGGGCTAAGGATACACCACCCAGGCGTTATTGATATTAATAATGTAAAAAGGTGACGCCTAATTTTCTTCCGCTGCGGAATATTTTTAAAGTGACTCTGATTTATTCAGCGACTTTCCAAAAAATTGGCATATTTTTTTTTTTAAAAAAGAATCAGATTTTTAAAATATTATTTTAATGAATTATAAATGTAATCGCTTTATGATAAATGTATTGCGCTTTCTGTTCGTCCGATAAAATTAATTCAGACGAACAAAACGACGACGAACAATCATGGCGCTCCTATTTTGAAGATGTAAAAAAAAAAATTGCATTTTTGACCTTAAAAATATTTTTCTCCTCAAACTATGAATGATGTCATCAATATCGCTATGTAACTTTGTAGACAATCATCCAAGGAAGTTCAGGAAAAAAAAGGCCAATCAGTCAAAAACTGTTGCGCAGAATCCCTTTCGAATGCAAAAACTTGTCGTTGAGAGCTAACGACAACTGTCAACTTTGTTCGTGCAAGTAAGATGTTTCACAAGCCATTAAACTTCATTGTAAAAGGGGTCGTCATACTTGCATGTTGAGTGCAGAGTTTGTTTGGAACCATTTATGCAAATTGTTATTAGATTACCATTTTTAGCTGTTTTTTCACCCATTCACCTAAAACGTGCGTCAACATTCAAACGGATGTGACAAAATTTACATTCGATCGAATATGACGTCATATTCGTTGATTAACAGTGTTAGACACGTTCCCATGGGGATGGGCAGCAGCCGCAGTCAGCGATTCTCGTGTCCACCGGTAGCAATCTTGAGAGAAGTATGTATGCAAGGTGTCCGCGCGAGTAAATCGTAATTGAACCAAAGTTCCCACAGTCCCTTCGGCTCGCCGTTGCCGCGCTCACAATGTGGTGCTGGAGCACGGCAGAAGTTCTGCCTGGGATTCTCAGGCGGCGCCTGGAAAAAAAGGCCTTTTTTACCATTATGCGCCTGGGAATCCTAGGCGTAACTTAAGCCGTGAGTATACTGAGCGAGCAAGCAACAACTGAAGCCCTATTTCCGACTCACCATAACAAGGTAGGTTTACGCCAAACCGTGTCTTGTTGTCACAGGCTTCGCGATGCTGCGCCAGTTTCGACAATCCACGCCTGGCGTTACACCTGCCGTGGCCTGCGGCGCGCCCTGCTTGCCTTCGGCAAGCTGTTTCCAAGTTTGTTGAGGCAATGAGTGATAAAGGGTCAAAATAGACTATGTTAGAAAATTCGGGTCCCTACGCGGTCGAAACTTTGGTCGGAGGTCGAAATGGATTTCATTTCCGTCATCAGCACCTTCCAAAACATACGAATCTATGTAAAAATGTCTTAAAAATATGAAGTGACTAAAAAGTTGCCCTTTTTCTGCCGCTTTTGTAGTGTTTTTTTTGTTGTTACGACTGAATTAATTGAGATAGAGAGATGAGTTTTTGCGTGTGGCGAGCCAAGGGTATACCTAATAACATTGCAAAATCTCAGTCAGATCGGCCGAGCAGTTCAGGAGGAGTAGTGCTGACATACAGACACACGGACAGACAGACACACAAAACTTTCCAACACCAGTGGAGTAACTGGCTTCGCTAATCACTCCGCCAACAACTAAGACTGGTGATTTGACTCCGCAATATGCAAATTTTACTATGTACTCAGAACATGAATGGTGTTAACGCCTTTTGATTTTTTATGAGGTCTCGGTGTGGTAGACGATTGGTGATTATTGCTGATCTCAACTTATTCCCGACTACCCACGTTGTCTCTTAAAAGAATGCGTCCCGCATCTTGTGGCCGCCACTTGTTTCCATCGTTGTCAGGTCGACGTTGCTCCTACAGCGTACTTAGTAAAAGGTTACACTCATTTGCTGGGAGTTAACTTAGAGAAATAATTTTAGAAGGCACGTGTACGCTAGACCGTGTTTAGCCGTGACAGGCTTCGCTGTGCTGCGCCATTTTCGACAATCCACGCATGACGTCTACGCCTCTCGGCCTGCATAGTGCATGACATCTTTGGGCTCACTTGGCGCCTGGGAGGTAGGCTCGCCCGGAATAAGCGCCGTTTCTCAATCTTCGACCACGTCATATTGATATATCCAACTCGCCCCAAGGCTCCAGCGAGCACCTTATGCTTCGTGGAGATTTCGTGGAGATGACTCACGACGAGCCGCTGGCCGGATCTTGGATAACGTTTAAAATGCCCAAAATATTTTATTTTTTTATGGTTACAAGTAAATCTGTATACAACTTGTGCTGATTCTCCGCACACTTTCTCTTTAGCATCGCACATTTTTGTTCATTATTTAGGGTATTTAGTACATTAAACAACTTTTCGTCAATTGAATTGTACTTTTTGATTTCTACATGATCTCGCGCTACTAGCGCCCCCTTACGTAAACCGTGAAAAAACTGTATTTTGTTGTTATTTCAAAAACAGTTTTTAGTTAAGAATATGAAAGGAAAAGGTTCTGGAAACGGAACTTTGTGCTTTGTACACTGTTACAAATATGTGCCTCCATGCACTCTGTTCCAAACAGTGTACCTGCAAAGCACACTGGATCGACGAAGTCTTGGTCAGGTACGCCATTCTCAAGTGTATTTAGGACAGTGTACCGCCAGTGTGCCTGCAGGCACACAGTTCAGAACAGTGTGTAGGTACTCATTGAAAACAGAGCGCCATGCACGTACATCCGGTTGCAAAATTAGTCTTGCCTTCTGCTTTTTCGTTTAGTCGAGCCTACTCGCCCAGCACGCCGAATTTTTCTTAAAGCCGCGCCACGCCGAGGGGTGGGGCCCGTCGGGGGCGGAGGTGGGTCGGGGCTGGCGGGGAAGACCAGAATCCGACTCTCGGGCGCGGTCGGTGCGGTTGCTACCAACAAATGTGGCTCGGTGGTGTTTGATGATGCGAGTTGCAGTCAGGGTGCCGTAACTTATTTGAATTGGAAGGTTTCAGGGTTTGTATCTCTTAAACGGGCTGCGTTATAAAAGTAATGAAGAGAATAACTTAAAAAAAAAATTGAATTCTATAATTAAGTTATTCTCTTCATAACTTTTATAACGCAGCCCGTTTAGGAGATACAAACCGTGAAACCTTCTAATTCAAACAGTCTGGTTACGACGACGAGTAGCTAAGCTGTTCAAGAGAAAACCCAATGGAAACAAGTAGGTTTTCGACTCTTGCTTGGGGTGGTCAATGAGTGTCAGGGGCGGCTCCAGAAAACATGTCGGAGGGGGCCATGTCACACATTTCACGGCCGTGGCTCCCAGGAGTTTCTTCTCAGCCGTCACTGTTGTCATGACGTCAGCGGCGTAGTGTAGCGCATTGGGCCAGAAGACGCGTTTTGAGCTCTAGAGTTGCTAAACAGGGCTCGAACCAAACGTGTGTCCCCACGAATGGATTCCTCGTTCCTCGAGCAACTCCATCGGTGGGGTCGCACGTTTGGTTCGAGTCTCATTTAGCGACTCTAGAGCTCGAAACGTGTCTAGAATTTTGGCCACCTGCACTGGTCTTCTGGCCCAGTGTGCGTGGCTGCACACGCGAACTTGCCCGAGGCTGGTGCCCTCTGGTGATAGAAGCAGCAAGTAGCAGGCAAAGTGCACGCGGCGTAGTGCACACACGAAGTATATTTGGCTCTAGTGCACACCGTGCTAGCGCGCCAGTCACTGACCGACTCCTTAATGTTTTTGTTTTTATGCATGGTTTGTATAATGGTGTAATGTATGTTTCTAGGTCAAGGCGCGGTTGTTGAGGCTGCGGGCAAGCAGCCTTCTTACGGGCACGAGCCACTGGAGCAGCCTGGAGGCGGGGTAGACCACCAGCCGGAGGACGAGGGGCTGAACCAGCCTGGAGACCAGGATCGGGACGAATCCCGCAGGAGCGGATGTGACACTGAGGTTGGTAGAAGGGCGGCGAATGGACCTCGTCTTTACCGTAAGACGGCCATGCAGCTTTGGTGGGCCAGACAAAGGGCCGGGTGGTAGGTGTGACATTGCACAGTGGGCCAGAAGACCGGCGCAGGCGGCCGAAACTCTGCAGGCGTTTTGAGCCCCTGAGTCGCTAAATGGGACTCGAACCGAACCTGTGATCCCACCAATGGATGCGGAGAGCAATCCATTGCTGGATTCACACGTCAGGGTTGAGTCCCATCCAGCGACTCTGGAGCTCAAAACATGTCCGGGATTTTGGCCGCCTACACCGGTCCCCTGGCCCACTGTGCATTGCCTTCCCTAAACCTCGCGACGGCCATCCCATCTGTAGGAAGTGATGCCTCCTGGCAGGAAAGACTTGCCCCAAGATGCATTCAAGTGCTAGGATTTAAAGCAATGCCCGGTCTTTTGGGGGTTCGAAAACTGCGATAAAAAATACCAATCATGTAACTTACTTGCCAGGAGCTTTTTGGGGCTTGGACCATCAAACAGTGCCAAGCTGAAAGCAGAAATAAGGGATATGAGACAGGACATGAAAACTCTGAATACTTGTGTTATGGCCAGCAATGTTGCGATTGCCCAGCTAACCCAGCAGCCGAAAGACCAGAAACGTCTCAGAGTAAGTGATTTTCCTTCTCAAGCGTGAATATATGACTGCGAGCGGGCACTCAGGTATGCGATTTCTCCGAATGGTTCTAGTGTAATAAATCTGCATTTTCTTCATAAGGTAAGTAAGAAGTGGTAGGCCAGTGTAGTAGTTGTCAAATGTTACAGAACTATTTACAGGGTTTTTGGTAATTATTCCGAATAGCGGCTCCACCTATAGGGGGCGAAAGTTTGGTATCATTGGATAGGTATTGACGAGTACTGTTCGGAACTGCAAGAAATATGCGGCGCTCTTGAAGGATATTGCTATAAATGTTTATTTAAGTACCCCACCCTAACCTCGAACCATGCAGCGATATCGTGAAATGCGCTCGTACCGTCAACTTACCACGCTTTAGGTAGAAGGGTGAATGTTAGGGGGATGTTAGATCTACCACATATATACCCCCAAATATTTTCCATTCTATTAATTCGGGAAAACTGGATGGGGCCGAAGAACCTACAGAGGCGGCTGAAAGATGGCGCCACCTGTCGCTTCAGCAGACGGCCGAGTCAACTTTCTCGAATTAATAGAAGGGAAAATATTTGGGGGTATATTGTGGGTCCGATGCGGAAAATAGTAAATTTAACGATGTCAAAAGATCAAACGGCTAGACCTTCAGTGCTGCCATGTTGTGTGTTGTTCTACTGGCTTCTTCACTTCCTCTCCTCTCGCGATTTGCGGTCGAGAGTGTTTCGATGTATCGATTTCGGGACGCGGTATGATTCAAACTTGCCATAGGAAAAGAAATTTTGTCGGAAACTCAATTCACAGCCTCAGAATCGTTGTTTGTTTGAGATGTTGCCAAATGGCAACAGTGGTCTCTAGAGGGTTAAACGCCTCTCGCGCATCGAAACCAACTCCGAAGCTATTGAAACCTTATATCATTTTAAAGAGGAGGTTTCAAGGAATCCGGCGCTGTAATTGGTTTGTCTCTATCGCGCAGCGCTTTAAAGAAAAAGTGCGAAAATCGGCATTGTAGCTATTTTCAGATTGAGTTATACTTTGTTGCGCAAACATCTCTCTTCACAACTAGGTGGCAACAAGGTCCTGGTACCCGATCGTTGCGCAACGTAGCGCATTTGGCGGCATTCGAGCTCAAACATGCCACATATCGCGACTTTCGTCTGGGCGTAACAACGGCATTCCCCCCGCTTGGCTCAAAAGGGTGGTTTCTTGGGATCTGAGACCTCAAAATATGAACTCTCAACCCTGAAACTTGGCGTTGCGTGCTATTTGAAATATCGATGATAGTCCTTTCAACAAAGTTACACTTTAATTTAAGAATGGGCCTTGTAGTCCTCAAAACCTCGACAACCCCTTTCAAATCTATTAAGCGCCCCCGGAAACGGAAAATTTTAACATATTATCTAAATTGAAATTTGTCCGCTTTTTTCTCATTGTGGCCCAGTGTGCCATGCCAGCTCGTCGGTGTGGGTTGTGATTGGACGACATGCGCGTGCCAAGCTAGCAGTGCTGCCGCCGCTAGTTCACGTCTCGTCTCTGCCACTCTGCTGCCCGAGAGAGAGAGAGAGAGAGAGAGAGAGAGAGAGAGAGAGAGAGAGACAGACAGAGAGACAGACAGACAGACAGACAGAGAGACAGACAGACAGACAGACAGAGAGACAGACAGACAGACAGACAGAGAGTGAGAGAGATAGAGAGAAAGGGAGGGGGGGGGGCTCCGTGACGGTCTCGTTGGCGGCCGAAGTGCATCTCCCCCGTCGCCGGCCGCTCCAATATCAATCTCAGATACTACTGGTTCAGTCCTGTATAACTGCCCATCATACCCCATTCACCTGAGTTTTGACATATATGTAAAATTTAAAAGTCTATCGCACATGATTCGGAAGGCATCCTCGCTAAATAAATGGCGCTTCAAATAATGGAAATAGACATTGCATCCAAAAAGGACAATGCTTGCCGTTTTCGTGCCGCTGTCAATTGACCTTATTCCCAAGTTTTGTTTACGTATTTTATCCACGAGCCAGCGCATTTGTGAAGGCGATATTTTATATTTTGCCGCGGTTTTCCATTCTTTGCAACATTCTTTATGGAACACCGTGACCAAAATATAAAATTTCGCCCACACAAGTGCGCTGTCCACGGCAAAATACATAAACCAACCCGTAACATGAGCTTGGAAAAAAGGTCTATTGATTTGCTTTCTTGTCGGTCACCGCCTTAGCGCCGATCAGCATAACTGCTCTAGACCTGTGTCGGCTCGCCGAGAACCACGTCACGCGGCAGGGACGGGCCGCCGAGCCGAGAGCGAAAACCATTACTATTTGAGATGGATGGCGGCCTTATTTCCCACCACCTCCGGCACATGAGCACTGTGATTCACTTCTTCGCTGCGCTGCAAGATTTCTTGTCGCGACATTAGAACACCCTCCTTGGACAAAGGCGACGGTAGGCATTTCTGGACTTATTCACAAAGACGTGCTTAGAGCGGGTCGAGAAAGCCGAGGGGTACCACTCAAGAAATCATGTGTCCCCTTGAGCGCTAGAAATCTCAGAAAATCGGAAATCTTCCCCCCAACAAAGTAAAAAACTAGCAAGTTTTGGGCGTAAAATCGGTCGAAATCGTGCGAAATCCGACGAAATCTCGTCCCTTAAGAAATCTTGTGTCCCCAAACATACAACGTGGTTGCCCCCTCGGAGAAAGCGCATTCACTGGTAAACCTGGGGCGAATAGTTCTACGCTTAGCCTAATTCAAGCATAGAACTACGCTTGAAGACTTTACGCCCTTCTTGAAGCGTGCAACTACGATTCAGGGCAATTCCCCCATGCATTTACTCTGCAAACATAAGTGTGTGCCAAGCACGCTTTAAACTGCATGACCGTCGCTAATGCATGCATGGAACAAGCAAGTGTGTGCCTGCTAGGCATGCAGCATGCAGCAAGGAAGTGTGGACCTGCTAGGCATGCAGCAAAGAAGTGCATCGGGATTCCTTGTAGTGTGTGCTTGGCACACATTTTAGTTTGCAGAGTGATGGGAAAAGAGTGCATAAGGTGCACTGAAAACTTTCGTTTTCAGTCGTCTTACCTCTTTGACCCTTTGGAACGTTTTGTTCGTCTTGTGGAGACAAATAGGTTAATATAAGCAGATGTCAATCGGTTCATCGCGACAAGACGAACAACCCTGTCCCTAAAACCCATGGGCTGCATGGGATCGCATGAGACGTATCCCATGGAACCTTACTGAATCCCATGAGACCACGGGTCAGCACCATAGGTAAGTGGCGTCCCATGGGAAAAAGAGGTTATTTCCCATGGTGCGGGCTGAACACCATAGGACGGCCTCTCCATGGTGAGAACCTTCCCTGGGCTTCGCGATTCCCATGGGACGGAATTCCTGCCTGTGCGTTGAAGTCTGTAATTTTTACCTTTAGGTAATAACATTTCAACGGTGACTTTTAGACAAAATCTGGTTGCAGAATCGGTCGTCGCGTGAAAAGTTATCGTATGACCACCTCGTATATTAGAGCATTGCTTGATGGAAGTGGGCACGTCAGACAATGTTCTTTCAAGAAACTCTACCAAGGGAAGGAAGTGCTTCCCAGCACACACCATTGGACATCTCCCCATGGACTTCTAAACAACATGGGAAATGGTACAAAAAAATCAATGGGAAGTCTTTTCCATGGGAAGACACTGACCATGGTGTTCCATGAGATCCCATGACTCATGGGATGCTCCATGTGTTTTTGGGACTAGGAAAAAGTTCCATGGGGGCGAAGACGTCAGACTAATAACGAGAGTCTTATGGGTCAAAAACCAAATTTTTAATTTTTATCTCCGCTGTGTCTATATCGCCAAGCCAAATTTTAATAGTAATACCATACCACTATAAAATCTTCCTCCAAAAAATAAGGTTATCAAAAAATTAGGATGCATTTTTTGGGATTTGCAAAATAGTGACTTTTTGGCACATTATGGCCCATTTTCTCCTAAAAAGGTGACTTTTAAATTCGACTTAGGCATTGTTTTACTTAAAGGTGATGAAAAGGAAGGAAAGAAGCTCACAGGTTGACATTTGGTCGCAAAATAAAAAAAAAATTAAAAAAATAATTGGTTTGTTAGACATAAAAAAATAAATTATAAGTCCAAAATTATTTCTTTTTTTCACATGGGTGCCAAAACATAATAACCAAGTTTCATTACAATCCGATACATAAAATGTGGGGTCCTGGATGTTCCGGCATGGAATTCTTCCCCCACCCCCACATCCCGGTTAGCCGCGCGAGGGGGATACATTGAGGCCTCAGCGGCAAAGCTCCAGCCGCTAGGTGGCGCCACTGAGCTAGTCTTCTATGAGAAATTCGCCGTATGGATTCGTCCCTTCGTATTGCGTGATGGCGTAGTTGGAAGGCGTAAACGTTTGAAATTAGGAATATGGAAGATGTCAATATTTTAATGTGGTCGAAGAACTGAAACAGCTCGAAGTTGAGTTCACAGCAGACCAAACTCATTGAAAACAAGCACTCCGCGCGATTAGTTTCACGCTTTCAGGCCTCATTAGTTTGGTGCTTCCTCTGCCCATAGTATTCCCGCGCGCCATGACTGCACTGAGAAAACCTTACAAACTATTTCGGACCTTACAAAGAAAAGTAGTTTGTATAACAAAGTATTATGAGCATACATAAGCTTACAAAGAAAATACTTCGTAATTTACAAACTATTTCTTCGTATAACAAAGTATTTTTGTTTGTTATATGTATGCTCAAAATACTTCGTAAGGATTTAAGAGTGTGTAGGCGAGGCGCATTCGACGGTACCCTCATAATTAGACGCCGGCACGTGCACCAGCTTTGAGGCACTGACGTCGCGGGTGGTTGCGTCCGTGGAGGGTCACTTGAGGTCAGCGCTGACCTTCGACGTTGCCCCAAGGCTGGTGCACGTGCAAAGGAGTAAATGCGAGGGGACCGCCGTTCACACCTAGCCGTGGGTCAAGGTACCCAGGGATACGATGGGTCAGGAGGGGTACTAAAAGTGCATTGAAAAACTACAGCAAAATTTTGATGTGAAAGTACTCTAAAGGGGCTTTCATCGTCATAATCAAGGGGTGGTTCAAGAAAATATTGCAGTAACTAAACCCCCTCGTGGGGGTGGTATGGAACCGCCTCTCACAGTAAGGATGACTTCTAAACATACCTCTTACACACAGTGCGGACGAAATGGCAGAACAACAGACGTCAAAGAACATTTTCGAAGAAAAACATTAACTTTGGCTTGACTTGGGGATGCAATAAAAGTAAACAAAACATACCAAATCTTACTGCGCGCAATTTTCCGCCGGAAGTTCTTAACTTCTTGGGAATTGGTTCGCTGCCTCGTGCAGACCAAAAAATTTTCATCAAATCGACCGGCAATTATACATATTGACAAAGAAAAACGTTAATCAAAACTGTTTGGGTGCAATTTCGGGAATGTTTATCTTAGGCCACGCTTCTGCCCGTTCAAGTTCTGTCGGGGTCAGTGAATCCGCAAAGTAAGGTGAGGCAATTTTTTCTTAAATGTATATCTGCACTTTCAGAGTCGAATTTGAATTTTCGTACATGGTATTGACATTTTGATACACTGGCGTCCAAAATTAGGTCCCCACTTCTTTAGATCATTATAACTTTTTCCGTAATCGACAGAAATCGTCTAAATTTTGCACAAAGGTACCTCAATGGGTCTTCTAAAGGTTCCCAAAATGTCGCACCTGAAAGGTACTCCGAAAGGGGTAACCCACCCCCTTGGAAAAAAAGTTGTCAAAATGATGTCTAAACAACAGCCGAAAAGGGGCTTTGAAAGTTTCGTTTTGACCGAATCTGCCTTGAGGGAGTGTAACTGACCAGAAGGGAAGCGATTTGCCGAGTTTTAACCCCCCTGTTCAAACCCACCCCTTTAACCCCTAAAAGGGGCAGCTCCTGAACGGGTGGTCGTAGCGCGATGGGACCGACACCAGTGGGTCGGGCAGCGGATTTAACATGGAAAGGCGGAACAATAGTGCAAGTTTTGACCTGTTTAGAGACACTCAAATGGAGAAAACTGCGTTTTTTCGTGATGATTTAACGCAAAGTTCGACAACATGTTCATGCGTTTTCTGTGAATGAAATTTTTGGTCCTTGGCAGTTTTGAGAAGGCCAACTCAAGTTCTTTGAGGGACCAGAAGAGCAAAGTCGTGGAGTGACTCTTTCAACCCCTGATGGTGCGTCAAAAGTACCCCTGCAGACGATTGTCGAAATGACACATGTGTAAAATCGTGAAAATTTTGTAACAAAACGGTTTCTCCGAACAGGTAACAAGCCAGTGTCAGTCGCTCGACATTCCTGAACCCAAGGAGTCTGGTTTTTGGAACGAAAACAGCCGTTTCTTAATTCTGAAATTTCTTTGAGCACGTGCAGAGTACTTTTGATGCACCTTTAGGGGTTGAAAGGGTCAGTCCACGACTTTGCTCTTCTGGTCCCTCAAAGAACTTGAGTTGGCCTTCTCAAAACTGCCAAGGACCAAAAATTTCATTCACAGAAAACGCATGAACATGTTGTCGAACTTTGCGTTAAATCATCACGAAAAAACGCAGTTTTCTCCATTTGAGTGTCTCTAAACAGGTCAAAACTTGCACTATTGTTCCGCCTTTCCATGTTAAATCCGCTGCCCGACCCACTGGTGTCGGTCCCATCGCGCTACGACCACCCGTTCAGGAGCTGCCCCTTTTAGGGGTTAAAGGGGTGGGTTTGAACAGGGGGGTTAAAACTCGGCAAATCGCTTCCCTTCTGGTCAGTTACACTCCCTCAAGGCAGATTCGGTCAAAACGAAACTTTCAAAGCCCCTTTTCGGCTGTTGTTTAGACATCATTTTGACAACTTTTTTTCCAAGGGGGTGGGTTACCCCTTTCGGAGTACCTTTCAGGTGCGACATTTTGGGAACCTTTAGAAGACCCATTGAGGTACCTTTGTGCAAAATTTAGACGATTTCTGTCGATTACGGAAAAAGTTATAATGATCTAAAGAAGTGGGGACCTAATTTTGGACGCCAGTGTAGTAGCACATCCAGTAATTTGTGCAACAATAATACGTACTTTTCGCTTATGTAATAATTATTTACATATTTGTTAGTACTTATTGACCAAAAATATTTCTAAATAATTACATGAGGTAAATTGAACGAATATAAAAAGGAAAGACTAAATATGTTTGCTGTAGGCAATAGTACCTGGTTACCTACAATAATGTCAGTAATATGTTGAGAGTGTGTCCGCACGTGCCTACTTACAGTTTGTTTAAGTGAGGTGAAAAGACTTTGCATGCACTGGAAAAACAAATGCATAAAAACCATGCCTTTGAGGTCGTTTGGGTGGCAAAAAAAAAAAAAGAAAAAAAAAAAAGACATTTGATAGAGTTGACCGTGTTCTCTAATCGTGCCGAACAGTTCTTCTCTGCGACGCTTAGCGTGACGATGCTGACAAGTTCGAAAATTGAACGTTTTTCAGCATTTTCGGACCTAACACGTGGAATAACCAATTGGAAGAGAAAAATGGAATTGTGATGCTTGTTAATCACAACCATTGGTATGATGTGAAGAATTTTCGAGGCGATCTAGTTGAAGGAAAAGCTCCTGGAACGCCTTGAAAATGGACACACTCTTAGACTCGAAATTGACTCTTCGTAAATGGTTTTCACATTTTGTTAGTAACACCTCCAGTAACTTGTGCAACAATAATACGTACTTTTCGCTTTTGTTAGAACAAGGTAGGTGTACGCCAGACCGTGTCTCGACGTAACAGGCTTCGCGATGCTGCGCAAGTTACGACAATGCACGCCTGGCGTTTACACCTACCTAGGCCACCGGCGCTCCCTGCTTGCCTTCGGCAAGCTGTTTCAAGGTCTGTTGGCAAAAAGTAGTGCACCACGTGGTTAAGGGTCGAAGTAGATTATGTGAGAAAATTCGGGTCGAGGTAGCCCCTACGCGGTTGCAATTTTGGTTGGGGGTCGAAATTGGTTTCATTTTTATCATCAGCACCTTCTAAAACATACGGAACTACGTTGTAATGTCTTTATAATGTAAAATCACTAAATAGTTGCACAATTTCTGCCGGTTTTTTTTTAGTGTTTTTTCTTTGATATGACCGAAGGAATTGTGATAGAAAGCTGAATTTTTGCGTGTAGTGAGCCAAGGACATACCTAAAAACTTTGCAAAATCTTGCCTCGATCGGCCGAGCCGTTCGGGAGGAGTAGTGCTGACACACACAAACACACACACAGACAAAACTTTCTAACCCCATCACTCCAAAAAAAAGTGTCCTGTCAATGCCGTTAATTTATTACCAGTTTTCACTGTAGGTCAATTCACAGCGTTTACTGTGATCTGCTCTCGCGATTCACTGTGATCTTGTTCGCGGTGTTTACTGTGATCTGGTTAACAGTAAACACTGTGAGTTTGATGCCGCTGAACACCGAAGTACTGCAAATCAGGCTCCAATTCACGGCGTTTACTGTGGCCAGATCACAGTGAACACTGTGACCGAGATCACAGTGAACGCCGTGAACTAGTTCACAGCAAACGCCGTGAATTGCATAACAGCAAACATTGGTAATAAATTAACGGCATTTACAGGACCTTTTTTGTACAGTGCAGTGGAGTAACTGGCTTCGCCAATCGCTCAGCGAAAAAACTCGATGAGTCGAAGAGTGAATCGCTCGGCCGATTAACCTGAGATGAGTGGTGCTCACGGTTCACGACAATGTGTTAGTGCAGTAATCGGTCCACTAGCCTTGGTGCGCCGGGCAGTGTTGGTGGCGTTCGAGCAGTGCTCCGCGAGTGGCGCACCTGCGGCCCTCGACCTTGCTCCGGCGCGCAGTGCATCGGCAGAAGCAGGCGAGGAGAGTGCCTCGGCGGGCCACTGGTTACGCTGACTGCAGGTGGCGGAGGGCAGCGCTTTGTGCCGCGACCTCTACGAAATCTGCACTGTGAAAAAGAACCATAAAAAAAGTAAGAATTCAGCGCACGATGAAAACCTTCCGAAGTATGTTGAGCATACGTACGGTACAAAGTAATAGCCTGTAAATTACGAGGTATTTTCTTTGTTAGCTTAAATATGCTCAAAATACTTTGTTACACTCTCAGTCTCATGTGGACTTTCTTTTTCTCTTGCTTGTGAAGTATTTTGAGCGCACCCCGTACAAAAAAAATTCAGTTTGCCTTTGGGTCGTTTTTAGGTCGCTTTTAGTTCGCTACTCCGTGGACTAGGTCGCTTTTAGTGTGCGGACGAGGGGACTGGTGTGCTTTTAGTCACCGAGAGCAGCAGGGACTTGGTCGCTTATAGTCCGCTTGACCAGGACTAGGGCGCGAATGGGTCGCACCCTCCCGCCTCTAGAGACGCACACTCTCAGCATCCTACTGACTTTATTGTCGGTAACCAGTTACTATTGTCTGCAACAATAATATGTAGCATTTTCTTCTTAGATACGTACAGTTTACTTCACGTAATTATGTAGGAAAATTATTTAGTCAATAAGTACTAACAAATATGTTAATAATTATCACAAAAGCGAAAAGTACGTGTTATTGTTGCACAAATTACTGGAGGTGCTACTGTTACAATGTCAATACCATGTACAAAAAGTCAATTTCGAGTCTGAGAGAGCACCAGTCCGCTTCCCGTACGCGCACCAGAGAACTCGGTCGCTCCCGATCACCGTCCAAACGAACTGGTTCGCTAAAAGTACGCAATGAAGAATCGACGAGACCTCCTTACGCCCTAGTCCGAACCGGAGCTAAGCGCACTGGTTCGTTCTGCCGCCAAAGTCAATAGCGCATAGTTCCGAGGGGGTAAACACTCGCAGGAATCGTGTACAGACCACTCGGTATTACGCTGTATTACGGCGGTATTACACGTGTATCACTGCATTGAAATGCTACCATTTTGTCCTTTTTAACCCCAAAACGGTACTAGAGTGGTTCCATATCCAGGGAGCACAAGATATTTTTTAATGTCAGTGATCCAGGCCAAAATTTTACCATATGTGCCTTACGGGTAGAGGAGGAATACCACAAATTTTTAAAGTCCTAGGTCAACCCAGTCTCGAGCAGTGGGACAATGTGTGTTTTGCGACTTTTTTTGGTTAAAGTCAACTTTGAAGGTACAAATCGATAGGAAGGGCTTGACCCGACCTAGGGACTCGGAAATTCATACAGGTCTAAAGGGCCATGATTACAACATTTTAGAATTTTTTCAAAAATATTGCAAAAAATTGAACTTTATTTTATTGCTTTTAGATCTCAATAACATATTGTTGTTTTTTTTCAAATGTCAAAAAACTTAAGGAAGTACCTTTTTTTTGGTCCTAGTAATTGTATAAAATTGTAGCCTCAGAGGAGACTTGGTCTTGGAGCTATGAAAGCGTAAACCCAGTCAGAATTAGACTGTCGGAAAGATATCGATTCGATGTCGTACCCCGATTTTGATATTTTGGGGACAATCGACATCGATGTGTCTCGAAAATCGACATCGACGTAACGTCGTTCTGAAACCGCAAGATCGATATCGATACGATATCGATATTACATGGAAATTTTTAAAAAATCCTGTGAGGAAGAAAAGCATGCATATTTTAGCAGCATGGTGTGAAATGACAAGGACAATACAAGTTTAAAAATCACTCAGATCTTCGTACTTGTATTTAATCACATTTGCAACCAACTCAAATGACAGTATCACATAACAGTGGCACGTAAAGAAAACAACAAAAGGCTATGGTGATAATGGGATATCCTATAAATTATAGGAAAGTTGCAACTAACAACTCAATTCCATTTGTAATAGTAAAAACAGAAGTGTGATATCTTACCAAGGGCGGCAATGTCACCAGCTTGACAAGATGATTTCGCAGGCTACAGACGTTTTGATTTCACAGGCTGCAGATGTTTTGATTTCGCAGGCTGCTGGGAAGTCAAGACTTTGGAACCAAGGAAGGACTTATTGGCTCTTCTTTAATATGCTCAATGGAGCCGTCACTGCCACCAAGCAAAGACGGACTAGTCATTGGGTTGATTTTCACTGGACTATCACTTAAAGTTATTTCTTCTGGTTCATCAGCTGTTTGATCATCCTGATTTACATAGAGAAAAAAAAAGGCTTTTAAAACAAAGACCGCCCAAAACGTAACAAGAGAAAGTTGTCAACTAACCAAATCGTGGAAAATTCCTATAGCAGATTTAGAGACAGAACGATTGGGATCTGGTTCATCAGCTGTTTGATCATCCTGATTTAAATAGAGAAAAAAAAGGCTTTTAAACATTTTAAACAAAGACCACCCAAAACGTAACTAGAGAAAAAAGTTGTCAACTTACTAAATCGTGGAAAAATCTTTTAGGAGACTTAGAGACAGAATACTGGGGAGCTAAGAGCTGAACTAAGAGTGGGAGATAAAGTAAGAGCAGGAGAGTTAACTTTTGTGTCCGACATGTTTGTGACACTCCATGCGGAAGTCATGCCACCAGAGCGCACACTTATTCCACCACTAGGGCTGAGAAGCATATCCTCTGCCGCAGCTCTCCCAGGTTCCAAACGCTCCTGGATTTCAACTTTACGAGCATTATCAATAGACTCCTGATTCACAAGTCTCGGTCTCGAAAATTTACTTTCATCTATCTCAATGGACTTTGACTTCTCTCTAGGAGTTTGTGGCTTTAATAATGTTATACCACTCACAGTCTTCATGTTCTCTTGGGCAGCAGATTTTGCTGCTTCTATTTTCAACCGTAATTCATTATCTTGAGACTTGTTGTTTGATTTTTTTAGGAATAGCTTCCTTCTTCTGAGAAATGTTCCTGGAACTTCTGGAGGAAGGAGCATGCTTGGACTTTGAGGGAGCAGTTCCACTAACAGCAGCTTGGCTTAAAGAAACCTGGGATATATAGCTGGTGGTGCTGGGATTACCTTTTTGGGACCCTTCTTCCTGTTGGAAGCTTGGGTAGAAGCCTGAGAGATAGCTGGAGGTGATGGGATAGACTTTTTCGACCGTTTGATGACAGGCGTTTCTTCATCAGAGGAGATTTCTTGTATTTTCCTAAATTTCTTCCTTTTAAATCTGCCCAAGTCACATGGATCTTCAGTTTCATAATGGGAGTCTTCGATGAACTTGGGAACAGCCGCCCTTGCTTTAAAATAGGTATCTAAAACCAAATTTATTTATTATACAAATAGCAATTAATGTGACACATTTTAGCGCAATAAGAAATACCAAGTCAAGCTCACCGTAACATCTCAGCACTTGGACAGCACAGATTTTCCAGTTTTCCTGGTGAGAGAGCTGGAGTTTAATTGCTTTCTCAGCATTAGTAAGAGGCCAATATGAATCACGATTCATTGTATCATCAGGATCACCTATGAGCCATTTTATGAGGCCAACATCTCTATATTCTTCGGGATCCTTGTCAGTTGGATAAAATTTTAGAATCAAAAACTGCAACAGAAGAAAAGGTAATAAATAAAACGAAAAAAAATAATACCTAGTACAAAGTAAAAATTAAGGAGCACCATAAACCATTCATATATCGTTGTGTAGGACTGGAGCGTTTAGATAATATGAGAAATGCCAACAACAGATTTTAAAAGACGATCATTACAAACATTCTTAGAAAATAGCTGTTAGGGGACTCTGCACAGTAACTTTAGAATTGAAGCATTGGAACATTTTGACAGTAATGCAAAAACAAAAGAAATAAGTAAGAAAAACAATAGCAAAAATATTTTTTCCATTATATTAAAATCTGAGAAATTAGGGCATTCAGTGTCACATATAGGTGTGCAGGATTGGCACACTTAAAAACTTGTCTGCATTTGGCATCAACCAGCATTTGCACAGAACGTCTTTTAGACGATAAACCCGCTTTCTTTCATCTACCCTGGAAACACTTTCAATGCCCAAGACAGAGGAGGGAAAAGTATAAGCATAAAAATCCTCATACATGAGGAATCGTTGCCCTATAAAACACACTCTACGTCCACTGCGAATGATGTTTTTCAGCACAACAACCTCACCAGTTCTAGTTTTAAAGCAAGAGTTCCTGATACACAAACCAACAGTTACAGAGCCAATTTTAATTTTTTTATACTGTTCTCCTTGTACAATCTTATCAGGAATAAAGTGTTTTCCTGACAGTACACAATGAGAGGGGTCTGATTTGAGGATGACAGGCAAAGGACCAGTAGAGCTTTTTTCCTTATCTCGCCTTGCAGTATACTGGAGCGGCTTGCTGCCCCAACCCGAAGATTTCTTTTGATTTTTCCTAGCTTGTTTTCATACATAAAGGCACTAAATTCATCAATAACTGCATCATTTTCCTCACATTCGGAAGGAAGGTGGGAAAGCGAATGAACATTGTACACAACAAACATAGCCCCATAAATATTGACAGAGTGAGCTATGAAGGTCTCCACTAGCTCTCTTGTAAGGTCAAGTTTAGAGTGCACATGAACAGAACTACACATAATAACTACAGCAGAGTGGAGCAAAAGGAAATGTTTGTCAATGTTTTCATCAATTAGGTTTTTAAATGCAAGAATACCATCATATAAAATAATGCGTCTGAATTCAGTGCATTTAAAGGTCTTGCAAAACTTCAAAGAATTGGGCATCCTATTAAAATCAGAATATAGACAAGATTTCTTAAGGAATGTAAACACATCAGATATAATGGCAACAATTTCATGATGAAGCTTCCAGGGGCCAGGCACATACAGCCAGAACTCAAGAAGCTGCTTAACAACACCTCCATACAATAAATGCTTTCCGTCAAGGCGAAATTGTGAGACCATTCCAGTACCAACTCTCTCCAAAAGAGAAGTGCCGCTGTGATGTTGGGGATGCTGCTTGAGGCGGAAGGATAAATCTGTCCTCAATGGGGCATGTAGTCCAACAAATGTCATTCTATAAGAAATCCATTCTCCAACCACGGTGCACTTTTCACATCCCTCGTAAGAACCAAACGATTTGATGCACTTGATTTGATCTCAGGCCACAGCGTCCAGAATATAATTTATCACAATTTGATACTGATTTCCCTCAAATTCAAATCCTCTTGCTGACAATTCTTCTAGTTCTTCAACATATGGAGTTAAATACTTATTTATATTAGGATCTTTAGCTCCATAAAAATAGAAATAAGACGAGGCTCATTACAAGTTCCTACCAAGTATCCTAATGTAGGAAAAAACTTCTTTGGAGGGCTTTTGCTTATTGGGATACCATCCATATTAATGTCTAGGGGGATTTTGTTATATTTCTGAAGATAAACTTTGAGGTCTAGCTCACGGAGGCTGTTTTCAATACCTTTGTACCACAAAATTCCCCCTGACTCGGAGTCTAAAATCAAACTCATAGTCTGTATTGAATAAAGTTTTATATGACAAAGGCACGAGAGGATATACTGGGCGAAGCCTATGCAAAAGGTTGTCCAATTAAGACATTGACAATAGTCCTGGTTCCAGAGCCCAGTTCCGAACACTGTCAATGACATACTCTTGCTTAGTGTTCGAAAATTCCCGGGAACAATCATTTGGGGGAATATTCCTGAGACTTCCCGGGAATTCCCGGGAATATTTCCACTTGACCGGGAACATTGCTACTTGAAAAACTTCTGACATTTGATAAACGTTGGAATTTCTAACACTGTCTCTTACACTCTACGGTTTGTTTTGTCTTCCTCTTTAAGAAAAATGGAAAAAAAAATGAAGTGTTTCATAAATATTACTTGCTATGTTGCTTTTTTAACTTTTTCCTGAAAACAATTGTCAATTTTAGCAATTTTTATAAAATTCCCGGAAATTTCCTTGTTTTGGGGTCTGATTGTGCCCGGGAACGTTCCCGGGAATTCCCTAAATTCCCGGGAATATTCCTACCCTTTAGAACACTACTCTTGCTTTTCCTCTTCATCCCTAAAAACAAATTGACCACCATTTGCATTGTCATCCTGACTGTCACTGTGAGAGCTGGCGGAGTTGGCAAGATCATCACTATTGACTGACGACTCAGTTTCCTCTTCAACAACAGAACTTCTTTCGGAGCCCAAATCAAGTTCCTCAGGGCCAACAAACTCTGCATCATTATCACCATTGCCATCTTGATCCTGCACACTGTGCTCCTGTTCAATATCATCATTCTCTGATTCCCCCAAAACACTATCACTACCCCCTTCATAACCATCCTCGTCAACTTCTTGTCCCTGTCCTGACTGCTCTGAATCACTGCCATCTGCACCCATATCAAGTCTCTCGGATCTGAGTATTACTTCGTCCAGCTTTTGTTGCTTAGCATTGTCTCGAACAGCCTTGCGATGCAAGTTACGCTTGTGACTTACTGGATTTTCATCACACATGCTGGACGATGGATGAAGGACAGGTCTGAAAGGAGAGAAGCATTAGTTAGATATGTTAATAAACAGTTGCTCAACCCAACTTGACATAACGAAGATTGAATCAGGTCTTGTTTTTGGGGTTTCTTAAAGGATTCTTCAATGACAGCAATATAATTAAAAAATAATTTTTCACAAAATAGCAAAGGTAGTAAATGTGATAAAAGTATTAGCGTTTTATGAGTGACATTCGGACTCGCTTCGGATGAACGTATGAAATTCAGTACGCATCACAGAGACTCCTAACCTAACTAGTGGGCCCGCGGGCCGAAGTCAGGCCACAGATGAAGTTTGAAATATAAAACCAAAACAATGGATTCAATCGGATTAAAAGAATTTCCCAACGTACGAATAGAACAGAAAAACTAGAAATACGCACC
The DNA here is from genome assembly GCA_030522485.1 of Stenchaetothrips biformis. Lineage (NCBI taxonomy): Eukaryota > Metazoa > Arthropoda > Insecta > Thysanoptera > Thripidae > Stenchaetothrips > Stenchaetothrips biformis. The sequence continues at coordinate 19,981,537 of CM060089.1, forward strand.
GTTTTCAGGCTGTCGCAGAATTCTTGACTCAATCGTTCTGTCCTCCTCCTCTCTATCAAACCAACCAAACCGCGCCAAATTTCCTAATTCAACCGGGAGAAGACGGAGAGGGAGGGAGGCGGGGGGAAAGTGGGGAACAAAGAGGAGGGGAGAGGAACGCTCAGCTTGCAACAGCAAATATCAAAGAAGCAATTCACATGAGAACAATAGAGTATTACAGAGACGTATTCAGTAATTTGACTTTAAAAAAATCAGCCAAAAAAACAAATGATAGATTTCGCAACGATAACTTTGACTCCAGGCAACACAAATAAAATAAAGATAGTTCCGGAAACCAGAACACATTCACACGTTGGCATAAGTAGTATGGGCAGCGGGAACAACAATCTTTTTCAAATCTTGTGAGACCAGTTGACTTCTTTTTGACGCAACGCCATTATGGAATTATGGAGGCTCTTTTTATTTAAGTTGTTCTTCGACATCGAATTGGTGTCGAATAGAGATCGAAGGCATTTTTCTGGCAACGAGGGAAACTACATGTTTAAATAGGCAAATTTAGTCCCCCACTTGTACGTTTAAGGTAAAGAAAAGCAATTTGATGGTTCTCCCAAATAGTCGACGTTCTAAATTTTTCGACTAAAATATCGATATCACCGGATTTTCGAGGCGATCGACATCTTTTCGACAATCTAATTCTGACTGGGAATTGCTCAACGCAGTATTGAGGACTTCAGCGGTGAACCTTCTCATCTGAATCCAGGGTGTAGCAGAAAGGGATAATAGGGTACTTCGGAGAAGAGCTGGACCGGAAGTTGGGAAGAAATCAAGAAGAACAAAAGCCGAACTTGTATGAGAATATAGCTCTGCGCAAGCGGCAGAACGGCGACGCAGACGCTCATTCTCACAAATTTCGCATACTTTGTTCTTCTTGATTTCTTCTCAACTTCCGGTCCAGCTCTTCTCCGAAGTACCCTGTTAATAATCCCAAGTTAGATACAGTGTTCTGATGAGTATGTTTCACTTCCTTACTTGTGTTTTTTGAGGGTATTCAGCCTTTGAGGGTCTGTGTCGAGCCTAGGCATGGCGAGTTTGCTTCACGTCTCGAATCGTAATCAAACTTTGTCTCCCAAATGAACATGGTACCCTCAGCTTTTATTGTAAGGACTATTTCAGAAACTATTAACATGTACCGTTTGCTGACAGGTTAGCTTTTAGGCAACTGAAGGCAAGTTTGGGATCACTCACGACAATTTTGCCTTAACTGAGTAAATCATGGGAGTTGGGTCCTTAACCTTTGGAAGTATAAAAGCTCACCTGTCTGCAGAAAATACAAGTAAAAGGTTTCAAAAAAAGACCTCACAATAAAAGCTAAGGGAACCATGTCTATTTGAGAGACAAAGCTTGATTACGATTCCAGATGTGAAGCAAACTTGTCACGACTGGGCTCCTCGACACAACAGACCCTCATAGGCTGAATACCCTCAAAACACAAGTAAGGAAGTAGAAAATACTCATCAGAACACAATATCTACCTTGGGATTAGTATTTATCCTTTTCTGATACACCCTGGTTTCGGTTAAGTGAGTTCACCACTTAAGTCCTCAACACTGCGTTGAGAAATTACGCTTTTTTCCATAGCTTCAAAACCAAGTCTCCTCCTAGGCTGCAATTTGATACAGTTACCAGGACCAAGTGAAGGTACTTCCTCAATTTTTTTGATTTTTTTTAAAATACGTTTTTAAGATCTCGAAAAAAATTTAAAGTTCAATTTTTTTTAAAAATTTCATTTTAAAAAAATCTCGAAAATTTCTCAAAGGTTGTACATATAGCCCTTAAGACCTGTATAAATTTTTAAGTCCCTACGTCAAGCCCTGCCTGTCGATTTGTACATTCAAAGTTGACTTTTACCAAAAAAAAGGCGCAAAACACACTTTGACCCACTGCTCCTGAGTGGGTTGACCTAGGACCTTCAAAATTTGTGGTCACCATCCTTTACCCAAGAGGAACATATAGTTAAATTTTAGCCAGGATCGCTGACATCGAAATATAGCTTGTGCTCCCTAGACATTACAATTACGTGTATTAGGCGTAATACAAAGATTTTGTAAACAGGGCATTACGCGAGTGTTCACCCTCTCGCATAGTTCGCTTCTAGAACGCTGCTTTGACTTGGCAGAGAGTTGGCATAAATTTCAAAGTGGAAAATTTGGTATTCTGGTGTAAGTTCCGGAGACTAAAATCATTGACAAACGAGTGTTCTTTGGACTTTGTCAAACCAAATCTAACAGTATGGCTCATGGCTCCGGACGAACAATTGGCCGATAACGTACAGCTGTAGCTGTAAGTTCGCGGAAGGTCGAGCACCCGCCCCAGCTCGAGGAACATAAAAATAGTGCTGTGCTGCAAAAAGGGGCCGTGTAGTCAAATCAGCAGTCTCCAAGGAACATCTCGTTTTCAGGCTCTTGTGTGCATGTTTTTACAATGCATTTTTAGTAAAATGCAACTTTTAGAAGGTACTGTTATTGTGTTTTTTGTTTTGTTCTTTTCCAGATCTAAAATGACACGACCAGCCTATGCACTGCCAGACAATCCGACGTACGTGGAGTGGCTATTTAACTATCCAGCGGGTGAGAACGTAAAAATTGAACATGAATAACCGTTTCAAGAACCATCGATTAACACACTGAATTCCAGTGTCAAGTCAGACACCTTGAAACGACTGCTAAGGGCCCGGTGTTTTCCCCAAGGGGGAACACCGCAAGAAAAGACCACAACAAGAGTACAACAAATTCTGGCAAATTTGTTAGTCAGTTTATGTTGCACTTTCAAAGTAAAAATTATTTTGTACAAAGTACAACGATTATTATTATACAAAGTATAATAGGGCCCAATGACGAAACGGTACCAGTCAAGGTGACGTTGTACCAGGTGACCCAGGACCCCGCGACAAAATGACAGGTATGCAGTCCCGCCAGACACTCCTCGCAGGTCAGAGGGGAATAGTGCGGGCGTGTTTGGCGGGACTGCATACCTTTCATTTTGTCGCGAGGTTCCTGGACCACCTGGTACTTTTAACCATTTTTACCACTGCTTTCCACAATTATCTTTGCACTTTTTCTGTGCAAGCCTTGTCGTACTTTTGTTGTATACTTTCCACATTTTTCCATGCAGTGAAGAAAAGTCGTCAAACGATGAATTTTTTGGGCAGGAGAGTGACCAATAGAAAACTGATTTTTACTTCGAGGGGTCCTTTTGAAAAGAGGGTATCTTACCGTTCCCGCACAAAAGATCTTACCTGGTCGTTACGGTATTAGCAATCGTATCTTAAGCGCAAGCGAATTTCGCTAAGTTTCATCATTGAGGACAGAGATAGAAGTGAATGGAATACATTTCTAAGGGCCTCAATGGTTTCTTCCAAAAACACTTGGCGTGGATCATCATAATCCCTTAATTAATTTTTTTAGCAGTCTCAATGAAACTTGAAGAAATTTGCTTGAACAGTGAAAAATTTCTAAAAATTATGACGAACCGTCGCATTGTTAGTGGCCACCAATGACAAGCCAGCACTTCGAAAGTCACTGCCGTTGTTCTTTGCAGACCCTCGAACCCAGGACTGGCCTTTCATCAGCCCAGCATGGCCGATTGGGCTCATCGCCACCTACCTTTACGTCGTCCTGTGGTGGGGGCCGCGATTCATGAAGTCACGTCCGGCCTACTCCCTAAAGACCTTCATTTACCTTTACAACTTTTCCCAGGTCATTGCTAACGCCATCATGTTCTATATGGTGAGTGCCGATATATCTTACTCGAATGCCGAAACGATTTGTCACGCGCCCCAATAAAAACGATTGCAGTTTAAGACTTCTTAATAAGACCCCAGGGTAATTAGGGGATGTTTTGTTCTGTTGGGCTGGAATTTATCCCTTTTGGTGTCAAAGTCGAGGTTTCCCCTTTATTGACAGGAATCGTAAAATTGCTTGTGGTTTTGCTTCGAGGTTCTAACCAGTGGCTGGTCAACAACCTACACACTTGGATGCCAGCTTCCAGATTGGTCGGATAGTCCGGAGGCCATGAGGGTGAGTCATCCCGCTACCGCACGGTCCGTGTTCCATTCCCACAAGACGAAAGCCTCTGAATCTACTTTATCACTCCCATTCCGATTGGTCAAATATCTATCTGGTAATGTAATTGTGTATTGCCAACAGAAGATCCCGACCACCCTGTCTTCAAAGATTCGAATTAAAAAAGTATCGCTAATATTGGCAATAAGTGTGAATAAGTCAACGAGTTCATAGTGAAATGTGTAATGATACATTTCACGGCTTTTCCAAAGCATTGCCAAAGTTTTTGGTTATACTTTTGCTCATCGCCTATTTAAGGTGAGGTGTAAGTGAAAATATGGCGAAAAACGGCAAAAATGCCTTAGTTTTATTTCTTTAGTATCAGTATGTGAAATATTTTTCTTCTGAGATGAGTTTTCAATTTTTAGTTTTATACTCTTTAAATCGGAAAGCGTACATTGTGTGCTCTAGCTGGAGCATGCCTGCTAGCACGCTCTAGCTAGCGCATGCCTGCCAAGCATGCACCAACATACCTGCCACTAGACGTACACTGCAAAAAAAATCCATCTTAATTTTAAGAAACTAGTTTGTGAAGCAGTTTACAAAGATTTTTTGCTATTAAAAGTAAGAAACTTTCCCCTCTTAAAACTAATAACCAAATTTTTAAAACTCATAGAATTTTGTTCATTAAATTTCTTAATTATATTAGATTAAAGTGGGAGGTAAGAACGACTGAACTGGCGTCCGAGATACCATGTATGTGTGACGGAAGTCTTCATTACAACGTCCATCATGCACCAGAACTGCATCAGCACTCGAAAATAGGACGTTGCAGAACGAGGACCACTCTCCCTGCTTTCCTCACTGGTGGGATGAACCCTACAACGGAGGAGGATTGTGCGTGCACCTAACCTCAGGTCCGACCGTAGACGCCAGCGAGTGGCAACATGAAAATGCGTTTTTCTCTACATCAGTGTAATATTTTGTTAAATACTTTTAGCTAACCGATAGAGAAGATATTTACGAACGCAACATGTAGTATCATTTGCAAAAAGAAGGTATTTTAGAAACATTAATTGGAAATACTAATCGGGAAATGGTCACGGCGCTCCAAGCGCCACCTAGCGGCAGGTCTGTGAAACGTGGCCTTGGACGTGGACCCAGCGGCTGACTGTGGACCATACCATGTGAGAAGTAGCTTGTCAACAGTTCGCGGGAATTTATCAAACTAAACCTTCGATTTACGTTGAATGTGACCGCACTCGCTGAAGCGTTCAACCTTTACTTGAAACAGTTTCAGAAATCTAGTTGTGAAAAGTCATAAGTCATCTGGATTTTAAGAGACGAATTATTACTTTTGAAAGGCAAGCTTAGTTTTGACAAACCCAGTTTATGAGTTTTCAAAATGGTTTTGAAATTTACCAACTATTTCTTACTTTTCATTTTAGTTTTGGTAAATGTAATAAATTATAGCACTTTTCACAAACTTTTCTGAGTTTTCATATCATTTCAAAATATTATTAAGTTTAAGACATTTTTATGTCTTAAATTTCAGAAAAATTTTTGCAGTGTATGCTTTAGTTAGCGTGTACATGGCAGGTATGCACTTGCTAGTGCATGCTTGGCAGGCATGCGCTACCTAGAGCGTGATTGCAGGCATGCTCCAGCTAAAGCAAACAATGTTTGCTTTTCGTGTTGTAAAGTACTACATAACTCTCAGATAAACTGTTGGGTGATTGCACGCCAACTGGGTCAGTGGGTCCGTCACAAAACGACATGGTGTCAGATTAGGACGAAACTTATACAGATCGTAGGTCTAGTAGTAGGATGACTAAATCCAAAAGCGTTTAGCCGAGAAGAATTCGGCAGCCAAAATATTGAGAGGTTAAATATGGAGCCTGGAGAGCGACACGCTGACAGTCTTTTGCTCGTCGTTTCGTTGACATCCAACGAGTTGAGAAACCGAGCACACCGTTGGAAACAGGAGAAAATTTCACAAAGAGTACTTTTTTTTTTTCATACATATACAAGGCAAAAATTGTGTTTGATATGAAATAACCTTACATTTGATTTATCATAAAAAGTTAGTTGCACCACCGAAATGGCTCGGAAATGTCTTAAAAAATTCCCCGTGAAAAAATGTAAAAAAAAAAGATCGAACACTGAAAGTTCTATTTATCGTTCCCGAGATATCTTCTTTTAACCATCTTGAAGTGCCGTTGCGAATTCTAGCTGGAGCGGAGACAAGGTATGAAAAATCCTACGGCGCGGCGGTTTCTTTACAACAGTTGTATTTGAGATTTTGGCCACATTGGCGGCAATGAGAACATCAAACCATCTTTCTTACACTGTTATTAAGTCAATAGACAGTTTTTTCGTTCAAAAGATACGGTTTGCTCTTCTTCAGATCACCCAAAGACAGGTATAGTGCCGCAGGATTTTTCACACCTTGTCTGCCGCTCCAGCTTGAACTGGCAACGCCACTTCAAGACGGTTAAACGTAGATATTTCAGGAACGAAATAAGGACTTTCTGTGGTTGATCTTTTTATTATCTTTGTCTCAAGGTGAAATTTTTAAGACATTTCTAAATCATTTTGGTGGTGCAACTAACTTTTTATAATATATCAAAGGTAAGGTTATTTCATATTATACACAATTATTGCCTTAAAAAAAGAAAAGAAGGACTTTTTCTTAAATTTTCTCCAGTTTCCAATGGTGAGCTCAGTTTCTCGATTCGTTGTATATAAACAAAACGACGAGCAAAAAACTGTTAACGAGTCGCTCTCCAGGCACCATATTTAACCTCTCAATTTTTCGGCTTCCGAATTTTTCTCAGCGAAACGCTTTTGGATTTAGTCATCCCACTACTAGACCTACGATCCGTTTAAGTTGCGTCCTGATCACAGACCATGCCGTTTTGTGACTGAACCAGTTGGTGTGGAATCACCCTGTTGCTCAAAAGTGTTCAAACGAATTTTTCTACGTTGGTCATCCGACATTCACTTGAGAGACATTCCATGCCGGTTCGGCAAGGCCCTAAAGGTGACCATTGACGATTTCCACGTCGCTTTGGTACTTTTTTGAACTCGTGGAGACAGGGCGATTGCCAAATTTTTAGGTTCCCGGGTCCATTTTTGAGGCCAGTGTGGCAGTTTTTAGATTTCTCTGAACTTTCTTTGTTGTTTTTGTTGAAATTGCGTCCGTTACTCCCTTTCTTGGCTCTCCACGGCACAACCTTAACGCCAGCACAATGATTTTGTGCTTAAAAGACGCGTATTGAGTAGAGGAAGAGATTCCAGTGGTCAAATTTCACTTTTGACACTAACTTTACGGTGATCCAAGCGATTTAGTAAATGAAAACCATGTCAAAATAAGTTAATTTTCGCCAACTTTGGGGAGAAATCTTTTGGTGAGGGGAAACGAATTTTTTACTTTTTTTGACGGATTCTTGAAGGTCTTGGGGAGGTCTTCCGAGGGACGGTGCCAAAAAGTATGGGTGCACCCCTAGTTTAGGCGCTACAGTCCTCCAAAGTTTCAAAAAAATTGCAAGTTTGCATTAAATAGTACAAAGAGTGGACTTAGGCTTCCCGGCCCACGCCAATGGCCATGCGTGGTTTAGGCTATACTGACCCGACACCAACTGGCGTCCTCAATGATTTTTACTCGACCCCCAGCCCCTGGGTCGCCCAATGGTCGGAGGAAGGGAAGGGAAATCACGAGAATTTTCACAAAATGTTATACTTTTACCTCTGACGTCCCAGTCCCGCCCCAGTGGTGATGATAATGGACCTGAGACCGGATAAGCTGGACAGAAATTGACCTTCCATTTATTTTCTCTCCCTCTCTCTCTCTCTCTCTCTCTCTCTCTCTCTCTCTCTCTCTCTCTCTCTCTCTCCATCTCTCTCTTTTTCCACACACACACACACATACACACACACACACACTTCCCCCTCCCGGCTAGAAGCGCCGCATGGGCGTTTTGCGGGAACGCCTGTGATCAAGAAGGGTAGGCAGCCCGTGCAGCACGCGTGCCGACGAGTGGCCTACCCTGCCATTTACCATTACCATTAGAGGCTAGACCACCCTTGATCGTATGCCAGTTCAGGCACGGCTCATGTCTGCCTGCACTGCATAACAAGACAAGGCCGCCCTTACTAGGGAGACACCTTCCCTTGGCGGGGAGGAGACTCAGCGCCTACCAGCCCCGGCTCGCAGTGGCCCGCCTTCTAGGTTAGAGGTATACTTCCCCGACAGGGTCGCACATCCTCTGCCTCGGCACAGCCTCTTTGAGCACAACCAAGTCCGGAGCCCGCCTGCTTCATCCCAGATTCTCGGGACCAGTTTCTTTTTCTTCTTGCTTGATGTGTTTGGAGTTTGTTCGCTTCGCCCCTACCCTTCTCTTGGTGCGACCTCTTTGTTGTACCTGGAAACTGAGGAATGAGGCATGACGTCCACCCCCTCCTCAGGCCTAACAGCCACAGCGTCTGTCGATGTGAGGCCTGGTGGCCTTCCCCGCGATGCTCCCCTGCGTGCTGCTTTAGACATGCTGCGACGAGAGGACGTGGTGTCCACCCCCCTGCATCCTATGCCGCGGCTGGTGGAGTGCGAGGCTAATATTCTTCGGTCGCAAGGGTTGCGGGGGCTGGAGGGGCGTTGCGCCGTGTCCACTTCCGGGGTGCTGGTCGACGGTGCGTACAGGGCTCGGGTCCTGGCCGGCCGGTCTGTCTGCTGAGCGCTCGGCCCATGCTGGCAGCCTGCCGAGCCATGAGGCCAGGGTGTGTCGCGTTGCCGCCTCCACGTTGTCCAGGGCCGTCAAAGGGCGCCTTCCGGGTAGGCAACCCCTCGGGGCTCACCGTCGTTGGTGCTGCCTACGGGCCGGCGCTGTGGCGGTTGTCGCAGGTGTGTGGCTGGCTGGGGAGAATGGGGGGGGGGGGGAGGCGGCACGCTGCTCGCCCCGCAGCAACGGAGAACTGCCGCGCGTCCTCCACCGGCTGTGGGGGAGTTGGCGCGGTCCACTCGGACGGCTAGACGGAGAGAGAGGGGTGAACCATCACCAAAACTCCGAACCCGAAACCGAACCAGAAGCGGGCATTTATCCATGGGCGCCGGTATCCTTCCTGGAGGCTCGAGCCCTGTCGCCCGCGTCGAGGCCGAGCTCGGCCGAGCCTTTCCAGGTCTGCCGGCCACGTGTTGGCCGACCCAGCAGGCCCTGGCCTGGCTGGGCCTGGCGGCACTCAGTCCTGACAGAGATGTGGCCCAACAATGCAGGCAATAGAGCACCTGTAGGTTGTAAAGTTGTCATCTCCGACGCCGGACCCGTCTCCTGGGAAAGGCCGGTGGCCGCCGGCCCTCTCCCCTCCCCTCCCCTCGTGACTGGCATGCGCTCGGATCGGCGTGCTGTACCCGGCCTGCGGCCCGACCCGCTGCTGACCTGCCGCTGCGCATGTGCTGCCACGCCTCCGCGCCGCCTTGTCGCCGAGCCTGCAAAGAACCGGGTCCGTGCCCGTCACCCCGCCTGAAGGACGAAAATCTCTGTGCCTCGTCGTCGCGATCCTGTGGGAAGGGCGTTGCGTGACTTTATTCTTCGGTCGCAAGGGGGGGTTGGGCTGTGTTGGTTACCCGGGCCTACCCTGCAGGCGGTGGCCTCGGCACCGCTTTATGTCATAATTGCCACATAAATGGACAAAAATTTCTTAGCTAACATCAGTGTCTGAACTGCCTACCCCGACCTGCCTTATAGACTTGATCCAGGAAGCGGAAGAAGGGAATGACTTGACTTATGTTCAAATTGAGTTTCAATTTTATTTTTGTTCCTTAGGATGGTTTACATCTTTACACCAAATTGTTTCACCCAATTCCTAGCAGTTTAGGAGGAAATCCACTTGGTTAATGGGTATAACTCAACTTAACCCCTATTACGGTCTAATTTTCATCGGAAAATGGAAAAAACTGAACTAAAGTCCTCATGACTCCGTTCGACAAAATAGTAGAACGAGATAACTCTACTGGTATTTTAATGAGTCTGATGTAAATAGAGTCAATTCAACATAAATTCCCCCTTTTTAGAACAGTATTTGGCACAAAAAGGTAACTCCTAAAATGTACCAGAGCAATATAGGCTCTACGCAGACCTCAGCTCCACTTGACTTACCTCCAAGTTCAACCTTGTTTGGGAGAACTAAGTGAACATGGCTCCGTAGTCACTTAAAGATTCAAATCACAGAAACCATTTACGGAGTGATCTTACACGTTTGAATATTTTCAGTGTTACTACTTATGCTTTAACTAAAATCCATTTGCATCATTCATTTGTTCAGTTTAAGTTTTTTCTGCAAACAGTTTTTTGTTTCTCCTGAAAAATGATGAAAATTGAGTTATCCCCTTCTTCCGCTTCATGGCTCACTTGCTCCCGGCTTGACAGGCCTGTCTAAAGTACTCTAGGACTGACCGCCCTGTTGGCACTGGAGTAATCGTGAGAAGTTTCGCTTTCTATTGTTGCAACACTGCACTGGGAAAACGTTACAAAATATTTTAGGCCTTACAAGAAGAGCAGCTTGTCAGAACAAACTATTTATAGCCTGTATAAGCTTACAAAGAAAGTAAGTTACTTCGTATTTAACGAACTTTTTCTTCGTATAACAAAGTAAATTAGTTTGTATGATGCATGCTCAAAATACATCGTAAGGTTTGAAGTGTGAGCTAGTCTCGCAGGTTGGTTCTTGTGAAATGTGGATGGCATTCCCTCTTTGATGTGATTACTTTTTCCTATTCTGGGGGCTGCTCTTTCAGAAAGTCTATTAGGCAGGTCGAGGTAGGCAGTTCATACACTTATGTTTGCTTAGGAATTTTCGTCCATTTATGTGGCAACTTTGAGATAAAGCGGTGCCGAGGCCACCGCCTGCGGGGTAGGCCACCCGTCAGCACGCGTGCTGCACGGGCTGCCTACCCTTCTTGATCACAGGCGTTCCCCGGAAAACGCTAATGCGACGCTTCTAGCCGGGAGGAGGCAAGGGTGTGTATGTGTTTACGTGTGAAAAGAGAGAGAGACAGAGAGAGATTTGATTTATTGCTTTTTAGGTACATTACAACGGGACTGAAAAGTCCCACGAGCGCATGTACTGCTCTCGCATGTACTACATAAACTATAAAGTATAGATTATGTTAACTCCAATCACAAGATTGTTGCAGGAGAAAAACAAAAACTTAAAATAAACTCAACAATTAAAGAAAATAACTATTTACATCAATAGCAGCGATAGAATTGGATATTGGACTAGTATGCATATTTAGATAATAGCTCTGTTTTAATGGCTCTTTTGAAGGAATTGACTGACATATGACTAAAATAACTAAAACTCGAGAACGTGTCAAATACTCTGGATGAAGAAATGCAGAATGAATTACAGTACTTGGCCGTTCTATGTTGTGGTATCAAAATTCGGTCAGGATGACGCGATGAGAAGTTAACCATTTCAAACAGATAATACGGAGTTTCAGTTTTAAGGACTTTCCATATCAATGTTGCTAAGCTTACAGTTCGTCTATTGAAGAGCTTTAACATTTCTAGTCTAGCATAGTGAGGTGTGATGTGCTCGAACACATCAGCTCCAGTAACAAAACGAATACATACATTTTCAGCTTCTTGAAGTTTAACAGTGGTATACTTATTCATATCCGGAAAAAGAGCCGAACCATAGTCAAGATGAGGCAATATTAGGCTTTGGACAATACGCAGTCTTATAGTTCGAGGTAGACAATCAAAGTTACGGTGAACCTGTGCAAATGTGGCAAATACTATTCTGACAACTTTAGTCGCATGGTAAGATTGGTAAGATTATGACCAGAGATGTACTTAAGTAGGTTTGCAAGATCAGCGTTCATCAATGAGACTGCCCTGTTGATATCATTAATATCAAAATGGACGTATAGTTGTGTGTCATCTGCATAAAGGTGATGGTAAACATTTTTAAGGATACTAGGAAAATCATAAAGGTACAAAACGAACAGTAGTGGACCAAGCACACTGCCCTGGGGCACTCCAGTCTCTACAAGAGACCAGTCGGAGATGAAATCACCAGACAGAACTCTCTGCCACCTATTTGAAAAATAATCAAAAAATCATTTTATGACAGATTCAGAGAAACCAATATTTCTAAGTTTTATCAAAAGCAGCTGTCAAATGACTTACTAAAATCCAACAACAATAATAAAGTCAGTTTCCTCTGATCAATGGCCATCCTTACATCATCCGCAATCTTTAACAAAGCTGTAGTGGTACTATGCCCCTTTCTGAGCCCTGATTGAAGTGGGTTCATAATTCCATTACAAATGACATAGTCATACATCTGATCATGGACTATTTTCTCGAGGACCTTTCCAAAAAGACATAGGATGCTTACTGGCCTAAAGTCAGCACACTGAGGTGGATTAGAGACCTTAGGGAGAGTTAGTTTCATAAGAATTGCTACCAAAACGAGCATTTAAGTGACCACATATCACAGAATATTTATAAGAAGGCAGGAACCTATACACTTCATCCAGAAAGGTGTCTAGATAGCCCACCTTTAGTGGTCTAGTCTCCACTTGCTTCATTTGCTTGAGGATCTCATCATACTGTTCACTCATGTGGTCCACCGATTTCTGTAACTCATCCATAACATCCAACTTCCTCACCGTTGACGTCATGAATTCATTGACTGACTTCATGAATGCTCGCATTTCTTCTGGTGACACAGGCGTATCACTGTTGGTCTTGATTTTTCTGCATTCCAGACATTTCCAGTTCGATTTGTCAGTTTTCCGCCATGTCGTCTCCTGAATTCCAGAGCAGGCGCCGAAATGAAGTTGGCACGCCTCGGCAGAACTGCATTCCACATAATCATACGGTTGATCTTCTCCACACTTGGTGCACTGCCCCATGTCGTCTGCCAGTAGATGTCAACAGCAGACAGGAGCTGGGAATGGCGAAAGAGCTATGGTCGATGTATCGATGCCAGAGACTGGGCACTGTACCCGCGAGTGGACTATACTGCTCGGCCGGGCCGCCAAGAGTCCTACAGCTTCGCAGAGACTGGCAAATGACTAGGCCGGCTCGCAACGGCACGGCCGGCCCGGGCCAAAATGGCGAACCTCTCCACTCCCCGCGCAGCCCCCTCCACCGCTCTACCCACCGGCAGGCGACCAGTCAGTCAAAGCTGCCAACCTAACATGCTGACCTAAGGCTTATCTTGCGACAGAAAGTAAACTTTCACCTGTCTCAGAAGGGTTCAAGAATATTTTAGGTACTAAAAGTGATGATTGTGCCATATTATGTGTCTTGGGTTGAGTTGGTGAGAAAGACTATCCGTCTCTCTCGTTTCTGAGGTTGGCTACATGGCATTTGGTCCAAAATGGCCCGAGCCAATCACAGCGAGACCCCTCGTTTGCCAGTCTGTGGCACTCTAGGACTCTAGGGCCGCCTAACCTCTCTTTCCGCCGCTACTAAGCACTCTTGTTATCACAGTTTAAGTCACTAGGTCACAAGTCCCGCGGCTCCCCACACTTCCACTGCAGCACTGAGAACTCCTTGGAGTATGGGCACACTTATAGAGGAGCTACTATTTAACTGCACCTCAATCTTCAAAACAAAACTCGCGTATTACAGGTCCACTGTCAGCCGGTCGCCGTGACAGAGAGAGAGAGAGAGAGAGAGAGAGAGAGAGAGAGAGAGAGAGAGAGAGAGAGAATAAAGGGGAAGTTCAATTTCTGTCCAGCTTATCCGGTCTGAGGTCCATTATCATATCTGAGGCGGGACTGGGACGACAGAGGTAAAAGTGTAACATTTTGTGGAAATTCCCGTGAATTCCCTCCCCTCCTTCCGACCAGTGGGCGACCCAGGGGGTCGAGTAAAAATAATTGCACACGCCAGTTATTGTCAGGTTAGTATGGTCTAGGCCGCGCAGGCCAATGGCGTGGGCCGGGAAGCCTAAGTCCACTCTTTGTGCCATTTAGTGCACTCAGAAAAGGAAATTCTTGCAACAAGTAAAATTTTCTTGTCGCAATCCATTTTAAGGCTCACTTGCGAACAAGCAATTTTTTGGATCGACACGGATCTTGAATTTTTCTTGCTTGCATGCGAAAAATAGTTTCAGTCAAAGCAAATTTGGATTGACGACTTTGAACTGAAGAATTATCGACTCAGATCAATCGGAGTGATGCGATCAGTTTCCATGCGATGTCATCAAAGTTTCGTGAGAAAAATGATGCTTCATTCAATCCTGCATGAGGCATCAATGCGTGAGAAAAGTAGTTTTTCTTGCGCTTAGAACACGTTCTTGAAGCTAGAGAGCATGCGCACTAGGCGGTGAATAGACCAATCAGATGGTTGGCGCATTTTTCTTTAAATGTCTGAGGCGGTTACTGGTTGTTGTCCCCCACCATATAACTTCAGAGGAGCTGACATCTACACTCTCGGGTCCACACTGCTCTTTCTGCTACAGCCCAATGGCACAGTGGTAAAGTGTCTGCCTCACAGGATACTAATCCGGGTTCGGTTCCCAGCCGATGCGTGACCTGTTTACCCAGGCCAACCTGACCGTTCGCATGCCGGGGACTTTAGATGGATATCAAAGGGGCGGGTTGTTGTTTTTGTAAATTCCTGCTTTACACGTTGAACTCAGCATAACGAGAGGTATTCAAAAAACGAAAAAGAAAAAAAATGAGGCAAGAATCGAACGCTAAGATTCAGACTTTGGGAGACGCACGTGACCACTGCGCTACCAAAGCGCTGCGTCTGAGCTGTGTGGTAGATTGGAAGGGGATGGAGCTTGCAGTCAAAACAAAATGACTGCAGCGCCGGGATTAGAAGCTAGGCTGGGAGTCAGAAAGTCGTACGAAAAATATCTTTTCGGAGGGGTTTTGAACCCCAGGCCAACGAACTGCGAGATGGGACCGGTACCACTACGCCACGGCATTTGTTGTGACACGGCTTTATCGGCTGCTCACAGGTTCCGCGTTCGATCCTCCACTCAGTTTCTTAGAGCGCTCGAGCAGGCGTCGATGTAAGGTACGTACACCAACGCGTCCTCAATAGAGCGACACAATGGCGCTGTGGCTAGCGAGTTGGCAATCCAACTCTTAAGTGCGTGTTCGATGCTCGTCGCCTCCTACGACAGTGATCACTTTTCAGACCAAAAAGTGAGAATGACACGTGCTCATAATCGATCTAAAAAATACTTGGGGTGAGAAAAATTAGACTGAATCGAGTAAATTATGATCAAAATATTTCAATAGAAAATTCGGGATTGCCACAAGAATTCCTTTCTCTGGGTGTGCAAATTTGCGATTTTTTAGAAACTTTGGAGGGCTGTAGCGGCTAAACTAGGGGTACACGTATACTTTCTGGCTCCGTTTCTCGAAAGACCTCCCTGAGACCTTCAAGAATCCGTCAAAAAAAAGTTAAAAATTCGTTTCCCTTCACCAAAAGAACCCTCGCCAAAGTTGGCGAAAATTACACTGGTGGAAAACAGTACGGAAAAAGTACGGAAGAGGTCTGGTCAACAATTTGCCTAGACCGTCTGTACTTGCCAAGTACGGAACTTTCTGTACTTTTTTCCGTACCCGTTTGCGTGAGCTTATATGGAACAGGTGCACTTGGAGAAAAAATGAAGGTTGTGACTGTTAATCTTAATGCCAATCTTCACTGTACATCGAAAGAAGGTGTTTACCGTACCCAGGGATACAGCAGACACCGTACCTCAAGGAACGGTGGTGGTCTAGGGTCCAAAATCGTACTTTCAGAAAATTCTGACGCCGATTGCTGCTGAACTTCGAGTCTGAGGTCATAACATGCTTATCATATTTTGTTCGTCTTGTTGAGATGTATTTATTTCCGCCATCGAATTGTTTCTATCGCAAATTTAAAATTTTGCCTTCATTTAACATTTATGATGAAGTCGATGTCTGAACAGTTTCCGAGGTACGGTGAATGCATGTTCCCAGGGTACAGTGGATTCCGTTCCTTGAGGTACAGTGTCTGCTGTATCCCTGGGTACGGTAAACACCTTCTTTCGATGTGCAGTGAAGAGTGGCATTAAGATTAACAGTCACAACTTTCATTTTTTCTCCCAGTGTACGGACGTTCCGTACTTTCGTCCGTGCTTCCGTACTATATTCTTCCGTACATTTTCCGTACAAAAGTATGGCAATTTTTACAGTGTAACCTATTTTGACATAGTTCTAATTCATCAAAACGCTTGGATCGCCGTAAAGTTGGTGTCAAAAGTGAAATTTGACCACTGGCATCTCTTCCTCTACTCAATACGCGTCTTTTAAGCACAAAATCATTCTGCTGGCGTTAAGGTTGTGCCGTGGAGAGCCGAGAAAGGGAGTAACGGACGCAATTTCAACAAAAACAACAAAGAAAGTTCAGAGAAATCTAAAAGCTGCTACCCTCGCCTCAACAATGGACCCAGGGACCTAAAAGTTTGGCAATCGCCCTGTCTTCACGAGTACAAAAAAGTACCAAAGCGGCGTGGAAATCGTCAATGGTCACCTTCAGGGCCTCGCCGAACCGGCGTGGAATGTCTTTGAGTTCTTTTTCTGCTCAGAAACCTTCCTGCGCAAACTTTTTAAATTTATCTTGCCCTAAATATTATCGAAGCACTTTTACAAAAAGGGAACAATGTTACAGAGAGATATTCTAAATAACAGGTCTTGTTCTCTTACCAAAAAATTATAACTTAAAATACTCTGCAAACTCAACAGCGTACTCATTACATTCTGTTCAGCGTGTACTCACAAGCACACTCCAACGAGTGTATGCTCAGATGAGCACACTCCCAAGAGAGTTCACACTTAAGCATGCAGCTGTAGGTGTGTACTCATCTGAGTACACTATCGTGGGAGTGTCCTCATCAGTACACGCTCATGCAAGCGCTCATGGGAGTGTACTCATGAGTTCCTGCTAAGGAGAGTGTACTGATTACAGTGGCAAAAGAGGAAAAAAGTGTACTTTTTTGAGGTAAATTAAATTACTCAACACATAAAGAATAAAGGATTATCTCTCTGTAACTTAGCAAGATAGGGGTCTTAGAAGCCCCAAAACATATTTCAGACCTCTGCGTCAAAATTTCTTGCGAAGGAAGGTTTTGTTAAATGCGAGGAAACTGGGTGAAAACTGTCCATTGAGGCTTGAGTGGGTTCATGAATTTGAACCAAATTTGGTATGCAACACCAAGTGAATTAATATCCTAAAGTTTGAAAAGCCTGGGGCTATCAGTTTAGGACTAGGCATTTTCACCCACACCTCACCTTAAGGCAAGATTTTCTTGTGGGGCCGTTAACGGCGATATTCACTTGTATCGCCGAAAATGGATACTTCAGTATCGCCTTTGTAATAATGGGGGTCAGCAGCTCTGAAGTGTAAAAAAAAAAAAAAAAAAATTAGCCCTTGTTACGGCATGCAAGGCCAAAGTTTTAATGCCTTTGTTTCACCACTGCGGTTACGGTTCTGTTTGACTAGATGGCGTCTACGATGTGGTGGGCGTGCGTGCTGAAACAGGTGGAACTCATTGAAACGGTAACATCCTGACTGGTCTGTGACACCCTCTTGCATATACCTGAAGCGAGCAAAATAAAACACATCGTTTGGTCGCCAGGTTTTATACGTCCTGAGGAAAAAGGACCGACAGGTGTCCTTCTTGCACGTCTACCACCACATTACTACATTCCTGATCACCTGGATCGCTGCAAAGTTCAGCCCGGGTACGTATTCATTCAAAGAAATGAACAGCAGCCCCGCTGTCCACCTTTGTAATAGCCTGTTCTGTTTTCCGCCAGGCGGTGGGTGCAGCTTTTCTTTGATGCCGAACTCCCTGGTGCATGTCATAATGTACTCCTATTTCCTTCTCTCCGCCATCGATAATGCGACCTTAAGGAAGAGTCTGTCCAAATTCAAGAAGTACCTGACCGCAATACAACTAGTGAGTAGCGTAGAATGGAGTAACATGACAGAGACTTCAAGGGTCTTTTTTGTGAATTTTCTCCTTTGAATTTCATTTTGAGGTACTGGGATATGTCAGATGTTCTTTGTTCCTTTTTACCCAGCTCGGTAAAAAAAATTAAACTAGTTTACGTTTTGGTGTTTTATTGTTAATTTTTAGAGTGATAGGAGGTGAAATATGGTGCCGATGAGATTTGTGCCTTGTTCGCATAGTCGAAATACCTTATGGTACTCTCCAAATTTGGCATGTCCTGAAATTGGGCGCCTTTGTCGCCTGCTCCGCGTTTTAGGCTTTGTCGCCCATTTCATAGTGTTCGGATCTCTCAGCAACTGACCTTCTATAATTAACCATGTATGTTTCTTATGCTATGGATGGACCTAAAGATGCATCGAACCTGGAAAGTGCACTATAAATTCAAACGTCAGACTTCTTGCTACCCCAGAGGCGAGTCAAAATGTCTTGCAAGACCAAATATGGCGAGACTTTTGTGTCTGACCACGATGTGGTCAGACTTTTAAACCCAGTCAATACAGTCCATGTGGTCTGTACAGCAGTCAGACAAAAAAGTCAAACCATTTTGTGGCGAGACCTTTCTGTCTGACCAAGTCTTAGGTCTGACCAAAGCTTGGCAAGACTTTTTGTCTCGCCATATTTCGGTGCAAAGTCTTTCCATTTTATTTCCCGTGTGACAAAGGTGCCCAATTCCTAGGCGCCTTGGTGGCCCATCAACTGGCCACGTTTGTCGCTGCCCAGTATACTGTGCACCCCTTCGTACATGGTGTCTCGTGTGAGGTCATTTGCGGAATGATTTGGGTACCCTGAAAATAGGCGACAAAGGTTCCCAGAAAGTGGGCGACATTTGGCGCCCTAAAAAGTGAGGCAGACGAGAAAGGTGTCCAATGTCAGGGCATACCATATATTGAGTGACGCTGAATACCCGGTTCAAATCGACCTCAGTTTGGCAGAGCCAGAGTGAGGACACGAAATGCCCCCCTCCCGCGGGAGAACTGCTCGGTTACCGGTAATTTTTCCCAAACTCATTTTCCCAATGGAGATTGTTACCAAAATTTCTATTCCCATTGTGAATTTCCCAAAGAGTTTTTTCCCAAACTATTAATATGCCCACGCATTCGCTAAACGCGCCTTTTGTTGTTGCAGGTCCAGCTGACCATCATCGTGGTGCACGCGTCCCAGGGGTTCTCCAGTTCGTGCCATGCCGCACCAAAAGTGCTGATGTGGTCTTTCGTTCCAAACGTGTTGCTGCTCATCTACCTCTTCTACAATTTCTACCGCACCAACTACAAGCCTAAAAGTATCCCGTCTCCTTCCTCCACTTCAGAATCTCCGAGGGAAAAGATTCAATAGTTCCTACAGGTCCTTTCGCTTCTTAACGCTGCAGTGAGGGATCCCGAAACGAGCCGACGAGCGTACACGGACTCAAAATCAGAAGTGACTTATTGATTTATTTTTTTTTAGACTTTTTGTGACATTGAGATTATCTTTCTAGACTTGCGACAGTTTTGCCTTGAAACTTTTTTTTGTTTTGCTATTAGACTTTTTAACTTTTAAAATTACGTCTACTGACTTTCGACATTTTAAAATGCTGTTTCGTGACCTATTTGTTAGTTTATGGTGGTTTTTCTGTAATTTTTTGACATTTGCGACTCTTGTGAATTTTATTTTTACGTTTTCACCCACGTTCACCGATTTTCGTCGGTGGGGGACCTCTCGGCCTGGCCGGCCCATTCGATTTGGCGTCTGGCTTTGAGTACAAGTAAAGCCAACCACGCATTTTAGTGAAAAATTTTGATCTATATATGAAACAAACCTCATTTTTCTTGTGAACAATCCTAGTCTTTCGCTATCACATACTCATATAGTCTCACGATTGCGAAGCTCTTATTAATTCAAACCGATGGGCCCTATGAACAAAGACCGATGTCTCTGGCTCCTGTTCAACAAAGACCGATGTCTCTGGCTCCCGTTTAACAAAGACCGATCTCAGAGATACGGGCAACATAACCTCACTTCTTGCAATTTTGTTTTCCTTCCAAAACCCTATCTTGGCGTTGAATCAATTTTTTCGTGTGTTCAATTGGTTCATAATAATGACCAGAAAGTTCAGTTCACGAATCATAAAGATTACCGCGCACGTTTTCTTAATATCGCAATTGATATATTGACTGCAGGCCCAAGATGGCGGACTAGCGGCTGACATCGGTCTTTGTTGAACGGGAGCCAGAGACATCGGTCTTTGTTGAACAGGAGCCAGAGACATCGGTCTTTGTCGAACAGGAGCCAGAGACATCGGTCTTTGTTCATAGGACCCATCGAAACGCACGTATCATTTAAAGAGAAGTAAGTTGTAAGAAAAGTTGTAAGGAAAGTGGTGACAGCGATGAGCGGCTGTGGCTCGTTCCGTATTGGTGTTGTGGAGCCTAATCCATGGCTTTTGTCTCGTCACCTAAACGAAACATTTCACGTTATGGAAACTAAGTAGCCGGCCGAAAATCGGCAAGATGCCTTGCTCTTAGTCATCGTAATGGTTGTGATGACATGTATTACCTCCGATGTCTGACATGTTTCCAATGCATCTTGAATCCGAAATCCATCCGTACAAAAGTCAATAAAATAAAACCTATTTATCATTTAATTTGACCCCTCCCACTCTTTAATTCTGCGCCCAGATGAGCGAAAAGTCCCACAACATTTTGCCACACGGCCACACATGCAGTGCAGACTCACATCAGAAGATCAGCGGCGTGTGCCGGCGCGGGCTCAGCTCCCTGTATTTTGAAATTTAAGGCCAGGTTTGAAGCGCTCGACTCCGTTAGTTACGAACTATTTCTTCGTATAACAAACTACATAGTTTACCTTGCATAAGCTGAAGATACTTCGTAAGGTTTTCGGCTCGTAGGACCCCTTGGCCAGTCTAAATGTGTAAAATCGTTTCAACCACCTTTATTGCCGGAACTCTTGAAGGATTTCAATTGTATAATTTGTTTTCCTTCTCATACACACCAAGTCTTTGACTAGGAGAATTTAAAACAAGAGCAATGACAAAGCGTGGCTGGCGTATGCTGAAAATGCCATGGCTTTCCATCCAGGTGGCATATTTTTGGCACGTGTTTATTTTCCACCATTAAGTCCATGGAAAAGAGGCACACCCTTCCTCTTGAATGGTTTCGGCCTAGGTGCAAGGGGATTCGGGCCAACCACGGCACGGAAGGGCAAGTTAAGATCAATCGTCTTGGTTGGCATCGGGCTGGAGAGCGCGACCTTAAATGAAGGAGGATTAAATCAGGGACATTTCATGTCAAGTCAACCAGGCCAGGCACGATGGATCCATTGAGAACGACTGTATTACATGGAGTAGAAACGACTCCGGCCGTGAGCGCTGCTGTCGGAAAGACGCTAGAGAGAGACACACGTCGTGTCCGAGATAGTTTTCATTATTCCGCCGAAAGTAAACCGACTTTTCTGAAACGAACGGTTTACTCACTATGCCATGGTGTTGTAGAACATGAGTTTATGTTTTTTCAACAAATAAAGTAAAATTTCAACAAGGACCTAACCTCATATTAGCTCTGTCTCTCTCTAGGATCTTCTCGATAGCTTGGGACATTAAGTCTTTCGACTTTGAAGGTTTAATACTCGTCCTTTTTGAAAATGTACAAGCAAACCAGGATTCCTGGGTTCTTCTACTATTGATGGGCGTTGAATACTTGAACCTAGCGCAATAGGTGTAAACGTGCACTACAAATCTGTTGGCGGTACACGTGGTGTTGGGAAGGCGGTAAAATCTGTACCATCTTCTATTGGAGGTAAAATCTAGAGCCCGCCGATTACGCACCCTACAAACTGCACGAAAAAGGCGGTACGAAATATTACCGCCGTAATGGCGCGCCATTATGACGGTGTGTAAAAGGAGGTACAAAATACTACCGCCAATCGGGTGTAATAAGTTGGGAGAGAAAAGTACAAAGCGAGAGACGTACATTCCCGTGGCCAACCGGAGGCATCTCGACACCTATTTGATAGGAGTTTTACACTCAACTTTTCATTGCGAGTTGAAGTAACTGATGGAGGGGTGGCTCAGAGTTAAGATTTCAGTTCCATACAGCTGTTCTTCCCCAACATACCCCCACGTGTGGGACGCAAAAGGCGGTAGAAGCTCTTCAAAGGCGGTAAAGACGTTTCTAGAAGGGCGGTAATTTTGTACCGCCTTCCCACTGGCGGTAAAACCTCGACAACGCCAATACACAATTACCACCAGTAAAGGGTGAAAATATTACCGCCTTTCGATTTAGAGTGTGGCAGTCGGAAATTAGTGGTTCTACACGGCCCGATTCTACTCCATACAGTAGAGTCCTTTTTCATGATGGATCCGATTAGGTTCTCAGCTAATCGCAGATAATTGGTTAAAAACTACATATTCAATGGGAACACACTAAATTACAAGGTAGGTGTACCCCAGACCTTGTCTTGTCGTAATAGGCTTTGCGATGTTGCGCCAGTTTCGACAATCCACGCCTTGCGTTACACCCACCTTGACCTCGGCCAGCTGTTTCAAGATCTGTTGAGGCAATGAGAAGTGCACCACGTGATGATAGGTCGAAATAGATTATGTTAAAAAATTCGGGTTGAGGTAGCCCCTACTTTGGTCAGGGGTCGAAATTGATTTCATTCATCAAAGTGCATGTTTAATTTCGTGCGCGGGCGCGCACAAAAACCTACAAAGGAATTTAGTGTGAACAAGCTTGAAAGCGGCGTCGCTAGGCCGAGGGGTCGACCGCTCAGCTCAGGAGTGTACATAGGATAACTGATTACCAGTCATTACACAAAAAAATCTCAAAAAACCTTTAGAATTTTGGCCAGCTAGGAGCATTTGGTGCCTATTTTCTTCGAAAAAAAAACAAAACAAAACAAAACAAACCCTAATGCCGATAAAAACAGCGAAAATATCCAGTATTGGCATGTGATTACCAATAGGGATGGGCACTTTATGCAAATAAAAACGCCTAATTATGCGGTAAAATTCGGTGGTATTATGCGGGATTTATGCGATTAAAACGGCCCAAAAATGCGCATATTATGCGCAAAAAAACCCTACTTTTCTGCAAATAATGCAAGAAAAATTGCAAAAAAGGGGCAAAAGTTGTTAAAAAGAGGCAAAAATGCATTACAAGGGTTAGTTTTGAATAAAACACAAAAATCACAATCTTAATTTCACTGTCAATTTATTATAAAGTTAATTATCACCGTTGATCACCGTTAATCATCAACCTAACCAGTCGACCCCCCGCCCCTGACAACCTGCACCGGCGCGAAAAATTCAAATTTCAACTTGTGTTTTGTCTCAAAAACTTCCAAAACCCACCAAAATAAAACCTCTTGGGAATCAATAACAACAAAATGCGCTTTTTGGGTTGAAAATGAGAATTATGCGAGAAAAATGCGCGAATTATGCGCATTATGCGTGAATGGCCAATTATGCGACTATTATGCGATTCAGAAATGTATCGGGCAATGCACCCAGACTCCAAAAATATCAAAGTTTTTCCATTTGAAATGACTTTAGAAATTATGCAAAATATGCGCTTGCATAAAGTGCCTATCCCTAATTACCAATGATTACAAAACGAAACGGACACCCGATTACGAGAGTGGTGGACCTCTCGCGCTAGGCGCAGATTGGTGGGGCTGGTAGAGAAGCCTGCCTCGCGAAAGTGGTCTTGCCTACACCGCTCTGGTCGAGTACCTCAACTTACCGCCAAAAAGGGGAGCAAAGCGAAAACAAGTGCGAGGAGTTTCATGATGCCTCTACAACTGGTCTCTCATCGATCCTTGGAGACAATATTTACCGTGTGAAAGGTAACCAGAAAACGTGCTTGGCTAATAAAACCAGTCGAAACACTTCACCACATAAAAACCACCTGCTTCTCTGTGCCAATGAGTAGATCGGCGCAGCCCGAGGTGAAATGCTCTGCGTGCAATGGCGTGCGTCTTGCGTGCGTTTTGCGTGCATCTGCGTGCATTTGTGCGTGCTCAGTGCGTGCTCAGTGCGGGCGTATGCGTGCTAATGCGTGCACAGCGCGTTGAAATGCGTGCGCGCCTCCGCTCTCGTGCGTGCGATTGCGTGCGAAGTCGTATCGGACACGGCGCCGGCCTGTTTGAGCGCCTGGAAGGTACGCAACCACTCTGAACGGGAAGTGTTCTTGTTGCATTGCGACAGGCTGATCGTACGAGCCGAGGCGTTCGGAGCCGAGCCGAGGCGTGCGGAGCCGAGCCGGTAGTTCGATTACGGAGGTGTGTTTTTCGGAAGCGCGAACGCGCGTCGTCGCGTTGACGCCGTTGCGCTCGGGCGTGAAAGGGGGCGTGCTCGGTGGCCAATAAATGACGAACGCGCTCTCTACGGACCAAAACGAACTCGTTTCAAAACATAGCCACTAGGCGGAAGCAAGCTCCGAGGCTGAGCCAATACCCAATTCTTCGTCCGCCATTACAGTATGCTGGATTTGACTCTTACGGGATAAGTTATTGCTTTGAAAAAGTGCATCAAATCACCAAATCTTCTCTATTAAAACAGAGGTATTCTCACAGGTGCTTTCCATTTCCTCTCCACGAAACGGTGTTGGTTGTAGCTTCGGAACGGAATATCATTTTTCCAATTGTAGATGCAAGGACCAAGAGACTGGTGCCGATGCTTTTAATTTCTACTCCAGAGTAACTCCACTCAAACGTTAACCAATATACACGATTTAGTCGTGGCCCCGTTTCAAACTTTGTGGGTTCAAAACGTGCCACAAGGACCTGTCAGCCATTAAAGGAAAATTGGATATCTCAACAAACACATAAAATATCAGGAAAGTCCAAAAATTTATAAATGCAGCGCATAAGACGATTATTTTTTTCCGTTGCTAAACTCCATTTTGGCCACCAATTTTTTCAGGAGAAACAGAAGACTGTTCGAAGAACAAAAAAAAAAGTTGCGGATGATGAGAAATTGAAAAAGTATAAGTAAAATTTTGAAAAATACCTCAAAGTATCAGGTCACTCCGTAGAGGGTTCTTCAACTTATCAATATCCGTTAAAATGGATAACGAAGTCATCTTAACTTAATTTTTCTAAGCGTAGTGGAATTCAAAGACAATACAACTAGAATTATGGTCTGCGTAAAGTGTTTATTACTCTGGTATATTTTTTGGCTTTCTTTTGTGCAACTTAAGTTGTAAAAATAAAGAGGGTTAAGTTGAAGTGATTCTTTTTGCACTAGATTCATAAACATACAGATTGAGTTATCTTCTGTTGCTAACTTTTTCAACGGAGTCATGTTGTTTCCATTTTCCGCTAAATGGGGAGCGTGTAAGGGGTCCAGTTGAGTTATGCCTCTTTTCCATGTGGATTTACTTCTGAATGCTAGGAATTGAGACAAATAATTTGGTGTGATAATGCAAACCTAACCAAGGTAAATGGTCCAACCCACCCTAACCTAACGGGGTCGTGACAGATCTTACTCTACTCGCGACAGACCTAACCTAACTAAATGGTCCAACCAACTCCAACCTAACCTAACGGGGTCGCGACAGGTCTTACTCTACTCGCGACAGACCTAACGCTAGCATAACTCAACCTAACCTGAAACTATCCGTAGTATCCCTCAGGTGCGCGTCCCGTGCACCAACTAAGACCTGCTGGCTGAGGTGCAGTTACAGAAGTTGAAGCGTTTGCGCCATTGCGCACGGCGGATTATGAATCAAATTGTGACCGGTTTATAAATGAATAAACTCATGCGTGCACCAAAACAAACCATCCAGTTTCTTCCCCCTCCCCTCCATCCCCACCTCCATGCCCCTTCCCCTCTCGCCCGCGGCCGCTGCTCGCGAACGGCACCGACACCTCCCGATTCAATCTTCCCTCCTGACCAAACTAAATAACATATCAACAAACGGTTTTCTCTGGGTGGAAGCTTGTGAAAAGCCCTACAAACGCCTCGCTTTCACCCCCCATCTAAAATGACTTCTTCATTCCAAACACTTGTCCCGAAGTTACAGAAAACGTTTTTCTTCGTTGTCGAAAAATTTTGAGCTCGCATCTTATTCGGATAGGGTGGCTTTGATTGTCCTTTCTATTTCCTACAACTTTCGGTCAAGACGTTTTTCGACAATCTCAGCCGTTTACGCATGCGGGGTGTTTTTCGTGCGCGCCGTTAGATGCAAGCCCGCAACGCAGCAGTGCATAGCGGGCCTGCCTACTTACGGGGGCTCCTTTCTTGCTTTTCTCGCTTTCCTACGTAAATCCGCCCCCATTTCTCAAGAAACATAGGGTCCTTGAGCCAATGTGAGTACGCCGCATCGAATGGTGCACACCTCTTTGCGATCGGAGGTCTGGAAGGTACTTAAACTTGCGAAAAACCTCCTTGGCTGCAGGGGGCGACGATGCTAGCCCGCCACACAGCCGTGCATGGCGTGTGCCTACCTTCAGGCGATCCGGCCTCCCGAGCCAGCGAGCCGCTACGCTACCCCCACCACCACCCGACCTAGCGGAGGGCTTCGCCCGTTGGTTTTCCGATTCCGATGCAGATGCAGTCAGGTTTAGCAGTAATTGGCGGAGGGGACGAGACTCCCATATTTTCATCTTTAAAACTGTTTGGCAGGTATATGACATCCAAAACTAACCGCGTCGGGCGATGCTGCATGTCGTTGGGCGTGCCCTTGACTGAATGTCATATCTATTTAGTTGCGATATGTAGTCAGTAAGTCCGTGAAATCCAGACACCGACTCAAACAAAACCTTGTGTACCGCGGGCGTCCACATTTCGCACACCCATCGACTTACTACTAGAAATGAGTCATGACATTCAGTCAAGGGTACGCCCAGAGACACCCGTATCTGAAGCAACATATAAACTAAAACATAAAATAACATATAAAGCATTTAAAAATGTTATGATTTCAACACACAACTTTTCATTTTAAATGTATTTAATACAGCTAGAGTGATTTAACTGATTTAAAGATGTAGTAGTAGTAGTAGTAGTAGTAGTAGTAGTAGTAGTAGTAGTAGTAGTAGTAGTAGGGGAGTAGATCTTTTGTTACATATTGTCATCTGCCAACTGTAATGTAAACCTAATGACAAACAAAAACTCAGTAAATACGATTGCATTATTTTGCTTTGAGAACAGTAGTAAAGGGGGGGTATTCTGACATGCGCCATTTTGGGGGTACATTCTGACATGCCGCCATCTTGGGCGGGCGTAACCTAAGTCATGACCTTGAGCGGGGGTAACCTAACCCAGCCTAACTCAAGGGGTGCATTCTGACATGCCGCCATCTTGGGCGGGCCTAACCCAAACCTAACCCGTGGGACATTCAGACATCTTGAGCGGGCCTAACCCAACCTAAGTTGGGTCGGACATTCTGACATCTTGGGCGGGCCTAACCCAGCCACCCCTAACCTACCCCTAAACTCATCCACCGCTAACCTACCCCTAAATTCATCCACCCCTCAGCTAACCCAACCTATTATTTTTTCTGTCGCCTGCTTTTCCGAGCCTAACCTAAGTCCGCCGCGCCCGGGGACCGCCCGGGAATGCCGCGCCGAGTCCGAGAACGCGTTTGAATTTTCGCGCCGTAGCGAAGCGATGTTGCCGCGCCGTCCGCGCTCCGCGCGCTGAGTGCGCCATCTAGCGGCAGACGACGTAACCACGTCGCCACACGGGGACGGCCTTTGTCGCCAACAGGTGTTACATCATGCTGCCGGCGGGCGAGCGAGGCTCCCACCACGACGAGGATGACCTTGCCGTGCCGGGGGAACCCCCTGTACTGCACCGCAACACATACAAAGTTTAATTCACATGTTCTCATTCAAAAATTTGCGCGAGGAAGTGGCGCGAGGAAGTGGCGCGCGCAGCCCTTCCGCTCACCGCCCCTCCCCCTTCTCGACTCCGTGCGCGTGGAGTCGAGAAGGTTCGCGGAGCGTCAGTCAGTAGTGGGTTGTCCTGCAGTGCGTGTGTGCGTCTCGTCGTGTATCAACATGAGTGATAAAGAGGACGCCGTTTCCATCTGCCTAGATGTGTCCGGAGCTCTGTTTGAAGGGCTTGACGACGATGAAGAGATGATGATGTTGGATCAAGTAAGTTTTCTCTTTTGCCGTGTAAATCGTTTGTGTGCGACGCAGCCTAGTCCAGGCCACCACGCGGCGCCGCCATCGCACGCCAAGTCCTTTTGTTCTCCTGTTCACTTGAATTGGAGTCTTTCATTAAAGTCAGCGCTGTGATTTTCACATCGAAATCCGCATTTCGGTGTGCAATGAGCGTTACGTGTCGATGGCGGCGCCGCGTGGTGGCCTAACCTCGCTGGCGTCACTGTTGCGTCATCCATTTCACCTCTCATCTCATCATTTACGTTTTCAGAACTTTCATTTGCGACTTTATGTATCGATGGCTAAGTTTAGCGTGACTTAGTGAATCGATACACAGTGAGTATATTCCGATTTTATCACGATTTTGGCTTTGTGGCGTGTGCCTTGCGTGCGTGTGTGCATGCGTGTGTGTGAGCATGTCGAGTCCTGTCTTGCTTGGCCGTGTCATGGCCCTGCAGCAGCACTTGTTGCTTTTGTTTACATCCTCTTCTTTCGTCTGTCGTTCGCGTGTGTACTCTTTGTTGCACAAGTGCTTAGTGCTTTGCCCCTTTCGCTTGCGAGTTGTTTCTCTCGCACTCCCTTCCCAGGGTCCACCGTACTCAGAACCCCGTTGGGTTGCCTACCTCCAGGCGTGCTGGCCTGTCGCGCGAAGCCAACACGAAGGGGCTGCGCTGGGAGTTTATTTTGCGTAAGTCGGGGCGTGCTGATGTTACGTCTCGTTGCGCTCTCGTCTCAAGAGGTATTCGCACTGTTAAAACGTTTTGCTTTTTTCTCTCATGAAAAACAAAGTAATACGGTTCGAATATCTCACCATTATAACCTTGCTCATTTATCGCGTCTTTTTTAATTGAACAATAAAAAATTAATAAAGCAAAGAGATAAGTGAGGAAGGTTAGTCGATTTTTAAATTGTGTCATGCGTCTTACGTCGTTTTGTGTGTTTTCAGCCTCGAGTTCTATCCCCGTCCCCCATCGTCACCCCCAGTCCGTCGTCCACACCCTGTGTGGAGCGAATGGAAGGGCAACCATGTGCCCCACCCTCTCCGCTGCCTGTGACTCCGCCAAGTCGTTGCAGGATGTCACCCTCATCTTCCTCACCTGAAATTCTGATGGTGTTCGGGCGTCCATCAACTGATGTATGTTAATGCGATTATGACTAGGTCTCTTTTGGTTCTATGCAATCTAGATTAATTCAGGATTTTTTTCAGACCATCAGGCGAAGACTGGCCCCTTCCGAGGGCCCCTCTTCGTACAACTGCCCCTCCCCCATCCCCCTTTCCCCTTCTTTCCGTCGCCTCCCCCTTACCCCTCCTCCACGCCCCTCCCCACCAAGGGGCTGCACGGCGTGCTGTACCCGGGCGTCAGTGCATCTGCTCTCAGGGGTGCACTTGAGGACCTCCTCAAGAGGCACCCCGAGCGTCGCCACCCCTCGGGTACAGCACCCTGTACCCCTCCCCCCATCCCTGCCACAACTCCTTCCCCTACCCCTTCCTCCACCCCTGCCTCCTCCACCCGTGTCTCCTCCGACCCTGCCTCCTCAACCCCTTCCTCCGCCACTTCCTCTGCCACTTCCTCCACCCCTGCCTCCTCCACCCGTGTCTCCTCCGACCCTTCCTCTGCCACTTCCTCCAACCCTTCTCCATCCTCTTCCTCCACACCTTCCTCCACCCCTGCCCGCTCCATTCCATCACTGATGGTAGCTCCCGTGCCACGTCCTCGGGTGGTAAGTTCGTGGTATTATGTACGTTGCCCTCTTGTACATGTTTGTACGTCACTAATGTTATCCCCTTTCTTTTGTTTCAGAGTGCATTTCGTCGTCTGGGAGAACGCGCCCCGTCCGGCGACGCCCCTACCCCTCCCCCACGCCCCCTCATGGGGATCGCACTCTCACCCCCACCTCTGATGAGAGAAGAGGCTCCCATGCCCCGCCCGCGCATGGCACACCATTGCCCTGCCCCTCGTCCTCTCTTGCGTGCTCCCATGCCCCGCCCTGCCCCTCGACCTCTCTTGGGTGCTCCCATGCCCCGCCCGCGCATGGCACAGGCACACCCTTGCCCTGCCCCTCAACCTCTCTTGGGTGCTCCCATGCCCCGCCCGCGCATGGCACAGGCACACCCTTGCCCTGCCCCTCAACCTCTCTTGGGTGCTCGCATGCACTGCCCGCGCATGGCGCGCCCTTATCTTGCCCCTCACCCTCACATGTGCATTTTCACCCCCCGCCCCACCCCCTCCCCCGCCCCCCGTTCAATGGAGGCTATTCTAGCCTCCCTTCCCCCTGCCCCCAAAAAGGGGGTCGCTCCCCCCAAAAAACCCCCTCAGCCCTCCCGCCCGAGGAAGATGACCCGCAAGGGGGACGCACCCTCACACCCCGATCTTCCATGGGTCAGACGCAATGGCCCGCCTCCGCCCCCTCCCTCAGCTGGTGCTGCTGCGGCTGCCAATTGTGAGTATGCATGCATGATTTTGTTTTCAATTTATTTTAATGATCAATTTTTTAAGTCAGCCTTCAGTCACCAAAAATGTCAGGTACTGTTTGGTGTTTTCATCATAAAGCTGACATGGTTCTCATTCATCTAATTTAGTTGTATTATTTTTGTTGGTTTCACCTAATAGTCACTTTAGTTCTATCGCTCAATTAAGTGAAGATATTTTTTTGTGATAATTTTATTAACTGTCATGAATTTCACTTAAGTGGAGCTCCGCTTCATCTGATCCTTATCATTATTGCACTAATAAATTCAGTATAGCATGCTTTAAGTGGTAGAGTCAATAGTTGTTTCAATATTTTAGTTTTGGTAACTCCGTCTTAGGACTCGGAAAAGGTTTAAACTTTGTTACCAAGTCTTGGACTTAGGATATTGATTAGTAAGCTTAATTTCATTTAGGGGAAGGTTAAATTGAAAGGAATCTTTATAAAATAAGGCCATTGAACAGATCTTTACTTTGGTTTTATGGTGTAGTGTATTGGACTTGTCATATTTTTCCATGTCACCTTACTCGCTCAACTGATCGAAGTTAGTTCTGAGTTGGTTATGTCACTGGGGTTCATGTTTCACCAGAGGCAGGCATAAATACATTTAGAGTCATTAATTTCATTATCAAATTCACTCATAATACTAATCTTAACCTCAGTTTTTTTTTCATGTCTGGTATTATCATAACATTTTTAATCCTTGGTTTGCCCAAGTTGCGGTAACTCAATTTAGTTTTTTTATTTGGAGAGGGGCTTAGCATTAACCTATACACTGTTAATTTAGAGAAAAGAAGTAAGATTTTGAGAGGAGTGGGACTTTAAATACTTTTCACTAACTGTTAGTAGTGGAGGGGAAGTAGGGGCCAAGGGAATTAATTGACAGTGTACTCATCCTTTTCGTTTGTCTGTTTCAGGATCTGATCTGCTGACCTTTGAGGCCGTGAGGCCATTGAAGGCTTTTTTTTTTATTATTATTATTTAATCATGATGCCCCTGTGGGCTTTCTTTTTTTAATCATGTTTTTAAATATTATCAATTTTTTTTTAAATGTTTTTTTTTTTTAAATAAAAAAAAAAGTTAAGGACAATTTTGATGTTTTATTGTTTTTTATTTCCTTTTCCTTTTATTCATTTTGTATTGGGTTTTCATTTTATTAGTTTTGTATTGGTTTTTATTTTTTATTAGAACAAATCAACACTTCTCGCACTTCACACATGGGAACACTAATGAGCAGACTTATAGAAACGGAGCCACATGGCAAGTCTCTTGGCTTGCTTAACAGCACAAGTGTTGCTAATATATTGGGTGTGAATTTCATTTTCACAGGGTGCATCAAACAGGGGAAGCTTGTCAAAGCAAGGGCATCCCAGGGATTCAATATTCAACACTAGGAGATGGGGCAAATGAGCTTGGAGAATTTTAACTTTCTCGGTGCCTTTGGCATACAAGACATTGAAATTATAAGTCATAGTCCACATAATGTAGTAAATATTTTTGAAAGCATATTCTCCATCATTCCATTCAAGTCCATGGAATTGTTTCGTGATAAAATCATTTTGTTTTCTCACTCTTTTTGGGAGTTGTTCTTTTTCATAAGGCGGGGCAAAGGTAGCTACTTTGTACAAGTCCATTCTAAACCCAGGGAGATACACTGCAAACTCTTTGATGATCAGCTGATTGTCTTTGTCTCTGACAAACTGAGCGTCACAGGTGACTTCATCAAGTGGGGGATGGGGCGGACCGTAATAACCTTCATCATGCCCAGAGGGCAAGAGGGAAAGGAAAGACTTGTTTGACATTTTAGAGCTCTGATCGATTCAATTGGAAACGTTAGACTGTGACCGGTCAGCCCAGGCACTCAAATTTATAGTGGCGACGCGCGCGCCCCGGGAGGTGCTGCCCCCTCGTGGCAGAACTTGGAAACTTTTTCGTTGCTTCGCTCTGATTGGTCCAAAATTATAATTAAGTGCCAATCACGGCACAGCGGCGGTGTGCATCGCCTGCGCGGCAAGTTTGAACTCGAAATGATGTCATCGCGAGTCAGCCGCGGCGCGGTGCGTTCCTATTGGTCAAAAATAACAATTTAGACCAATCAGAGCACAGCACGGCCAGTGCCCCGGTGCCACGGCGCACAAAGCGGGTGCAAGTTGGAACACGTTTGAATCAATGACGTCATCGCTAGGAGTCACGGCGCGCTGCGTTCCTATTGGCCAAAAATAATTTTTTCGACCAATCAGAGCACATTGCCCCAGCGCCAGCAGCGCCGCGCGCCACCTATGTGGCGAATTTCGGAACTAGCCGATCAGTATAAAACGGGGTGCTCCAGCCAGGAGCGGCACAGTTACACAGTTGCAGTTGTCCAGTACACTCTTCTCCCTCCTCCCTCGAGTCTCCCTCGGCCCTAGTATTCCAACAGTCTTTGTTAAGACTCATCCCTAGCTTTCTCCCGTAGTGCTCTCAACAGTCTTTATTAAGACTACTCCCTCAGCTTTTTAAAAGCTTTTCCGTAGGATTTTCCCCCTGCTTTTTCCTCCCTCATCATGTCTCTTGGAGACATTCTCGACGAGTACGAAGCAGCCTGCTTCTACTCCGATGAGCTTCTTGCTGAGGCCTACCACACGGCCCTGGAGTGCCTCCGCACTGCCTCCCCCGTGGAGCGCAGTGACCCCCGTCTCCCTGCGTTCCTGAAGGCTGGTTACTTGGCTTTCCTTCGGGAAAAGTCCAAGGCCAGCAGACTGGATGCGCAAATCCACCAGGTGGCTTTGCGCCTCGCTCTCCCTGCCCCTTCTAGTCCCGCACCGCCCCGCACCGCCCTGGACATGATCGGGGGTGCAGTTACTCGCTCCGCTTCTCGAGCTGCTGAGGCCGCCCAGCCCCGCCCCGCCTCGCCCCAACCCGGAACTTCCCGCCCCGCAGAGTCCCCGGCCCGCCCTAGTCGCGACGCCACGCCACCGGCCCGCACGTCACCCGCGCCAAACGGAGTGCCTACCTCCCCGGCGTCTCCCCGTCCC
Organism: Stenchaetothrips biformis; assembly: GCA_030522485.1. Lineage (NCBI taxonomy): Eukaryota > Metazoa > Arthropoda > Insecta > Thysanoptera > Thripidae > Stenchaetothrips > Stenchaetothrips biformis. Next base: position 20,015,207 of record CM060089.1, read on the forward strand.
GATTCGCCCCAGCCCGCACCTGCCCCGTCCCCGGAGCGCGCAAAACGGCCGCGAGAGGAGGAACCCGAGCCGGAACCGGAGCCCGAACCCGAACCGGTCCTGGAGATCCTGGAGTCCCGCGAACGCCACCTGACGCGGTTCAAAACCACATTCAGGGAGGAAGTGGCCCAAATTAAGGGTCTTGGCAACACACTCCCATCCGAGGAGCTGATGGAGACCATGTTTGACTCTATGCTGCAGAGGCAGCGTGACGCCGTCCAGGCCAAGGACGATGATCGAGTGATACTCGAAATTCAGAACTCAGAAAACGCAGAGAACCCGCTCTGGTTCAGTCTGCGGCGAGTAGACCAGCTTAACGGCCGTGTCGTCCTTGACAAGCTGGCCAGGGTTCTGAACTCGAATCAGGCCTTTATGGCTAATGGTCAACTCAGACTCAGTTACATTCATGTTCCCACCCCTGAGGCAGGCGGGAGGAATCCCCTCAGAGTAGCAAATGAGAGCCTTGATCAATGGTTACATAGGAAAATAAACTCCAAAACCATTTTTTCTCCCCAAAACGCCGACAATCTTTGCTTGACAAGGGCAGTAGCAGTGGCCATGGCCAAGGGTGGAATGAAAGATCAACCCTTCTGTCGTTTCAAGAAGTCTGATTCGGTGGCTCAACATAGAGAGGCGCTTAAACTTTGTGAATTAGCCGGCATTAACCCAGACAACCCCTGCGGCCTAGACGAGGTGCGCAAACTCCAGGACGCTCTCCCTAATTACAGGCTGTGCGTGTACACTGACAAAAAAGGCAAGGAGTGCATTTTCAAGGGGGAATATAGTGCGGGTCGCAAGAATGTTCATCTTTTCATGCACAACGCACACTTCTCAGCCATCCTTTATCCTCTACGCGCATTTGAGTACAATTATCAGTGCGATAGGTGCGTTTCCTTCTTTAAACACAAGGGTGAGCACAAATGTGCAGGATGCTGCTGGAGATGCCTTGGCTCTACTCCACACACAGGTCCTCTGCAGCGCTGTGAGTTCTGTGGGCACCAGTTCGCTGGTGAAGAGTGCTTCACGACTCACAACACAGTCAAGCTCCCTGGCACAGAGTACACGAAGTGTCAGTCGTTTCACTTCTGTGTAGGGTGCGAAAAGAGTTATTCCACACAGCGGGGTGGCAGACACGTCTGCGGTTTTATTTCCTGTCAGTATTGCAAACAATATGTGCAGGAAAACCATCTGTGCTATATGCAGCCCTGGGCAGGCAGGGAGAAGAAGGAGAAATGGAATTATCTGACTTGTTACTATGATTTGGAAACAAAACAGGACACGGAAGTAGAAGGCAAACCGGGTACTTTTGAACACATTCCCACCCTCCTCGTGTCTCAAACTATTTGTGACCAATGTTGTGACATCCCTGACAACAACTACTTCTGCACCGTCTGCAAGACACGACAGCAGATTTTCCATTCCTTGGACAACCCTAACCTCAATGTGATGTCCCAATTCTTAGATTATCTCCAATCTTTCCCCGCCAAAACTGAAATCCTCCTTGTGGCACATAATGCCAAGTCCTATGATGCCATTTTCGTGCTCCAGGAGATGATTAAACGCAAACTTAAGCCTGATCTCACTCTTCAAGGGGCAAAAATAATTTGTATGAAGTTAGGGAACTGGAAGTTCATTGACTCCTTGATGTTCTTGCCCATGCCCCTCTCAGCCATGCCGAAGTCTTTCGGTCTTACTGAGCTTAAAAAAGGCTATTTTCCTTACTTGTTCCATGACCCAAATTATGAAGGCCCTCTTCCTGATCGTGATTACTACTGCGTGTCGACCATGAAGTCTAAGGCTGCTGCCGACTTCAACCAATGGTACGACAAACAGGTGGCTAATAATTATGTCTTCAACTTCAAACGTGAGATCATTGAGTACTGCGTCAGTGACGTCACCATCCTTCGCCAGGCCTGCCAAGCTTTCAGAAAGCTGTTTGCCCAGTCAGCGGGCTTTTGCCCTCTCTTCAATAACATAACCCTATCTTCAGCATGTATGGCGGCTTATCGCTCCAACTTCCTCCCTCCCAACACCATTGGCATTGTCCCCGCAGGCGGCTATCATGGTAGGGGCAAGCAGTCCCACATTGCCCTACAATGGCTGGACTATGAGTCCCACAAACTTGGGCGGAAAGTATCTACAATCTACACAGACAGGGAAATCTCAGTCATGGGTCGTCGAGTAGACGGTTATGTTGAGATTCCCCTCCCTGATGGAACCTTAGAGCGGCGAATTTACCAGTTTCACGGGGACTACTGGCATCAATGCCCTATCCACTACCCCCCAAACACTGATTCTGGAGACAATCGCTATGAAAACACTCAAAGACTAACCTCCCTGTTCCGCCGTGCGGGCTACACTGTTGTAGAAAAATGGGAGTGTGAGTGGCAGAAGGACCTTAAGGAGCCTGATGTTAAGGCCTATTTTGAGGCGCACCCCACCACCCGATCCCTTCCCCTTAATCTCCGGAACGCCCTATGTGGTGGACGCACTAATGCTATGCGTTACTACCACAAGGCCGATCTAAGCAAAGGGGAAAAAATCAAGATGGCGGACGTGGTAAGTGAGTACCCGAACGCAAATTTGCGGGAAGAGTACCCGGTCAAACATGCTACAATCTACCTAGAAGGAGATAATGACATGCCCCCTCTCAATACCTGGAATGGCATTATCAGGTGCACAGTCCTCCCACCAAGGGATCTATTCCTCCCTGTCCTCCCCTACAAATGCAACGGCAAACTCATGTTTCCGCTCTGCAGAACGTGTGTTGAGACAGAAAATAAAGAAATCTGTCAACACACAGACCCCAAACTCAGACAGCTAACTAGCGAGTGGTGTGCCCCTGAGCTTAAGCTGGCACTCCAGAAGGGGTACTCCCTTGTCTCTGTTCATGAGGTCTACCAGTACCCTCAGACCATGAAATACGACCCTGAGACAGACAAAGATGGACTGCTGTCCGCTTATGTCCGCCGCTTCATGGCCCTTAAAATCCAAGCCAGTGGTTGGCCAGAAGGGTGTGATACTCCTGAAAAGCAGGCAGAACTCATGGCAGACATCAGAAAGTACGATGGTATTGTCATAGACCCCACCAAAATGGAGAAAAACCCTGCTCTCCGTACACTGTCAAAACTAATTCTCAATTCCTTCTGGGGAAAATTCGGGGAAAAAACATTAAGGCCCAAGACCCAACTTATTTATGATTATGCTGAGCTTATGAAGCTAGTCTTTGACCCCGCTAAAGAGATCAACACATTGATTGAACTTGAACCAGGATGTCTGCAAGTCTCATACAAACCCATTGAAGACTCTGAAGAGTCACTCCCCACATCCTCCCTCCTCCATGCCTGTTTCACGACGTGCTTTGGCAGGCTGAAACTGTACAGTTTCCTCGACATTGTCAAGGACAGAGCTTTGTATTGTGATACGGACAGTGTAGCGTGGATCAGTCGTCAGGGAGAACCGGATCTCCCGCTAGGAAGTCACCTTGGCGATCTGACAGATCAAGTAGCTGAGGATTACGGCCCGGGCTCCTTCATTACTGAGTTTGTGGCTGGCGGCCCTAAGAATTACGCCTATAAGGTGGCCGTGGGTGGCGACCTGAACCAAACCAAGGTCTGCATTAAGGTGAGAGGCATCACCATCAACCAGTCGTGCGATGACCTAGTCACCTTTGATAACCTTAAAGCCATGGTCCTGGGAGACATGGAAAAACTCACTATTCCCATTCCCCGTCAAATAGCCCGCCTCCCCAAATGGAAAATTGTCACGAGGGCTACCTCAAAACAGTGGCAGGCCAACAACACCAAAAGGCGTAGGGTAGACATGGCACACACCGTCCCCCATGGTTACAATGCCTGGGAGGATGCTGATGACGAGGATCAGGACCTCCTTGAGGTCATGGACTGCTTGGCCGACTCTTAAGTAAAGGAAAGATGAAAAACAAAATAATGGAAAAAAAGGAGGAAAATAAGAAAAAAGAGCGCTCGGGAGAAGCAAGCTGGCCCGTCCTTTACGTTGCCAACGAGACACCGGAGCAGGGGAGCTGGTCAGGCCCCATAACCTATAAAAGCCAAGTAGCTGGTTGGCAAGAACTCAGTCTTTGACATGGATCTCAGGTTCCAACATCCCTGTACTGCCCTCATCGTGGGCGGGACTGGCGCTGGCAAGACCTTCTTTATGAAACAACTGATTGAAAAAAGAGAGGTTATGTTCAACACAGCCTTTGAGCAAATCATATTCTATTATTCTGAGTGGCAGCCTCTGTACGAAGAGCTTAAAGGTGTTGTCGATTTTCGGCAGGAATTACCTTTGATGAGTGATCACCCTGCAGGAGAGGGTCCTAAATTGGTGATCATTGATGACTTCCTGGATGAAATTAAGTCACATGGGAAAGAACTCCTTAAATTTTTCATTAAGGGCTCACATCATCGGAACTTGTCCATTTTCTTCCTAAGTCAGGCCCTTTTTCCTGATGGACTCAGACAAATCAGTTTGAACTCCCACTACATAGTTATTTTCAAATCCTCAAGGGACTTGGCCCAAATAAGAACATTCTGCCTTCAGGTAGATCCAACACAATGGAAAGCCTTGCTAGAAGCTTACCAGGACGCCACACAGGCTGGGCACACATACATCCTGTTTGATTTTAAACCCAAACAATTAGATCACCTCAGGATTCGAACTAAGATATTTCCTGACGAGTCCTGTGTCATTTACATCCCCAAGGCAAAGTATAAAAGGGAGATGTTGGAGCCCCAGTAGATCATTTGCTGATGATGGCTCCTAGCGTTAAGACGCATAAAGCCGTGCTGCAAGTCCTCCAGTCCGCTAAACCCAATCTTCGTAAAGCTATTCTTGAGGCAGCTGACAAACCCATTATCTTTGCTATCTGTGAGATCATAGATAATTTACTCCTGGGCAATATACCTCTTACACTGGACCAGCGAAAAAAACTCAGGGCTTATCGAAACATTTTGAGGAAACTAGCACAAAAAGGTGAAGGTTGGAAAACCAAGAAAAATTACTTGGTTCAACACGGAGGTTCGTTTCTCCCTTTCCTTCTCTCTGCTGTAGCCTCTGTGCTCCCTAGCCTCTTCCAATGAATCACGTGAAAAAAATGATTCTAGTTCCACACGAAAGTGTGGCAAGACTTCATGACACACCTACATCTACACCACAAACACAAATGAACGCCCTCGACACTGAAATGGACTACATAATGCGAAAGCAATATGCTGATGATTCTGAGAAATGGAAAAAATACAATGAAACATTGCAGCGTTACCTTCATTTCGCTAAAGAAGGACGTAAACCCCTTTCCATTGCCATTGAACCCATGGTGGACAGTGAGACAGAGGAAACAAACACCTCGTCTGCCCTGCGACAGCAGTTGGCCTCCGTCCTCCCAAAGACATATAAAGAGCAAGCGTTGAGAATTCATGATTATTTAGCTGTGAGCAATTCCCCCGTCACATGGGATGCTAACGGTGTAGTCTCTGTGAAAGGAACAGCTATTCCCCATTCCAACATTATTGATTTGATCTCCGATCTGACCCGTTTTCGAAAAAACATTGAGCCTCAAGGCATTGCCCCCTTTATCCAAGCCCTAGCCCAACTGAATATTCCCCAAGATTTGATAGGTAACGATAAGCGGAGAACAGCCATTCTCCAAGCCAAACAGAGCGGTGGCGGCATAGATGTTCCCTCCCCCTCCCCAACCCCTACAAACAAACAAAGAAACACCCCCAAAATTAAACACACCAAAAAGATAGTTCCCCTAAAAAAACATGCCTGGAAAACTTGGTGAAGTTTTTCACGACCCCAAGCACCCTGCCTCCTACAGCTCAGCCTGGAAACTCTGGCAAGCTACAAGTGAAAAAAAAGAAAAAGTAGATGATTATCTTCAGGGGGAAGATGCTTATACACTGCATAAACCTTATAGACGTAACTTTCCTCGGAATGTGACTTATGCTGATAACATTGATGAGTCTTGGCAAAGTGATTTGACAGACTTGACGTCCCTTAAACAGGATAACAGAGGATACACATTTGTGTTGTGTGTTATAGATGTATTTTCCAAGTATGCTTGGGCCATTCCCCTAAGAGACAAATCGGGTCCTTCTGTAGCTAGGGGATTTGAGACTTTGTTCCAAAGTACACCGAGACGGCCTGTCCGCTTGTTTACAGACAAGGGAACGGAATACATAAATAAACACGTCCAGCAGTTACTGAAAAAGAATAATGTCAAATATCCATACTCACAACCCTGACATAAAATGCTCCATTGTAGAACGTTGGCAGAAAACAATCAAATCAAAGTTGTATAGGTACTTTACCGCAACTGAAAATTATTGTTACATCGATGGTGCACTGGACAAAATAGTGGATGCTTACAATCACACTTATCACAGGTCCATAAAAATGAGACCCGCGGATGTGACAGAAGACAAAGTTTTGGAGGTATATAATAACCTGTATCATGGCATGAAACTCACAAGCAAAAAGACTAAGTTCAGAGTAGGTGATTATGTCCGAATCAGCCGAGAAAAAAAGACCTTCGAAAAAGGCTACACATGGAACTGGTCGGAAGAAATATTTAAGGTCATTCAGGTCATTCCTCATGCGATGCCGGTGTACCGGTTGGAGGATCTCGATCAGGATCCAATTCAGGGCACTTTTTATGACATGGAGCTTCAGAAGGTCAAGAAGCCGGACGTCTTCAAAATCGCATATATAGTGCGTTCAAAGGGAAAGAAGGGCAGTCAGCAACATCTCGCCCACTGGAGAGGTTATCCTAAAAAAAGTCAGTCCTGGATTTTAGATTCAGATCTTGTCAAGACATAGAATGGATTTTTACGCTTTCCTCCCTAGCAATGCTAGTCCCCAAGTCTATCCCCAAAACAAAACATCCCATTTTCAAATCGAGCTGTCCAAGCGCATGGAACTTCATGGCCAGTGGCAGGCAGCTCTGATTGAAATACACTACCCAAACACTATAGCTCAGGTCATTGAAGGGGAGAATGAAATTACTCTCACCAAAGACGGAATAGTTGACACAGTGTCCGTAAAGTCGGGTTGCTACCCCACAAAAGAGGATTTTATGGCTGCTGTGACTGTGGCATTGATTGTTTTAACCAATAATGTCAATGCAGAGCCCCCTCTGGCTGAAACAACAGATCGAAGGGTTGTATTTCGACCCTTCCCTGATGCCACTGAAAATACAAAAGTACATTTTTCTCCACGACTGGCACTTCAGCTCGGTCTGGAAAACCCTGGACCCTACCCTGCAAACGAGAAAATATTTGCTGTAAAACCCATTGAGCTCAATTTGGGCATTCCCCCACAACTTTTTATTTACATGGATATTCTGGCAGACCAGATTATCGGACATACCCGGGCCCCCATACTTCGCACAGTACCTGTGGACGTCAATGCTCGATATGGTAGCATGTCTATTTTCCACTGTGAGCACCCCATTTATTTTGATTTGAACACGCGGTCATTTGACACGGTCCAAATAGATATAAGGGACCACGCGGGACGATACGTGCCATTCCAATTCGGAACGTCAACGTTGCTGGTTCACTTTAAACAGCTCTCGTAACCATGGCTCCACAAAATCACATTACACACTATTACCTTACTCAGGCCGGCGGAGGCTCCGGACACTTTTACGCGGGAAGTTCCTTCCAGAAGGGTTATGGCATAGGTTCCTGGCTCGGTGGGCTTTTCCGTACTGTCCTTCCCATCCTCCGGAGCGGCGCGGTAGCCGTCGGTAAAGAAGCGGCGCGGGCAGGCAGTCACGTCCTAGCCGATGTCGCATCGGGCGAAAATTTGAAAGGCAGCGCCAAAAAACACTTGGAGGAGGCGGCAGTCAACCTGGCCAACAAAGCCAAGCGCAAAGCCGAAACGATGGCAGGCTCTGGAGCTATAAAAAGGCCACGTCGAGGACGCCCTCCTCATTCCGTCGCAAAGACTCGAAAGGGTAACACCTCCCACGACTTTCTCAGTCATCTGAAATAAAATATGGCTTTCATGCACACGGCCTCATCAGAGTGTCTCCGCTCTGAACTGGACCTCTGGATGGTCCCTCCAACACAAACAGCACTTGAATCCACCCACTGGGTTCCTTACAAACCGCTCACAACACTCGATGCCTCCAACACAGTCGAATTTTCCATTCCTGGAGTGGGGCATGAATATCTAGACCCCGCACACACCCTTCTGTACATTAAAGCCAAAATTGTTAAGGCTGATGGTACAGACATTGTAGCTAATGATCATAATGATGCAGCCCCTATCAATTACCCCCTACACGCTCTCTGGAGCCAAGTCGATGTCAGCCTCAATCAAAAAGTCATTAGTCATTCAAGCATGACCTATGCTTACAGAGCTTACATCGAGTCCCTCATGAATTATGACGCCTCGGCTAAAAAGTCCCACATGACACAACGCATGTGGTACGAGGACACCCCAAACCATTTTGATTCACTTGATGGTGGTGAAAATTTGGGTCTTGCATGGCGACGATCACGCACATCAAACAGTCGTCAATTTGAATTAATGGGCCCCCTTCACATTGATTTCTTTAATCAAGATCATTTCTTGCTGAACAATGTGGAAATGAGAATTAAACTCATTCGAAACCGAGATGCCTTTACTCTCATGTCTACTGCTGGTACAGAGCGCATCAAACTTCTCGACGCGACTCTTTACATCAGAAAAGTAGCCATTTCCCCCTCCATCATGCTGGCTCACGCCCAGGCCCTAGAAAAAGCTCCTGCCAAATACCCTGTGAATCGAGTTGACATCAAAACGGTCACCATTACTCAGGGACTCCGGGACAAAAATCTTGACAATCTCTTTATGAACCAACTGCCTCAAAGAATTATTATTGGCTTTGTTGATAATCGAGCCTTTAATGGCGATTATGGCCGAAATGGTTTCAATTTCCAACATTTCAATTTGAATTACCTCAGCCTCATGGTTGATGGTCACCCCGTCCCCTCCCAACCCCTCACCCCAGACTTTGTCAACGGACTGTACATGGAGAGCTACAACACCCTTTTCTGTGGAACAGGAATACACTGGAAAGATGAAGGGAACAATATCAGTTACTCCGATTACCCCGGAGGAAACACGCTCTTCTGTTTTGATTTGTCCCCGGACCTGTCGGCCAGCGAACCTCACTGGAATCTCCAGAAGCAAGGCACTCTTCGTCTTGAGTTGAAGTTTGCAGCACCCCTTGCTCAACCTATAAATTGCATTGTGTATGCCGAATTCCAAAATCTCATCGAGATTGACAAACATCGAAACGTTGTGGTCGATTACAACGTCTAAAAATGGACGGACTTACACTAGACACACTCATGAAAAAAGATAAACACGTTGCCCCCTTATTTGAAGGCGTCTTTGCCTCAGACACACTCCCCCGACATCTTCACAAACGCCCAGCCTTATTGATTGCCAACACAGACCCCATCACAAAACCGGGGCAGCACTGGGTTGCTTTTTACATTGGCAAAAATGGCGAAGGAGAGTACTGGGACTCGTATGGCATGCCCCCTCTGGTTCCAAACCACAAGAAATTCATAAACAGACTCTGTAAAAAATGGACATATAATCACACAAGCCTGCAGGCTATTGATTCAGAAGTGTGTGGCGAGTATTGCGTGCTGTTCTTGGTTCACAGAGCCCACGGCATCTCGCTACATCAATTTCTTAAAAAATGTTTTACTACGGATCCAGAAAAAAATGATCAGGTTGTACGACGTCTTTTTAAACGGATGTTTGGACATAAAAAAACTTGCATCCTACCCACAGACGCCAACGTACAACAAAGTAGTAAACGAAAAATTTAAATTTATTTTTTAAAAAAAATTTAAAAGAAAAAAAATTTAAAAGAAAAAAATTAAAAAAAAAAATTTAAAGAAAAAAATTAAAAAGAAAAAATTTTAAAAAAAATTAAAAGAAAAAAATTTAAAAGAAAAAAAATTTAAAAGAAAAAATTAAAAGAAAAAATTTAAAAGAAAAAATTTAAAAGAAAAAATTTTAAAAGAAAAAAATTTCAAACAAAAAAAAATTTTAAAAAGAGAAAATTGAAATAATTCAAAAGAATAAAAAATAAACGAGAAATTTTTTATGGTGTGTGTGGTCAACCTGATTTTATTTTTAAATAATGAAAAGGCAAGTACAAACTTGCACTGCACAAAGCGTCCACAGCAGGTATAAAAGGCCCTCGCACAGAGCAACCATCATCACTTACACAATGGAGTCGCTTAGGTTCATGTTCAACTACTGGAACCAGAAAGAGCTGGTCGCCACACAATCCACAAACACAGTCCAGATCTGGAAAAGAGGTCTTCTCCAAGACGAGTACAGTCTTGAAGAGCTCGAGGAGTTCTACCTGGAGAGACAGTGGCTGGTCCCCAAAATTACCCGCCACCTCACAGGAAAAACGCAGGACCACCTCGGCTTCTATGATCGCACGCAGTCACACGTGATTCATTACATTATGCTGCGCGATAAGCCTTTCATCCTCGTTGAGAGGGATGCTAATTTCAAGGAGGTGGATGGAGTCCCACAGTTCTCCCAGACCTATCTTGGGCTGACTGCGTGGACGTCAATCCTCAAATTGGGGATGACTGTGTTTGAGGTTTTCGCCACCCCAGACGATTTACTCGAGTGCTGCTAAAGTCCCACTGTCTCCACCCCCACACACCCCACCCGGCGCAGGGGAGATGCTGGTTAGGCCCCTTAAAAAACATTATATTTAGTACGCGGCAACACCGCTTCGCGGTCCCGGCCCGGCTCGACACGGCGCGGTTCCCCCTCCGGCGGCGGCACGCAACGGCGCGGCGCGAAAATTCAAACGCGTTCTCGGACTCGGCTCGGCATTCCCGGACGGTCCCCGGGCGCGGCGGACTTAGGTTAGTCTCGGAAAAGCAGGCGACAGAAAAAATAATAGGTTGGGTTAGCTGAGGGGTGGATGGGTTAGGCCCGCCCAAGATGGCGGATGTCTGAATGTGTCCCCCTTGAGTTAGGTTGGGTTAGGCCCGCTCAAGATGGCGGCATGTCTGAATGTGCCCCCCTTGAGTTAGGTTGGGTTAGGCCCGCCCAAGATGGCGGGGGGAGGGGGATGTCTGAATGTCCCCCCAAGATGGCGCATGTCTGAATACCCCCCCTTTACTACTGAGAACCCTCTGCTTGTTTTTCGAGAGCCAATCCATGAAACGGTGTTTGGTTGAAATAATATAGCTTTCAGAATATTTCCACGAGCAAGATCGTTATTGCACCAATTAATGAAAGTGCATGAAAAGGTTGATGAAAGCTCAAGATGCTTAATACCTAATTTAATATATATTTTAAACTTTCAGTGTTGATTGCAACAAAAATACTCATGAGCTAAACAAATGCTGCACGCAGAACGCCAACAGAGATACTCGGACAGAGCTTGGGACCAAGGGTTGGAAACTGAAACACGGGGTCAAAGTGGAATCATTGCACCTCAAAATAAAACTGTTGGAAGTGGTGAACATCATGGAATGTAGGAGGGGGCGACTTTGAATTAGTGCGGGAAGAAGGAGCGGGTGAAAATTTGGATGCACCAGCTAAGAAAAACTCATTTGGCACAAACCTTATGCTTGCCTGGCAAAGGTGGACATGGGAAGGAGTTGCTATCTTTCCAGCTGTGAGGAAGAATGGTCTGCTAACCTGTCTAACAATACACCACATGCAGATGCTGGAAGCCTGAAAGCAGAAGCGAATGCATTAGCTTAGCACACCATTGAAACACAACTAAATGCCTTGTCAGTCGGCGCCAAGCAACGTTCAATGCCTCAAGAAACCAAAGGAAAACAATGGTGAAAATCAAAAATGTAAACATGCACTTGCAGACGCGAGGTGGGTAAGAGGAGAATGGAGGGGGGTGAAATCAGCTGGGCGGCGCGACGCTCCGCTTCCCCGGCTTGGCTCCACACGCCTCGGCTCGGCTCGTACGATCAGCCTGTCGCTATGCAACCAGAACACTTCCCGTTCAGAGTGGTTGCGTACCTTCCAGGCGCTCAAACAGGCCGGCGCCGTGTCCGATACGACTTCGCACGCAATCGCACGCACGAGAGCGGAGGCGCGCACGCATTTGCACGCGCTGTGCACGCATTTGCACGCATACGCCCGCACTGAGCACGCACTCAGCACGCACAAATGCACGCAGAGCATTTCACCTCGGGAGGTGTCAGTCACCATCAAGTTGCTGTGCGTGTATTACGTCGCCGTTTTCAGCCTTCTTCTGACCTCCTCCCCCCGTCTATCATCGGCTTAATCTTACTTTCTCACGTTTTTGAGATAGAGCCGTCATCGCAGAGACCACCCCCCCCCCCCCCCTTTCCCTCTAAGGCAATGACGTAATTTTGGCACGCCACCTAAGCGTTGAGAGACGCAGTTTTACAAAAGAAATTAAAGTTAGGCCGTTACAGGACTCCTTTGTTGTCGGTTTTGTTTGTAAAGATGCATGTTCGGAAAGTCGTATTTTGGCGTGAATTACAGAAAAGGACTAATGCCTTATGCGATTCACGTGAATTGACGTGCTCAAAATTGGCACAGACGTCACGGCGGCAAGTTGCACGACCCAGAAGGCACGGCAACGAATGGCACGACAGAGAAGTCACGCCAAAAATTGGTTTGAGTTCGTAGTCATCTCGTGGCAGTCAAAATCCATTCGGCGACGGGTTCTATTACTGATAGAAAGCTGAATTTTGGCGTGTGGCGAGCCGAGGACATACCTCATAACAAGGGGGCCGGAAGTGGGGTGGGGGGGGGGGGGGGGGGGGGGGGGGTAAGGTCATATGGAAGATAGGTCAGCGCAACCGAGATGCATGCCTAATCCGTCGCCGGCTGCAGCGGAGGACCGCCTACCTGCCAGCCTGCCTGCCGGCTGGTCCGGTCTCCCAGCATGCATCTCGCTTGCGCTGACCTATCTTCCATATGACCTTAGGGTGGGGGGTGGGGGGGGGGGGCGACTCGCCCCTCCTAAAATCTGATGGGGGGGACGACGCCCCCCCCCCTCTCACTTTGAGCCACAAAAATGATATTTTAAGCTGGATAGAGGGGAAAATGATAGCAAAGTTGCAAATCCATACATATTTTGCTTCTAGCTCGCTTTGCTTGCTGGTTTTGTTCCTTTTTTTCCGACAATTTCACCGTTTGGCTCGCTCCGCTCGCCAATCTAGCGTGTCATTTTGCTCTAAAGATGGTAAAAGTTATGAAAAAGCGGTAAATGGTTAATTTTTGCTTCTAGCTCGCTTCGCTCCCTGGGTTTTGAACTTAAATAAACAAGTCTAAACCGTTTTAGGGTTTTGCCCCTTGAAGGTAGGCAACCCAAATAACACCTCTTTTAATTTTCGCCCCCCCCCTCCCCTACCAGAAAGTACTTCCGGCGCCCCTGCCTCATAACCCTTCAAAATCTCAGTCAGTTTGGCCGAGCCGTTCAGGAGGAGTAGTGCTGACACTCAGACAGACGGACAAAATTTTCAAACCCCGGCAGAGTAACACTGAAAATTGAATGGAAAGACTTTGCTCCAGTATATGGCGAGACAAAAAGTCTCGCCAAGATTTGGTCAGACCTGAAAGTCTCGCCACAAAATGGTGAGACTTTTCTGTCTTACCACGGAACAGGCCGCATGAACCGTATTGAATGGATTCAAAGGTCTGATCATATTGTGGTCAGACAAAAAAAGTCTCATCATATTGTGGCGAGACATTTGTGTCTGACCAAATTATGGTGCGACTTTCAGGTCTGATCAAAACTTGGCGAGACTTTTTGTCTCGCCTCTGGAGTGGCAAGAAGTCTGACCTTTGGATTTGTAGTGAAGTGGCTACGCTAATCGCTCAGCCAACAATTTTACTTGAAACATATCTCTAGAACTAGTTGATATTATACTCTGGGTTTTACGATGAAAATGGTTGCTTTTCATGGTCGAGGGGGTTTCGCGTATTACTTCGTAGGTCATGCGCGTAATATCGCGCATTTTTAGCGTATTTTTGCCGAAAAATATGCGTAATTGCATGCGTAATAACGTGTTTTAAGCGCGCCATGACTCATTTGACGCATATTATCGCGCAACAGGTGCGTAATAGTGCTATAACGTGAAAATACTCGCGTATTACTACATAGGTGGATACCATGAGTGAAAACCCCTTCGACTATGGTTATGATTCTGACAAAAAAAAACAAAAACAAAAAAAAAACAGTTTCTGCATCAGCGGTTTCTGGGATCATTTTTTCACATGGCCCCCTGGCCTACACCAATCACACTTGTCAATTTTCCCGATTTCTCGGAACTTCCTGAATATGAGATCCTTACACCGTAAAAAGTATAGAAATGCGACGTACAAGCGATTTACAGGGATGGAAAAGAATCTCGAAATGGGAAAACATAGTTATGTTCCTGGATCTGTAGATTATCCTTCCATCATGTTGTTTGAGAGAACTAAAAGTTCCTTTTTTAGAAATTTTAACACAAAGCTGATCTTTTTAGCGACGTTTGATGGATTACTACTCTGCAAACTCAAGTGTGTTCCGAGCACGCTCTTCTCGGTGCATGCCTGCTGGCAAACACTTGCTGCATGGCCTCAGCTAATGCATGCATGGAACAAGCAAGTGTGTGCATGAGGCATGCAGCAAAGAAGTGTGTGCCTGCAGGCATACGCCTAGAAGTGCGTGCCCGCTAGGCATGCAGCAAATAAGAGTGTGCCTATGCAGGCATGCACCAAGAAGTGCGTGCTTGACTGACACACCGTTGAGTTTGCACAGTACTTCTAAATCGAAGACTTCCAGTGGCCGTGTGTTTGTTGTGTCGTCGAAAATTGCATAACCAGCTGCTTCGTTTTCTGAAGTCCGATTAGCACCAGGCTTAATAATTTACCCTCTTCGACACGTGTGTGGTAATCCGTTGTCGAGCAGTCGCATGAGTCACTTTTCGTCTCGTTTGAATGTGTTGCCCCCAAAATCATCCGTTGCGCCGTTTTTGACGCAATGGAGAATGGCTTCGGTATCGCACAGCAAATGATGCAACATTAGCGTGCACTACTGCATCGAACGGGAGGGTATCACGCAGCAAATGATGCAACATTAGCGTGCGCTACTGCATCGAGAATGGCTTCGGTATCGCGCAGCAAATGATGCAACATTAGCGTGCGCTACTGCATCGAACGGGAGGGTGGACATGAGCCCCGTCCAGTTTGAGCCCCGATGACCTGAGCCCCGGCAAGAACCCCAGCTGACCCTCGATTGCCAGAGCCCCGACCTGGGCCCCGTTGAGCCCCGCGTCAAAAAAAAATGTTGCAATGTGGCCCCAAATACTCTTAAGGGGTGACCCTACTAAAAATGCTAATTTCTAGAAAATGCTACTCAGCTGTATGGTGATTATTGTTTTATGTTCGAAAGTGAAAAAAACTGACAAAAAGGTGCATTTGGGAATTTTAGGATTAAAAATTATCTTTAATTTCACCAAAAACCAAAGGAAATAAAGATTTGCGTCAAAAGTTCCTTGCGACAAGATAATGAACATAAGACTCTGGATTTATTTTTTATTTTTTGTCGTTTAGGAGGCGTATCTGACAGAAGTTACTTGGAACGCAACCTGAAAATACAGCTTTTGAAAGTAACAAAGTTTTTCCAAATTTTGGCTGAAATGGTTATGATAACAGTAAGATAAAATTGAAATACAACATTCGTGCTAAGTAAGTTCGATTTAGAATTAAAATTTTAGCACCAGAAACCTAAGGGCTCATATTTTAACCGAATATCTTGACACAAGGGACTTTTGAAAGAAACTCATAATTATGTTTGCCAAAGTTTTGAAACAAATTAGTAGCTATGCGAACTGCGGGGTTCTTTAACATGACAACTGAGAGAGGAGGACGTCTACAATGACAAAACGCAAGCAAGAAAGTACTAGAAACAAGTGTGAGGGTTATAAATGCAAAATCCATCACTTGTCAAAATTTGTCAAAAAAGGGTGATTTTTTTCATTAGGGTCTCCCCTTATAACGTCAAAAATACTGCAGGGTGGACATGAGCCCCGTCCGGTTGGAGCTCCGACGACCTGAGCCCCGGCTGAAGCCCCGGTCGAGCCCCTACTTGAGCCCGGACTGAGATCGGACTGCCACAGCCCCGACCTGAGCCCCATTTGAACCCCACGCCAAAAAATTTCCACTTTTTCACTGTTTTGGGGCCCCATTGTGACTTTTTTTGGCGTGGGGCTCAAGTCATCGGGGCTCAAACGGGATGGGGCTCATGTCCATCCTGCCAAAAATACAAATTTTTTCGCGTAAGGCTCAAATGGGGCACAAGGCGGGGCTCAAGCCGGGCTCAGGTCGGGGCTCCACTCGGCCGAGGCTCTAGCCGGGGCTCAGGTCATCGAGGCTCAAACGGGACGGGGCTCATGTCGACCCTGCCAATCGAACGGAACAATTTAGCATCACCGTTTCCCCCTGGCCATTTCCGAACGGTGTGGCAAATGCCATTTGGTTTCCGCCTCCGCAATGCAGCTCACGCCCCTTATGGCGACCATGGCTGCCTCGGCGCTGCTCCTGCCCCAGAGCGCCACCGCCGACCTCCGCGTCCCGGGGAGGGCGGCTGCCAAGCCGCACCTCTGGGAGGAGTTCGTTGCTCGTCTCAGCTACACACTGGGACAGCAGAGGTTTCATCTCAAGGCGGGGTTGCACTGCCAATCCAAGTGTAGGACAAGTTCACACGTGTAGGCGTACACCATATTGTCCTACACCTGTATGTAAGTGTCGACCACGTCGTGTTCTAACCTACGCCGAGGAGCGCAGGGCACAGCTTGTTCGACGATCGTTAGCCATTGATTTGTCATGCCTCCAAGTGTTCGACACAGTAGAAGAATATAGTACGAAAGTACGGACGACACTATGGAACGTCCATATCTGTGCCATAAGCTCATGTCAACGGCTTCGGGAAGAAGTACAGATAAAGTTCCGTACTTGGCAAGTACGGACGGTCCAGGCGTTGACGAGGCATGTTCCGTCCTTTTACCAAACTTGTTTTCACCAGTGTTTGTCCCACGCTTGCAAGTGTCGACCACAGTGTATCTTACATTTGGAAGCGACAAGTCAATGGCTATCGATCGTTGAACAAGCTGCTTCGCACGCTGCATGGCCTGCGTACGACATGACGTGGTGTACACACTGAGAATGAAAGAGTCTTGATCAATACCCAATTTTGGGTGAGGTAAACTTTATCACCCAAATTTGGGTGAGGAAGGGTGTATTAGCTTCCTATATGGCTACATAGTATTATCACCATAATTTGGGCGAGGAAACCTTCCTCAGAGCAGGTTTATTTAAGAAAAGCAGGGTCTTACAATGACCCTCTTGGATTTCGCTGATTATTTGGTGGTCAGTAGTCCTCCCAGGTGAGAGTTCAGGGCCAAAATTTCAGAGCCAAAAAAAATTTATTTTGGAAGATATAGAGATCTTAAGTTTTCTTGGGACTTTTTGCATTGAATTTGGGATTTTCTTATAGCTTCGCGACTTTCGGTCTGATAAGCTTCAAATTCGGGTCCTAGCATCAAAATTGACTGAGGAAGACGATCGTGCCCTCAGATTCGACCTGCGACGTTTTTTTGATAGTTATTTTTCACTTTTTCTCGAAAAAATGACCAAAAAGGTCCCAAATCTTGGGATTTTGGACTTTTAATTTTAAAAATGTTTTAAAACCAGCCTCATCCGATGGAGAAAGATCCGCTGAATCCAAAAAACTCAACCCCAGATTTTTATCACTAACCGTTCCGGAGATATGCCACTCCAAAGTCAGGCAATATATTGTAGGTCCTAATTTCTGTGAGATTTTGCCGAGCTGCTCACTCCCATGTATTGGGCGGTCAGTTCCAGCGACGCAGGCCTTGTGCACTGGTAAGTTGTCTCCAGCGTGCCTTTCTAGAGCCTGCGCCGGAACATTTGGGCCAGATAACAGGTAGAGGTGGTCAAAATCCCGGACGCGATTAGAGCTTCTTCACTGCCAGAAAAAATCTCGGATTTAATGCGGTAAAAGTACCGCTTATTATGTTTCGGCCACTAGCGTTATAATTACGATTTAGGAACGGTCTAAAAAGAGGAACGGTGAGGTCAAAGAGAAGACACGGTGAAATTGTAAACCAGAACGGTGAAAAGGAATCATCATATCATAACGGAAATCTTAGACCGGCAGGCTGTAAACACCACCGTGCCTTCTGACCTCGCCGTACCTTTTTTGGACCGTTCCCAAAACCAACGGCTGAACCGTTGTTTTTACAATATATATTTCCGTGATTTGAGTCATGGAGAAGACAGATCTGTTGATACGGAAAGGCCTTTGCGGTCAATAACGCCAATCTTCCGCTAATGCAAACCTTTTTTTTGAAACGGATTCATTTTTTTATCCCTTTTCTCCATATTATTCCTGAATTGTTGTTTTAATCCCTTGCGAAAAGGAGAATATATTCTCCAGATATGGTTCATATATTTTCCATACATGGCTCATATATTTTCAATATAATTATGTATTGTTCAATACATTGCAAGTATATGGCCCAATATATGAATTATATATTGGAATATACTTTTGTTATATCTTGGTTCTCCGCAATATATTGGCAATATATTTCTCAAGATATAAATATCTTGAAGCCATATATGGTCTGTCTACTCGAATATATCTTGGCACCTTACGCTCGATAATATTATCTTGTGAAATATATTGAAGTCATATATTGAGCAAGTAAAATGTTCTTTCCCATGCGTTTAAGTCTCCACCAAATTTTGAGAAATCCTATGTACCAAGTGAAGAGAAACAGGTAGGAAATTTTGAACATCATTTTTGGGTGCAGCGCGAAAAGTTGCCCAGTACATCATCAATATGCATTCTAAGTGTGCCCACTAATCCATTCTTCAAAGACTTCCGAGTCTTTGTCAAGCTTCATAGTTTTATAATAGACTACATTGCCTGTATATTGTTCAATGTATGAGATTTATATATTTTCCATACATTATTTATATCTGAAAAGTATCTTCCTTAATTATCTTTACCATATATAAATCCCATATATTGTCAGTAATATATGTCAACCATACATTGCCCATATATTTTCCTTTTTGCAAGGGAAATTTGGTGAGTGGTAAGTTTACAAGATTAGGCTACGCAATTTTGAAGGTCATGAAATTTGGACAAAATCTTCTGGCATTTTGAGAGCAGATGGCGAGCAAGCGAAAAATGGATAGCAGAAATGGATCGGACTCGGTTTCGTTTCAACAGAGGGTTACACTACGCTTTAGTTTTACCAGTGCACAGTGGGCCAGAAGACTGCACAGGGGGCCGAAACTCTCGAAGCGTTTCGGTTTCCTAAGTCGCTAAATGGTGTTGAAACCGAACGTCTGACCCGACCCTTGGATTGCTTTCGGAACGATGAATCCATTGGTGGGGTCACACGCTCGGTTCGAGTCAAATTTATCGACTCAGGAGCTCCAATCGCGTCCGGGATTTTGACCTCCTCCACCTGTTATCTGGCCCACTGTTCCGGCGCAGGCGCTAGAAAGGCACGCTGGAGACAACTAACCAGTGCACAAGGCCTGCGTCGCTGGAACTGACCGCCCAATACATGGGAGTGAGCAGCTCGGCAAAATCTCACAGAAATTAGGACCTACAATATATTGCCTGACTTTGGAGTGGCATATCTCCGGAACGGTTAGTGATAAAAATCTGGGGTTGAGTTTTTTGGATTCAGCGGATCTTTCTCCATCGGATGAGGCTGGTTTTAAAACATTTTTGAAATTAAAAGTCCAAAATCCCAAGATTTGGGACCTTTTTGGTCATTTTTTCGAGAAAAAGTGAAAAATAACCATCAAAAAAACGTCGCAGGTCGAATCTGAGGGCACGATCGTCTTCCTCAGTCAATTTTGATGCTAGGACCCGAATTTGAAGCTAATCGGACCAAAAGTCGCGAAGCTATAAGAAAATCCCAAATTCAATGCAAAAAGTCCCAAGAAAACTTAAGATCTCTATATCTTCCAAAATAAATTTTTTTTGGCTCTGAAATTTTGGCCCTGAACTCCCACCTGGGAGGACTACTGACCACCAAAAAATCAGCGAAATCCAAGAGGGTCATTGTAAGACCCTGCTTTTCTTAAATAAACCCGCTCTCACCCAAATTTGGGTGATAAAGGATTCCTCACCCTAAATTTTAGTCCTGATCATGACTCTTTATTCTCAGTGCACTTGCAAGCAGCGTCGGACACGACTGATCTACGTTCGTAAGTGCAGGACAAATAGTCTAAGCCTGCACGTGTGAACTTGTCCTACACTTGAATAAGCTGTGTGTGCGGTTTGTGCGCAAGGAAATTGGTGTAATCTCAAGTCTTGTGATGTCGGTAGGTACGAGGTGGCCCACTTCATCTGTCAGTCGGAGACGTTCTGCGCAACGAACTACATTCTGCGGCACCTCAGCGAAAGCCTCGCCATCACGCACACGCTAGCAGTGGGCGCGCCGCAGCGGACGGACCTATCTTCGCTTGCACCAGGAAACGTGCATTTCGTCTTCGGCAATGAACTTGCTGGCTGCAGGGTAGCACTAAAAATGAAAGAGTCATGATCAGGACTATAAAATTTTCGGCGTGGTATATTTTATAACGCAAATTTGGGTGAGCATTGTTTCACTGCCCAAATTTAGGTGAGGAGGGTTTCCTCACTGTCTACCTCTACAGTGAGCTGACGCACTCTTCATCGCCCAAATTTGGGTGAGGAAACCTTCCTCACCCAAAGTAAGGGGATAAAATTACCCTTACCCAAATTAAGATAATAGAATTCCTTGCCTAAAATTTGGTATTGATCAAGACTCTTACATTCTCAGTGAGCACCGTCCTGTAAAAATACTCGATGTCTAACAGGTCATTTTTTCCTCATTCAATCCCAGCAAAATCTGGTACACTTACAAACCATGATCCCAATCATTTCCAACTAAACTCAACATTCACTGAAAATTGTATGGAAAGACTGGGCATCAGAACATGGCCAGACTAAACACATAGTTCCTTACAATTTCTGAAATTTCTATTTTACAACTCGCATCAATTTTAGATTTTTCAGGAACAGACGCCGGAACTCGACAGCCTGGTGGTGTTTATGTCTTCCATGCCGATGTCAGCGTTTCTCACGGCTATGGGCAGTGGATTCGAGTCCTGCTGGCGGCGCCACATGCTCAACGTGCTCGCTGCTGTGGTAGTTCCTCGGCACCGGCCGGAGCAGCTAGCAGTGTACACCTACCATCCCTACTTTCCGGGCAACTGCCACGACATGAGACCCAGGTTCAGATACTACACATTCCGTTAGGAGTTTCGACGAGGAGGCCGCCACTCTCATTTCAGGTCCACACAAGATTACGGGATTACAAGAATTTTACTAGGGATTACGCGTACAATTTTGGAAAAACGTTACAAAAGGACAGAACTTTATCAAGGATTACATAATTACGGCAAGGATTACTGCAGATTACCAGTCAATTTGTACACAGGGTGCCCAAAGTGGTGGCCCCCTCGAGTTTCTAAATCTACCCTTTGTGCACCGAAGGGTAGTTTCCGAAATGGTGGAGTCGAGGGGTGAACACCTCTAGAAATCGTGTACAGACTCACACAGACTACTTTGGTATTTCGCTGTATTACTGTGGTATCGCTGAAATGTCACAACTTTGTCGCATTTGACCCTAAAATGGTATCACAATTGCGTGTATTACGCGTAATACTGCTTTTTTTAATATACGTATTACGCGACTGTTTACCCTCTCGGTGAAACTGAACCATATAAAATTTGAGTGTACGCAACCGCTGTTCTGCTTTGACAGATTCCTTCGTAACTGGAACCTCTCCTCTACATTGGACATTGCCACGCTGAAATTGAAAGAAGGGACCGCCAACTTGAAGGGCTGCACGCTGCGTATCAGCACCTTCGACCAGATTCCCATCATCATGGCCGTGCCCAACAACCAAACCTCCAGGTTAAAAGAAAATGCAATTTCCCGAGCAATAGCGAAGCCACCGGCGAAAATTCGGTTTTGAATCGAGATCGCTGCTCTCCGGCAATGGCTTAAAATCGTTTTTCACCTCGGTATTTTATAATTTATTTTCCGCAAACAATCTATTTATGGTCGTTAGCACTAATCAACAGGAAATTTGCTAGGAAGCCCTCATTTCCGAAGTGATTATGAAAAGAGGTTTCTCCTCTCTTTTAATTTAACTTCCAGCGCCATTGCAAACTATCTTTTGAAAACAAGTAAAATAGTCTTACGGCTAGATCTTTTTCAGTAAAACACCTTTTTGGCTGAGATTTCATTATTTCCCATGTTGCCAGGTACACTATCGAAGGCATTTACAGCTTTCTCCTCGCCGAGGTCGAGCGGCGCCTCAACTACACGGCTGTTTACATGAAAGACGAAAAGATTCCTCCTAACGCGTCGACCCCTCTGATCGGCATGCTGGGCAGCCTGTATACCAACCACAGCGATATCGGCCTCCTTCACCACCAGGAACACGCGAGGCACCCTCTCTTCGAAAGCCCAAACTCGTTCGTGGCGTCCTGCATGACGTGGTGCCTGCCCACCGGCACCAACGTGTACCCGCTGTGGCGGCCGCTGGTGCACGAGTTGCAGCCGCCGGTGTGGGTGGGCGTGCTGGTGGTTTACTCGGTGGTGACGGCGGCGCTGTGGCGTGTGGTGCCCGGAGGCCGACTGCTGGACGCCGCTTTCACGGCCCTGCGCACTCTGGTGTCCTCCGCGCACCCCGCGCCAGCGGGCCAGGCCAGGGCCTTCCTCAACGGCTGGCTCTTCTTCAGCTTGGTCATGACGACGCTGTACTCAGCCGCGTTGCACAGCATCTCACAGGAGGACACCACGGCAACCACGTTCCGGTCGCTGGGTGAGCTGGCCCGCTCGGACCTGCCCCTGCACATCCTGGATCAGACATACCAGAGGCAGTTCTCCAGGGTATGCTTTTTGAATCCCTCAAGCGATATTTCTACCAAGGTCTGCAGGAATAGCTTCGCCGTACAGAATGAATGTCCTGGACAAGGGGGGCTGACTCCTATAATACTTAGTACGCAAGTCCAATAATACTTCAGTAATACCATAATGCAGTACTTCATGATGCCAAAGCTGCACGTGTTGTACAGCTTAAGCCTGATAATGACATAGTTTTGTAAAATTGTAGTTTACGGGAGTTCAGCGATTTCCAAGTGGAGAGTGACTGTAACAAAATGTGCCAAAATGGATAACTGGGTGCTGTGGCTCCTAGGCACTCTTAAGTAAGCCGCATTCATTTTAAAACTTGAGATGGAAAAAAAGACTTAAGTCCAAAAAGTACACCATACTTCATCCTGACCACATTTCCACTTGACTTGGGTCAAAATTCTACTTCGCTTAGGAAATGTAAGTTAATATGGCCCTGTTTCCCATTTTAACGGAAGGTGATGTCAGAGAAAAACCCTCTACAGAGTTACCGTACACTACTAGGGTGTCCCACAATATTTCCAAAATGCCTTTTTTGATGAGTGCCGGGCTAGATTTGAAAGATGATACAAAATGAAGAAGATCTGTGTAAAACAATTGAATTTCGGACATTTAAAAGTGCTCGCGCAACGCGGTTGAAGTTTGTGACAGAGTAGGGTGGGACAGGAGGTTACAAAAACAGCCGTAGGTAAGCCATTTTTTAACGTCTTTCCATTCCAAGAACGGCATTGTCTGTGTAAAGAAAAGGCCATTCTTTTTTGAAAAAGCGTATTTTCTGTACAACTCAATGCCTATCTCCCAGGGGACGATTCTTCGCAAAACTTGCTAATTTCGAAGTGTAAAACCGTTTTTGACCCACTCCTAGTCATCGGATCTCAAAGAGGGGGGAATATTTGGATTCCGCAAGACCAATTACCACGGAAAATGTAACATTCAGATTTTAATATGCAGTTGCCTACCTCTCAGGGTCAAAAAATATGACATTTTAGTGATTTTTCGTATTTTTCGCACACCGAAAGTGCTTGCATATTTTTTAAAGGTCATATATAGGTTCCTTGGACCAAAATACAGCGGATTAAGAACTTTTCTGATTTCAAAATGCAGTTGCCTAACTCTTAGGGGCAAAGCATAAAATTTTTAAGTAATCATTGAAACCGCATCATGACAACAGAAAGGACATTCTCCAAAGATCTTCATTTTGAGTCATCTTTCAAATCCACCCCGGCACTCATCAAAAAAGGCATTTTGGAAATATTGTGGGTAAGGATGTGCACTTTATGCTTTCGCATAATCGCATAATTTCTTAAAACAGTCTTAAATCGGGGGAGAAACTACTTTTTGGGGTCCTGGTACTCTGTAGGTTCCAAATTCAAAGAGCATAATATCGCATAGTTCTCAAGAATCGCAGCATAATGCATTTTCGCATAATCCGAGCATAAATCGCATTAAAAATGGCGGTCCACTCTACAAATCGATCCAAATACGCCACTTTTTCGGCATTTATCGATGTTTCACGTGTATACGTTTTAAAAAGATGCCGTTTCGCGCCCTTGCAGTGTCTGATTTGTGTGTAAATAAGTGTTGTTTTATTTTGTATTTACTGCATTCATTTGTTAGTTTTGACTACGTTTTAAACATTGTTCTCTTAATATTGACATTCAAGTCTAACTCCACTTGACCATTTCCATATAGCAAGTAATTTGTTTTAAATTCAAAATAAAAAATTTCTAGTCTTTTTTCTTGCACTGTTATTCGACGAATGTGAGGTCATATTCGTTCAAATGTGAATTTTGTCACGTTTGTTTGAATATGACGCCACATTCGTTTGAATGTTGACCCACGTTCAAACGAATGTGACACCCTAATTTGACGGCTGTGTCACGTTCAAACGAATGTGACATCGTATTCAAACAAACGTGACAAAATTCACATTAAAACGAATATGACGTCACATTCTTTGAATAACAGTGTGGTAGTACTGTGCTTCTCTGCTCCCCTGCTGTTTTATACGTCCCCCGACAAATTTTTTTTAAAAAAAGCATAAAAAAGCATAAAAATCAGTAAAATGGGGCTTAAACGCAGCATAATCTTTCATTTTTTTGGCATAATCATGGCATAAATGTGTCTATTTTTTGAGCATAAATAAGGGGTCCGAAAAAGCATAAAGTGCACATCCCTTATAGTGGGACACCCTACCGTACACTTTCCAGGGCTATTTTTTTTTTTTTTTTTTTTTTAATTTAATTTTAATTTTCCCTCCTAAAAGTTTACTGTTTCTCCTGAACCATGACCAAAGTAAAGTTAGCCCCTACTCCCGCTTCCTTGATCGCTTAGTGTGTATTTCAATTGGCCGGCAGACGGCGGTGGAGGTCCATATCGCGCGGCGGGTGCAACAGTTCACCGCGGAGAACTACGAGAGCTACATCCGATTAAGGACGAGGCGGGACGTGGGCGTCAGCACAGACCTCACCCTGTGCAAAAGCTACGCGCGCCAGCTGACGCCGCCTGGCGAACCGCCGCGATTCCACACGATTCCCAACTACTGCTTTTATCGCGGGAGCTCTAGGATGTTTGCGTTGACGAAAGGTACGAGGTGCATCATTACACTGTCCCAGACTGCCATGCCCACTGCCGACATTTTTCAATAAAAATTAGTAAAATTGTGCAATAAAAGTGCCACAATTTAGCAATATTGGGCACTAGGAAAATGAAACTTAAAAACTTCCGTAAGCCGGGGTAATATGGGACAATTCGACGCCTCATAATAGAACAATCCTAACTGTCAGTGCAGGTCCAAGGCAATTCTCACTGCTAGGGCAGATCCGAAACAATCCTAACTGCAGAGGTGGCTAAAACTGGTTTTGAACTCTCACTGCGAATCAATGAATCGTGATATCCCTGAGGTATAATGTCCACGCTACTAGATAAGGATGAAACTATCTAAAAGGCTCTTCGGCTAGTAGTTGTGCGTGAGCGTCACGGATTTCAAGAAAAAAACGATTTTCACGTCATGTGCAGTTATGATTAGTTTCGTATCGACAGAGTTAGGATTGTCTTGGGCCTGCACTGACACTCACAGTAAGGATTGCCTTGAATCCGCACTGACAGGACTAATCTATAAGAACGCGTCGAATTTCGGGGTGATATGGGGCAATGTTGGGTAAACGTACCGTGAAACGGGGTAATTTCGGGCACCCGGGGTAATTTCGGGCATCTCTGCCCGAAAGCATTGCGATGATGCTGCCGTCTAGCGGCGACCTCGGAGGCTTGTCCCGTTGCGCGCATCGCATTCGCCACACTTAAAACCGTCGGATCATTCCTCTGGAGACCAAAACAGATCCAATCTTTCCGAGATACAGTGATTTTCGTATTTTACACTTTTTACCTTAATTCAGTGTATGCGTGAAAACTTCGACTGGCAAGCCAAACCTGTTCACAAACGGTGCATAAGGTATTTTTATTTCGATTTGGACATGTTTTGAGCATGCTGTGTCAAATTTTCAATCACCTGCGGCAAATGGTATGGTAAATAGGGGCTCAAAACTAAAAAAAATGTTACTTTTAGGGGTAATTTCGGGCACTGAAATGACATGCAAGGGCAAGCAGGGTTGTTCTGAACACTTTAAATTTCGCTGGGCTGGAGTGGTGTAAGCTTCTTCCAGCTCTTCAGAGCTCTTCTGAAAGATGAAGATGCACTTTTCCAATTTGGAGGCCAAGGAAGGAAGGTGCAGGTGGACGAGTCTGTGATGGTGAAACGCAAGTACAACCGTGGCCGCAAGACCCGGGAGCAGTGGGTGTTCGGGATTTACGATCCCCTTCTCTCAAGGGGGTACATACAAATCGTGCAGATACGTGATGCTGCCACCCTCATCCCGATTATTCAACAAAACGTCCGCTCAGGCACCACGGTCGTGACAGACGGGTGGGCAGCCTACCGAGGACTCGCCAATGCCGGTTATGGGCACGGGGTACAAGTGCGTTACCTTGCGGCGTCTCCATATACTGTACGCAGTGTGTATCAGTGCTTACGCTTGCAGGTTGTCAACCACTCAGAGAATTTCGTTGACCTTGTGACTGGTGCCTGCACCACCGCGGTGGAGGCTTACTGGTCCAGGTGTAAAGGATTTTTTCGGAGGCAGGGTGTATTGAGCACGGGGATTGAGCTGCTACCTACGCATGTCGATGAGTTCCTTTGGAGGGAAGTGTATGACCAAGGCGAAGCTAAGGACACCTGGAATTTGCGTTAAATGGAAGTTAAAGGTGGGTAGATGATAAATTTTAACCGTCAAGTCCATGGCAACACCACAACTTTCACAATTTTAAAAATACCTCTCAAAAGTGCCCGAAATTACTCAGTTTCACGGTACTTGCAAGCATGCATTTGTAAGTGCGTGCTAAGTAGACAGTTGGGTTTGCAGTGAGAACAGCTTTGCATTGTTACACTTAGCATTTTGGATCTCGTCAGAGTAAACTGTTGAAGCCAGGGAGGGTCAACTATGGCGTCAAGGCAAGTTGCGGGCGTTGGCACTCCCTGGTTCAAGCGTGGAGAATCTCACTTGAAGTGTGCAAATGTTACGGCGACTGTCCGATCATCGGCGAAACCGGGCTTTCGCCGGCGAGAGTCCGGTTTCGCATACCCCAAGAACCCCAAGGGGTCTCAGAGTGGCGGGCCGGATCCGGCCCCGGCCGCTCGGTACTCGGCCCGCCGTGGGCCGTGAGCAGAGCCCGGCATCCACGCTCGTTTGAGTCCCGCAGCGCTAGGCGGCTGGTGTGCGAGAGGGAGGAATAGCGTGACCCGAACCCGATCGTCGCAAGGCTTCTCTGTTGCCGAAGGTGCCGGAAGCACCCGAAGAAATGGGACTCATTTGTGCCAGTGAGACTCGGTTCTGAGCGTCGCTCGTCTCGGTCCAGCCAGCCCAGCGCTGGCGCCCCGCCCCCCGCCCGCCCGGCTCGGAGTGCAGTGGCCGGCCGGGCCGGCGGCCGCCGGCGTTCACTCAGCCGCATTTGCATTGTCAGCCGATGATGTTGACATGACAACGACAACAGAAGCGGGTAGCAGAAGCAGAACACATTCGTCTCATCCTCAGTCTCTTAGTTTGCGTGAGTTGAGTGAGCGTATCCGCGCGTGTTGCATTCAAACATGGACCAGGACCAGGATGCGACACCAGCGAGTAGTACAAGCAAATCCAAGAAGAAAAGTAGATTGGAAAGGGCGGCAGAGGAAAGGGAAATACGGAGAAAGGTACAGAACAAGGTGTTCAAATTAGTTCCTAGAGCCGGTGCCCGCGCTGAGTGCTGGAAGAAGTTTGAAGATGTGGTCAACGCTTCCACTGGCGATTTCACAGGATGGGTACATTGCAGGAAGTGCGATGAATACCTCCCATTTTCAGGTACGTTTCGTTGTGAAATGAGAATTGTATGTCAGTCATTAGCGTCACCGCGCGGCATGCGCACGTCCGTCCGCACGACGAGCGACCGGGGGGGGGGCTGCCACCGCAGCCGGCGAGAGCTGTGCATGTGCATCGGCGCCGAAGGTAGGCCACCCGTGCACTGCACGGTTGGTTGCCTACTCTCCTGGCGGCCCGGGATATGCCTCGCTGCACCCTGTGTGGCTCGCACTTTGACTCTGTGACCGAGACGAAAGCCTCCCGCTTGACTTTCCGAGCATTTGTGTCACTTTATTACTTTTTGCACAGGAACGTCGGGACTTAACCGCAACGAGTGTCCCGTGCAGGTGTCCGAACTTCTGCCAGCAACACCCTCGTCCAAAGATTTAATTTGTGATGCTCTGGCCGAATTCGTCGGCATCGATTTGCGTGCCTTGGAGGTGGTGCACGGGCCTGGGTTCCGGGCTTTGGCGCAGGCCTTCGTGCTGATTGGGGCGCAACACGGCGCAGTGGACATACAGGACCTCCTTTGTGACCCCTCCACAGTTCGGCGGCGTGTACATGAAGTGGCGGAGGCTGAACGAGAAGAAGTGTACCGCAAGGTGAAGGCCGCCATTGCAGCCGGGGAGTTGGCGTGCACGATTGATTCTTGGACGGAGGACTCCAAGAAAGAAGTTCTTGTGGCGTGCAACTGCACATACGTCATCACTACATCTAAGGGTAAATGGGCATTGGAGTCTAAAATTCTGTTTACTGAGACGTATCCAAAAGGAAGATCGAAGACGGCAGATAACCTCCGGGCTTTCATCTTTGAAAATTTTTTGAGGCGAGGATTGGTCACAGAAGCCGACAGAGACAAAATGAACGCCTGGTTTGTGACTGACGGTGAGCAGGCGCTGGTTAATGCATTGGAGGGATGGGTCCGCAGAGAGTACTGTGCTGCGCACGGCCTTAACATCACTTTCACGCACGTGATAAACGTTTCACCAAAATAATTTGCGTCCCTGCCTCAAGCCGCAAATAGTATCATTTCTAATGTTACTCTCATTTGCAATGTTTTGAGGAAAATCCGAGGAAGCAAAAAGGCCAAGAAATATTTAAGTGATGCCAAGCTAGTGTTGCCTAAGTACTTCACCAACATTAACATGACCACATTCTTAGCAAAAAATTTCCAGCAGGTAATAGAAAAATTAAATATTTAGCGAACATGTTTACCTCGGTGTCACACAAAAAAAAAAACTCAATGTTTTTGTTTTTTTTTTAGGTGACAGATGTGCTTCAGAAGGCAAACAAACTTGTAGAGCTGGATCTTCTCCGAGAAATGCACTTAGGAGACCTCAACACACTGGCCACCTTCCTGGAGCAGTTGGAGACTGCAGTGGGCCGTGTAGGTACCGTGCCGGGGTCCGCACTCCCTGCCGTGGACGCGCTGTGCGAGGACAAGGACGACGACACGCCCCTCATGAACGCGTTGCGTGCCAACCTACGGGTGTGCTCGGACGAGGCTCGTTCAAGTCTCAGAGTTAACCAGTTACGGGACTCGTGCAAGGAACTTGTCACATACATACATGAAAAGCTCCGGGCAAATGAACGAGCTCTCCACCAGCCTGAAGCAATGCATGGAGGTCAGGTGGAATAGTGTACAAACCATGCTGGTCTCAGTACAGAAATTTTTTGATGAGATGAGATTTTCCTTTGCGTCGAAAATTATAAAAAACAGGGAAAAAGGAAGGGGGGGGAATTTATGAGGCTAGCGCTGCACAGTGGGCCAGAAGACCGGCGCAGGCGGCCAAAACTCTAGACGCGTTTTGAGCTCCAGAGTCGCCACATGGGATTCGAACCGAACGTGTGACCCCACCAGTAGATTCTTCGTTTGGAGAGCAATCCATTGGTGGGGTCACACGTTCGGTTCGAGTCCTGTTTAGCGACTCTGGAGCTCAAAACGCGTTTAGAGTTTTGGCCGCCTGCTGGGCCGGTCTTCTGGCCCACTGTGCGCTGGCGGCAACTGGTATTGTTTTCGTCGATTTAAAACTTTCTTTTTTTTCAGCTTGTTGCATTCTTTGAGCGGAAAAACGCTGCAGTGACCGAGGCCAACCGTCTCACCTACATGGATGGCATTGACAAACAGCTGCTTGACGAAGTCATAGAGGTGTTGCAGCCCCTCAAGAAGCAGACAGAAAGGGTGCAGGCTAAGGTGTGTCGAGGTGCATCCACAATGATCAGTCTCTCGCCTTTCGTCACCAAATTTAGCATCGCAAATACAGTAACTTTTGCCGGAAACTGAGCACATGTCTTAATATATACCGGAAAAGGTACCTGTCAAAATTTAAAGAAGTCAATAAATTTGAATTGTTTCATAACACCGGCAAACTAACTTGAACAATGAACGTCTTATGCAGATAAGAATAAGAAGTCGCGTTGGATATAAAGTATTTTAAAGTAGAGGTCGCCATCACAAATCCCCATCGTTCTGTCATGAACAACGCGCCGCCCAGCGGTCAGAGTAAGGAGCGGAGCGGAGAGCGCACCGCCGAGTCACTGAAGAGGCTCGCCGGAGCGCCAGGCTCTCATCTGTCGGATCTCATCTGTAATACCTTTATTATTGCTGCGCCTAATATTGTTATTGTTACTCAAATTATTATGACTGTTATATTGTTGTTACAAGGCCCAATAAATATGTTAAAAAAAAAAAGTTGGCTCCGACGTCAGCAATGGTGTGCAAAGAAAGGAGGGAAGGTGGGAAGCGAGGGTTCGAATACGGCTGGCCTCTCGCCAACCACCATCGGATATTTTTTCGGACTAACCCAGGGCTCGGACAGTCCGGAACGGGCCCGCACATCGGTCCTCGGACACATCCGTAAAGTTGCCGATTTGGGAACATTCTGGAGCTTGGTCGGACTAGCCCGACGGACCTCTTTCGGGCTGGTACCCCGCTAGGACAGATCTCGGACCAAATCTTTTTTAAACGGGAGTTGGACTGAGCCACAGACAATTCCGCTCTTTCCTGGAGGAAATTGGGAGTGATTATGGGGACATGCCTTACTACAACAAGACAAGGTGGTTGAGTAGGGCAAAAGTTTTTAAAAGATTTTATAATATGCTTGACATTCTTGTAGAGTTTCTGCGGGAAAAAAAAAAATTATTGACAAATTTCCTGAGCTTGAGCAACCCGATTGGATTAACAAATTGGCTTTCCTTGTTGATGTCACCCAACATCTTAATTCTCTAAATGTGTCCTTGCAAGGAAAAGACAATTTAATCAGTGACATGTTTCAGATTATCATAGGGTTTGAGCAAAAACTACAGGTTTTCGAAGATGAAATCCGGAAGGGTGAGCTGTTCCACTTTCCTCATCTCAAAAGTGTCGGGCTGCTGTCACTCGAAGCCCGCGTGATTTATGGAAATATCCTGGCTGACCTTGCGGGGCAGTTCGGGAAAAGTTTTCCGAAAGCTGGAAAATGACATCGCAATTTTTTCGGACCCATTTTCTGTCAACATTGTCAATGTGCCAACAGAACTTAAGCTTGAACTAAATGGTCTGCAGCTTGTCAGGGCCCTAAAACTAAGATTTCTTTCTGTTCCTTTGAAAGAATTCCATTCTTCCATCTGCAAAACAAAATTTTCGGCTCTGCTCAAGCACGCTATGAAAATGCTTGCTCTTTTCAGCTCATCTTATGTTTGTGAACAGCTATTTTCACTTATGAAAATTGTTAAAAATAAATTTTGGTCCAGGCTCACAGATAAGAATTTGCCCAGCCAACTGCGAATTATGTCCAGGAACAATATTGAACCTGATTTCAATGTGCTGAAACTGAAACGGCGCTCCCATGTGTCACCTGTTCCACCAGATTGAGATTTTTTTGTAATGTTTAGTTTGCTTTTTTGTCCGATTGTTTTGTATCAACTGACTGGCTGAAAAATATAATGAACTTGAAATGCTAATTCCATGGAGTTGCAACTATTGTGCCCCCCTCCCAACTTCCCTTCACCTCCGCTTCCATCCTCACACACCTGCACAACCACGCTAACACTACGAGCGGATCACCGCGGTTCGTCGTTCAAAAGGCGCGCCGTGGCTCGGCTCGCTACGGTCCGGCAGACGGCTCGCTGCGGTCCGGCAGTCGGCTCGGGCTCGAGCCCGAGTCAGTCGCCCCCACCCACGCGCTCTCTCTCTCTCTCTCTCTCTCTCTCTCTCTCTCTCTCTCTCTCTCGCACCGGCCGGTCCGGCCCCGGCTCACGCGGCAGTCTGAGACCCCTGGCCTACCCGTAGCGGCGAAAGCCAGTTCTGACCTGGCTTTCGCCGGCGAATGCGCGATATGAAACAAACGATCGGGCATTCGCCGGCCGTTCTACGGCGAATGCCCGAAATCGGACTTTCACGTACAGTGTTTTATGATCGGCGAATTCCCGGTGTCATTGCACTTGGAATTGCACAACCTTCACTCTCATCCTTCCATAGACATTTTATCAAAAATCATTGACGTTTGTGCACATTAATAGGATTTCGTTAAGAAGCTGAACAGATTTGTCAAGACAAAATTGATAATAATGTTACTGTCACAAATAAAAATGTTAATAAGCTCATTAATGTGCAGAAACGTCAATACGTTATGAAACAAAAAATCAGTACGAGTCTGAGAGTGTTGTTTTGACATGCATTTGGTCTTGCAATTACATTTGATAAAACCCTGCCCCCCTCATAGACCAGCAGCCGCAGACATGCCTCGGAGCGCAATCGTGGTGTCCTGAGGTACATCATCAACCTGGAGGAATTGCTCTTTGACTACGGCAAACTGGTTGCGGACGAGTAGGCGCTCGAATACACCATGCTGGTTACCCTCTCGGTAGAAGCCATCCGGGAGCACTTCTGTGACGACAGCTGAGACGTTCCGTGGGTCAAACTTGGCTCTATCGCATTCTGGAATAGGCACTACCACGGTGTCCCTACTGTGGTATTGTAATTTTGTTGACTTAAGTTGGTAATCCTAGCGGTCATTATGGTCAATGTTTCCTGATTGGTTGAAGCTTAGCCTTTTTGTTCTTCTTGATTTCGCATATATACCCGCAACATGATTGTATCTGCTCTTCTGTTGGAACCTACTGCCGAATTAAATACCTTATTAAGTTTTTCACTCCGTGAGAGTTACTTCTCCAAGCCCAGATCCATAACCTCCAATAGATTAAGGGCCCAGACAACGTCATCGCTGTGGCACTTTGAAGAAGTTACCGGAAGTGCGAACCTGAGGAGCTGGAGGAGCAGTGTCCGGGGAGTCCAGGAAGCAGTCCGTGGTGGCACTGAGCACTTCACGAGGAACTTGCCGGAGTTCTGTCCTGGATCCGCGACCTCACCCTCACCAACCATCCTCCTCAACGACTATAACTCTGCCCAGGCCATGGTTGGAAACGACTCGAGGAAGAAGAGAACCAAGCACATCGATGTGAGGTTCCACTACATTCAACAAGTTTCTAGGAGCGGTGAAATTTCTGCGAGCTACATGAACACTTTGGATATGCCTGTGGATGTCTTTACCAAGCCTCTCACTAAATTGAAGTTTTGTAAATGTTTGAAGTCATTAGGCTTGTGTGGTTTGCAGTGTTTTTGTAATTTTTTCCCCTATCCTTGTTGATCATGTGTTTCATTTGTCCACACCTTTATTTTAGTGTTACTCGTTTACCTTTTTCTTGTTTACTATAGGTAAAAATTTAGAGTCATGTTAAATGACTTGATCTCATTTTTGCTTCGCTCGTTTGTAATTAACTTGTGTAGTAGAATTTGTAATGTCAAATTCTCTCTTGTGAATGTATGACAGTATTCTTTTTTTAATTTATTTTGACTTGCCTTGTGATGTATTTTTACTTTTGGGCTGTGTAGTCTTTTTTTAAGTTTTATCTTTCTTGCTTGATACAATTTGTCATGTTTGTATGTCTTCCAAAATTAAGGGAGAGTATTGTGGTATTGTAATTTTGTTGACTAAAGTTGGTAATCCTAGCGGTCTCTTATGGTCTATGTTTCCTGATTGGTTGAAGCTTAGCCTTTTTGTTCTTCTTGATTTCGTGTATATATATATATTGTTATAGTGTGCAACGTGTAAAGGGACTTGGAGGAGAAGGAGTAGTCGAGGTCTCAGAGAGACGGAAGGCTTCTGTATTATCAAGGGTTTGACCGTGTACAGAATGGTAGCGGCTGCTTGGCTGCGCGCGCTTATATTACAGGAGCAGAAGAACATCAGGAAGAATAGTAGTAGAGAGTGGGGGTGCATGGCCAATGGTATTGTGTGGCTAGGGTATTAAGGAGAGGAACGAAAGGAAGAATATGGGTTAGAGGTCCTGGCCAGGATCCTTAGGGCAGTGGTTGCGAAAGATAGGGAATGACTGCTAGTAAGCCGTGCTATGGTTATGTTCTCTATAGTTCATTTCACAACACCACTCCCTCCTGAACAAAAGAAACGAAGTTTCTTAAAATTTTCTTCCAATCGTTTTGAACTCGACTCGACTCAATTTTTGAATTTAGTACCATTGATCTCTAATGAATTGAATTTTAACTTTGTTCTCCTTCCTCTTTTGAAGGAACTGAATTTCTTTCCTCCCACTCTCTCTCACTTGAATTTTGCAATTTACATGATTTTGATTAAATGTCCAATTTCTCTAGAATTTCTTGTTTTTCTTGACTTTTCTTGCGCTGTCTTGAATTTCTTGTCTGGTAGTTTGCCGAACGTTGTGGTGAATGATGCTACAAAGGTGCGCTTCCCCATTACACCGCACAGATAACACTGTACGATGCCGGGCGTTAGGGTGTCCAGTCCTAAGCCCACGGTTCCACTTGTTGTTAAAAAAAGAAAAATAAAGAGTGGTGTGGCCCGCGGCATGCTGTCATGCCAGGTGGACTTTGTCTGCCCCAGGCGGATGTTACAGTCGTCGTCACGAATTGCAACACCGCATGAAGTCGAGTATTCCTCCTGTAGGCCAACCAAAGTTTAAGTTAGTTTTGACGAGACTCCAACTGAAACAAACAGAAAACACTCTACACAGTTTTGCGCTTTAGATATCCAACCCCTACTCTGTTTGGTTGGTTTGCCTGATGCCATCCTGACTATCTAGCTAATCCTATTCTAAAGGCACCTTGAAATCTAAGAAACTTAACTAGCTGTTTGCTAGTGCAAATACTTAACTCATGGAATTACTCCTCGCGTGTAGACGGGGACTCCTGGGTAGGTGTGACGTCATCCTTCAGGTTTTGGATAATGTCCAGGGCGGCTGCTAGTAATTGCTCAGGGGTGAGCGTTCCATCCAAGACATGAACTGGATTGGTTTCCTCTCGCAACAGCCAGGTGTCAGTTAACTCGTGCAGTAGGCTGAGGTACTCAACAGTGACACCTGCTTCTTCAGTGCGATTTCTATGGTTTAAACGTTGGTACGCTACAGCCGGAGGTGTGCGTACATAGATGTAGTGGATCGGTCTGTGGGTTGGCGGGGCGACAGCGTCGCGCAAGATCCGTAGTATAGCCATGTGTTGTTGGCTAATGGCATTCATTTCGGCTAACGCTTGTGCGAACACTCTCAGTGAGCATTGAGGTGAACGTTCCAGGACAGTTAGCCTTTCCGGGTGATTAGCCAGCATGTGAGTCTGGCGGCGTCCCAATGTAGCTAGAGCCAGAACTTGGAATGGATAGCTCCAAGTTACGCGATTGGTGTAGAGCAGTTCTAGCAGGTTGTGTCCTTCGACGTTTTGCCAGTCCTTGACAGGCTCGTCCAGTACCGGGAACAGTTTCAGTCTCTTCAGGTTAGCTGCGAGGGTCGATTTGCCGGCGGCAATGTTGCCTTCCAGATAGATAATTGGCGCAAGCTGGCGCCGTTGCTTCACGAAGTAATGCACTAAAAGTGCGGCGATGACGGCCAAGAAGGTGATGGTGAACATGATGAGCATCATTTTGACTCGTTTGATTTGAGCCGAGTCGACAGTGGCCTGTGGATTAGACTTGTTAATTTGCTGTTTTGAATTTAGTCTCCCACTTCCCTCTGAATGAACGAATGCGATGCATCTGATAATTGTTTTACTTCTTCACTTGTTTTTGTACAATCAGGGTTATGACATGTATCCTTTGTGACATCCATTTCAAGCGGCTGGAGTGTTTGTGGACTACACTCGTTTGAATTGGCGCGCGCTTCGCGCCTGGCGATACCCCTTGCGCCGGTTCTTAGCGCGGCGCAGTACCGTGCTCTGCCGCTGTTGCGTGGGGCGTTGGTGTCGCGGCGAGAACTTGCGTTGCGCTGCCCGCTGCTGCCGGCCGGTTGCTAGCCGCGGCGCGGTTGTTGACTTTGTTGACGCGCTGGCCGGCGTCGCCAGCGTCCTCGCGCTCCAGTCCGTGCCGTTGCTCTGGCCTATGATTGGCCGCTCGGGTCGTGTGTTGTATCCGTGCGTTTTGATTGGTGGGTCGAACCGCGTTGTTGGCCTGGCGTCCCTTGGCTTGCCGGCGTTGGCGTCAGTCGGTGGAGAGCGTCTATTCTGGTAGGACGTCTTGTGGCTCACTCCGTTCTTGTCGCTGTTGTTCTGTGTACCGTGTACCATGGATCCACCGGTATTGCTGACTCTCCGCTTCATGGCGTACGCAGCGATTTGCTTTTGCAATTCGCTGTGGGGTCATGCCGCCTACGTGAGTATTTATCCTTGCGGGTGTCAGTGTGGTATCGGGTTTGTGCATGACTTTTGGTCTGTGCATGACTTTTGGTCTGTGCATGACTTTTGGTGTCCTTTGTTTTCTTTTAGTTTTGTGAAACCTGTTACTATGTTGGTTTGGCTGGTGGTCTCCCCCCTTTCCTACAACTAGTTTATCCGGTGAGCGGGATTTTTGAGGTACAAGAGTGGGATTCCGTGGCTTTGCTTCAAACTTGGCCCAACTTCTTGTGCGTGGCCTGTGGTCTGCGTGTGTTTGTAAGTGGGTTTTTCTTTTCTTGGTTTTGGGTTATCCTGTTCCGCCCCTTATTTCCTTTCTTTCCTTCTGAGGTTGAGCTCCCGGGTCCCCTCTTTCCCGCGGGGCACTTTGCTCCTGATGTCCTGGTCCATCTCATGCCCCCTCACCATCCTTTGGTGGGTTTGGAATTGGCCCCTGGTTTACAAGTATATGGGTTTGACCCTTTTCCGGAGCCTGACGTTCAGGTGTTGGGGGATGTGCATGATTATTTACTCCCTCCCCCCGAGGCTGATTTTGTGTGGCGTGGCCCCGGGTTAGGCCCTGCAACTGGGGCTCCTATGATTACCTATGATCCCCTTCCTCTTGTGGATGTGCCTGTTGCTGAGGTAAGTTCCCCTTTTTTTTTTTTTTTTTTTTTTTTTTTTTGAACTGGGTTTAGTGGGTGTCCAACCGTTACCTATTTGTCTAGTTGGAGCATGAACGCGCTGCTCGCGATTTGCGACGTGCGGCCTCTGCTGCTGCCGAGGATTTTGCCTTGGCCTTGGACTTCGAGGGATTCGAGGCCTGGGAATGGGATGTTGACGTGAATCTGGCTGAATTTGAAGACGCCAATGTTAACGACACTGACAGTGACAGTTCTATTATTTCAACGCCCGGTATTCCCCCTCGTGGAATAGCCATTTTCCGCTTCCCTCTCAGTCAGTCTGATCGGGAAGCCGGATTTGACCATTTCCTTGGGTGCTCCTGTTCTCTTTGCGAGAGCTTTGGCGAGAATGAGGATTATATGGTGACTGATTTGTGCTCTGAGTGTGGGTTTGACATCCCTTCTTCTGACGATGAGTAGTTCTGTTCTTTTCTTCATGTGTCTGTTACTTGTTTGTAACCAGGTCTTTGGAACCGACTATGTGCCCACTTGCATGTTCATTACATTCCTCATTGCATGTGTTTCTTTGTTTTCTTTTCTTTTACCCTATCCCTTTAACTGTTTGGCATGTCTTGATCTTGACTTCTGCCTGTACTTTTACCCGCCTTGGGTTGGTTTGGCCCAATCTATGTCTTGTCTCCTGGTGAGTTTTTCTTTTCTCTTTTATTTTCCTGGGTTTACTCGTGGTAACTTTGTTGTTTTGTTGGTTTACTGTAGTTAGTTTCTCTAATGGTGGGGCCATCCTGGCGCTCCCCTGCTCAGTTGTTCTAATTTATCTTGTTTGTTTCAGGTTCGTATATTTTATTTTGCTTGAGATCCACGTTGGGCTGCTGTGAAGCCATCTACTTCTTTGCCCAAGGGACCGAAATTCTCTTTCTGCTGCTTCACTTCATCTCGTCTTATTGTTTACTTGGTGAGTTTGCATTCTTTGGTGATGTGGTCTCTTTGTCTGCACTTGTTGCATCTTGCGTTCTTGGTTTTGCCTCTTCTCTTAGTCATGTTGAGGTTTGTTTGTTTACTTGTTTCATTTTTCGTTTCTTTTTGTTGCAGTGTCTCTGAGCTTTCGGTGGTCTGTCTGTGATCTGATGGGACTTCTGCCGAAATGTTTTGATTTTTATTGGGCGAGTCTTCTGGCCGTTTTTCCTGGAGTACTTCTTGAGGTGAGTTTGGTTTTTCTATGGCTTGTATTTGTTGTTCCATTTCTATAATTTCTTGCACGATTTCTTTTTCTTTTGACTTGATGCATTCTAAGGCTTTTTCTATGCATTCTTGTTCATTCTGTTTTTCCTCTACTGCTTCCACTGTTGCTACGTAGATTTCTTCTATGTCTGAGTCTGCGTTTTCTTCTAAGTCTATCATTTCTATTTCCGGTTCTGGGTCTGTCTCTGAATCTGTTGCCCATGGGTTTGTGTAGCCCGGGTCTTCAAACCAACTTATCATTTCTTCTTCTTTTCTGAGTTTCTCTGCATACTCTTTCCTTTTCCTTGCTTCTTTTTCTCTTTGTTCTTGAATTCTTTCTTTTCTAATTCTTTCTTTTTCTTCGAGCTGCTTTCTTTTTAGTTCTGCTTCTAGTCTCTGTCTTCGGACTGTTTCTTGATGTTGTTTTTGTCTGAATTTTCAGTCTCTCTCCTCCTCTTTCTTTTCCTCTTTTTCAAATAGTTTAGCCAAAGGTGATATTTTAGTTGTGTTAATCTTCTGTTCATTTTTCTGTTTCAGTGGCATTATCCTTTCCGTTTCCATTTTGCGAGTGTCCTTTGGCTGCAGTGGGGATTCCCTCGTCCATTCCTTGTGCCTGTCAGTTTTGGGAATTTGGTAAGTTTTTGTTACCTTTCCATGCTTCGATTTGTTGGTAGGTTCCTTTTCGTTGGTTCCGTCATGAGCAATCCATTTTCTGGGGGCCATTTTCGTAGATGTTTTCCGATTTCCGATTAGTAATTGAGTTGGGTTTGATTCGAGTTTGATTTTGATACAAGATGGCGGGCGTAGTTTCCGGTTCTCTAGATGGCGGTGCTTGTATAGTCGGTTCAACTTATGCTTGTCTTTTGTTTTCAGGTTATGTGGACCTTACTATTTTCGAATGCTCGAAGTGCCGATTTCGAGCAGGCAGTGCCTTAGGGCTTGCAGTCGATTGAAGTTTGTTTACAAGAGTTGGAGGTTAACTTTCGACATGGCCTTGTTGGTCTTTGTCTGATCACGTCCACAAAGGACTTTTACCCGGCGGGGCTTCGGTCCCGGAGGTTGTTGAAGGCTTGGGATCCTGTCAGCAGCCTTTCTTGTTGGCCACAGACCGGGTGGAGGTTTTGGGCTGGAAGTTGCCTATTCGGCGGGGCCCGGAGATCAAGTACGATAGGGCCCTGGGCCGCCTTCGGGATTTGGCCCCCGTTGTGCGGCCCCTGCCGTTTGGAGGGTTGGAGCAACCCTGTTGCTTCTGCGCCACACTCAATCGAGAGCAGCAGAGCAGGCCTTCAACTGGTGTCGTCCATCACCGCCGCGAAGACGAGCAAGGTCTGCTGTGGCATCATGAGGCTGAGGCTGGTCAGCCCGGACTTGTTGGTGGAAGGCGTGCGCCAGTCCTATCATCTCCAGCGGGTGACGCCAGGTCTCCTGACGCTTCGCAGAGGGAGCTAGACGCGCCTTCGGTGTGACACCCTGACTGACGGACATGACTTAGACTGACATAAGACTATGAGAGGACCCCACTGTCGAGCCAGGTTGGGGTCTCTGTGGACTCTCAGGCTCCCGGGTCTCTTGGTGTGGGTGCAGCCAGGATACGGGTCCCCGGCGGCCGCCCTGACAATTGTCTGTTAGACTCAGCCCTGGATGTCTTTAGACATATGCCAGCCATGCTGACTGGGTTTCTTCTTCGGAGTCTGGATACGCAGCCAGTCGGTCCATGTGGACTATCATCATTGTGTAGGGGTGAGCTTCTTTTTGAATTCTTGCGTTACAGTCATTTATGATATTTATCACGGTATAAGGTCCTTCCCATGGTGTTGTTAACTTTGGAGACACTCCCTTTTCATTTTTGGGCCTGTACAAGTAGACTCGGTCTCCTGCTTTGAATGGTGCTAGCAGTGCTGTGTTGTCATAACGTTGTTTCATTTTTGTTGCAGCT
Source organism: Stenchaetothrips biformis (assembly GCA_030522485.1). Taxonomy (NCBI): domain Eukaryota; kingdom Metazoa; phylum Arthropoda; class Insecta; order Thysanoptera; family Thripidae; genus Stenchaetothrips; species Stenchaetothrips biformis. Next base: position 20,056,129 of record CM060089.1, read on the forward strand.
TGACCATGCATTTCTCAGACCAATTCATGGATTTCTGCCAGTCGTTCTCTGACTTGTTGTGGAACGGCTTCCATTCCTTTCGTCCATGGTGGGCTTCCTTGGTTCAACGTCAGTGGAGTCCTCATTGGTGTGCCAAACATGATTTCGTATGGTGAAAACTTGTGGACAGGATTTGGCAAATTCCTGTACGCCTGAGCTATGAAAGGTAAATAGTTCACCCATTCCTTTTGAGTTTTGCTGACCAGCATAGATAGTTGTTGTTTTAGCGTCCTTATCCATCTTTCCGCTTTTCCATTGGCTGAAGGGTGGAAAGCTGTAGTTCGATATTTCTTTATCTGGTACAAGTCCATAATTTCCTGAAATAACTGGGATTCGAAAGGTTTTCCTTGATCTGTAAGAATTGAGCGTGGTGCTCCATAGACTGAGAAGACATGGGTTATTAGTGCATTTGCGATTTCCTTAGCATTATTTTTAATTAGTGGGACCACTACTGGCCATCCTGAGAATGCTTCTATTGCTACTAATATGTACTCGTAACCTTCTGTTGTTTTAGGTACTTTGCCGCAAATATCTACATGCCATCTGCCATGGAGAGTGCCTTCTCTGAATATTTTAAGCGCTGCATTTTTGGTGGTGTGTTTGGGCTTTTTGAATCTTTGACACGTGTCACAATTGGCCACATGTGCTGCAATATCATCTGCCATTTTGGGCCACCAGAAGAACCTTCGTAAGTAGTCTCCTGTCATTGTTTCTCCAAAGTGATTACCCTCTCCTAGTTGACGATGGTATTCTTTAATTGTCGTTTTTATGCTAGCTTTTGGTAGTATTAATTGTAATGTTTCCTTTTTAGGGTCGCCTGATGGGTGTTCGTGTCTTCTGTATAGGACTCCGTTTTTGAGTGTCAGTGATTTATACTGATGCCAAAGTGTTCTGGTGTTGCGTCCGAACCCTATGATTTCCTGGAGGTGTGGTCTCTTACCATTCTCTACCGCTGCTAAGATGGGTGCTATCTCCTTATCTGCTTTTTGCAGTTTGGCCATTTCTTCTGGTGTTTCTCCTTCAGGTGAGACTGCTGTGTGTAGTATTTGTGTGATTCTTTTGACTTCTGCTGTTGTCTGGCAAATAAGACAACTTTCCTCACAAGTTTTGGCTTTTGTTGGGTCTGGCTGAGTGTGATGGTGACAAATATTAATTGTCATGTTGGTGTCTTTGAACACTTTGTAGAGTAGTGGAATTATTTCTAGATTATTTTCTGGGCTCTTGTAGTAGTCAAACTCTGGTATATTCCACTCGGTGATGTTTTCTTTAATGAGCCATGCTTTTAGAATGTTGAGTGCAATCTCTACATTGTGTATGTGTGGTCTGTGCTCCATTTTCTCTTTGACTATGAGACTAATGATTGTTTTGTTGTTTCTAGTGTATTGGACCAACCCTGGGCATGTTTTGTCTGTGTTGGAGTGAAATTCTTCCTTAACCTGGAACCATTCTTCAATTTGGCTGGCTAACGGGGAAGTGAATTTTCCTTCGAGACTGATTGGGTGGACAATTGGTCCATTATTTGGAGCCTCAAGTACTGATGTAAATACTTCTTGAATGGTTAAGCCTTCAATCAAGGTGGAACTGATAAGGTAAGCTACTGCATCTTTGGCTTCTATTTTAGTACACTTTTTACACTCTGGGTCGCAGGGCCTGTTGGGGCGTCTGCTTAGTGCATCTGCATGGCTGATATTTGTGCCTTTCTCGTGCACAACAGTGAATTTATAGGGTGACAGTTTTTCTAGCCACCTTGCTAACATTCCTGTTGGATTTTTAAAGTTTTTAAGCCATTGCAAGGCTGCATGATCTGATTTTACTATGAATGGGGCTCCAGCCAGATAGTGATTACTACCAATGCTAAAAGTTCCCTATGAGTAACACAGTAATTCCTCTGTGCTGTTGTTAAGGTTTTCGACCAGTATGCTATTGTTACTTCATTGCCGTCTTGTTCTTGTGTTAGGACTGCTCCCAAGCCAGTGAGGCTGGCATCACAAGTCAACGTAAAAGGACCTTTATCTACATCTGGTGATCCAAGGACTGGTGCTGTAGTTAGAGCTGTTTTGACGGAATCAAAAGCTTCCTGACAAAAGGGTGTCCATTCGAACTGGACTCCTTTCCTAAGTAGTCTATACAAGGGATACACTTTGGTGGCCATGTGAGGTACGTATTTACCATAGTAGGCTGCTAAGCCGAGCCATGATTTTAATTCTGTGCTGTCAACTGGTTGTGGCCAGTGGATTATTTTATCTATTTTATTAGTATCAACTTTTATACCTGTTTCAGACAAGATGTGTCCTAGGAATGAAATCTCTTTTCGAAACAACTCACACTTTTTGGCCTTGAGGAGAAAACCTCCTGCCCTGACTCTATTGAGGAATGCTTCTAATCGTTGCATCATCTGCTGGAAATTGTCTCCTGCGATGCAGACATCATCAAGGTAAACTGATACTGTTGGTCCTAAGTCGTTATTTTCATTTGGTTCCAAGGCTGGTGTTACAAGTCTGTCTGTTACCTGTTGGAACGCTCCTGGAGCTGCTGAGAGTCCAAAACTTAATCGAGTGTACTCGAACTGTCTGTGTGGAAGACCCAAGTCTTCTGGTAGTATTATTGCTGTTTTGGGTTGATCGTCTGGGTGTACTTCTAAATTGTGGTAGCCATGGGCTAAGTCAAAGGTGTGGTACATTTTGTGTCCGCCTAGGTTTTGTAGAATTTCTTGGGTTCTGGGTATTGGTGCTGCTGGTACTCTAGTGATTGCATTAAGAGCCCTGTAGTCTACACAGACTCTAACTTCTCCTGTCTTTTTGAGAACACAAAGTATGGGTGATGCCCATGCTGATTGACTTGGTTTAATTGCTCCCATTTTTAAATATTTCATGAATGTCTCATAAACCTCTTTTCTGTAATGCAGGGGCACTGGTCGTGCATTCTGCTTGATTGGTGGATGGTCTCCTGTGTCTATCCTGAATTTCATCCATGGACAACGCCCAAAAGTGAAGTTATCTGGAGCAAATACATCATGGTGTTTACGGATGAGCTTCTCTACTTCTGCTTTTTCTCCTGGCGACAATGCAGTGGCTTTGATCATGGCGTCTAGATCTGCAGGTAATGGTTCATTTTCTGGGATTGGGTCTTTATCTGGTAGTTTATACTCAGCATCATGGAACTTTTCTATCTCATGTTCAGTTAAATTTAGTTGCTCTGTTCCATTTGCGATTCTAATTGTTCTACACGGGCACTCTTTAATTTCATCTTCAATTTCAATTTCATACTCACTCTCTTCCTCTCTTTCTAACTCTTCCTCGTAATTTGGGTTTATGTCATCATCAAGGCCATCATACTGTAGTGGGTGCAGTAGTAGGACTTCAGCAATTATTGCATATTTAGGAATTTGAACACAAGTGTCTCCAAGGTTTAGTAAAGTTACATTTACTGGACCTGTCACACACGGTACGACGCCTGTCTGTGTGACCACACTTTCCGAGATTCTACTTTTTATATTAGGGTTACTTTTACTGTTTGTTAGCAAACCTATGTGCATCTTGCCTTCTGCTCTTTCGGGTGGTTGGATTCCCAAAATTTGTTCATTTCCATGTGCGTTGGCCGCACCACTTTCGCTGTCACTTTTTTTTACCATGGTTTTTGTTTCAGTTTTTAGACCATCATTCCGGATATGACTGGCCTGGCTGTCAAGCTGGCGATGATCAGCCCCCCTCGCTCTTGCCTGAGACTGAATTGTGGCGCACGTCGTTTCCGGAGGAGGATCAGAAGTGGACAGTTTCCTTTCAGACTCCGGAGGACGACTATACCCACTGATCGTCATGGCAAGCAACGCGTCAGACAATTCTGACTCATCAACCACCAGGTCAGTATCTAACTTTGTAGATACCTGCCTCTCTACGAAAGGTTTCAGCAAGATTTTCTGATTAGCACGTATTGGGTAGGACAGATTTCCGCTTGCGAAATCTCCTTTGTGCACTGAGTTAACCACTTTGTATGGTACTTGGACATTATTTTCAAGTTCTAGCATTTTAGTTTTGGTGTTGACTACACCTTCAAAGGTATCAATAAAATCGTAGCCAATTAAATTTTCTGTAATGTCTGCTTCGTAAACTGGGAATCTATAGGTTTGTTTACCAAATGTAATATCAGTCCACTCTGGCCCATACAGTGATGTCTTGTGGGACGTTGCACTTTTAAGACGTAATTTAGATACTGGTAAATCTCTAGTTCTTTTAAAAACAGTTATGGTTGCCCCAGTATCAATGATAGCTTCTCTGCTGATGCCTGCTACTGTACAGTTAACCAATGGTCCTTTCTTATGGGGTAGGCAGGCTGCACATTTTAATTTACTACTGGGGTCAACATTTTCTTTATCCACATTAGTTTGATGCTTACATGCTTTAGTAATTATTGGTGGAGTTACCTGGATTCTTAGAATTTCAACAGGATGATTAGGTTCGTTAGATTCAGTAGGTTCAAGTTTACTAGTTTCAATTTCCGATGGTACTGTTGCATTTTGAACTTCCATTTCCATCGGTTCAATAGAAGTCTTTACTGGTTTTCCGACTTGGGAACGTAGGGCATATTTACCTTGTTATCGTTTTGGGGATTATTACCTTGGTTGTTATTTTGTTGATGGTTATTACTTTGTAAGGGTTGCTGTTGTTGATTACTTTTAGCATACCAGGACATGGCTGCCTGATAGAAATCTGGCGGTACATCAGGGAATCTGACGTAGGGGCCTCTAGACTCATTATTGTTGTATTGCCCTCTGCTATAATTACCTCGCCCTCTACCTCTGTAGTTTGAGTTACCTCTGGGGTTACCTCGACCATTTGAACCCTGGCCCTGACTTTGCTCGTAATTTGAGCTGTGCTGCTGGTATCGGCCTTCGGCTTCATCAGCCATGCGGGTCCTACAATCTGGCTTGATATGACCTTGTTTCCCACAGTAATAGCAAGTTAGGTGGTTTTTGCAATCAGCTGCAAAATGCCCTGGCTTACCACAAGAGTGGCAAGTTGAATCATTACTGTCTTGGCCACCCCGGCCTCTGCCTCGGCCTCGGCCCCTGCCTCGGCCTCTACCTCTGCCTCTAACTGGTTGTGCACTTGTTCCAGGAGGCGCTTCCTGCTCTGCATAATTGACTTCAGTCTGATCGTCTGAGTGGTCGACTTCTACCTTGCGGACTTTCTTATTTGGTGGCTCTGATGTCAGAGACAACGCCCTGTTGACATGAGTAAGTGCATCTTCTACCGAATTTACTGATGCATAGCAAATCCTTTCTGCTACTTTCCTATCCGTTAACCCTTTAATGAAAGCCTTTACACCGGCTTGGTCCCTGTCTATTTGGTTGCTGTTTGGCATGTAATCTACCACAGCTTCTTTTACCCTCTGAGCATAATCCCTCAGATTTTGTCCCTCTTCTTGCTTGAGTGACTCGTAAACTCGAGTCCTTTCCCATAACTCTCTCCGTATGTGGAAAGTGTTTTCTAATTCTATGTCAAGATTGACAAACGTTAACGGTTTGTTTTGCGTAGTTAGGGTCCTGATCACTTTGGTGGCATCACCTTGTAACGCTTGCAATAGGAAAGTCCCTCTATCCTGCTCTGACCAATTTCTATGCTCTGCGATACTTAGAAACTGTGCTCTGCACTGCAAAAAAAAATCCATCTTAATTTTAAGAAACTAGTTTGTGAAGCAGTTTACAAAGATTTTTTGCTATTAAAAGTAAGAAACTTTCCCCTCTTAAAACTAATAACCAAATTTTTAAAACTCATAGAATTTTGTTTATTAAATTTCATAATTATATTAGACTAAAGTGGGAGGTAAGAACGACGGTACTGACGTCCAGGAAACCATTTAAGAGTGACGGAAGTCCTCATTACAACGTCCATCATGCACCAGAACTGGATCAGCACTCAAAAATGGGATGATGAAGAAAGAGGACCACTCTCCCTGCTTTCGTCACTGGTGGGAGGAACCACTCAATGGAGGAGGATTGTGCGTGCACCTAACCTCAGGTCCGACCGTAGACGCCAGCGAGTGGCAACATGAAAATGCGTTTTTCTCTACATCAGTGTAATATTTTGTTAAATACTTTTAGCTAACCGATAGAGAAGATATTTACGAACGCAACATATAGTATCATTTGCAAAAAGAAGGTATTTTAGAAACATTAATTGGAAATACTAATCGGGAAATGGTCACGGCGCTCCAAGCGCCACCTAGCGGCAGGTCTGTGAAACGTGGCCTTGGACCCAGCGGCTGACTGTGGACCATACCATGTGAGAAGTAGCTTGTCAACAGTTTGCGGGAATTTATCAAACTAAACCTTCGATTTACGTTGAATGTGACCGCACTCGCTGAAGCGTTCAACCTTTACTTGAAACAGTTTCAGAAATCTAGTTGTGAAAAGTCATAAGTCATCTGGATTTTAAGAGACGAATTATTACTTTTGAAAGGCAACCTTAGTTTTGACAAACCCAGTTTATGAGTTTTCAAAATGGGTTTGAAATTTACCAACTATTTCTTACTTTTCATTTTAGTTTTGGTAAATGTAATAAATTATAGCACTTTTCACAAACTTTTCTGAGTTTTCATATCATTTCAAAATATTATTAAGTTTAAGACATTTTTATGTCTTAAATTTCAGAAATTTTTTTGCAGTGTGTAGACATCGTAGCCAGTAGTGCCATTAAAGGGTGGTACGTAACTTGAAGTGGACGTGGCTGTAGCAGCCGCCGGTGCTGGCGGGGGTCTATTAAACATTTCACGCATGAAGTTGTAGAATTGGCCTTGTTGTGCATTATCGCGTTGCTCGCGCCTATCTTCACGTTCATACGGGTACGCGCGCCGGCGGCGGCGTGGTACTTGTTCGAGTTCGTCTTCTTCTTCGTCATCATATACGTCGTCGCGGCGACGGTTGTTACCGGCGTCCTCGTCCCAGTCCTTTTCGTCGTCACTGCGCTCGGGCGCGCCGGCTTGTAGGCCGTGGTTCCTAGCTCGCGGTCGTCTGGGTTCGTCGCGTCTGAGGTCCTCGTCGTCGGCCTCATCGTCGTCCTCATAGCCGTAGCGTTGTAACGGTCTGATAACGCGGCGGGGGCGGTCTGGGACTTGGCCATCTCCGAGCCCTCCGCGGCCGCGTCCACGGCCTCGGCCACGTCCACGGCCTCTGCCGCGTCCTCGCCCGCGGCCTCGTCCGCGTTGGGCAGGAGCATCCAGTTCGTTAGGTTGCTCGTGGGGTACTACGACTTCCTCCACGTCACGGGGAAATTGCTCGTCAGCCATAGTTAGCGCGTTAGTCCCACCAGCGGCGGTTGTACAAGACGGTGTTTAGAGACCGGTGTCTTTGCTGCACTGGGCGAATACGCGGTGTCGGACGTGCGGGTTCGATAGACGGGGGTGCGTTACCGTACGCGCGTACTGAGATTTTGGTCTCGACCAAGTTACCTTTGTTATCCCAGGTAATTACTGTGCAATAATCGATGTTAACTGTGTTGCAGGTTTCCGACGGCCCTGCTTCGCGATGGACTTGGATTTGGACTTCAGACGCAGTCGGGTGTGGGTTTTGGGACATAGTACACTTAATTTTAATAAAGGATTGACTTGATCTCAAGCCTCTAATTTCTAGTTAGATTCACTCACTTTCTCACACTCCTTAAAACTAGCACAGCTCGATGCCAGCTGGTCACTTTGACACAGTGGCAGAGTAGGCCTTTAACTAGTCTTGCCGCAGCACGAATTCACTCAGCAAGTGTGCAGGTGATCATCAATGCGTGGTAAGAACCGAATTCGTAGCCTACTGATCAGTCGGCAATTCACGCAGCAATAGTGCAGGTGATCATGCGTTGTGGGCAATAGGCTACTTATTCCTTCGTCAGTCAAGCACTTGTCCTTAACGATTTCACGCAGCAAAGTGTGCAGGTGATCCTCATCAAGCAGTCGTGTGGACTGAATAAGTTTGATAGGTGAGCAGACGATTTCACACAGCAAAGAGTGCAGGTGATCCTCACTTGTTCACGTAACAAACTGACTTATAATTAACTGTAGTACTCGCGTAGGCAATTTCACACAGCAAATGTGCAGGTGATCCTCACACTACTTGTGTATCTACAGGTTTGACCCGTTCCGTAAATGAGTAATTTAACACAGCAGAGGTGCAGGTTATGACTATTCACTCAGGTAGCAGGTGCGTAAACTATTTCAATCACTCCCTTGTACTCCTGCTAGACACACTCAAACCTCGCGGCGAGTTTCCAACACTCTTTCTCACACAGATACACTCGGGGTACCTAACCTCGAAAGGTAGGTCCGGCTCATTCACACACTCACTTATCCACTTTCGTTAGTCTGAGTTAGCAGCTTTTTCAAACACAATTCACACACCAGTGCCGACTATGGTGGGCCTTCACTAGCTTCAAGCTCGCACACAATCACTCGCTGACACAAAAACTGCTAAGTTCAAACTCTCGCGCGCACAGTCACTCGGTTCCCTTCCTCCCTAACGGGGAAGGCACAGACCAACCTTAACCTTAAAGCCCGATTAACCGCTGTCACCAGTGTTATAGTGTGCAACGTGTAAAGGGACTTGGAGGAGAAGGAGTAGTCGAGGTCTCAGAGAGACGGAAGGCTTCTGTATTATCAAGGGTTTGACCGTGTACAGAATGGTAGCGGCTGCTTGGCTGCGCGCGCTTATATTACAGGAGTAGAAGAACATCAGGAAGAATAGTAGTAGAGAGTGGGGGTGCATGGCCAATGGTATTGTGTGGCTAGGGTATTAAGGAGAGGAACGAAAGGAAGAATATGGGTTAGAGGTCCTGGCCAGGATCCTTAGGGCAGTGGTTGCGAAAGATAGGGAATGACTGCTAGTAAGCCGTGCTATGGTTATGTTCTCTATAGTTCATTTCACAACAATATATATATATATATATATATATATATATATATATATATATATATATATATATATATATATATATATATATATATATATATATATATATATATACACCCGCAACATGATTGTATCTGCTCTTCTGTTGGAACCTACTGCCGAATTAAATACCTTATTAAGTTTTTTACTCCGTGAGAGTTACTTCTCCAAGCCCAGATCCAAAACCTCCAATAGTCCCGACCTTCACCCCAGGGAATTTCCTTGCCGTTGTTCTAGTCATCTTGTGTGCCTGTTTGATGAGTCCACCCTCCCGTGCACATCGCTGGTGGTCTTCGATGCGCGCTATGCGTTGGCACAACGAGCAAGAGTCCCCGACTGCACAAGCCCTACGGATGGGCCTCCTGAAGCTATCGGAGTTACAGAGCTCATCGTACGCACATCGCAAACCACAGCTGACACATCTGGGTCGAGAGGGTCGAGAGAGAATTTTAAAAACTGTTCATCGGCAACGTAGCCTCATTGTTGCCACCCGGCGGCGAAACCGGGAATTCGCCGATCATTAAACACTGTAGGTGGAAGTCCGATTTCGGGCATTCGCCGGAGAACGGCCGGTGAATGCCCGATCGTTTGTTTCATATCGGGCATTCGCCGGCGGAAGCCAGGTCAGAACTGGCTTTCGCCGCTAAGGGTAGGCGGAACCGGCCTATCTCGCCGGCGAAAGCCCGGTTTCGCCGATGATCGGACATTCGCCGTAACACAAAGTTCGCACTTTAAGGTGTGGAGGTAAAAAAATTCCACACGTCTGCATTTCTTGGTTTCACCGTGATGTCTCCTCGCAGGCCATCACCTGCTGAAGCCTCTGACCGACCTGCTGTCCAGGCTGGACCAGGCAGGCCTTTTGAACTTCTGGTTGAGCCCGAGCGAAGTCCGCTTGCCTGAAACAAGCGACCCCACGCTGCGGCTGCCGCAGATCAAGTCCTTCATGGCGCTGCTCGCCTTCGGCTTGGCGGCGGCCTGCATGGCCTTCGTCGCGGAGCTGCTGTGGCACAACCTGCAGCACGGTTGTGCGCGACGGCGCACTTCAAATCGTGCGAAGAGCACAGCCTCTGTTGGTGGCGTGTCCAGATAGAAGATGAGAACATGTGAGGAATTTCCTATGCGCGCATTTTTCTTAATGTGACGAAGCCACTTAACACAGTTTTTCAACGTCTTTACCCTCTTTACCGATATTATCGACAGTCTCTGTGCATAACCTACACACATGTAACTTACTGGTAATACCGAGGGAGTAAACTTCCGTAATGGCATGTACAAGCTGTCGCGTAGTACCGTGTAAGACCCTGTAATACCATGTAATACTCTGTAATACGTGCGTTGTACCCCTAATCGTCCATGCGAAATGACTCCCATGATGACCTCCTTGACAATTGATTTAATTATTTTTTTTCCATTTCCACCTACACCTCCCTTATATTTAAGGGTGTACTACGCGTGTTATGAGTTATTACGCGTATTACGAGTATATTACGCGTATTTCGGGTGTATCACGCGAATTTTAGGTGCTTTTGGCGCGCATTGCGTCTGTATTACTTTAGTTTCATTGGCTGAGCGATTAGCGAAGCCAGTTTTTCCACTAGGGTTGGAAAGTTTTGTCTGTCTGTGTGTCTATCCGTCGGTCTGTCTGTCTGTCTGCGTGTGAGCACTACTTCTCCTGAACGGCTCGGCCGATCTGACTGAGATTTTGCAGGGTTTTATTATTATTTTTTTTGTATTATTATTGTATTGTTATTATTGTATTATTGTATGTCGTTGGCTCGCCACACGCTATAATTCAGCTTTCTGTCTCAATACACTGCAAATCCAAGTGTAGGGCAGGTCGACACTTCTGGGCGTCGACCAGTTTGTCCTACGCTTGAAAGCGAGGGGGTGAACACTCGCGTAATACCCTTTACACAAAATCCCAGTATTACGCGTAATACACGTAATTGTAATACCGTTTTAGGGTTAAAAAGGACAAAATAGTAGAATTTCAATGCCGTAATACACGTGTAATACTGCCGTAATACAGCATAATACCGCACCCTAAATGTTTTTGTACAAATTTTGTACGAGACATTACAGTTTTTTGTGCAGATGAACTTTTCGTACAATTTTGTACGATATTTTGTACAAAAACGGGGGAATTTGTGCAGATTTTCGTACAAAAATCGTACGAAAAGTTCATCTGCACAAAAAACTGTGATGTCTCGTACAAAATTGTACATAAGATTTAGTGTGCGAGTGGTCTGTACACCATTCCTAGGAGTATTTACCCCTTCGCTTGATGCAGTGCATTCAACTCAATTGGAAGTGAAGTTTTACAAGATTTTTTGTATTCCTTTTTGTAGTTCAGCATTTTGCATGGCATTTTTGTTAATGAGTCTATGTTTGTTACCATTCTATTCAATTTATTTCAATTATTGTTGTTGCTAATAAACACTGCCTAGTCTAATGCAGACTTTTGGTAAATTAACTTTTGTTTCAAGGGTGTTGTTCATTGTGTGATTTTGTTCCTGTATTGCAGATGTTTTGGTTTAAAGACAATAAAGTTTCAACTGTAGTAAATCACATTATTATTTTATGAAGATTTTTTTATCAAGTGTTATAAAGGATAAAAGGAAGAAAACTTTACAATCACTAGTCGTTATCATTCCTGAGATTCCTGTGTCGACTCATCATCATTGTAGAGCAGATCCTTTGAGTCAATTATGCAGTTAGTAGTAAGAAACTGTGGTCCTGAAAAACACGATCATTTGTGACCCAAGGTCTCTTAAGTGAAGTAACAGTCAGTAGCTTAGATTATAATATTGACAAAATAATTGCTCATCAACAACAGAGAGAATGAATTTACCTGCCATGCCCTGCGTATCAAACAATCCAATTTGAGAAACTTTCTCCTCCAGAGCAATAATGTCGTGACCAAAAACTTGCTTCGATCTGTTACACCATCTCACTTGCAAATACGGTTGAAGTAAAGCTAAGCAGCAGCGATTGCTGGACCAAGGTTCTCTGGAACAACCATGAAATGTAACACATACCAAAACATACATTTCCCAAGTACGAAGCAATGAATGCAAAATTCGTACCGTGGATTCCTAAAATTACTCCAGCACTTGGTTCCTGCTTTTACCTGCGAGGAAGTTGCACAATATTTCCACTCTCATAGACCTTTCCCTTTGGATCAAAATTTGAGAATTCACAAACTTGGCCATCCTCTCTAGGTAGATACCTACTTTGCGTCAGGACGACACTGACAGACACACAACAAGAATCAAGTTAAAATTGAAACAGAAATTTACACTCAAAGAATTAAATTTTGTATGAGCTATTGAGCTGGTCGCAAGTCACTAGAAAGAACTGCATAAATATCTGTTTGGAAATCTGGTAAGAGCCTCTGATCCATAAAATCGTGCTGTAATGTGTTGCTGCCATATCCAGTCAAGATAACCGGTGACATAAACACCAGGAAAAGCAAAGACTGGTTCTCTAATAATTCCCTTCATACTCACTAGTTTGTGTTTCAAAATCCATGGCTTCAGTAAAATTCAATTCAAGTTTAAAATGTATAAGGTCTAGAGACTTCAGAATAAAAAGAAAGCACTAGAACGTTTGACAACGAACAGATAATTGGACGTTAACCATGGGATCATGAGCTGAAGGCGGCCAATGAAACCAACAAAAATTGGCGGGCGCCGACGTGTGGACAAAAGAAGAGCCAGAAGCAAGGGATTTATGAACTTTAGCAAATTTGTAGGCGAAATTATGAAAAAACTCGGTGACACCATTACAGTGACAGCTACACTGCAAAAAAAAATCCATCTTAATTTTAAGAAACTAGTTTGTGAAGCAGTTTACAAAGATTTTTTGCTATTAAAAGTAAGAAACTTTCCCCTCTTAAAACTAATAACCAAATTTTTAAAACTCATAGAATTTTGTTTATTAAATTTCATAATTATATTAGACTAAAGTGGGAGGTAAGAACGACGGTACTGACGTCCAGGAAACCATTTAAGAGTGACGGAAGTCCTCATTACAACGTCCATCATGCACCAGAACTGGATCAGCACTCAAAAATGGGATGATGAAGAAAGAGGACCACTCTCCCTGCTTTCGTCACTGGTGGGAGGAACCACTCAATGGAGGAGGATTGTGCGTGCACCTAACCTCAGGTCCGACCGTAGACGCCAGCGAGTGGCAACATGAAAATGCTTTTTTCTCTACATCAGTGTAATATTTTGTTAAATACTTTTAGCTAACCGATAGAGAAGATATTTACGAACGCAACATATAGTATCATTTGCAAAAAGAAGGTATTTTAGAAACATTAATTGGAAATACTAATCGGGAAATGGTCACGGCGCTCCAAGCGCCACCTAGCGGCAGGTCTGTGAAACGTGGCCTTGGACCCAGCGGCTGACTGTGGACCATACCATGTGAGAAGTAGCTTGTCAACAGTTTGCGGGAATTTATCAAACTAAACCTTCGATTTACGTTGAATGTGACCGCACTCGCTGAAGCGTTCAACCTTTACTTGAAACAGTTTCAGAAATCTAGTTGTGAAAAGTCATAAGTCATCTGGATTTTAAGAGACGAATTATTACTTTTGAAAGGCAACCTTAGTTTTGACAAACCCAGTTTATGAGTTTTCAAAATGGGTTTGAAATTTACCAACTATTTCTTACTTTTCATTTTAGTTTTGGTAAATGTAATAAATTATAGCACTTTTCACAAACTTTTCTGAGTTTTCATATCATTTCAAAATATTATTAAGTTTAAGACATTTTTATGTCTTAAATTTCAGAAATTTTTTTGCAGTGTAGCCGAAGTTCCAAAAGATAATAATAAGATTTTAAAAGGTACCGTTTCCCCAGCCCCAAGAAAAGTAGACACAGGGAATAACACAAAAGGGGTAGTCGTTTTGTTCAGAATTTCTGACAAACCTAAGAACCGAAATGAAAGGAAGGATGACAAACAACTCGTTCAGAAATTTACATCTCAAAAATCATTATAATGAAAGAAAAACTATTTATGAAGGCCTCGGCCAGCAGTGCCCAGCCCTGAGCGTCAAGGGCATTGCGTCGCACAGCCCCGGATCGGGTCGCCTCTACCGTTGTCTCAAGCGCGGCAGGCAAGCCCGGACAGCGTGCACTTACTTGTCGCAACGGGCAGTCACGGGAAGACGTTGTGGCTCCAGCGCTCCAGCCAGGGCGCCGCGCCCGAGGGGGTAAACACTTTCGTAGTGCCCTGTACAAAAAAAGCCGTGTATTACGCGTAATGAACGTATTTGTAATACCATTTTAGGGTCAAATGTGGCAAAATTTAGCCTTTTAATGCCGTAATACACGTGTTATACCAACGTAATACCGAGGAGTCTGTACACGGTTTCTCGAGGTGGTTACCCCCTCGGCCGCGCCGGCGCCCAGGGGGTCGGCCAGCCTGGCTAGCGAACGACGTGCACGTCAGCAAGCCAGGCGAAGCCATCGCAGCCGTGCGTGGGCGTTGTGGCTCCAGCGCTCCAGCCACGGCGCCGCGCCGCCCCGGCCAGCCTTGCTGGCGGGTACATGTAGCGAGCTGGCCCACTCCAGCAACGGCAGGTGGTGGGCGTCCGAGGAACAGCTGTTCCCTGTGCTTTATCTGCCCGGTAGCCCTAAGGGTGTTCAAAGTTTGCGACGCCGTAGTGGCAACACTGTAATTCAAATAGTTGAGACATCGGACCAATTTTTGGCAATACAACAAGCTAGGGCCCGCCCTTCCGTCGAACCGAGTTGCCAGCTCCGCTTCGCTGCGCCGGCAACTCGGTTCGACAGGGGGCCGGCCCAGCTTGGCCTGCCGGCGGCCTTTCCTCGGGCCTTCGGCCCTCGCATCAGACCCAACTTGGCCAGTCGAAGGCCCGGGCCTTCGGCCCGCTCTCATCAAACACCCCGTGAGCGGGTAAGGCAAAGTTATCGCTGTACCATCGTGACTTAGGCCCGCCCTTCTATTCACAATATGCAAAAGTCCTTACACTTTTTACTCCAACTGTCCTTAGAATATGCCCATTTCATTTGTCTCTTAGCCCTCATTCCGAAAATACTCATATTTGCCATGCTACTGCAACTCCTTGCAATGGAGGCACAGCAGGAGCGCAAAACGAGCCCGTCGCACTTTTTTCACATAACTCATGAAGGCGGGCTCCTGGACCCCCCTTCCGACCCCTCGTTGAAGAGGTCTTGCCAAGACCTATCGAAAACTTAAGTAAAAATTTTCAGTCGGTCGACCCCCTTTTTTCAAGATCCTGATGTGACTAATAGACGAAGTCGGGCTCCTGGACCCCCTTTCCGACCCCTCGTTGAAAAGGTCTTGCTGAGACCAATCGAAATCTGCAATAAATTTTTTTAGTCGGTCGACCCCCTTTTTTGAAGATCCTGATCTGGCCAACTTGTAAAAGCGGCCGATGGGGTCGGGACCAGGTCCATTCATCTTGTCTCGTCGCCCTGATTCCAAAAATACCCCTATGTGCCCTGCTAGCACCAATAATGGCGGAAATCCCCCTCCCGCCCATGCAAACCATGATGCAGCTGCTGCAGGCCTTGCCCGGGTCGGACGGGATTTGCACCACCGGATTGTTTGTTCGGACGGCCCTCCTGAAGTACCCTCCAAATCTGGTCACTCCAGCTCAACTCCTTCCTTGTACACAGACGACGACAACGACACACAGACACAAAGGCAAATGCATATGCCCTCCCCCTATTTTTTGAATAGAAGGGCGGGCCAAAAAGTATAACCAATAACAAGGTAGGTTTACGCCAGACCGTGTCTTGTCGTAACAGGCTTCGCGATGCTGCGCCAGTTACGACAATCCACGCCTGGCGTTTCACCTACCTTGGCCTGCGGCGCTTCCCTGCTTGCCTTCGGCAAGCTGTCTCAAGGATTTTTGAGGCATTGAGTAATGCACCACGTGAAATCTGCAATAAAATTTTTTAGTCGGTCGATCCCCTTTTTTCAAGATCCTGATTCGGCCAACTGATGAAGACGGGCTCCTAGACCCCCCTTCCGACCCCTCTTTGAAAAGGTCTTGCCGAGACCTAGCGAAATCTGCAATAAAATTTTTTAGTCGGTCGACCCCCTTTTTTCAAGATGAAGGGTCAAAGATGATTATGTCAGTAAATTCGGGCCGAGGAAGCCAATTCGCTGGTAAAAGTTTGGTCAGGGGTCGAAATTGATTTCATTTTCGTCATCAGCACCTTCAAAAACATACGAAATCATGTAAAAATGTCTCTAAAATATAAAGTCACTGAAAAGTTGCACTTTTTCTGCCTTTTTTTAAGTGTTTTTTCGTTAGTACGACTAAATTATTTGAGATAGAGAGCTGAATTTCGGCGTGTGGCGAGCCAAGGATATACCTAACAACCCTGCAAAATCTCGTCTCGATCGGCCGAGCCGTTTGGGAGGAGTAGTGCGGACACGCAAACAGACAGACAAACAAACAGACAGACAGACAAAACTTTTCAACCCCACTGGAGTAACTGGCTTCGCTTATCGCCCAGCCTAAAAGGTCATACACAAATGTATGACCGAAGAAAGGTCATACTCGAATGTATGACCGGAAAACAGTCATACACGTAGGTATGACCGAGTAAAGGTCAGACATTAGCGAGGCTGGCCCTCCTTTTACCTTGGGGATATATCGACCTTCATCGGTGATACAAAAAAGTATCACGCTTTTTCGGTCATACATTTGTGTATGACCTTTACAACGGTCATACATTGGTGTATGACCTTTTCTTCAGTCATACATTTGTGTATGACCCTTTCTTCGGTCTCACATTTTAGTATCACCCCTTTCAGTGTCAGAAATGTGACCTTTCTATTTTCAGTGAACATCGTCTCCCATTGTGTGAGTCCCCCCTGTAATGATTGCTAGGGCAATTTGCATAATTTATAATCTTCATGTCAATTCCTTTTAAGCACTTGGGGGTTTCACATTCAAATTGACAAGGGATGAATGAATGTTTGGATATTTATTTCAGCGGCAAGTTTTTTTTTTCAGCTACAAAAGTTACAGGTATTTACATAAAGGTACAGCATCAGACATAGAGTTGAGTCACAAGTCTAATCATATGTACTAGCCAGGGAAAGGCCTTCGGCCTTGATGCTGAGCTGGCTTTTTTTAGCAGATGCAAATGCATGTTGGCCTATAGAGCTGCACGTATTGAGCTAAGCCTATGGAGCTTGGTCTATGGAGCTTGGCTTTTAGAGTTGGGCCTATGCATACATATATGAATATAGTAAAAATAAAAAGATACCTCTAGTTTACTAAAGGTGGGGGGGGGGACAATTTGGCTGTTCAAAATCCCCAACAGGGTGCTTCGCTTCGCTCAGCAATTAGGTCGGAGGCACACATAATTTTCTTCTCTTATGACTTTGAATAAACTCTGATCAAGGTTGATGAGCTCAGCAGAAGAGGTCTCTGCTATTGGGATCATGTGTCAAAACTTGGCCACTTACTGGATGTCCCAAGCTTCTCAAATGTTCTACCTTGAACTTATCCACCAAAGCACATGTGGATGGAAGGCTGCTCTCACTTGATGCTTCTAAAAAGCACTTAATAGTTCCAAACACTTTTTCCCTATCGGAATTCTCATAGCATATGGTAAATTTTTTTCTTCTCTTCTCACCTGTCTTACATAAATTTTAGATGTATAAACCTCACTGTTTATCTTAGCCCTATAGTACACTGTAAGAAATTTGTACTTACTCAACAAAGCTTTCTCATTATCAAGAAAACAATAACCTTTTACTACACTTCTGAGTTCCACCAATAGTTTATGTGGTTGGGATGAAAAACCCCACACAAAATCTATGTGTGTACTCAGTACACACTTCTAGGTGCGTGCTTACAAGCATGCACTTCGAGGTGTGTACTTGCCTAAGCACGCGCCTAGAAGTGTGTACTTGAATGAGTACACACTTTAAAGTGTGTACACATTCAAGTACACACTTCACACTTTGTACACACTTTAAAGTGTGTACACATTCAAGTACACACTTCTAGGTGCGTGCTTAGGCAAGTACACACCTCGAAGTGCATGCTTGTAAGCACGCACCTAGAAGTGTGTACTGAGTACACACATAGATTTTGTGTGTCTTTGCTGCATTAATGCGAGCTTTTAGAAATTCTATCCCAAAAGTCAATCGCACATTATTAACTAGCTCATGCGCTTGATGCTTTGTGCCATGAATCAATATTGTCAAAATTCCATTGAAACTTTCAAACTGAAATGCACTGTTGCTCCACAGAGGCCCACTTCGCTTTACAATGAGAGGAAGGTGAATGAAATTGTGGATGTAATATGTATAGAAGTCAGTTTTATACAGAGTAATGAAATCTCTACGAAACATTCTGAGCATTACTTCTGCTTTGGTAATATCAGCTTGAGTGACCTTAGATTGAAACAAGAGATACAACGATAAAACTAAAAGCATCCAGTGATTATAATATTTATCTTCCATACATTCCTTGAAGATAACTGGAGAATAAAATAAAACAAAAGACCATAGCTCATTTGCCTTCCAATGAGGAAAACCTTTAGTACTACGAGGAACTCGAGTAACATAATCAGGGACTCTAACTCTTAATAAAAACTCATCTATTTGATCTATCTTAGTGGAAGTGGAAACATATTAAGACAAACATATGACACATATGACACAAACATGTGACATTTGTTTCCGTTCCTCAGTTTGTAGTAGATGCTCCTGTTCAAGCCGCATTGCAAAATATTCTTTGCCCAGGAGGAAGGTACTGTTGTAATATTTGCGAACAGAAAATGAAGAAATTGCCCTCTGAGCCTGTTGTACCAGGTAAGAAGAAAAAGAAAAGAAGACATACACTCTCTCTATCTTTGCAAAACCAGAACTTAAAGAAGTGTTTGATTACACAAATCAGTACATGCTTGTATTGAGGAAACACTACTGTGCTTCTGTCACAACTTGGAAACTTTTTCAAAATGCTCTTCCCCATCACACACTTTGTTGGCTCCACATTCCCTCCAGCTGCTTCTTTTTTCCTCGTGTCTCTTCCTTGAGTACCCATACCCTGCTCTGCCCGAAGCTGGTTTGCATTCTCTTCAAATATATACACTCTTCTTCTTTTCTTTTTCTTCTTCCCTGCTACAACAGGCTCAGAGGACAATTTCTTCATTTTCTGTTCGCAAATATTACAACAGTACCTTCCTCCTGGGCAAAGAATATTTTGCAATGCGGCTCGAACAGGAGCATCTACTACAAACTGAGGAACGGAAACAAATGTCACATGCTCTATGTTTGTCTTGGGATGTTTCCACTTAACACCGTCTTTGGAGAGAGTTTGCAATTCATCCGCAAATGGTTTAAGAAATGAATTAAAGTACGGCTTGTGAGCGTCTATGTATATATCCCACTTACCGGCACATACCTGTAACGCAAGTGAGGTGGAATTTCGACAATAACATATTCCAAGGGCCATGTAGACGGAAGAACTATCACTTTTTGAAAGTCCATCTGTGTGGCCTAATAAAGTCAATGAATACAGAGCATTAATTTTACTCCTTTTTAACTCCGAACCATCACAGATGTCACTGAACACACCATCTTCCACACCAGCAGCTTGTTTCTCACACTCATACTTATCCAAAATATCAGCTAAACCATGATTTTCAAATAAGTTTTTTATCTGGTCTGCAAGAGGTAATTGGAAAAATTTGTGACTAGCACCACCACCACAAAGGCTGCATTTACTGTCATCTTCCCCTATGTAATATTTACGAACAGAGCAATAATAGTGGACTTTCTCTTTGGACACAGGACTAAAGTCTTCAACATATTTGGATAAAGCATATTAAGTTCTGGGAAATGTGAACACCTTCAGTAAGAATTGGAGAATACACTTCAGTATTCCTCCAACTTGCACTTTAGACAATTTATGTTTTAAAAAAAGAAGCATTATACTAAGAACACAACCACTGTAAATCTTTGGTGGTAGATACTCTGAAATGTCATCATCACTACTGTAACATTCGGAGTCACTTGTTTCACAGTTGTCGTCACCTCTGCTACTCTGGATGCTTTCTGGAAAGGAGGCTTCGCTGCTGGTGTCACTATCATCACTTTCAACCAAGGGGTCGACAACTTCCATATTACCTCGTACGCGGAGGCTATATTACCTCTATATTACCTTATATTACCGTATATTACCATATATTACTGTATATTACCTCCATATTACCACATTTTTTTTATTTTCTTGTTTGTTTCCCCGATTTAAAGCACACTTTGTCGTACTAAACCGTGATATTAATATGTTGAGCAATTAAGCTTCTCGTTGCGATAGAAAGGAGTTCGGATGAAAATGTCCGCACTAAACCTGAGACGAAGCTATGCCTAGTACACTCAGCGGATAGGTTGCATCGGGTTGCATACCTTGCTTGAGACAGGGGCTGTACTATCAAATAAGGATTATGTCCACATCGTACCAGAATTCTTACCAGGAGTTAAGATTTAAGCCTTTAAGGAGGATACTGTGTCACGTTTTCAACTTATTTTATCGTATATTACCGATATTTTATTTGCGTATATTACCTTATATTACCCTATATTACTTATATTACTGGTAATATATAATACCTCGTACACGGCTTGAGGCAGTTGTCGACCCCTTGCTTTCAACTTTGGAGGATGATTCAGAGCTGGTGTCGGTCATCACAAGATGACCCTCATCACCTTCGTTCCCTTGGTTGTTGTCAGTTGGTTGTTCAGCTTGCTCTTCCCAATCGTCAATGTTTCCTCCGTTATCTTGGTCACCAAGTCCATTATTTTCCCCGCCTTCATTTCCATTGTCCTCCTGCTGAGTAGTATCAGCAGGTGTCCAATAATTATCACTTACAGGGACCTGTACGAAAAGAAAATTTAGAAAAAGTGATATTGTGCTGAACTTAAATGAACTAATTTAAGGGAGTTGATAAGATAAAAGTTACAAACCTCGGGATTGTTGAATGTATAACATTTTTTTTAAACAGTCTGACAAGACTTGTCGAAGTCTGAAGGTGACGAGCTTCCTGATCTTTTAAGTGGAAGAGACCGAGTCAAAGGCGATGATTGAGCTGCAATAGGCGAAGAAGGTGGAGCCTGGGGTGATGAAGGCGGTGAAGCATGATCCATCCCTGTAAAAGAAAGAAAAAATAATTTGAAGAAATAGACTTCCAACCTTATGCAGAAGTAAAAAAATAATAGCCCTTAGAAACAGTAGATTTTCAGAACAATTCGATTTAGTTTTAATTCAGTTCAGTTACATATTGAAAAATGGGAGACATCCCATAGAATGAATGTAAGAACATTCAAATTCATTGTTCCTCCACATTTGAAAACAGATAAAGTTTGGAAGTAAATGTAAATAAACCATGAAGAGAGAGGCAAAGTTACACCAACACCCTGGAAGCTGAAGCAACGGCAGGCAACTTTGCATTACGTACCACTTCAGGATGGTCTCTAGCCATACTGTCAATCCAAAACACATCTCATTATCTTTTCTTCAGTTGTGGATTACAAAATCGATTGCAAGAAAGAACAGAAGTGACGTGTCATCACACGACACATGACGTTATCTTGAATGTTTTTAAGCGGGTACGTTCGGTTCGAGTCCTTTCTAGTGACACTCGAGCTCAAACCGCGTCTAGAGTTTTGGCCGCCTGCGCCGGTCATCTTGCCCACTGTGGAGCGGGGAGCGCTGGCAAAATCGCTTGACTGGTTTGATGAAGGTGCTATTACAACGGCCTCATCAACTCATCGCTCATCAAAGTTTTCAGTGTTACTGAAGAGAGCTTATTTGTTTGTTCATATCAGTATCAGCTCCTCAAGTAACTGTGGCACAGACCAATTTTTTTCTGATGTGCTCTTTGGTGAGCCCCGCTGGGACTTGCTTGGTTTGTGCAAGGAGCACTCGATATAAGTTACAAATAAGCAAATCAACTCTCTCATGGCGGACTGAGTACTTGATGAGTTGATAAAGTCATGAAGCGTGTCAAACTTTTGGACAAAGATGGAAAGATCTTGAAAACGGCGTGTCCTATTGTACATTTGCAATTAGTCCACATTCCGGAGCCAACCAAAGTCAAGCGAAAAACGCGCCCTAAATATGGTAAGCCCATGTGAAAAAAAAAAAAAAATGACTACAACAACAAAATTTATTTTTAAAATTTGATCTTTACAGAGACACCCAGCAATGACACAATGAATGAAACTGGCAACAAAGACAAGACTTCAAGTGGAAAAGGTAAGATATTCTAAATTAACAATGAATAAAGAAACAATCAAAACTTGAAAACAAAACATGTAACTTGCCCGCCAAATAAAAATGTTAAGATTTTTTTTTATCCTTTTTCAGTTAAAGGCTCGTGACATTCTGTAGACCTCACAGATGATACCATGGACAAACAAATTCATGACAATCCAGCCCTAAAAGAGCCGGCGGAAGTTGCACCACAGGTACCATCGGAACTAAACGCGTTAGGTTTTATGTTCAATTTTTTTTTTTTAAAGTGCGTGCTAGGGACACGGTGCGTTTCAATAATAGATCCCGAGTTGCGCACACGCCGCGTGTCTTCAACACCAAGAAAGCTTATGTGCACGCTGATAATGTTTTTCAGAGTGTTAATAATTATTTAGCAACCAACAGAAACGCAGCGTTTCCACAACAAGCGGATTTCTTATTTACACGCGGCGTGTCTCTCACGACCGTAAATATTAAGTTCACGTACGAAAATTAATCTGAAGTCCTAAAGCATGCTGATGTAAGTCCTGGGCCTGGCTCCCTTTGAATGCATTGGAGAACTCCAGACTAGAAGGGGGTGAGTGTACATAAGTTTTCTTGGTTTTGAAGACACTGTACAAATGGAAGTGTGTACTCAGTATTCATCTATAGATGCATACCTACAAGTACACATCTACAGATGCATACTTAAATGCATACTTAAGGAATAAATTGCTTGTTGAATTTGAACGCAGAACATTTCATGTTTTTAAAGGCACTCAAGAAGTTTCTTAACGTGGAACACGTCAGAACTTTTGGGGTCGAATTACCGCCCTACTCCAAACACTTTGCACCAACTCCTATTCAGTCAAATACACGTGACTGTGGTGTTTTTGTGTGCTTCTTTGCTCGGCGTTTGGCACAGCAGAGAACGTGCCTTGTTGACGAAAAAGATATCAGTAACATGCGCGGACAAATTTCAATTGAGCTTTTGGCAGCCAAACGTTTGCCTGATGATTTTATCAAGGTAATTTTTAAAAAGTTTCCTCGTGTACTTTTCATTCTACAATGGCGTAAATGCTGTACTTGGGTAACTAAATGGGTAACTTGGGTAACTAAATGCTTTTCGCTTCTGGACATATAATTGGAACTGCTTCATTCCTTTTTTTGTGGGAACTGCAACTGAGCGTCTCGCACCTGTAATGCTTTCTTTATTCACAGAAGGACTCCCCTCCGCCCAGCAGCTATGTTCATTCATTTCCAGGAAAGGGTATTGCAAACATGGGAAACTCATGTTACATGAATTCGTATACGCAGAAAAATAAATAAGCTGGGTTTGCTAATGTTCCTTAGCAAGAGAGATTTAGCACAAGAAACTAATATCCTTAGCTACATGGTTCAGATTTAGCAGCTGATGACGAAAATGAAATCAATTTCGACCCCTGACCAAAGTTTTCACTGCGAATTGGCTACCTTGGCCCGAATTTACTAACATAATCAACTTCGACCCATCATCTTAAAAATGAGGTCGACCGACTAAAAAATTTTATTGCAGATTTCGATAGGTCTCGGGAAGGCCTTTTCAAA
Organism: Stenchaetothrips biformis; assembly: GCA_030522485.1. NCBI lineage: Eukaryota > Metazoa > Arthropoda > Insecta > Thysanoptera > Thripidae > Stenchaetothrips > Stenchaetothrips biformis. The sequence goes on from CM060089.1 coordinate 20,079,948, forward strand.
GAGGGGTCGGAAGGGGGGGGGGGGGGTCTAGGAGCCCGACTTAAACAGTTGACCGAATCATGATCTTGATAACAGAGGGTCGACCGACTAAAAAAAATAATTGCAGATATCGATAGGTCTCGGCAAGACCTTTTCAAAGAGGGGTCTGTGAGCCCGCCTTCATGTATTGTGAAAATTGGTGCAACGGCCATGTATTGTGAAAATTGGTGCAGCGGCCATGTTTTGCACATTAACTTTGGCACTGTGGGAACACAAGAGCGGGCCTCAGTCCTGATGTTACATCGATAAGTTTGCGCTTTACCTCCACGGGGTATGAGGGGCGAGGAGCGAAGGCCCGAGAGATGGCCTCCAATTGGGCCTTGCCAGGTCAGGTGCGAGGGCCGAAGAAGGCCCGAGAAGAATCCGCCGGCAGGCCAAGCTGGTATCGGCCCCTGTTGAACTGAATTGCCGGCGCAGCGAAGTGAGTTTTATTTTTTTAAAGTACTTTTTAATCATGAATTTCTCTTCCAATTGTTTTGATCGAAAACAGGCAAGTAATTTTGTACACTAATACTACGTATTAATTGACTTATCGGGATCCTTACGCCAGAAGCAGTTGTAACTTCCCTTTGCACATTGGTGGCTGCTTGCAAAGATAACGCCTCTATGGCATCCATAAGATTCTTTTTTTTTTTTTTTTTTTTTTGCAAAACTTCGAGCAACAGAGAAAAAAAATATTTTTTTTTGTAAATTTTTAACATTGATTTTTCCTATAGTAATTGACCAGGACTAGGATACAGCACTGCTGGGATAACTTCAAGGAACAATTATCAGACTTGTCCCTTGGGGCTGGATGATTGAAAGCTAATCTGTCACGCACCTTTTTTAAACAACTATTTTTTTTCCCATATATCATAATTCAAGGAACAATTATCAGACTTGTCCCTTGGGGCTTGATGATTGAAAGCTAATCTGCCACACACCTCATTTAAACAACTATTTTTTTTCCATAAATCATAATTCATTAACACAATTTAAGAATTAATGGCTACTTTTCAGGACTGGGATGCAGCACTGCTAAGATAACTTCAGGGAACAATCATCGGACTTGTTCCTTGGGGCTGGATGATTAAAAGCTAATCCGTTACACACGTTATGTTGTTTCTTATAAAACGTGTGTGACAGACCTAACCTAACAACATAACATAACCTTACCTAACCTTACCTGGAAGACTGTAGGCTACTCTGTCCCCTTCGGTTTTCGATAAATAATTGCTTTTCCGACAGTAATTTTAGCGCTAAGAGTGTCCTTTAGGTCGATGGTGCGCAGTGCTGAACTGTCTTAGCAACTCGTGAAGCACCTCTTTGGCTCGACTAACAAGGGAACGTTTTTAGGTCATACACTCCGATTTCTACGAAACTTTGGGAAATCGTTTGTTTTTAAACTAGATTAAGATGGGCCATCGAAGTTGGTGCAACAATACATATCTAGAGGGTCAAATGGAGCTTCAAAAGTTGAGATTTTTACATTTGTTTTCGCGCTTTTTGGGCCTGAAAAGGCGAGTTTTGGAGTGGACTCTCCGTGTCGAGATTTACATCATTTCCGATGTGTTTTGGGTCGCTGATGCCGAAAATCATCATTATTTGAACGTCCGATCAAGTTTTCGACCAATTCTGACCAAGTTTCGACCAAATTTGGGCCTTTATCGACGTTAAATTTGCAGTATGAGTTATATATTGATTCCTATGTTTTTCGGGTCGCTGAAACCAGAAATCGCTATCATGGGAACGCCCGACCAAGTTTTTACCCGATTCCGATCAATTTCCGACCAATTCTGGGGTAAAAACTTGGTCGGGCGTTCCAATGATAGCGATTTTTGGTTTCAGCGACCCGAAAAACATAGGAATCAATATATAACTCATACTGCAAATTTAACGTCGATAAAGGCCCAAATTTGGTCGGAACTTGGTCAGAATTGGTCGAAAACTTGATCGGACGTTCAAATAATGGTGATTTTCGGCAACAGCGACCCAAAACACATCGGAAATGATGTAAATCTTGACACGGAGAGTCCACTCCAAAACTCGCCTTTTCAGGCCCAAAAAGCGCGAAAACAAGTGTAAAAATCTCAACTTTGAAGCCCCATTTGACCCTCTAGATATGTATTGTTGCACTAACTTTGATGGCCCATCTTAATCTAGTGTAAAAACGAACGATTTCCCAAAGTTTGGTCGAAATCGGAGGGCATGACCTAAAAACGTTCCCTTGTAATGCTTCCTCTAGACTATGGAGGCTTTATTGATCCTATCTGTATATGTTTTGCACTAACATTAACATTTTCTGTAGCCATCTAAGTTGTCGTGACTTCCAAAACAGCGAAGCGACAGTTGGATTAGTATGATATTTGCTGCCATTTGCAAATTTTGAAGTCGCGCTGAGTTAGATGGCTACAGAAAATGCAAATGTAAGTGCAAATCATATACAGATAGGATACATAAGGGCCCCTTTGTCTAGAGGAAGCCTCAGTCAAGCCATAGGAGCGCTTTGCAAGCTGCTCTTACAGTTGTGCACTGCGCACCACCAATTTAAAAAAAGCCACAATCCACTAACACAATTTCAGGATTAATGGCTATTGACTATGATGGAGATGCAGTACTGCCAAGATAACTTCAGGAAACCATCAATCGACTTGTTTCTTGAGGCTGGATGACTAACAGCTTATTTCTCAAACGCGGTTTGTGAGAATTTTTTTTTCTAACTTATTATGCGATTCACTTTTTCAAAAAAAAAAAAAAAAAAAAAAGTCTATTGCTGTTGACCAAAAGTGGGATGCAGCAAGGAGTCGCTCCATTTAGTCAAATGATCTGCTCTGGACATTCCGTAAAGTTATCCTGTTGGTGCTGAATGTCCGTCCTGGCTTCTATCCATTTATTCCGTGAAACGGGGTAATTTCGGGCACTTTTGAGAGGTATTTTTAAAATTGTGAAAGTCGTGGTGTTGCCATGGACCTGAGGGTTAAAATTTATCATCTACCCACCTTTAGCTTCAATTTGACGCCAATTCCAGATATCTACGCCTCACCGTTTTTACAGTAGAGGGCCCAAAGCAGTGCCCGAAATAACCCCGTGTTTTGGGATAATTTCGGGCACCCCAGGAAAAAACGACTTCTCGTTCTGATTATGGTCTCAAAATCAATAATTGTCTCCTTCTTTTGAGCTTATATAATAAAATAAGAAATTCTTAAGGATGTAGATGTGAAGGGATGGTAGGGGTGGCCATTTATACATAATTTGAAGTCCTGATTGGAACAAATAGTTTGATGTTTGGGAGAGTTTGGTGGAGCTATTTAGGACGCTTCTTGTTGAACGTCTAACCTTGAACTTTTATCCTTTTTCGTTTTTGATAATGATACAACTCGGGCTGCACTACATTACGCGAAGATGAGTCGTGGATCTTCCTCTTGAAACTGACGTACATGGGAGGCAAGTCTTATGCACAATTGGGAAGATACAGGGGCTTTCTGGAAAACTCTGCATTCCGTAGCAACCCGGCAAGCCATGCGGCCGTTCTCAGAGTCAAAGTCCCGGAAAACATGATAAAATTTTAGTCACGAACCAATCATTGACACTAAGATGGGATGTGTACATACTACACATAAAAAGTACAGATGTAGCCTTGGCCCATTTTTATGATAGTCAAAGTTCTACAAAGCGACTGCTGCGGCAGTTGAGTATTATCTGTGTTAATGGATTATCTCCATCTTTCAGAAGAGCTCTGAAGAGCTGGAAGAAGCTTACACCACTCCAGCCCTGCGAAATTTAAAGTGTTCAGAACAACCCTGCTTGCCCTTGCATGCCATTTCAGTGCCCGAAACTACCCCTAAAAGTAACAATTTTTTAGTTTTGAGCCCCTATTTACCATACCATTTGCCGCAGGTGATTGAAAATTTGACACAGCATGCTCAAAACATGTACAAATCGAAATAAAAGTACCTTATGCACCGTTTGTGAACAGGTTTGGCTTGCCAGTCGAAGTTTTCACGCATACACTGAATTAAGGTAAAAAGTGTAAAATACGAAAATCACTGTATCTCGGAAAGATTGGATCTGTTTTGGTCTCCAGAGGAATGATCCGACGGTTTTCAGTGTGGCCAATGCGATGCGCGCAACGGGAGAAGCCTCCGAGGTCGCCGCTAGACGGCAGCATCATCGCAATGCTTTCGGGCAGAGATGCCCGAAATTACCCCGGGTGCCCGAAATTACCCCGTTTCACGGTTCTTCATTTGTGTAAGTGGCCTATTGCCCATTGCCGTTCATGAAGTCATGACAAGTTAGATGGCTACAGAAAATGCAGATAGGATATGCAAGAATCCCATTGTCTAGAGGAAGCCTTAGTCGAGCCACAGAGGTGCTTCACTAGTCGCTAGGACAGTTCAGCACTGCGCACCATCGAACTAAAGTAAGCAAGGGTTCGATCTAGCGCAGCGGTTCTCAACCTTGGGGTCGCGGAAAAATTTTGTGGGGTCGCGGCGAGGTGGCGGGGGTCGCGGCGTCTTCCCGGGTGCGGGTGGCTGCCAGGCCGAGCACTGCCGGGAACCCAGATTCGCGGAAACTGGAAAACCCACAGCCTGTACGTCGTTGCACGGATGCTCGGAGGCCTGCAAGCGCCGTGAGCAAGCGGGAAAATCCTTTAGGAAGGGTGGGGAGGGGAATTAACTCTTTGCACTACCTGCCTCGGACGCGTCGACATACACTACGTACTGTAGCGAGGGACTTGACCTGACTCAACCACAGCTGTGCCCAGTGGTGCCGGTATTATTGCGAAGGGCCGACCCACAACTCGCATTGGCGTAACTGCAAGTCCTAGATTATGGACCATCTGGAGGGTCTGTCCAACAATTTGGAAGAATGGTTCAGCGACTTGCCGGGAGACAAACACGACTGGATTCAGAACTCTCTGCGCTTGGAGAAGTGGGATATGCCTCTGAAACATCTAGAACAGCTCCTGGAACTCCAGGCCGACCGTTCCGTCATGCAAACACTGAGAATCCAAACGCTATGAATATAGCGTCAATTGGCGCTATGTGTTTGAAGCCGTTTTCATCGCGCCAATTGGCGCTATGCTTTTGCATCGCACGTGTGGTGCGATGCCTTCCTATGCACTAGCATAGGGCATTTTCGGGACGCATCGCACGTAAGGTGCAATGAGACTATGGCATTGCACGTGTGGCGCGATGTCTCAATGCATTGCACCATACGCGCTATGTTCATAGCGTTTGGAATCGCAGTGAAGTTTCAACACCATGCCGCTGGACCAATTTTGGCTCTCTATCTCCGAGGAGTATCCCCTCATCTCCGATGCCGCCAGCCGGGTACTGCTGGCATTCGCCACCACCTACTTAGCAGAGTCGACATTTTCAGATCTAACCTGTATTAAGAACAAACATAGGAACCGTCTTCAGATGGAGAGTGACTTGCGGGTCACAGTGACGAGAAAAACAGTCCCACGCATCGCAAGCATTGTATTCAAAGTGCAGGCCCAAGACAGCCACTGATTGATGTACCTGTGTTCCCAATAAAAGTGCTGAAATAATGATAAGGTATCTTTTTCAAGCATTTAAGAATTTTTTTTTTTTTTTTTGGGGGGGGGGGGATTTTTCTGGGTGGGGTCGCGTGAGGTCGCGAAATTTTTTCTGGGGGTCGCTAAAATTTTTGGCCGCTACTTTTGGGGTCGCGAGCCGGAAAAGGTTGAGAACCGCTGATCTAGCGGCTATCGTTCGGCACCGAGCCGCCGAGCTCGCCCCAGTCCGGCTCGCCCGGCCCGTGCCGAACGAGCCGGGCTCGACAGAAGCCTTCGTTTTCGGCCATTCGGAGAGCGGCGGTGTCCGCTCGTTTGAGCTCTCCACAGCCCACCATTGGCAGCCCACCCACAGCCGGCACAGCCAGCCGAAGTCCGACCTCTGCAGGCTCGGCACGGCGGACGTCCACCGTGGCCATGGTGCGCTCAGAGGTCTGCCATCTTGCATCCTCACAAGGCGGCCTGTCGCCCTTCCCCGTCCAAACATTTCCCTCTCTCCCTGCCAGATTGCTTCCTTCGCCCCTTGCGTCGCGTCCTCACTGGGCGGACTGTCGCCGGACGGGCTCGACCCCTCGCTCCTTCCTTTCCCCGTCCAAACCCTTTCCTCTCCCTGCTAGATCCTTTGCACCGTCTAACCATTTAAATTTTCGCGCTGCTTTTTTCCGTAGGTTGGCACTTTTGAGAAGACTCCAAAAGTGCCAACCCATTTTTTTGTTCTGTCATCGCGACAGCACATGTTTTTGAGGTTGTGTGGGCGTGTGTGTGAATTGTGTGAACAAGTAGATTGCGAAGGGCCGTCAGGACCACTCTTTGAAAGTAAGCGGGCGCAGTGCAGGCTTGGTGCGGAGGGTAAAGTGTTTGAGTGATGGCAAACTTGCGCAGGGTGAAGTGTCATTGTTAAAATAAGCAAAAAACGGTAGCCCGGCAACGCATTGTACTGTTCGGAACACATCTAAATTATTCGTGAAGATAGTCACAGGTAAGAGTAACAGTTGTGCCGCGGTGCTCGAGGGTGGCGGCCCGTCCGTAAAAGACGCAGTATACTTATCTAATTGAGACGTTTTCCAACCAACCGCTAAAACAGAGTGTTTCTCGAGCGGAGCGAGACAATTGTTTTCCTTGCAAGTGGCAATCGATCCGTTGACTATCGCGCTGAATTCGGCGTCTGCCAGTCATTCACAACGACCTTAGGCGTTTGCCAATTTATTTCCCCCTATCTCTTATGCGTGGTTTGCCAGTGACTCAGCTCTGATACACTGATACACTCAGTTGCACACTTCGGGGCTACGGGGTGCGTTTTAAGGGGAGTGTGTTTGAGGGTTAGAGGCAAGGGGCTGTTCAATAATGCTAGCAGCGAAGCGAAGGGGGCGGTGAAGGCGGCAGAAGCGTTCTGCTGCCGCAACCCTTCACCTTGTGCGGGGAGGAGGGGGGGCTGGCGGGGCTCGCAGACAGTGTTCTGCGATGGGCGGGCGCGCTGTACCCGCCGCCTCGGCCGTGCGAGAGATAGCGACTACCGTTGCTCCGGGCGAGGCGGCCGGCGCATCACCGTCTACAATGTCACCTGCCGAACGCTGCCGAGTGGGCCCTGGCCAGTCTTCGGCAACGCGATGATTGGCTAAGCTGAGCGGGTTCTGAGAGCGCCCACTGCTCTGACCGGGCCGGGCGCGCGCCCGGCTATAGGGAAGTACAAAATCTCTGGGGAAAATGTACTCCCCCCCCCTCAAGGTGGGGGAGTACATCTGCCCTAGGGAAAGTGGACCTGAAGGTACCTCATCCCGGGAATAAAATAACACTGCTACACCGGATGCGACAATGAGGCGGAGGGGCGGGGGTGGGGGGAGTTGCGTGGCGCCACGAGGGAAGGCCGGTCTGTCCGACCGGTCGGAGGCATTGTTGGATAGGAAACGAGTCTGTGTTTACAGGCGCGGCACGGTGTTGCAATTTCGACAATCCTCTCCTAAGAACTGCTGTAAAATTGTCACATGCTTGATACGAGAATACTGTTACTAGGAAAATACCTGTCTGACACTGCAGTTTGGGACGAATACACGGAAGGCGAAGGGAACGTGTCTCTGTTCCTAAAGGAACTTGAAACCCTTCAAAAGGCGACTGACCAAGATAAATTACTTCTTGAAAACCGGCCGGGTATTGTCATTCAACAGTCGGTTCCTTTATTTTTTTGGTACCCAAATGATTGAAAGGGATGTTTGCTCTGCTCAACAACTCTAAACACGATTTATCTCAAACAGGAAGGGACACCTTCAACTGGGTTGTCGAATTCGTGGCCACAAAACTGCTTCACACAGCAGCAAGGCCACCCTAGATGACGCAGTGTACTTTCGCTTAGTTGCTGAAAACATACTGGCGCGGCGCGGTGATGCTCTCCTTAAAAACTGCTGTAAAATTGTCACATGCCTGATAATTATCCATTTTGTTCAGCTTCAGGGGTCTTCTGTCTCTCCTCTTATTCTATCGGCATTTCAGCCGATAAGTGGGGGTGCTCAATACTTGGATAATGTCTTCCCACAGGTACCCATTTTGAAGAGCGACGCTGCACTCATCCAGCAGGAGTGGCATTGCAGCCCACCTCCAATGGACTAGAAAGACCCTGAACAATTTATCCTTTGCGTTGCATTCTGTGGAAGATGTGGCCATTATTTCCATGGCCCAACTACTGAGCTGGTTTGGACAGAACGGTGGTGCCAGGGAAATAGGGTTGGCCTCCTGTCGCTGCCTTCTCCTGAAACCCAGGCTCGTTTCCTATCCAACAATGCCTCCGACCGGTCAAACAGACCGGCCTTCCCTCGTGGCAACACGCCACTTCCCCCAACCCCGCCCCTTCTCCTCATTGTCGCATCCCGCATGCACTAGTGTGTGTGTGAGCTTGGCGCACGTTCTTCATGTACAAGTGTGTGTCAGCGCTACTTCCATTAAACGTTTACTCTGGCTGCATCGCCAGAACAGCCTGCAAGCTGTTTGTCCGCCTCGCAACACGCGCGCGCGCCTGTGTGTATGACCCGTGTGAGAGCACTCGGCTGAAAGCGGGCTGAACAGCGTCTGAATTTTCAGACAGAATGCAGTCCACAGTCAGTCGTCAGTGAGGCCGCAGTCAGACGGCGTTCAGACCTATCAGCACGCACGCGAGGTCTTAACGCCGCCTGACCAGCGCCTTAGCGGCGCCTGTCTGTTGACTGAAAATGGACTGAATTCCACCTTGAATTTGCCTTGTATTTAAACCGCGGTCAGGCCGTCTTCAGACCGTTTTCAGAGCGCTTGTCAAGGGCTCGATTGTAAGAGAAATTCACATGAACGATTGGGTAGGCCTGCGCGGTTGACTGAATACTGTCTGAAACCGTTCGGACAGCATTCAGTCGCGCAGCAGGGAGGCGGCCCGGTGCGCCCGGTTGCATACATTACGGCGTACGGCGCTTGAGCTCCAGGTGGCGAGCAAGACTGGTTGCCACCCTCGCGGCGCTCTCACTGTTGCGTGACTGGAGGGGAAGTTAGAAGCGCTGTTGCGTCACTCCATTTCTAATTTATTTTGCGTCAACAAGAAATTTTGGCAAATTGAGAAAGTTTTTCACAGGCACAAAAAATTCTGGAACCTTGAGCCTTAAACATATAGAATGCCAAATACAACATGTGACCAACATAAAACAAAACAAAGGTTCACTCTTAACTAGCATTCACTAGTTGTGTTAAATTTTCACTTTTAGTTTCTTTTTTCTGAGTTATCAACACCATCCCGTCCATAGATACCCGTGAGATAGCCACTGGTTCCTGAGTTAGAAACTTGAGTCCTCCAAAATTCATTTCGTCAATCTGCATGAACCATAAATCATGCCCAATATTTCGTTGCTTCGCTGACAAAAACTTATCCAGTTACATCGGTTTCAGATAACATACCTGCACAGTGACACCAGGGCCACCAATGCGGCGTTCTTGTTTGTCTGCTTAGAACAGGCAAACCTCCCGACAAAAAAAGCTCCAATCCACTACCGTCTTGGATGAAGAGACGGAGTTCCCTCATGATAATGCCCTGCCTTGGCGGTTTCAGGTAAAGCCAAAACGCCAGGAATTGGAGACTCTTTGCAAGGGATAGTTTGCTTCTGTGCAGCCATGTGTCCTTTCTCACCGACTCTTTAAAATTGCAACGACTTCTATCTAGAAAATAACGAAACGATACATCGAAATACCACCTTTTTACAGTCATTTATTAAAATATCACACTTTGTTGGTCAGGCACATATGTCTCACCTTTACATTCTCAGACAATTACCGCTTGTAAACTTCAAATTTCTTACCTTTTTGACGCTGACACCTCCACCACATGCCATCCCGGCTCAGCGTACAGGACTCGCCTCAAGCACCACACAGTTAAGAATCCTGCAATCTATATATTTTCATGAGTAGACCACTGCGTCCGAACCTGGCAGCGTAAACAATTAGTGCAACACTTTTGATCATGAATGTGGTTAGCACCTTCAGAACACCATGCGCTACCAAAAGCGACAGGCACGCAAACACATCTGTCACTAGTTGAGCGACGGACAATATTGTGTGATGGCATCCAGTGCATTCTTGGCGGTCTTTCGCCGATCTGCGGGAGTGCTGGCGGTCTTTCGTAACACGCATTCCCACCGCTTGGGCCAGGCTGCGCGGAGCCCTTTGAAACCTGGAACGGATAATCCAATTCCTCAATCCGAGTGCCACAGACGTGTCGAGCTGATTTCCTGGAATTGGCAAAAACAGCACCTCCTCTGATGACCTCATTTCGTCAGCTGTGCGGCGCTGGCCTGACCCCGTCATTGCTGCCTGCGGGTTTGCAGTCTGAGACGAAACGCTGCTCATGCGCACTTTATGAATGTGTTTGCACAACCTATTGATATCAGGGCACGTGCACCGGAACATGTGAGCACACAGCCTTTGACGTCCCTTAACATGACACCTGCACCAATCAAAGAATAAAAATGAGTAGCACAAATCCGGTCTCAGCCAGCTGCAAGGCAATGCGCCCCCCGCAGAGTAGCGTAGAGGGCCGCCATACGCGATCGTCTTTAGGGACTAACCTCTCAGGTGGGCGGCACAACTTCATTAGACATTGAGCAGCCATCTGACAGACGTCATAGATGTTGCCGTTGCCGGCCTGACTTCAGACCCGCCACTGCGTGACGCTTACGACCGTCAAATCACTTTCGGCGATCTCAATGGCCTCGTGGCGAGCATCTGGTCTCTCCGTCTTACGGCGGCTAGCCCTCATGATAGTTCACTAAAAATAAAAAAAAAACGGTGAAAGAATAGCAGCGCAGGACGGCCGTCAGGTCGGCCGGGCCGCTGCAGGGAAGGCAACGTGGCGTGGAGGGTCGCCAGCCGCGGGCTCGCTGACCGTGCCCTATGCCTCTCCCTCGCACTAAAGGGGCGTCCTATAGGGATGCAAGGGAGGCAGAGGGACGGAGCACTATTCGGAAGTTCAATCCCAGTCATGGTAGTAGGTGTTTGGAACTTACGAGATAAAAAGTTGAATATCTGCACTGAGAATCCAAACGCTATGAATATAGCGTCAATTGGCGCTATGCGTTTGAAGCCGTTTTCATCGCGCCAATTGGCGCTTTGCTTTTGCATCGCACGTGTGGTGCAATGCCTTCCTATGCACTAGCATAGGACATTTTCGGGACGCATCGCACGTAAGGTGCAATGTGACTATGGCATTGCACGTGTGGCGCGATGTCTCAATGCATTGCACCATACGCGCTATGTTCATAGCGTTTGGAATCACAGTGTGGGAGTTTACAACTGCACGCGAGCCAGGGCAAGCCGGGATGGGGCGGGGCAAGCGGAGCGAGGCACATGATGACCAACAAGGTCGGGACCAACGCAGGGCGACTCTTCTTCGACTGCGTCCTGCTGTGCTACAGTACACACTGATGGCAAAAAACGGCGTGGCTCGGCGACAGACAAGTGCCATTCAATCGGCAACCATGCAACCCGATAATCACTGCCGATCCGAGAGAGAGAGAGAGAGAGAGAGAGAGAGAGAGAGAGAGAGAGAGAGAGAGAGAGAGAGAGAGAGAGATATATCTTCTTTTTTAGCCGCGGCAAAGCCTGTACTGGCCAGGGGTACAACCGATCTGCACTCACGGGCCAAACACTTCGCAGTTGGTCCACCTGTGTTTAGGGCTGTGTGATATCTCGATATATCGAGGTCGCTACGATATCATCCCGATATCGAGGGGTAAGATATTCGTTTCTGAATCACATCGATATATCGCGATATCACTCGCTTCACGGTATCCATTATCGGCCCGATATCTTGCGGTATTTCGGTCGATAAGTCTAGACATCGCGATATTTATCGATCTCGATACCCTCGATGTCATGATATTCTTCGGTATTACTTGATGTGTGTCGTGCGACATATCGACCCTAAGTTCGATACGGGGTCAATATCGTATCGCGATACCGAGAAGTGGGTGTCGCACAGCAAAACGTGTACCAAATTTCAACTTCCTAACTCAAAGGACTCAGAAAATATCACGAGGACAAAAAGTGGTCCGCTAATTTTTGTTGGGAGTGTACCAGGTGTTTCAAAAGCCCCGTAGGATTTTGCAGTAATGCAATCCGCTCGACGCCGTGCGTGCGGACTTGCCTATGCGCTGTTCAGCGGGCGCCGGGCCGCTCATAGGTTGCTCCTCGTCCGCATAGTGCAGCTGGGTGACGTCCCCCTCCCCGCTCCGGTAGCGTTCGGCTGGCTCGGTCACCCGTCGCAGGTGGTACCGGCGTCATCCATCGACCGTCCGTCAAAGCACCTCCGGAGATGTCGCTAGCTTCGCGAACATTCACCAGTCAGTCAAACGCACGCCGGCGGCAGCGGCACGTCCCCCGCCCTAAGACCACTGACCGGTGAATGTTTGCGAAGCTAGCGACATCTCCCGAGGTGGTTTGACTGACGGCCGATGGATGACGCCGGCGCCACCTGCGACGGGTGACCGGGCCAGCCGAACGCAACCGGAGCGGGGAGGGGGACGTCACCCAGCTGCACTGCGGACGAGTGGCTACGCAACATTAGGGGCCCGCCGAAAAATGTACAGAAGAGTACGGAAGTACGGACAAAGTACGGAACGTCCGTACCTGTTCTACATAAGCTCATGCAAATTGGGTACGGAAAAAGTTCAGGGAAGTCCAGAACATTAAAGCAGATGATACGGTCGGGTGAAGTTTTATCAATTAGATAATGTTCATGTTTCCAGTTCACACAGCTTTATCTTTACTGTTATGGCCGATAAGAGCATTTTGCATTAAAATATATTGTGGTGATACGGCTTTGTAGCCTCAACCACCCTTTCCATGCACTAAGTCAGAACGCGCACTACTCGCGTGGCGATACCCCACGCTCAGAGCCAGCCGCCAGCCCAAACGGCCGGCTGCGCTACCCCGCGCGTCAGCCGTACGCGGCACCGCTTCAAGTATCCCGCGCCGCGCGTCCCGAACGCGCGGCCGCCAATCGAAGCCGATCGCGCCGATCGGGTCCCGAGCGGCCCGCCGGGCCAATCCCGAAGCCCGACTCCGAGCCCGGCCGCGAGCCTCAGCGCGGTACCTGGTAGCTGGTACTGCTTGTAAATGTTTTTGAGAAGCACAAGTCGAACGCATGCACCGCGGCGCACAGCCAGGTCGCGCGACGCTTGAATTCACTTCGAAAAGACTCAAAATTAGAAGTTCTAACCAAAACAAGCAGAACTGTTTACACCGACATGGGCTTATTCACCCTCCCAAGATCACTATCTGCACTCGCGCCGCGTCAGCCAATGACAGGCCGAGCCATCGGAGCTGCCAACCTCGCCGCGCGGAGCGCACGATTAGAATGCAGCCTCCCTATTCGCAAGACGGCCGCGCTGTCAACAAACAAGCAGACGACAAGCCGGAGCGAAAAGAAGCTAACATCGCGAGTCTTTCGACAGCGATTCCACTAGAAGAATCAACGCGCCTCGACAGGATTCGAACCAACACGGACGACAAGATGATGCTGCGAGTCCTCAGGGACAGCAATCAACCAGTCTCGCCTCGGTTTCGAACCTTCGCCACCTGACGGCAGTTCGCCTGCACGACAACTTGGACGACGGGCAGCAGAGAAACAACGCGCTCCACTCCGGATTCGAACCCACGCCCCCGGTGCCACACCGCCCCGTGTCCCGCTGGGACGATCAGAAATGCTGGAGAGAGCCTTGGAGGCTAATCGCCAAATTCGGCGACCTGGGGGCCAGCAACAGTCAGCAGCCCAACAACTGGGTGACCGTAACTACCTCGCGGTGCAGCAACCCACCGAGCCACAGCCCGCAGGAGACATCCCCCAGCAGCACGCCCCGCCGCCCCAGCAACAACAGGCCGCCCCAGGGTAATTCCACAGAAACGCATAACACTTTTCCGACTCGACCTCACCGATTTCGCTCATACTCGGCAAATTGGCTCTTACTAGTGTCCTTTGGACCTCTGCAAAATATTAGCCCTTTATGTCAAGCCGTTTCGGAAATATAGGTGTTTGAAAATTCTTCAACTTTTTGGAAAAAATTACACTTTTTTTCAAAAAGTTAAAAATTCCTCGGACAATTTGAAAGCTACATAAAAACCGAGACTACCATTGGAAAGATCATAAAAAAATGAATCAAAGTGGTTCGCCCTTAGGCGAGGCCCGATCAATGTTGGTGTGGCCCGCCTTTAGGCGAGGCCCGATAAATGTTGGTGTGGCCCGCCCTTAGGCGAGGCCCGATCAATGTAGTTCCAGTCTTGATTATTGTTGATTCGGGCAATAGGCACATGTGTGCCTCCCGCCGCAGATGGCACACCATATCCTGAGCCGGCCTGTGCGGCGCCTGATAATTGCCGCATTTTGGACATAGTTTACCACCTGGTATTGGTAGTGTACCTGGTTCACAACGTTTACTGGGGGGTAATTCCACAGAAACGCATAACACTTTTCCGACTCGACCTCACCGATTTCGCTCATACTCGGCAAATTGGCTCTTACTAGTGTCCTTTGGACCTCTGCAAAATATTAGCCCTTTATGTCAAGTCGTTTCGGAAGTAAAGGTGTTTGAAAATTCTTCAACTTTTTGGAAAAAATTACACTTTTTTCAAAAAGTTAAAAATTTCTCGGACAATTTGAAAGCTACATAAAAACCGAGACTACCATTGGAAAGATCATAAAAAAATGAATCAAATCCACTCACAGAACGTCTCTTTTAGTCCACGAACATTTCAACGTTTTTCCTTAAACTGAAAGTAGTTGGTTTCCGCTATACCCAAAATACCTCATCTTCGATTTTCTTCAAAATTAGTAGAGAGGCTCCTTAGACCATCTTCTTTGGTGCCCTAAAATATTGGGAATCCTTTTTGCTTCTTTCGCCGTCCACAGGGCGCAACGTCTGTCGGTGCACCCAAAAACGGCGATAAAACAGCCAAAATACAGGCGGAGAGATGGTCTCTGGCCACCGTCGCCTCTCCGGCGCGTTTGAACTGCGTGCCAGTAGTTGCGTCATTGTTAATTTTTCATACTCCATCCCTGCAACTTTGTTTGGATTCGCTCACGCAGAGAAGAGGTTAGAGGAATTCGTTGGGAAGCGACAAAGTGTAAAGACTTTCAACTCGACAACATGCCGTGCTGCTTGCAAAATAGCCGGACCACTGAATGTGGTCTAGAAATGGTGTCGGTCGAAGAGCTCACAGATCTAGTGAAGGAGCTCATCCGACGAAGAAGTGGGCATTCTCAAACTCTGGACAAAGTTTGTGTCAGGCACTTCAAAGAAATGATAGAATTTTTTCCGGTGCGCCAAACCAAGTGCTGCGACCCACTGATGATTCATAAGAGTTCTGTCAAAACTTCTCTGAGCGAAATATTGTTACCCTTTGTGCATACCTGTGTGGAATTGGGGGTCTTGTCAGCTCCTCTGATTCCAGGCAAGAAGTTGTGGAAGAACTGTCTTGGAAGCCTCCAAGTCAGGTGCAAAGAATATACTGAAGCAATTGACAAAGCTAAAGATGCTGAAGAAAAGGCTCGCCAGGTATGCCTTTTTTATCAGTTGGCACTGACATTAATCTGAAAGTCCCTTTCCAAATTTTTTGTTTTCTGATTTTTCTAGGCTGAACGTGCTGCTGCTGGCTCGAGTAAGAGCTCAGACAATGATGTTGATGTTGACTACGATGAAGTGTTTCTTACTCCTCCTGACACTGCCCTGTCTGACCTCAACAAATGCTTTCTTTTTCTCGGAATGGAAGCAATAGACAAGAAAAAGCTTCCGGTCAAGCGCTACATCAGTGACAGAGTGGAGGAGGCTACGAACAGAATTGTCTCTAAACTAGTGCGGGCTGGATGCATTGGCGTTAAAGACATTGATAAAGATAAGGACAGCATCAATGAAATGTTGCAACAGCTCAAAGCAAAGTATGCATCAACCTCTGATCGCAGGCTGAAGCTACAAATTTTATCTGTGCTGCCATCCTCCTGGAGTGTCAGACACATTTCTGAAGAATTCGGTGCATCACCCAATTTCGTTTTGAAAATGAAGTCACTCGTTTCTCAAGATGGTATCCTTCCCACAATTGTGAAGAAGACAAAACATGGACTGGACCCCGATTTAGTAAAAAGAGTGACTGAGTTTTATCACGCAAATAGTAGGATAATGCCAGGGAAAAAAGATTGCATAAGTGTTAAAATTAATGGTGAGAAGAAACTTGTTCAGAAGGAGTTGGTGCTCATGACCTTGAAGGAGCTGTATTCACTCTTCTGTAAGCCTTTTAAAGAAAAGCCTCTGTCGTTTTCAATGTTTGCTCAGCTACGACCTCCGCATTGTGTCCTGGCAGGGTCAAGTGGAACACACAGTGTATGTGTGTGCATCTACCACGAGAACTTTTCTCTGTTAATTCACGCAGCTAACTTGAAGAACGAGGAAGGTAAATTAATGACTTTAAGTGAAGTACTCCGTTCAACCATTTGTGAAAACCCAAAGCCGGAGTGTTATCTTGGTGAATGCGCCCAATGCCCTGGAACCCTGCCTCTCAGGAAGAAATTGGAATCATCATTGGGCTCTTCAATACTGGTTGAGTTCAAACAGTGGGTATCTACAGATCGAGCTACACTTGAAACAAGTGCACTTAGTGCTGAACAATTTATAGAGAAGTTTTTAAGAGCTGTTCCTGGTACTTTGCAGCACCACTTTATTGCTCAATCTCAAAACAAGTTTCTTTCTGATCTGAAAGAAAAACTTCAGCCAGGAGAGTGCATTGTATCAGGGGACTTCTCTGAAAATTACACTCCAATTACCCAGGATGCAATCCAGTCAGAGCACTGGAAAAAAACCAAATCACAATCCATCCGTTTGTATGTTATTATAAGGAGGGTTCTGAACTGAAAATTTATAACTTCGTTGTGATATCTGACTACTTAAGCCATGATAGTATGGCTGTGTACACTTTCCAACATAAGCTCATACAAGCCCTAAAAAGTGTAGTAAGTGGCCTAAAGAAAATTTACTATTTCAGTGATGGCTGCAGTTCTCAGTATAAGAACAAACAAAACTCTCTTAATTTAAGAATGCACTTCGAAGACTTTGGTATAATTGCTGAGTGGCATTTCTTTGCCTCATGCCACGGCAAAGGCCCATGTGATGACTTGGGAGGGACCCTCAAGCGAGAGGCTGCTTCTGAAAGCTTGCGAAGAGTCCGAAGAGAAGGGATTCAGACTGCTCAGCAACTTTATGATTGGGTAGCAACGAAATTTTCTAACTCTATGACAGCAAGTTTTGTATCCATAGATGACATTGACAGCATGCAAATTGATTAGGGTAAAGTGCCGAACATGGATCAGGGTACCAATCATGGATCATTTTTGTTAGCGAGCCCGTACCGCCAAACCAAGTGACCAATTTTGTTTTTGAAAATTTTTCCAAGTAGTCAGCACGTTTGAGTGCTAGAATCACGTGCGGGAGAGCTGATCAAGCTTACCGTAACCCTCACAATAATTAAATGAAAAAGTGTCTCTCAAAACGGGTCCGAAAACGGCCTGGTTTCAGGTTAGGTTAGGAGTCAAAGTTCTATGCCTTATTCTGAAGAATCTGTTCATCAAAAATGTCTCAAAATTTTTTTGTGGCAGCTTCAGACAGTACCCTTTTACAATTCAGGTGACCGGAAGTTATCGGGCGGTCCCTGGCAAAACGCGAGGGGGGGTGATCCATGTTTGGGTCAGACCCAAACATGGATCATTAAAATCAGTGAAATTTCAAATCCGTCTAAATTTCAAAGTATTTGTTCTCAAGTGTTCAATTCTTGAGAAAAGGTTGTCCTTGTGAGTATCTCGAAGTGTATCGAAAAAAAATTTAGATCACCGCTCTGTTGAGTTGAAATACGGGGGATTTCTAAAAAGTGATCCATGTTTGGTAACCTTACCCTATGCTGATAGATTCAGAGACCCACCCCCTTTGGAAGGCATTAAGTCATGCCACAGCATTATTCCTTTATCAAAAATGACTCTCTTAATGAAATTATATTCAGCAGCTGAATCTTGTCATTACACCTACTATGGGAGAAATTCAGTTCCCCTATTTGAAGATCTGCACGGATTTCTCATCATAAGTGAGCCAAAGGGATGGCACCCCTGGTAGAACTTGGATGTGGTTGGAGATCGGATTTCACATCCAAAGTCGTCCATTTTCTTCCATAGACATCCAAATTCATCTATTTTCCTCCATTTTCATCCACTGACATCTAGTCACGTCCATACATATCCACGGACTTCCGAGTGACATCCACTCACTTCCAACGACATCCGCCAACCTCCCAGCCACATCCTTTCTCGTCCATGGACATCCACTAGCTTCCTTACCACATCCACACACGTCCAAAGACATCCACTGACTTCCGAGTGACATCCACTCACGTCCATCCACATCCACACCTTCCCCGCCACATCCATACTCGTCCAAGAACATCCACTGTCTACTCATCCACATCCACGCACGTCCAATGACATCCACCAACTTCCAAACGACTTCCACTTACGTCCAACGACATCCACCTATTCCGCGGCCACATCCAATCTCATCCAACGACCTCCACTGCCTTCCCAGCCACATCCACAAACGTCTAATGATATCCACTGACTTCCGTGGGACATCCGCTCGTCTCCAACGACATCCATTTGAGTCAATGAGCTTTACTTCCAAACGACTTCCTTTTGCATCCACCGACATCCAGCCACGACCAAAAAACTGACATCCATTCCCGTCCACCATCATCCATTCATATCCAAACGACAAACATTCACATCCAAATGACATCCATTTTCATCCATTCACATCCAAATGACATCCATTTTCATCCATTCACATCCAAATGACATCCATTCACGTCCAGTGTCATCCATTTACATCCAAATGACATCAATTTTCACCCATTCACAACCAAATGACATCCATTGACATCCATTCACATCCATTGTCATCCATTCACATCCAAATGACATCCATTTTCGTCCATTCACATCCATTCACATCCAAATGACATCCAAATCATATCCATTCACATCCAAATAACATCCATGTCACTTGGATGTCATTCGGATGTGAATGGATGTAAATGGATGTCATTTGGATGTGAATGGATGAGAATGGATGTGAATGGATGTCATTTGGATGTGAATGGATGTGAATGGATGTCATTTGGATGTGAATAGATGTGAATGGATATCATTTGGATGGGAATGGATGTGAGTGGATGAGCATGGATGTCATTTGGATGTGAATAGATGTGAGTGGATGAGAATGGATGTCATTTAGATGTGAATGGATGTGAATGGATGTGAATGGATGTGAATGGATGTGAGTGGATGTCATTTGGATGTAAATGGGTGTGATAGTGGATGTCATTTTGATTTGAATGGATGTGAGTGGATGAAAATGGATGTGAATGGATGAGAATGGAGGTCATTTGGATGTGAGTGGATGTCATTTGGATGTGAATGGATGTCATTTGGATGTGGAATGTATGTCATTAGGATGTGAATGGATTAGAATGGATGTGAATGGATGTGACTAGAAAAGTATGGATGTCGTTTGGATGTGAGTGCATGGCGATGGAAGTGAATGGAAGTCACTTGGATTCGAATAGAAGTCACTTGGATCTGAATGGATGTCGCTGGGATGTGCCTGGTTGTTGCTGGGATGCAAAGAGATGGCATTTGGATGCATATGGATGACGATAGATGTAAATGGATGACGGTCGTTGAGAATGTATGTCGGTGATGTGAGCGCCCGAACATTCATAGTGTGAGGATGAGGTTTATGGAGCCGCCGCCAGATGGCGTTTTGCTTAACGTGCCGTTGTTCGTTCTCGGTTACAGTGTTGGTTGATGTTTTAACTAGGCTGTAGGACAGTTTTGCGATCATTCATCATGCATGGTCCTTTCGGTCTTTGCGCCTGACGGTCGTTTAGGTAAAGAAACTTCCTCCACAGGATACCATTTGGATGTGAATGGATGTCGATGGACGATGAGATTAGACGTCATATGGACGTTAATGGGTGACATTGTATGAGAATGGATGTCATTTGGATGTGAGTGGATGTTGGTGGATGAGAATGGATGTCATATGGACGATAATGGATGACGGTGGAGGAGAATGGATGTCAATTGGATGTCTTTGGATGAGAAAGGATGTCTTTTGGATGTTAATGGATGTAGGTGGAAGAGCTCGGATGTCGTTTGGATGTGAATGGATGACGATGGATGAGAATGGATGTCATATGGAGGTAAATGGATGATGTTGAATGAGAATGGATGTCGTTTGGATGTGATTGGATGTCGATGGATGAGAATGGGTGCACTGTAAAAAATATTAGTAATTATTGAAACCCACTGGCTGCGAAATTTGTGCACCGTATGTACAAAGTGTCCAGTTGCACCCAGTGGGTTGCAGAAGGTCACTTTAACTGCCCACTTGATGAAATCCATCGACCCGTTGGGTAGCGGAATTCGCTCTCGTGTCGTTAAAATCCGTACCTCTGAGGCGAGATTCGTGATTTGGGCGATGGAAGGCACTGAGCTTACCCACATGCCTAATTTTGGGGCTCACATGTTAAAATTTAGCATCTTGGGGGTCGAAAAAATTGCTGTCCACATGACTGAATTTACATTTGTGGAGGGTCTGGGATGACCCACCATGCCCATATGTAAGAAATTAACATTGTGGGCAACCTGAGACCCTTAATATGCCCACAGAGGTAAATCATCCGTCGTGGCTTGCACTACCGGAAGACGGCCTCGAGGCCGCTGCGTCAAGTAGAACTTTGGAAGCCTCTCCATCCAGAAGGCTTAGCAGCGCAGTGGTTAAAGGCGCTGATTTCTGGGTTGAGGTGGCACGTTCGATGCCCATCCACTCCGTGATTTTTCCATGGTCAGCCCGCCCTCTGAGGAACCCCCAGGCGTCACTTGCCCACAGTGCATAAGATTCACACCCATGGGCAAGTTGAGGTGCCTCTTACAGCCAAGATGCAATATTTATGCACCTATGGCAGTTGGAGATGCCTACTGTTACCCATGTGAGAAATTTTGTATTTGGGTAACAATGGTTCCCTTATACACCCATTGGAAGACAAAATTTTAGGGCCAGTGGGTTACTAAATTTTGCAACCCTTTGGCTGTTAAATTCGTGATCGAAGGATGGGGGCTGGGGCGTTTCAGCACCCAAGTTACAAAAATTCGCAATTTTTTTTTACAGTGTGTCATTTGGATGTGATTGGATGAGAGTGGATGTGAATGGATGTCATTTGGATGTGAATGGATGACGATGGGTGTCATTTGGATGTGATTGGATGAGAGTGGATGTGAATGGATGTCATTTGGATGTGAATGGATGACGATGGATGTCATTTGGATGTGAATAGATGTCGATGGATGCCGATGGATGAGCATGGATGCAGGTGGATGCAACCGGATGACAGTGGAGGTCGTTACTGGATATGGATGTTGGTGGATCTGAATGGATGTGGCTGGGCTGTCAGGGAACGTCGTTGGATGTGAATGGATGACGTTTGGATGTCGCTTGGATGTCGGTGGATGTGGTTAGACCATTTTGGATGTGAGGAGCTGACATCCAGGGACTTCCAGAATGAAACATTCGGGATGTCCGTGGATGTCAGTGGAACATCCTGGATGTCCCTGGATGTCTAGAAAACGACATCCAAAGTCATCCATAAATTCCCACCAGGGACTTGGCCTTTGTTAATGACAGAGATGAAGAAAACAAAATGTTTGAAGGTATTTTATTAGAAAAGTCTCAAGTATCTGAACAGTTTATTTTCCACCAAAATCAGAAAACTGTCATAAAGTCATTGCAAGATGTAATTTCTGTGGTAAATGTTGTTCCCATAGACCAGAATACATTTAAACTGATAAGGACATCAATCACACATGCTAACCGAGAACAAGAAAAAAGGTAAAGTAATTGTGTTAAACATTTCAAATTAATTACAAAAACTATATTATCCTGGCGTTAGATGGTTAAATTATTTTCCTATTGCAGATTTCCAAAGAAGCAACCGTCAAAGAGAAAACGGAATGACAATGAATAATGGTAAAGAAAAGCGATGAAGAAACAGCGATTACTTTGAATCTCCTAGTCCATTAGTAAATTACTTCAAGAAATAATTTTTTTTTAAAAAATCTCTGTACGTTCTTCATTTTGGCATATTCAAAGCAGCCCGTACTAACATCACACAGTTCTTGGCGACGGTGGCCAGAGACCATCTCTCTGCCTGTTTTTTGGCTGTTTTATCGCCGTTTTTGGGTGCAGCGACAGACGTTGCGCCCTGTGGACGGCGAAAGAAGCAAAAAGGATTCCCAATATTTTAGGGCATCAAAGAAGATGGTCTAAGGAGCCTCTCTACTAATTTTGAAGAAAATCGAAGATGAGGTATTTTGGGTATAGCGGAAACCAACTACCAGTTTGAGGAAAAACGTTGAAATGTTCGTGGACTAAAAGAGACGTTCTGTGAGTGGATTTGATTCATTTTTTTATGATCTTTCCAATGGTAGTCTCGGTTTTTATGTAGCTTTCAAATTGTCCGAGAAATTTTTAACTTTTTGAAAAAAGTGTAATTTTTTCCAAAAAGTTGAAGAATTTTCAAACACCTTTACTTCCGAAACGACTTGACATAAAGGGCTAATATTTTGCAGAGGTCCAAAGGACACTAGTAAGAGCCAATTTGCCGAGTATGAGCGAAATCGGTGAGGTCGAGTCGGAAAAGTGTTATGCGTTTCTGTGGAATTACCCCCCAGTAAACGTTGTGAACCAGGTACACTACCAATACCAGGTGGTAAACTATGTCCAAAATGCGGCAATTATCAGGCGCCGCACAGGCCGGCTCAGGATATGGTGTGCCATCTGCGGCGGGAGGCACACATGTGCCTATTGCCCGAATCAACAATAATCAAGACTGGAACTACATTGATCGGGCCTCGCCTAAGGGCGGGCCACACCAACATTTATCGGGCCTCGCCTAAAGGCGGGCCACACCAACATTGATCGGGCCTCGCCTAAGGGCGAACCACTTTTTTTTTCTATTTTTACCTGTTTTGTAATCATGGACATTTCTGTTTTATTCAACTCGTTATTCAACATTGTCCATTTCTGACAAAGGCTTACTTTTTTTTGTAATACATGTATGGATCTCACCTTGCGTTTCGCTCGAGTAATCCTGTGTTCCTCGCCTCGCTCAGCTTCCATAGCTGCTTCACTTGAATTGAAATGGATTGAATTTGATTGTGCCTGCATCTACACGCAATAACTTGTTTGCTTGGCCGAGTTGCTTTCAACTTTAAAATCAGCACAACACTCATACTTGGACTACTTTGGCACGTGAGACTTTGAGCTTTGACAAGAATTTCAGTTCCTGGTTCTTGTTCATCACAACTTTCTCTTGAAACTGATGAATACGTGACACACCTCTGACAGACGGTGGAGTCAGCACAGTTTGAAAGTTTTTCCGGAGTCATACTGACACGGAACACAACAAGAAGTCTCTCAACCCTCCAGCTGATTATGACACACCACAATGGTGGAGTCAACACAGTTAAAAATTTCTCTGGAGTCTTCAAGACACAGAACAGAAATTCAAAATCGCACTCACTAAAGTCTGGCGTCAAACTGACACAGACAGGCCTTCGCCTTTTGAGCCCACTACTGCAAGTAATTTGCACTGCTTCATAACTAATAGTGCAATGGAAATCAGACTAACTTCCAAACATCACAACACTTCCAAGATCCCCAAGGCTTGAATTGAAAGAAGAAAGGGAGGAGAAGGTAGCAGTAATGTACTGCTTGTAAATGTTTTTGAGAAGCACAAGTCGAGCGCATGCACCGCGGCGCACAGCCAGGTCGCGCGACGCTTGAATTCACTTCGAAAAGACTCAAAATTAGAAGTTCTAACCAAAACAAGCAGAACTGTTTACACCGACATGGGCTTATTCACCCTCCCAAGATCACTATCTGCACTCGCGCCGCGTCAGCCAATGACAGGCCGAGCCATCGGAGCTGCCAACCTCGCCGCGCGGAGCGCACGATTAGAATGCAGCCTCCCTATTCGCAAGACGGCCGCGCTGTCAACAAACAAGCAGACGACAAGCCGGAGCGAAAAGAAGCTAACATCGCGAGTCTTTCGACAGCGATTCCACTAGAAGAATCAACGCGCCTCGACAGGATTCGAACCAACACGGACGACAAGATGATGCTGCGAGTCCTCAGGGACAGCAATCAACCAGTCTCGCCTCGGTTTCGAACCTTCGCCACCTGACGGCAGTTCGCCTGCACGACAACTTGGACGACGGGCAGCAGAGAAACAACGCGCTCCACTCCGGATTCGAACCCACGCCCCCGGACGACGACCCACGGTCCCTGCTGGACGACCAAGGTCTGACGGACTGCACTTCGAACTCCGAGAGAATGGACACCGTTGCTGGCCCACCCCAATCAGCGTGGACATCAGTACCCCAAACAAAAGCTAAGTTTTCTGTCTAACCTCTCCGTCCCACTGCAGTAATTTCAAACTTAACTCCAGTGTTGGAACTCTAATTTGTCTTGCACCAACCTCTTAATTACAGCCTGGTTAACTTACAGTTAACTTGTTAACAACCAATGTTGTTTACTCCCCTCGATTTAAACCCAGAATTGTTTAGCAAGTAACGCTCTCCTAATTTAAAAAGCCTTCAGTAATCAGTCTGGCTTAGACTCACTCTGGATTAGTTTACAGTTTCATTTTGACAAACTTAAAGCTTTTCCGTCTTAATTCTAGCCGATCCCCCTAAAAGTGAACCATCGTGTAACAACAAAAGCCTCTCACCAGCCTGCACTGTTCTAGGTCAGCTGATCCGCTCTGAGCATCGTCCCTGGTCCTTCAAGATTCTACGCCAGAAGCTCTACAATGACTCAAGCCTTCCCTCGCCCGCTCACCATAGAGAAGCTACCACTTCGAGTTCTACTCAACGATCAACTGTTGCAGCACTACTTCATGGACTTCAGCCAGCCTGTCTCCAATCTGATTAGTGCCTCCGAGGCTCGTCCAGAGTTTTGGGTGGTTTTCTCTGGACCTAGCTGCGGCTAGCCCATATGGGGAGCAGTGCTTGACCTTTGCACTTGTGTCTGCTAGCTTACTCACTACAAGCTCAGCATGACTGCGTTTGCCAGTTAACTACAAACGCTAGGCTTAGAACACTCGTTGAGACCGCGTCACACTGACAGGTCTCGACAGAGGCGTTAACATTTGGCGCGTCCAACGGACAGCCAGGTGACTCCAGCGTGTCCAGAGGACAGCTGGAAGGCCGAGGCCCACCCGCCTGTTTTCCCGGAGAAGGGAGGGGTGATGTGGTGATACGGCTTTGTAGCCTCCACCACCCTTTCCATGCACTAAGTCAGAACGCGCACTACTCGCGTGGCGATACCCCACGCTCAGAGCCAGCCGCCAGCCCAAACGGCCGGCTGCGCTACCCCGCGCGTCAGCCGTCCGCGGCACCGCTTCAAGTATCCCGCGCCGCGCGTCCCGAACACGCGGCCGCCAATCGAAGCCGATCGCGCCGATCGTGTCCCGAGCGGCCCGCCGGGCCAATCCCGAAGCCCGACTCCGAACCCGGCCGCGAGCCTCAGCGCGGCCGGCCCGACCGTCACTCCGAGTCCAGCCAGCAGCAGCGACACATCGTCCTCTCTGACCGTCTCGTCCGTAGCGCCGCGTCCTAAGCACCTCCGCTCTCGCGCTCTCTCTATATTGCATTGATTACCTTGCATTGAATCTGTGTACCAATAAACCTTGAGTTTATAAGCCATACCTCCACTCGTCTCTCTAGGAACCTCCCTCTTAAACCCGCATTATCACAATATTCACAAGGTGGGTTTTGTTAATGGAGGAAGAAACGACATAAAAGTAAAAATCAGAGCACCGGTCCGGGCACTCGGATTTCCTCGGGTCACGAACAGCTCGGCAAAACGTACCGCAGCGAGGGGCTTTCCGAAGCCTTCCCGTGTTCGGGAGTGGCGCGGCGGGGTGGGGGCGGCGGGTGGTCGGACGCGGCCGGCGCGGCTGGGTGGAGTGGGGGCAGCGCCTCACGCGAGGCGGGCAGACGCGCGAGCACGCGAGCGGAACCGAGCCCCGTATGAGATATTCTTCTGACTCACACCCGAGCCCCGTATGAGATATTCTTCTGACTGACACCTCTGCGCCTCGCAGCTTGAGAGTACAAGCATGCTGATACATTATCTATTATTATTATTATTATTTCCTCCTTGTCTTTATGTTAAATGTATCATCTGCTAAAAAGTACAGAAAGTTCCGTACAGTATTCTCCCGCAATAGGTCGACGAGTCGGGACCGGATCTCGGACTATAACGAACACGAAAACCGAACAGCACATGGTGCGAAGGCCGGGCTCCGGCAGTGCTCCGAGCTCGAGGAGGCCATAAAACAATTAGCTATCCCTTGGATGCGACGCTGGACTGGCCCGAAGTTTGTGCCAACCGGCGCCTTATGGGCCCACGCTACCTGGCCCGTGCCGGCACTGCTCTTCGGGCCGGTCCAGCGTCGCATCCAAGCGCAGGCAGGCCGGCCGCACGAAGATCCCCTGTCAATCATCCACGACGGTCGAGCTCGTCGGGCCATAAAACCCCCTGCGTAAGCGGGGACCGTCACATGAATTCGACTTATTGCGAGTCGACCTATTGCGGGAGAATACTGTACTTGGCAAGTACGGACGGTCCAGGCAAATTGTTGACCAGACAAGTTCCGTAGTTTTTCCGTACTTTTTTGTCAGAGGTAATCAAAGCCGTTTCTTCCTGAGAGTTCTCTGAATTTGCTTGCACAGTCGTTGTTAACATGCATCGTTCAATCTCACCAAAACTGTTGCTGTCACTCTTCACATAGGCCAGTGATGCGCTTTCCTTCTTGGGGTTCTTGTCTGCATTCTTCTCTAACCATTTCTTGTACCTGATACAATCAGCTTTCATATGTCCTTTCTTCTTGCAGAAAAAACATGTTCCTGGATTCTTCTTGCCATTGTTTCCGTTATTGTTGCTTCCATTCCCATTCTTGAAGTGGTGTTGCTTCTGTTTTGCCAACATGGCTGCGTCTGGAGACTGGTAGACAACATGGCAATTAGAGATTCGCTGTCGAACAAGATCAGAGGTTAGTTTGTCATTCAAAGAAGCCAGTGTGATTTTCAAAGCTTCATACTGCTTTACCCTTATCTTCAGTTATATTGTACAGCATGGGGTGCAGAGAACTGTCAATGTTAAAGACAATCTTGTGGAACGCTTTCTCACTCTTTCCGCCCGGATCTGCTTCCGTCCCTTCCACTATTTCCAAAAGGCCATCGGTGTGTAAAGCTCCCTTCATGAGAAATTCCGAACTAGTCCAGTTTGAGCTTCCGACGAGTTTCTGCTTATCCAACAGATTGTAGGATTGACTCACAATACATCTTTGTGGCTATTGCTCGCGATGATCCTCGTGCTCGTCTTCGCCGGCCATGCTGGTATGGTTAGGTACAACCGGGTCCAACTTCAAAAACGTGGTGATCCGATTTGACGGTGTTGGCAAGTCCAAAGAGCTTCAGTAATCACGTGCTTCTCATGCATGCTCTGGGCCCATAACCTGTCAGAGTGCGTTTCGTGATCTCAAGTAGCGGATTCAAAAAGGGACGAGACGGTCTTTAGTGGAACAGAGTGATTAAAAATTTATTTCCGAAAGCAGGGCCTTATATAATCTTTGCAGTGACGGAACTCAGTGATACCAACATTGATAGGTGCCAGGATGGCCAACTTAGAATACTAATAACATTTTTAGCAGATGATACATTTAACATTTAGCAGATGATATATTTAACAATAATAATATTGTATCAGCATGCTTGTACTCTCAAGCTGCGAGGCGCAGAGGTGTGAGTCAGAAGAATATCTCATACTGTACGGGGCTCGATTCCGCTCGCGCGTGCGTCTGCCCGCTGGGCCGGGCCGGCCGCCTGCCAGCTTGCCTGGCCGCCTCGCGTGAGGCGCTGCCCCCACTCCACCCAGCCGCGCCGGCCGCGTCCGAACACCCGCCGCCCCCACCCCGCCGCGCCACTCCCGAACACGGGAAGGCTGCGGAAAGCCCCTCGCTGCGGTACGTTTTGCCGAGCTTTTCGTGACCCGAGGAAATCCGAGTGCCCGGACCGGTGCTCTGATTTTTACTTTAATGTCGTTTCTTCCTCCATTAACACAACCCACCTTGTTAATATATTTTAATGCAAAATGCTCTTATCGGCCATAACAGTAAAGATAAAGCTGTGTGAACTGGAAACATGAACATTATCTAATTGATAAAACTTCACCCGACCGTATCATCTGCTTTAATGTTCTGGACTTCCCTGAACTTTTTTTTCTACCAGTGTACGCAAGCCCGCACGCACGGCGTCGAGCGGGTTGCATAATTTCAAAATCCTACGGGGCTATGAAACACCTAGTACATCATCACCGGTTTATTGGCTGAGCGATTAGCGAAGCCAGTTACTCCAGTGGGCTTGAAAAGTTTTGTCTGTCTGTCTGTTTGTCTGTCTGTGTGTCCGCACTACTCCTCCCAAACGGCTCGGCCGATCGAGACGAGATTTTGCAGAGTTGTTAGGTATATTCTTCGCTCACCACACGCAAAAATTCAGCTTTCTATCTCATTCCATTCAGTCGTACTAACGAAAAAACACTAAAAAAAGGCAGAAAAAGTGCAATTTTTTAGTTACTTTATATTTAAGAGACATTTTTACATGGTTTCTTATGTTTTTGAAGTTCCTGATGACGAAAATGAAATCAATTTCGACCCCTGACCAAACTTTTAACTGCAAATTGGCTAGCTCGGCCCGAATTTACTGACATAATCAACTTCGACCCTTCATCTTGAAAAAAAGGGGGTCGACCGACTAAAATTTTTTATTGCAGATTTCGATAGGTCTCGGCAAGACCTTTTCAAAGAGGGGTCGGGGAGCCCGACTTCATTAGTTGGCCAAATCAGGATCTTGAAAAAAGGGGATCGACCGACTAAAAAATTTTATTGCAGATTTCGATAGGTCTCGGCAAGACCTTTTTAAAGAGGGGTCGGAAGGGGGGTATAGGAGCCCGACTTCATTAGTTGGCCGAATCATGATCTTGAAAAACGGGGATCGACCGACTCAAAAATTTTATTGCGGATTTCGACAGGTCTCGGCAAGACCTTTTCAAAGAGGGGTTGGAAGGGGGGTCTATGAGCCCGACTTCATCAGTTTGCCGAATCAGGATCTTGAAAAAAGGGGATCGACCGACTAAAAAAATTTATTCCAGATTTCACGTGGTGCATTACTCAATGCCTCAAAAATCCTTGAGACAGCTTGCCGAGCTTGCCGAAGGCAAGCAGGGAAGCGCCGCAGGCCAAGGTAGGTGTAACGCCAGGCGTGGATTGTCGTAACTGGCGCAGCATCGCGAAGCCTGTTACGACAAGACACGGTCTGGCGTAAACCTACCTTGTAATGCATATATATGCCTCAGCACAAAACAAAATATTCTCTTTATTTTTTTAAGTTACTTTTAAACTTGGCATGTTGATGTCAATGCCCCTGCGGTTTGCAAAGTAATAGGTTTCCATAAGGGTGAAGTTAGCACGCACCGACTATGACATGGTTCACCCCTCTTCCGCTCCTCCGTGACACTGCCGACAGTCCATTTTGCGCCTCTGTAGGCTCTCAACTCTGCCCCCATCCGTGTATCTTCTTCTCGTCTAAAGGCTACGCGCGTTTCCGCACCCTGTCATCTCTCTCTCTCTCCCTCTCTCTCTGTCGTTTGAAGGCTTCGCAGCGAACTTTCTGCATCAGATTTGTACTTGACCATTCTGCTAGCATTGACAGTGTTGTTACGCATCCAGCCTGCATCTAGATTAAGCATTGTGAGTAGCTTTTAGCGCTGCATGTATTTTTTCATCTTCCTAATTGATCTTGTTTCGTCAATCATATTAATAGGCTGAGCGATTAGCGAAACCAGTTACTCCAGTGGGGTTTAAAGTTTCGTCCGTCTGTGTGACCGCACTACTCCTCCAAAACAGCTCGGCCGATCGGGACGAGATTTAGCAGGGTTGTTAGGTATATCCTTGGCTCGCCACACGCCGAAATTCAGCTGTCTATCTAAAATTATTCAGTCGTACCAACGAAAAAACACTAAAATAACGGCAGAAAAAGTGCAACTTTTTACTGACTTTATATTTTAGAGACATTTTTACATGGTCTCGTATGTTTTTGAAGGTGCTGATGACGAAAATGAAATCAATTTCGACCCCTGACCAAAGTTATAACTGCGAATTGGCTACCTCGGCCCGAATTTAGTAACATAATCAACTTGGACCCTGTATCTTAAAATAAGCGGGTCGACCGACTAAAAAATTTAACCGCGAAACGGGGCAATTTCGGGTACTTTTGAGAGGTATTTTTAAAATTGTGAAGGTCGTGGTGTTGCCATGGACCTGAGGGTTGAAATTTATCATCTACCCACCTTCAGCTTCAATTTGACGCCAATTCCAGATATTTACGCTTTACCGTTTTTACAGTGGAGGGCCCAAAGCAGTGCCCGAAATTACCCCGTGTTTAGGGGTAATTTCGGGCACCCCAGGAAAAAACGACTTGTCGTTCTGATTTTGGTCTCAAAATCAATAATTGTCTCTTTCTTTTGAGCTTATGTGATAAAATGTGAAATTCTTAAGGATGTAGATGTGGAGGGATGGTAGGGGTGGTCATTTATACATAATTTGGAGTCATGATTGGAACAAATAGTTTGATGTTTGGGAGAGTGGGGTTGAGCTATTTAGGACGCTTCTTGTTGAACGTCTAACCTTGAACCTTTATCCTTATTTGTTTTTGATAATGGTACAACTCAAGCCACACTATATCACGCGAAGATGAGTCGTGGATCTTCCTCTTGAAACTGACGTACATGGGAGGCAAGTCTTATTGGGAAGATACAGTGGCTTTCTGGAAAACTCTGCATTCCGTAGCAACCCGGCAAGCCATGCGGCCGTTCTCAAAGTCAAAGTCCCGGTAAACATGATAAAATTTTAGTCACGAACCAATAATTGACACTAAGATAGGATGTGTACATACTACACATAAGAAGTACAGATGTAGCCTTGGCCCATTTTTATAATAGTCAAAGTTATACAAAGCGACTGCTGCGGCAGTTGAGTATTATCTGTGTTAATGGATTATCTCCATCTTTCAGAAGAGCTCTGAAGAGCTGGAAGAAGCTAACACCACTCCAGCCCTGCGAAATTTAAAGTGTTCAGAACAACCCTGCTTGCCCTTGCATGCCATTTCAGTGCCCGAAATTACCCCTAAAAGTAACAATTTTTTAGTTTTGAGCCCCTTTTTACCGTACTATTTGCCGCAGGTGATTGAAAATTTGACACAGCATGCTCAAAACATGTCCAAATCGAAAAAAAAATTACCTTATGCACCGGCACCGTTTGTGAACAGGTTTGGCTTGCCAGTTGAAGTTTTCACGCATACACTGAATTTAGGTAAAAAGTGTATAATACGAAAATCACTGTATCTCGAAAAGATTGGATCTGTTTTGGTCTCCAGAGGAATGATCCGACGGTTTTAAGTGTGGTGAATGCGATGCGCGCAACGGGAAAAGCCTCCGAGGTCGCCGCTAGACGGCAGCATCATCGCAATGCTTTCGGGCAGAAATGCCCGAAATTACCCCGGGTGCCCGAAATTACCCCGTTTCACGGTATTGCAGATTTCGATAGGTCTCGGCAAGACTTTTTCAAAGAGGGGTCGAAAGGGGGGTCTATGAACCCGCCTTTATGTATTGTGAAAATTGATGCAACGGCCATGTTTTGCATATTAACTTTGGCACAGGGGGAACACAAGAGCGGGCCTTAGTCTTGATGTTACATCAATAAGTTTGCGCTTTACCTCCACGGGGTGAGTAGTGCGAAGACCGAAGGCCCGAGAGACAGCCTCCGATTGGGCCAAGCCGGGTCTGGTGCGAAGGCCGAGAAGAATCCGCCGGCACACAGTGGGTGGAAACACCCGTTTTGACGCGAAAAAGTCTTCCAGCAGCAGTATGAGTCTGAAACTTTGTATCTGAGGGGTTTTTGGGGTCGCTGAACACGTTTCAGATATTTCCTAATCAATACAACATCGATTTCTCATACTTGGCTGAGGTATATTCTGTAAGTGCATCTGCACAAGACGGTGCTATGATTTAAAACTCGGATTTTTTTGCGGCAAAACGGGTGTTTCCGCCCACTGTGCGGCGGTTCCACTACTCAGCAGCGGCTCGGCACCTCTGCGGCGCCTTCCCCGTCGAAGCAGCGACGTCCCCGTGACGGCGACGACGACCGCGACCAGGCGCAGGAGGAGGATGCCGCCGCCGCCATTCCGGTAGCCTCCGCTCCGCATGACGCCGTGCACAGCCTCCAAGACTCGGAGGACGACGAGAGCCTGAACGCCGTCATGGACCGGCTACTGGAAGACCGGGAGACGCCGGCGGCGTTACTGACTTCGACCCCTTTGTCATTATCGGCACCGCCCTCCCAGATGACTGCGGCGACGCTCCTCAGTCCAGTGTATCTGCTGCCTCCGGCCAGGACGACGTCTTCAGGGCTCCGGCGCCCACCACGACACCGCCTTCACCCAGGGGACCCGCGGTCCTGCACTGTGCGGCTGTACCATACCATTTTTTCAAAGGTATGCGAAATGTCTTTCATATTGGTATGGAGTCTTATTCCTTAGTGAGGTTTAAAGGTCGTCCGGCATTCCTTTTAGGAAAGGTATGCGTCCTCATACATTTTGCCCCCTAGGTACGGTGGTATACACGTATGTAGGACGAGAGGGGAAGCGGGGTGCTGCGGGGTTCAACGCTGCCGGGGTGGGGGGTGCTCCTTGCGGTGGTGGGGGTATACCCCCGCGTCCCACAGTGGGCGGAATGACCGCTTTCGACAAGAAAAAGTCGAAATGTTGCGATAGGTGCATGAAAATTCGTATCTGGGGGTTTTAGGGTCATCTAAACACGTTTCTGAAGTAAAAAAAACTGTTGGACAGCAATTTGACATAGTTTACTTAATGACCTGAGTGAGTACAACTTTTGGGTAATTTACACGAAAAACTTCTTTTTTTTTTTTCAAATTTAATGTAGAACAAACAAACACATTTTATTCTTCTGCGGAGGGCAACTTTCTTGCCTATGATTCGTCTTTTGACCTAAAATTTAATGAAAAATGAGTGAAAATGTCAAAAAAATCAAAGAACGTTGGAATCGATACATGTACCACAAATCTTCTGGGAGTTCCAAACAAGACTGCAAGAGCGGGGCGGGGCGGGGAGCAGGGAGCGGAGGAGGCGGGGTGGGGCGGGGGAGTGTGTGGGAGGAGAGGGGTCTGAGGGTGGAGAGGGGGAATTGCGGCGGCGGTATCTGTAGTGAACGAAACGCGATTTTGCCGCTGCGCGCTCACACAAATCGGCCAAGAACTTTCGTTTGCGCAGCTATGCGCAGCTAATTTTTTTTTCCTCTTTAAGTGTACACTAAAACCTATCAAATGCGCGCAGAGCGGGCGCCGGGCAACCTCAGGCTTTTTTCTACGCCCAATGCGAATATGTTTTAAATGTTTTTTTCTACAAAGTTTGCTAAAACACACGCAGTTTTGCCATTACTCAACCAAATGCGTTTCCAAAAACAGTTTTAGATTCGCGAAGGCATGTTCTTTCGTACGATATGCTTGAATTTGCTTGTAACTACTTTTGTGCAGGAGAAAAACGTCTGCAAACATGGGTGTTGTTATAGTGAAATAACGTGCAAAGCACGGCCACAGACTTTGACGTGGCGCACACGAAAAACGAAGACTCGTATGGGGAAATAAAAGGCAGATTTAGATTAAGCAGACATTTTTCAGTCAGGAAAATGTGTTTGGACGCGTAAGAAAAAATAATTGGAATTCGGACTTTTTCTTGTCGAAAGCGGTCATCCCGCCTACTGTGCGGCAGGCCAAGCTGGTATCGGCCCCTGTCGAACTGAATTGCCGGCGGAGCGAAGCAGAGCTGCCTATTCGGTTCGACGGAAGGGCGCGCCCTAGCCCGAGGTGAAATGCTCTGCGTGCAATTGCGTGCGTCTTGCGTGCGTTTTGCGTGCATCTGCGTGCGTTTGTGCGTGCTGAGTGCGTGCTGAGTGCGGGCGTATGCGTGCAAATGCGTGCACAGCGCGTGCAAATGCGTGCGCGCCTCCACTCTCGTGCGTGCGATTGCGTGCGAAGTCGTATCGGACACGGCGCCGGCCTGTTTGAGCGCCTGGAAGGTACGCAACCACTCTGAACGGGAAGTGTTCTGGTTGCATAGCGACAGGCTGATCGTACGAGCCGAGCCGAGGCGTGTGGAGCCGAGCTGGGGAAGCGGAGCGTCGCGCCGCCCAGCTGATTCCACCCCCTCCCTTCTCCTCTTACCCACCTCGCGTCTGCAAGTGCATGTTTACATTTTTGATTTTCACTATTGTTTTCCTTTGGTTTCTTGAGGCATTAAACGTTGCTTGGCGCCGACTGACAAGGCATTTAGTTGTGTTTCAATGGTGTGCTAAGCTAATGCATGCGCTTCTGCTTTCAGGCTTCCAGCATCTGCATGTGGTGTATTGTTAGACAGGTTAGCAGACCATTCTTCCTCACAGCACTGTGGCAAAAACCTACGGAGAAGTCAGTTAATTTTTTTGCCAGGATTCTCTGTAACCCTAAACCCAGTATTTCCTGTAGCCTCCTTACAGTAATCACTGTGCGACGCACAGTATTCTCCGCATACCCGTCGCAGACCCTTGAGGTGCACAGAGACGACTGTAAGTCCTACAGAGAACACTGTGAGTCGCACAGTGAATACTGTAAAGAGGCTACAGGAAATACTGGGTTTGGGGTTACAGAGAATTAGCACAACTTGTTTACAGAGTTCTCTGTGACCTTTTGCCACAGTGAGCTGGAAAGATAGCAACTCCTTCCCATGTCCACCTTTGCCAGGCAAGCATAAGGTTTGTGCCAAATGAGTTTTTCTTATCTGGTGCATCCAAATTTTCACCCGCTCCTTCTTCCCGCACTAATTCAGAGTCGCCCCCTCCTACTACATTATATGATGTTCACCACTTCCAACAGTTTCATTTTGAGGTGCAATGATTCCACTTTGACCCCGTGTTTCAGTTTCCAACCCTTGCTCCCAAGCTTTGTCCGAGTATCTCTGTTGGCGTTCTGCGTGCAGCATTTGTTTAGCTCATGAGTATTTTTGTTGCAATCAACACTGAAAGTTTAAAATATATATTCAATAAGGTATTGAGTATCTTGAGCTTTCATCAACCTTTTCATGCACTTTCATCAATTGGTGCAATAACGATCTTGCTCGTGGAAATATTCTAAAAACTATATTATTTCAACCAAACACTGTTTCATGGATTGGCTCTCGAAAAACAAGCAGAGGGTTCTCAAAGCAAAATAATGCAATTGTATTTACTGAGTTTTTGTTTGTCATTAGGTTTACATTACAGTTGGCAGATGACAATATGTAACAAAAGATCTACTCCCCTACTACTACTACTACTACTACTACTACTACATCTTTAAATCAGTTAAATCACTCTAGCTGTATTAAATACATTTAAAATGAAAAGTTGTGTGTTGAAATCATAACATTTTTAAATGCTTTATATGTTAATTTTATGTTTTAGTTTATATGTTGCTTCAGATACGAGTGTCTCTGGGCGTACCCTTGACTGAATGTCATGACTTATTTCTAGTAGTAAGTCGATGGGTGTGCGAAATGTGGACGCCCGCGGTACACAAGGTTATGTTTGAGTCGGTGTCTGGATTTCACGGACTTACTGACTACATATCGCAACTAAATAGATATGACATTCAGTCAAGGGTACGCCCAACGACATGCAGCATCGCCCGACGCGGTTAGCTTTGGATGTCATATACCTGCCAAACAGTTTTAAAGATGAAAATATGGAAGTCTCGTCCCCTCCGCCAATTATTGCTAAACCTGACTGCATCTGCATCGGAATCGGAAAACCAACGGGCGAAGCCCTCCGCTAGGTCGGGCGGTGGTGGGGGTAGCATAGCGGCTCGCTGGCTCGAGAGGCCGGCTCGCCTGAAGGTAGGCACACGCCATGCACGGCTGTGTGGCGGGCTAGCATCGTCGCCCCCTGCAGCCAAGGAGGTTTTTCGCAAGTTTAAGTACCTTCCAGACCTCCGATCGCAACGAGGTGTGCACCATTCGATGCGGCGTACTCACATTGACTCAAGGACCCCATGTTTCTTGAGAAATGGGGGCGGATTTACGTAGAAAAGCGAGAAAAGCAAGAAAGGAGCCCCTGTAAGTAGGCAGGCCCGCTTTGCACTGCTGCGTTGCGGGCTTGCATCTAACGGCGCGCACGAAAAACACCCCGCATGCGTAAACGGCTGAGATTGTCGAAAAACGTCTTAAACGAAAGTTGTAGGAAATAGAAAGGAGAATCAAAGCCACCCTATCCGAATAAGATGCGAGCTCAAAATTTTTCGACAACGAAGAAAAACGTTTTCTGTAACTTCGGGACAAGTTTTTGGAATGAAGAAGTCATTTTAGATGGGGGGTGAAAGCGAGGCGTTTGTAGGGCTTTTCACAAGCTTCCACCCAGAGAAAACCGTTTGTTGATATGTTATTTAGTTTGGTCAGGAGGGAAGATTGAATCGGGAGGTGTCGGTGCCGTTCGCGAGCAGCGGCCGCGGGCGAGAGGGGAAGGGGCATGGAGGTGGGGATGGAGGGGAGGGGAAGAAACTGGATGGTTTGTTTTGGTGCACGCATGAGTTTATTCATTTATAAACCGGTCACAATTTGATTCATAATCCGCCGTGCGCAATGGCGCAAACGCGTCAACTTCTGTAACTGCACCTCAGCCAGCAGGCCTTAGTTGGTGCACGGGACGCGCACCTGAGGGATACTACGGATAGTTTCAGGTTAGGTTGAGTTATGCTAGCGTTAGGTCTGTCGCGAGTAGAGTAAGACCTGTCGCGACCCCGTTAGGTTAGGTTGGAGTTGGTTGGACCATTTAGTTAGGTTAGGTCTGTCGCGAGTAGAGTAAGATCTGTCACGACCCCGTTAGGTTAGGGTGGGTTGGACCATTTACCTTGGTTAGGTTTGCATTATCACACCAAATTATTTGTCTCAATTCCTAGCATTCAGAAGTAAATCCACATGGAAAAGAGGCATAACTCAACTGGACCCCTTACACGCTCCCCATTTAGCGGAAAATGGAAACAACTTAAGTCTGCATGACTCCGTTGAAAAAGTTAGCAACAGAAGATAACTCAATCTGTATGTTTATGAATCTAGTGCAAAAAGAATCACTTCAACTTAACCCTCTTTATTTTTACAACTTAAGTTGCACAAAAGAAAGCCAAAAAATATACCAGAGTAATAAACACTTTACGCAGACCATAATTCTAGTTGTATTGTCTTTGAATTCCACTTCGCTTAGAAAAATTAAGTTAAGATGACTTCGTTAGCCATTTTAACGGATATTGATAAGTTGAATAACCCTCTACGGAGTGACCTGATACTTTGATGTATTTTTCAAAATTTTACTTAAACTTTTTCAATTTCTTATCATCCGCAACTTTTTTTTTGTTCTTCGAACAGTCTTCTGTTTCTCCTGAAAAAATTGGTGGCCAAAATGGAGTTTAGCAACGGAAAAAAATAATCGTCTTATGCGCTGCATTTATAAATTTTTGGACTTTCCTGATATTTTATGTGTTTGTTGAGATATCCAATTTTCCTTTAATGGCTGACAGGTCCTTGTGGCACGTTTTAAACCCACAAAGTTTGAAACGGGGCCACGACTAAATCGTGTATATTGGTTAACGTTTGAGTGGAGTTACTCTGAAGTAGAAATTAAAAGCATCGGCACCAGTCTCTTGGTCTTTGCATCTACAATTCGAAAAATGTTATTCCGTTCCGAAGCTACAACCAACACCGTTTCGTGGAGAGGAAATGGAAAGCACCTGTGAGAATACTTCTGTTTTAATAGAGAAGATTTGGTGATTTGATGCACTTTTTCAAAGCAATAACTTATCCCGTAAGAGTCAAATCCAGCATCCTGTAATGGCGGACGAAGAATTGGGTATTGGCTCAGCCCCGGAGCTTGCTTCCGCCTAGTGGCTATGTTTTGAAACGAGTTCGTTTTTGTCCTTAGAGAGCGCATTCGTCATTGGCCACCGAGCGCGCCCCCTTCCACGCCCGAGCGCAACGGCGTCAACCCGACGTCGCGCGTTCGCGCTTTCGAAAAACACACCTCCGTAATCGAACTACCGGCTCGGCTCTGCACGCCTCGGCTCGACTCCGAACGCCTCGGCTCGTACGATCAGCCTGTCGCAATGCAACAAGAACACTTCCCGTTCAGAGTGGTTGCGTACCTTCCAGGCGCTCAAACAGGCCGGCGCCGTGTCCGATACTTCGCACGCAATCGCACGCACGAGAGCGGAGGCGCGCACGCATTTGCACGCGCTGTGCACGCATTTGCACGCATACGCCCGCACTCAGCACGCACAAATGCACGCAGATGCACGCAAAACGCACGCAGATGCACGCAAAACGCACGCAAGACGCACGCAATTGCACGCAGAGCATTTCACCTCGGGAGCTTGTATACTTCGACCATTCATCACGTAGTGCACAACTCATTGCCCCAATGAACCCGTAAAACAGCTTGCCGAAGGCAAGCAGGAAGCGCCGCAGGCCAAGGTAGGTGTAACGCCAGGCGTGGATTGTCGAAACTGGCGCAGCATCGCGAAGCCTGTTACGACAAGAGACGGTCTGGCGTTAACTTACCTTGTATTTAATTATATACTGTCCGTTATAAATGTTCTGATCAATAATAAAATCATTCATCTGAAACCTTGCAGCCAACTTGTGACTGTGGCACCTAAGCGAAGCGTACTGTGAAGGTTCTAACGGCCGTTGGGGACCTGTTCCATTGGACTCCAGACAACTATGCCTTAGCTCATTGCGTTGGGGCTGATATGCGTATGACTGCTGGTATTGCTGTTACCTTCCGCCAAAGGTGTGGCCAAGTAGACGATTATTTAAGTCAGGGTAAAAAGCCTGGTGAACCAGCTGCGTTGACCAAAGGGCAGGCAAGAAGGGAAGCTCCTGTGTTTTATCTTGTTAGCAAACAACATTCAACTGATCGGTCCCCTGTTTGGGGTAATCTTGTCTCTTGTTTGAAGGCATTGGTCACTTGCTGTGCACAAATTGGCGTCAGAAGGATTTTTATGTCTCAGATTGGTTGTGGATTGGACAATCTGGTGCGGCATGATGTTTATGATGCATTGAATGAGGCATTCAAGGGATCAAACACCACTGTGACTGTTTCCAAGTTTCATCAAAACATGAGGTGCCCTCCAGTCCTTCAACAGGAGCCTAAGTATCGAGTTTTCCAGTTTTTAAGTGACAGTCAGATGCTAAAGTACAGTTGTCTGTTTGCTGACTATTATCAACAGCCTACGCAAAGGTATCCGAAGGCATTAGGTTTGAGCGGGTCTGGACAAACTGCCCATGGTTTGTCGGTGCAAATGCCTCAATCCAACTTGTGTTCCAAGGTAATATGTATGATTGGCACTCATGATATTATTGGTTTACAGAAATTCTCAGGATCCAAGGTTGGTTGGAACATATTGACCAAATACAGATGAATGAGCATTCAAAATGTTTGTGTATTAATAATGCACCAAGCCTGGTCTGGTGCGAGGACCGAAGAAGGCCCGAGAAGAATCCGCCGGCAGGCTAAGCTGGTATCGGTATTTTTAGTGAGTTTCCATTTCAGAGACATTTTTACATGGTTTCGTATGTTTTTGAAGGTGCTAATGACGAAAATGAAATCAATTTCTACCCCTGACATTAGTTTTAACTGAGAATTGGTTACCTCGACCCGAATTTTCTAACATAATTAACTTCGACTCTTCATCTTGAAAAAAAAAGGGGTCGACCGACTAAAAAATTTTATTGCTGATTTCGATAAGTCTCGGCAAGACCTTTTCAAAGAGGGGTCGGAAGGGGGGTCTGTGAGCCCGCCTTCATGTATTGTGAACATAGGTGCAACGGTCATGTTATGCACATTAACTTTGGCACAGTGGGAACACAAGAGCGGGCCTCAGTCCTCATGTTACATCAATAAGTTTGCGCTTTACCTCCACGGAGTGTGAGGTGCGAGGACCGAAGGCCCGAGAGACGGCCTCCGATTAGGCCAAGCCATTTCTGGTGGAAGGGCGAAGAAGGCCCGAGGGCCGAGGGCCGGCAGGCCAAGCTGGTATCGGCCCCTGTCGAACTGAATTGCCGGCGCAGCGAAGCGGAGCTGCCTACTCGGTTCGACGGAAGGACGCGCCCCAGCTTGTATACTTCGACCATTCATGGCGTAGTGCACTACTCATTGCCTCAATGAACCCTTAAGGCAAGCAGGAAGCGCCGCAGGCCAAGGTAGGTGTAACGCCAGGCGTGGATTGTTGAAACTGGCGCAGCATCGCGAAGCCTGTTACGACAAGACACGGTCTGGCGTAAACCTACCTTGTAATAATATCTCAGGTACAGCAAATGACAAACAAATCGAGTATCAAAAAAGTACATACAACCACAATTAATTGACAGCAGTGCCATACAGTCTTTAGTGGTTAAACAAATGAATAAATCTACTAGGAACATAATATGCAAAGATCTACGTCAGTCCTTCCCTACTTTAAAGCTCAAGAGTGTGCACTGCAGGTTGGAGGATGCTTGCAAAGGACAGTGCATCCTTCATAAACTGATCACGAAAACCTGGAGTTGTCATATACAAGACATGTTCAGAGTAGATCCACAAAAACATAGGTATCCTAAATCAGATACCTCAAATTACATACCAAATAAACAAAAATAGACTCTGTTGTGTAGATCCACATAAACATGGTTATTCTAATTCAGGTACCTCAGATTACATACCAAATAAACAAAAATAGACTCTGTTGTGTAGATCCACATAAACATGGTTATTCTAATTCAGGTACCTCAGATTGCATACTAAATAAACAAGAATAGACTCTGTTGTAAGAAAATAACAAAAAAAAATACGATTTCACGAAATCCTGGTAGTCACGAAGTTAATTTTCATTTATGTTCTGGTTTAACAAAGATAGCTAAGGCTAGGACTGCGTTGTGTGTAGTTCTGTTTATGTTTGTCAGACTATTATAAATAATTCTAAAACTTACGTAAAGACCAGCTGGGTATCAATTTGTGTCAAAAACAGACATTTAAGACAGTCTCATAATACCTGATGGACAATTTATTCACAGAAACGTGCAGTAAAATAGTCCAGTTCACCCAGTTCAGCCAGCTTTAAGGTTAGAAAAAAGCACAGCCCCCGTGTCCAGATCGTTTGTCTTAGATTCAGAAGTACCATCAAACCTCGCTACAAGGTGCAGCTACACGACCACTGTTTTCGAAAAGGGACTTATAGTCACACTCAAACTACGTTAGGGATAGTTTTTTCACAAATGCATTTGCACAGACACGCAGTTTAATGTCCTATTTCACTCCGATTCAAAGAGTTTAGAACATTTAGGGTTGGTATTTCTGAAAACAACAGGGCCTGCGCGCAGCGGCGCGGGACACTCTGGCCAACAATCACCGACCGACCGGCCGATCCAAATGGCCACGTTCGAAAACAACGTCTATACCATTGTTGGAGCTCTTCTAGCTGCAGTAAAAGACAATTTTGATTCGAACGCGCTTTTTCAAGGGAGCGAGCGTTTTTGGTGTAAGCTGTACAGAGGCGAAAAGGAGCGCTGCTATTGGTCGGATACCATTTCCGGTGGCTCGGCTCCCCCCTCTCCCTCTGTTTTTCGCTGACGAGTCGAGTTTTGCCATGGTAACGGCGATTTCAACTAAAAATTTCTCAAAATTGGCCCTACACTTTTCAACCACATTTCACCACTGAAATCAGGGTACAAAGTTCTACCACTCTGCCAAATCTCATCAAAATCGTATAGAAAATTTCGGATTTGCATAAGGGGCCAGACTGACAATAAAAATAAAAAAAAAAAACCCAACCCCGGTGAGGCTATAAGGCTACTTCGTGCCTAAAAAATATTGCTATGCACCCAACTTTTCAAAAATTGGCAGTTCTCTAGTTATCGCACAGTTTACTCAGCAGCAATCTTCTTGGCACTTTTGCTGCGCAGCCAAGAGCTTATGGCACCGATCACCTTGGATCTCCCAAACTTCCTTTCATACTGGCGGGCAACTGCGTCTAAACAAGAAACAGGCAGTAGTAAGTGCATGGAAAGGGTGGTGGAGGCTTACAAAGCCGTATCACCACAATACCCTTTCGGCACCTGGAATCTATATTGCCTTTGTTCAACGGTTGCAGGTCCTCGTTGCCGGCCCCGCCCCTGCTGCAGGACCCGCCCCTGCTGCAGAACCCGCCCCTGCTGCAGAACCCGCCCCTGCTGCAGGACCCATCGATGCTGCAGGACCCGTCGATGCTGCAGGACCCGTCCATGCTGCAGGACCCGTCGATGCTGCAGGCCTCGACGCTGCTGCGGCCATAGCCGAGGAGGCCGTGGCCTTGGCGGCGGTAGCCACCGCCTTGGCAGTCGCAGCAGTGGCGGCAGCACAGGACGCACAGGACCCGCCCCTGCTGCAGGACCCGCCCCTGCTGCAGAACCCGCCCCTGCTGCAGGACCCGTCGATGCTGCAGGACCCGCCCATGCTGCAGGACCCGTCGATGCTGCGGCCATAGCCGAGGAGGCCGTGGCCTTGGCGGCGGAAGCCGCCGCCTTGGCAGTCGCAGCAGTGGCGGCAGCACAGGACGCACCTGCACGCGAGGAGTCACCTGCAGACCCTGAAGCTGCTGTGTGGCAATTTTGAGCAATTTTCCCCTCAATGAGGTTCGATTTAGGGTGACTTTGGCGACTAGGTACGGACCTTTGAGTACCTCCTGATGACTTTTTATCGCTAAAACACTATCGGAAAGCATCGGTGTCAACTTTAAACCCATTTCCGCAATACCTTAATTTTAGTGTCTTGTAGTGAAACATTGAAATTTCACCTTCAAAGGGAAGGCGGAAGATATAATCCGATTTCAAAAATTAA
The DNA here is from genome assembly GCA_030522485.1 of Stenchaetothrips biformis. Lineage (NCBI taxonomy): Eukaryota > Metazoa > Arthropoda > Insecta > Thysanoptera > Thripidae > Stenchaetothrips > Stenchaetothrips biformis. Next base: position 20,123,196 of record CM060089.1, read on the forward strand.
AATTGCGTTTTGTTTCTGATCGGTCTGGGCCACTTTTCCGCTCCCAGGCGTTTCCTGGACGACTAAAACTGTTATTTCGCCCAACCCTATCTTCCAACCCGCCGAGGTGAACACGTCTAGAAATCGTGTACAGACACTGCTAAAAAAGTTCTGAATTTTTATAGCAATTTGAATGTCAGTTTTCCGAACACGGATATGAATTATACAAACATTGCAAATTTCATAACTTAAAGCGAAAATTCAAAACAAAGTCGTAAAATTGACAATCGTTGGTAATTTTCAAATCGTGTTCTGAAAATTACGAGAGTTGAAGGTTGATTTTGAGCACACGATCGTTATTTTACAAATGCGATCGTAAATTTCATAACTGGCTCAGGCTCAAGGGGCGTGGCAAAGGGGCACGTGTAGAGTCGTCAGGTAGCGTGACGTCTCTAAGCGTAACATTATGCTTGACTCAGGCATGAAGATGAGTGACAGGCTGATTGCCAGCATCCCAAGATTGGCTCAAGATTTGTGCGGTGCAAGAGGAAAAAGCCGCAACGCGCTGAGAGTGAATGTCTAGGAACCTTCCGGACTCTGCATTAATCCCTTTTTTTTTACAGGACGCGAGATGCTGCCTATTGGCCAAGAGTCACTTGACGCCATTGGCGAAGAAATGCCACAGCGCGTTGTCCTCTGGGCTCACGCGACGGGGGAGGAATGGAGGGACCCCTCATCGCCTTGCCCTTGCGAAAAGGATAATACATTCTCCAGATATGGTTCATATATTTTCCATACATGGCTCATATATTTTCAATATAATTATGTATTGTTCAAAACATTGCAAGTATATGGCCCAATGTATGTATTAAATATTGCAATATACTTTTGTTATATCTTGGCTTTTTACGCCAGATAATATTACCTTGTGTGTCCTTTCCCATGCGTTTAAGTCTCCACCAAATTTTGAGAAATCCTATGTACCAAGTGAAGTGAAGCAGTTGGGAAATTTTGAACATCAGCAGCGAAGCGGAGCTGCCTACTCGGTTCGACGGAAGGGCGCGCCCGGCTTGAATACTTTGACCATTATCACGTAGTGCACTACTCATTGCCTCAATGAACCCTTAAAACAGCTTGCCGAAGGCAAGCAGGAAGCGCCGCAGGCCAAGGTAGGTGGAACGCCAGGCGTGTTTGGTCGAAAGTGGCGCAGCATCGCGAAGCCTGTAACGACAAGACACGGTCTGGCGTAACCCTACCTTAACATGAAGATCAAAGCTACCAAAAACGTTTTTCCATATTTATCACGAAGGTATTTGTTGGCTGAGCGATAAGCGAAGCCAGTTACTCCACTGGGGTTGGAAAGTTTTGACTCTGTGTGTGTGTGTGTGTCTGTGTGTCAGCACTACTCCTCCTGAACAGCTCGGCCGATCTGTTTGAGATTTTGCAGGGTTATTAGGTATGTCCTTGGCTCGCCACACGCAAAAATTCAGCTTGCTATCTCATTCCATTCAGTCGTACTAACGAAAAAACACTTAAAAAAACGGCAGAAAAAGTGCAACTTCTTAGTGAATTTATATTTTAGAGACATTTTTATATGGTTTCTTGTGTTTTTGAAGGTGCTGATGACGAAAATGAAATCAATTTCGACCCCTGACGAAAGTTATAACTGCGAATTGCCTACCTCGTCCCGAATTTACTAACAAAATCAACTTCGACCCTTCATCTTGAGAAAAAGGGGTCGACCGACTAAAAAAATTTATTGCAGATTTCGGTAGGTCTCGGCAAGACCTCAAAGAGGGGTCGGAAGGGGGGGTCTGTGAGGCCGCCCTCATGTAGTGTGAACATTGGTGCAACGGCCATGTTTTGCACATTAACTTTGGCACAGTGGGAACACAGGAGGAGGCCTTAGTCCTGATGTTACATCAATAAGTTTGCGCTTACCTCCACGGACGGGGTATGAGGTGCGAGGACCGAAGGCCCGAGAGACGGCCTACGATTGGACCAAGCTAGGTCTGGTGCGAGAACCGAAGAAGGCCCGAGAAGAATCCGCCGGCAGGCCACGCTGGTATCGGCCCCTGTCGAACTGAATTGCCGGCGCAGCGCAGCTGCCTACTCGGTTCGACGGAAGGGTGCGCCCTTGCCTGAATACTTCGACCATTCATCACGTAGTGCATTACTCATTGCCTCAATTCATCCTTAAAACAGCTAACACTGTGATTCAACATGTGTTGTACACCTCAAAATAACCATGGTGTGTCCCTTACCCGTGATAACTGCGTTGAACACCTCAAATTACCGTCGTTAATTCTGACTCTTGTGAAAACTGCATTGTACACCGCAGAAAACTGCAGTATGGGGGTCCCGACCCCTACATAATGTGTGTTAAGTAACCTCACCGTACTTAATCTGCGGTGAACTTTACACAGACAGTGTCGCCAAAATGGCAAAATTCGTCAAATCTGCGTTGAGCACAACGCAAAAATGTGTGGTCAAATCTACACCACGGCTGCTGATGCCTTACTTTTGAGACACCACAGATTTAGCTTCACCTCAGATAAATGAGTTAAAAGTACCTCATTTTCTATATCAGTATGCCGAAGGCAAGCAGGAAGCGCCGCAGGCCAAGGTGGGTGTAACGCCAGGCGTGGATAGTCGAAACTGGCGCAGCATCGCGAAGCCTGTTTCGACAAGACACGGTCTGGCGTAAACCTACCGTGTGTAACAAGGCCCTTTAGTTTAAGTTTCTGGAAGAAGAAACACAGTTTGGTCTGGCCTCTACATTCGCGGTTTGCTGCTCGGCCTGCTTGACAGTGAAAGATGTGTTGACTAGTGGTGTCCTGCCTGACATGACTGGTGATGGACGTTCTTTGTACTCGGTGAACTGCGAAGCTGCTCTCGGAAAGCAGCCGTGTTGTGATGTGCCCTTATCATTGGCTGAGCGATTAGCGAAGCCAGTCACTTCACTGGGGCTGAAAGGTTTTGTCTGTCTGTCTGTGTGTGTGTCAGCACTACTCCTCCTGAACGGTTCGGCCGATCTGTCTGAGATTTTGCAGGGTTATTAGGTATGCCCTTGGCTCGCCAAACGCAAAAATTCAGCTTTCAATCTCATTCCATTCAGTCGTACTAACAAAAAAAAAAAAACGCTAAAAAAACGGCAGAAAAAGTGCAACATTTTAGTGACTTTATATTTTACAGACATTTATACATGGTTTCGTATGTTTGAGAAGGTTCTGATGACGAAAATGAAATCAATTTCGACCCGACTAAAGTTTTAACTGTGAATTGGCTACCTCGGCCAGAATTTACTAACATAATCAACTTCGACCCTTTATCTTGGAAACACTGCATTTCAATTGGTAAGTTTGCTTGCTACTCCAGTGGCGCTCCGGGGTGGACCGACTAAAAAAAAATATTGCAGATTTCGATAGGTCTCGGCAAGACCTTCTCAAAGAGGGGTCGGAAGGGGGGGGGTCTGTGAGGCCGCCCTCAAGTAGTGTGAAAATTGGTGCAACAGCCATGTTTTGCACATTAACTTTGGCACAGTGGGAACAAAAGAGCAGGCCTCAGTCCTGATGTTACATCAATAAGTTTGCGCTTTACCTCCACGGGGTGTGAGGTGCGAGGAACGAAGGCCCGAGAGAATGCCTCCGATTGGGCCAAGCCAGGTCTGCTGGTGCGAGGGCCGAAGAAGACCCGAGAAGAATCCGCTGGCATCCCAAGCTGGTATCGGCCCCTGTCGAACTGAATTGCCGGCGGAGCGAAACGGAGCTGCCTACCGGGTTCGACGGAAGGGGGCGCCCTAGCTTGTATACTTCGACCATTCATCACGCAGTGCACCACTACTCGTTGCCTCAATAAACCCTTTAAACAGCGTGCCGAAGGCAAGCAGGAAGCGCCGCAGGCCAAGGTAGGTGTAACGCCAGGCGTGGATTGTCGAAACTGGCGCAGCATCGCGAAGCCTGTTACGACAAGACACGACCTGGCGTGAACCTACCTTGTATATTTTGTTACAGGTGGCTCGCTACTCTGTCGTGATTTTCTTCTTGGGTGGCTTTTTGCAGTTAGTACATTTGAAACAGCGGTTGTTTGGTTCCGTATCCTTCAGTGTTTATTACTGACTGTCCTATGTAATGGGCTGAGCGATTAGCGAAGCCAGTTACTTCACTGGGGTTGGAAAGTTTTCTCTGTCTGTCTGTGTTTGTGTGTGTCAGCACTATTACTCCTGAACGGCCAGGCCGAGGTGACTGAGATTTTGCAGGGTCATTAGGCGTGTCCTTGGCTCGCCACACGCCAAAATGCAGCTTTCTATCGCAATCCATTTAGTCGTACCATCGAAAAAACACTGAAAATTCGGCAGGTAAAGTTCAACTTTTTGGTGACTTGTCATTTTACAGACATTTTTATATGGTTTCGCATGTTTTGGAAGGTGCTGATGACGGAAATCAAATCGATTATGACCCTTGACCAAAGTGTCAACCACGTACGGGCTACCTCGATTAGAATATTCTAATATCAGATACTTCGACCATTTATCACTTAGTGCACGACTCATTGCCTCAATGAACCTTCAAACAGCGTGCCGAAGGCAAGCAGGGGGCGCCGCAGGCCAAGGTAGGTGTAACGCCAGGCGTGGATTGTCGAAAGCGCAGCATCGCGCAGCCTGTTACGACAAGACACGGTCTGGCGTAAACCTACCTTGTGCATCTAATCAAAAGAAAGGCTCGGCCGATCTGATTGAGATTTTGGAGGGTAACTATGTCCTTCGCTCGCCACACACAAAAATTCATCATTTTATCTCAATTAATTAGTCGAAGCAACGAAAAGAAACTAAAATAGCGGCAGAAAAAGTGCACCTTTTTAGTGACTTCACATTTTTACATAGATTCGTATGTTTTCGAAGGTGCTGATGACAGAAATGAAATCAATGTCGACCCCTGACCAAAGTTTCAACCGGGTTGGGACCCGAATTTTCGAACATTATCTACTTCGACCCTTTATCTCTCCTTGCCTCAACAAACCTTGAAACAGCTTGGCGAAGGCAAGCAGGGAACGCCGCAGGCCAAGGTAGGTGTAACGCTAGGCGTGGATTGTCGTGACTGGGGCAGCATCGCGTAACCTATTACTTCGAGACACGGTCTGGCGTACACCTACCTTGTAATACTTTGTACTGATATATTATTTACGATGGCAGGTCCCCTTGCCCACCAGGTGCACAAACTTGCCAGAAAATTTGATCAGTCTCTAGAAAGCGAGAACCGCAGTGCAAAGGAGCCACAGATCTGGTTGATTCAAAGTATGTTTTTATTTTAAGTATAAATAAATGTCATCATTTAATCATTTCTCTCTAATGATTCACATTTTTAGCATCTGACTAAATCATTGCAAGTATGGTACAAGCTATTTTCTTTTACTTAAATCATGGCTGTCATCGTGTGGTAAGTTTTTTTTGTTGATTTTTTCTAAATCAGGATAGTGTTACAGTGGCTTGCATTCAAGTAAATATGGCAATGTTTTATATGAAACTTTGTCGTATATGCTATGTTAACTTTGTCTCTCACACCATTGGCTGTACTGTTCATCTAGACTGAACTGTGAAAATAGGCAAATATTGTCAAAAGACTGAGAAAAAAGCTGCAATCTGAGGTTAAATTTGAGATTAACAAATTGGTGGCGCTATTAATTGCTAAAATATCACTTAGCACAATCATATTTAAAAGATTTGAAAGCTTTTATAAAATTGATACATCTTATATTCCGGTACATGTACACATTTGCTGAATCACAATGGCTTGACTTATTGAAATGCAACTACAATTTTAACAAAAGATGATTGTCTACTTGGACCTTTAGTAGACGTCACACAATGAATAAAGCAGTGATGCAACCACATGGACACTCCAAGACTTTCCGAGCACCTTCATACGATCAGTGTGAGTGAGACCGCAGTCTGTAAAGTGCTCTTCATACCCTAGCAGTCGCTCATAATCTATTGGGGTCAGATATTCGCCCCTGCCATTAAATTCAACCGGGCGTTTGCTCTTCTTGCCTGAAATAAAAGGGCATTAAAGTATAAATAACAAATTTTGTTGTGATGCTGTAAAAGTTTTGAAGTACCTGAGCACTGAGCTGCAACATTTGTGGTTAATGTTGGAACTTTCTGGACCAGTGCCTTCCTGTAGGGCTCCAAGTAGTCTTGCAGGGTCATTTCGTTTGATAGTGTTGCCATGAAGCAAAACACTTTAGGAAGATTGTGCCAATAGTATCTTTTTCTACGCATTGGTACAAATGAAGATGAGCAGAGGATAACTGGGTCGCATCCTAGAGCCCTACATGAAGATAAAAGTATCGGAAAATATATTTATCCTTTCACTTTTAGTAGTCAGGGTTTGATGTCAAGGCTTACCTTGATATTTTTGATTTAGTCTCAGCATCCATTGTTGCAGTGTTTTCAAAAAACCAATACAGTTTTGTACCATCTTCAAGGCTCTTTGTTTTAAAGAAATTTAATATTCTTACAAATTGGTAGAAGAGAACACCAGTCCCAGAGGGATCTGAAAGCAAATCATGTAAAATCATGCTTGCATTCATGAAATAAAAAAAGACATGTCAAAGAGGCTGCACACTATTTTTTTCTTACCATCGAGTCCTTTTCTTCGCCAGTTAACGCTGCTCAGCTGGTCACAAGGGGAACCACCAATTATAAGATCAATTTGTCCAAGGGCAGCAAGTTGTACATTAGAAATAAGTTCAATAGCTCCTTGTTCAATAACTTTATCTGCAAAGTTGTGCATTGAGATTCTTATTGCGCTGGAATCAATTTCGCCGGAGAAATATGCGTCAACATCTAATCCAAGACACTTTGTTAGTATATAGAACCCTGAAGAAATACCATTGAAAAGAGACAGTACCCTTATCTTCGGTTTCTCTGGATCGCAAGGCTGCAACGCATACAATAATGTCTTAAAAAACTTATTATAAAAATTTACAATAAATAAATACCTTGCTGTTTGGGACTCACTTTCATAACAAGTGGATTTTCCTGGAATGCTTCTGAAGTCATTACAGAATTCGAATGGAGAGGAACCTTCCCTTTCATAGCGACATTCTGATGAGGGGGACATCACAGGTACATGCAGCTCTTCTGCTTCTCTGTGCCCTTCGTTGACATCAGCAGAAGTTCGGTTAGGAATCTATCAATAATACAGAAATGTGATGAACGACCAGCTAAAAAATGCTTTAATTCATTCAGTTTTGTCAAAGCTCTGTACCTTTTTTCTAAGATATGGTTTCACCTAAAGTCGCTGGCCTTTAGGGGGAGGCTTCCAGCACTTCCTGGCTCCTCGGCGTCTGTAAACCATGGCCACTAAATAAAAAGATCTCAAACAAAACCTGTTATCACAGTAAATATTATTCCTGTCCTCTTGAATTCTTTGAGCTTAACTTGTTTCTCATTTGCTTCCTCCTCTCCAGGTTCTTGGGGTGCATTCGAATTATTATTGAGACAAGCTTTCTTCGAAGTAGAGTTATCAGTTGGAGCACTGCGTTTCTTTGATAAATGCATCACGGTCTTGGCTGTGTCAACAATTCTTTGGAGTGTTTTCAAATCTACAGGAAAGAATTTGAAATCTTCAGGACGGCTTTTGAATATGCCATAGCACTTTTCCAGTTCAGGTCCAGAAATCAAGGTGTGAAGATCTTCCCTCATGAACTCTTCAAGATTCTTTAAGTCATTCGGTTTCAGCTTCGAGATAAGATAAATACTGTCATTCCTGCTTGCTGACAGTATAAATTTCAGATGTTCAGGGAATTTGCCTCCTTCAGCTTCTAGCATTGCCCACATGCCATCACCAAAACACTCCTGAAATCAAAAATATAAAAAATTAAAATAAAGAAATAAAGTGTAGAACATTTTAAGACACTAAAAAATAATAATTACCATTGCATTAGTTTCTCCCATTCTACACAACCAAGCAGGGAGCGCACGGTGTTGAATTCAGTTGAGCTGAGTATTAACGGGGCCTGTAAGAAAAAAGGAAAAAGATCCTATCACTATCAACTTTTAACTTAACACTCAATGTTATTCATAGGCTGGTAGGGACTTCTTAGCAATATGGTTACTCTCTGTAATCAAAATGTGATACAGTATTGTAGAAAACATTATGCCTTATCCCATAAGACTAATTTAAGTCTTATCATCGCCATATTATAAATAATATAGCCAAAATAAATTTGTTAATTTGAATTAGTGAAATCAGACAGTTTTATTTTGGCTATATAATTATAGGTGTGTTGATAAAAAGACTGAGAATAGCCCTGGGGTATAAGGAATCCTGTTTTCTACAAGACTATAACTCAGTTTCATTACAGAGAGTAACCATATGGCTTGGAAGTCCCTACCAATGATATCACTTAAAACACAAGATGAGTGTGTGAAATAAAAAATTGACCAGCCATGAGTTTGTTGGCTTCATTGTGGTAGCACCCTTAAAATTAGTATTTTTTGATAAGAGGAGAATCCCAAACAATCTGACTCTGACAGTTGCAGTAATTAAATGGTGATAGCTATGAAAGTTTAAGAAATTTTCATTTTTGAATTGCAATCTATTTGGTAGTTATTTAGCTCAAGCTGGTCTCGGCTTCAGTTTCGGATAAGAGGTGACTTTTTAAAATAAGCATTAGAACTTAGTAAGACTATTAACAATAGATTCTGATTATTGTTTGATAAAGTAGACAATATTTCATAACAGTTTGGTGCTTCTGTTTCTGCTTGGAGGGACACACTAGGTATGGTGACTTTGGTTTGGTATTTATTTCACTGAAGCAGTTCTCCGCTTTAAATTCGGAAAAGGGATGACCTTTTAAACTGAGTGTTTGAGATTTGTTAACCCACTTAAAAGTGAATCTGATTATTAATTGAGTTAAGTAGACAGTATTTTAAACATTTGTAAAGCCTCCATTTTTACTCAAAGGGACACTTGGGCTGATCACTTTGCTACCCCTGTTGCTCTTCTATTCCTCAAATTTGAAGTGACAAGCATAGTACAGAGAGTAAACATTTAAAATACTTAGTTCAGTTATACATTGCCTGTCAGCAGGTCAATGGAGTATGTTCACTTTTATTGGCTATTTGGTCAATAAAAGTAACCTTAGAACAGAATTAAGTATTTTAAATGTTTACTCTCTGTACTCTGCTTTGTCACTTCTAATTTGAGAATAAAAAGAGCAACAGGGGTAGCAAAGTGATCAGCCCTAGTGTCCCTTTGAGTAAAAATGGAGGCTTTACAAATGTTTAAAATACTGTCTACTTAACTCAATTAATAATCAGATTTACTTTTAAGTGGGTTAACAAATCTCAAACACTCAGTTTAAAAGGTCATCCCTTTTCCGAATTTAAAGCGGAGAACTGCTTCAGTGAAATAAATACCAAACCAAAGTCACCATACCTAGTGTGTCTCCAAGCAGAAACAGAAGCACCAAACTGTTATAAAATATTGTCTACTTTATCAAACAATAATCAGAATCTATTGTTAATAGTCTTACTAAGTTCTAATGCTTATTTTAAAAAGTCACCTCTTATCCGAAACTGAAGCCGAGACCAGCTTGAGCTAAATAACTACCAAATAGATTGCAATTCAAAAATGAAAATTTCTTAAACTTTCATAGCTATCACCATTTAATTACTGCCACTGTCAGAGCCAGATTGTTTCGACTAACAAAATCTTGCAACACAAAATTATTTTTCTTGAAAAACATTTCAGGATATTTTCTTGGGGTGAGCCCCTAGTACAGAATTTAGCATTGAATGATACATACTTGAAGAGGAAAAGTAGTTGCATTCCACGTAACTGTAGATTGGAACAGACTGCAAACTGCTTCGCTGACACCCCTGAATTGGACGGCTCACTGCAGCAGGCCAATGGCTGGGTCACTGCATGAAAGTTAGAGCGGCTATCTAACAAGCTACCTGAACACATAAAAGAAACATGTATATTATGTGAGATATTTAAACTAGTTTATTTTTTAATGGAAGTTTTTTTGCAATAGGCACTTGGGTGTACTAGACACACTAGCCCATACGCAGAACAGGAATTTAGATTTAGAGGTATCTCAGGTAGGGGGGGAGGTCATTTTCCCTCGCATTTTCCATAATTTACTATTTTCGAAAGTTTTTGAATGACAGCATGTTCTGTGATGCCGCCGAGTCGTCGAAGCGACAACGAAACGACAAAAGCAAACCCAAACAAACAGAACCTGAAACGGACATAACCTCAGAACCTGACAAGCGCAAAATAAATAAGAAGAGTGCGAATCTTTTGAAATAATAATGGATTGTCAAGTGGATTGTATACATTTTTGTGACTTGCAAGACACTAAATGCTTCAGAAAACAATGACAAACTTGCTGCACTCGTTACACGCAACAACGCTTTGGCTTGATTTTGAAAATGCACAGGAATTGTAGGCTTAGAACTACTAGGGCACGGCCACATGCCTGCTAATTACATTCCTTTTTGAGTGTCACACTTGCCAATGTTATTTAACATTTGAACCTTTCGAACGAACACATACCAACGCACACGTTGAGAGTTGAGACCAGTTGAGACAGGTTAGGAGTCACTTGGCACGCAAGTTTGAAAGAGACGCAGCAGCACAGAAATGGATCTTACTATCTATCTAAAGATCGTAAATTATTGAAAATAAATGCGATGAAATGGAATATTATCGAGTATTATCACGTATTATATGTATTATAGCAGGTATTATAGGTATTATTGGTATTATAGGAATTATTTGGTACTATATGTGTATTATTTATGTATTATGAGGCCGCGTACGAAGTATTTTCCGAGTTATTTACCCCTCGGAATTCTGCGTTGTCATGACAACGCTTATGGGTGGTTACACTAAAACACGAAAATCTTAACTTTACACCTAAATTTTAAAAGAGACAACTATGACACAGCTTTGCCAGGTCCTGAGGTTCTCCTTGATCATCAACTTTGATGGAATGGGCAGTGAATATGGCTTTCCTACAAATTTTGCAAATACAATAGAAAGACAATAAACGGTTCCTAGAGAATTAGTTATTTCAAAGTACTGGCTGGCCTATCAAAAGAGAAAAAGTTACTGTTGTATTCTACAATGTATAAATCCCTCCATCATAGCTCCCTGCTTGCCAAACCTGTCCAGCCAGAGTTTTTAGAATCAACATCCTATCATTATATGCCATGACCTGTTATGTAAAGCCTATGTTACAAAAACGCGAAAATCTTAACTTTGCCTTTTTATTTGAATAGACACAACTATGCCACAGCTTTGCCAGGTCCTGAGGGTCTCCTTGATCATCAACTTTGATGGAATGGGCAGTGAATATGGCTTTCCTACAAATTTTGCAAATGCAATAGAAAAACAATAAACGGTTTCTAGGGAAGCAGTTATTTCAAAGTACTGGCTGGCCTTTCTAAAGAGAAAAAGTTACTGTTGTATTCTACAATGTATGAACCCCTCCATCATAGCTCCCTGCTTGCCAAACCTGTCCAGCCAGAGTTTCTAAAATCGCCATAAAAAAAAAAGAAATTGTTAACAATATTCCCTTTATTTAATGAGGCAGTTTTGCCAGGTCCTGAGGGTTTTCCTGATCATCAAATTTAATGGGATAGGGCGATATGGCTTGACTTGTCCTCTCGTCCGGCTTAAAGATTTGAAATAAAGTAGATAAAGGCAATTGGCATTTTAAAAAAATTAAGATATATTTTATCAAACGTGGTATCATGTAAGACAGAAATAGGCAGGGGGTATCACAAATCTTTTTAAGTCCTTAAATTTTAAGAGATAATTGAACGGTATGAAGATATGAGAAGTTGATGACATGACATGTTTAGAATATAAAATAGGTTGTACACCCAACTTAAATGTGAGTTCTTCTACATAAGAATGTACATCATGTTATTGAAAAAGACAGGTGGACACAAGTTTCCCTTGCTTAAATCCCAGACACAAAACACAAGAGTCTCCATAAAACACAACAATTAGATTAAAATGTTTCCTTGGGATGTGACTTGTTGGCTTCCTTCCAAATCTGTCTGTAGAGCATCAGGCAGGAGATGTTGAATGTTGATGCCCGAGTTCCTGACACAGACCTGCAATTAAGGGTGCAATATGTTACAAAAAGAAAAAAAACAAAGAAAAACATGACTTATCTGCATATGATGTGCTACCTACCTAGCAGTGGTTCGAATGGCATCTGTAGTCATCGCAAATATAGCGGAGTTGTCTTACTTACAAGCATGGAACAAACTATTGTTTAAAAAAAGACCTTCCCTTAGCCTCTTGGAATTCAATCACTGGAACCAGAAAGATGTGCATTAGAGAACAAGAGTTTGAAATGCAACGTATATAAGTCACTCTTAGGAAAACATTAACGACCCAATCTGTAGATTAGAAACAGTAATGTAGACTCACATTCTCTCTAATAGCCAGCAGTGCATATCGTTGAGTCGTCCATTCCTTGTGTGAATGTTGTCTATTCGTAGGATAATCCAGGAGGGTGGGCTGAAAATCTAATGTGGAGAAGCCAGAGTCATGCCTGTGAAAAAGAAAGATTCAGAATAGAAAGCAGACAATGCAAAACACTCCCACAGTGAAAAGACTGACTCGCAATGGATTGTAATACTTTAAATTCATCATAATGCTTCCCCTCAAATTAATTGGTTGCAAATAAACAAAGAACCAAACATTTAGTTTTGTGGCCAATCTCACGGTTGAAAATGGAAGTTAAGAAGACTAAAAATATCGTCCTGCAGAGGTGTGACGTGACCTTAGGACCTGGGCCCAGAGCGGTTCCTTGTAAGTAACTTACTCTTCTCAAAGAAAATTAAACATTAATTTGTTGCAAAAGATGTGAGAAATTTAGTATTAGCAGCAGAGCAGTTACCATGTCCACCCAGAAAAGACAGCAGGGCAACCGTCCACCCCCCCCCCCCCCCTTTTCCCTTCTTCACACACACACCCATAGAGTGTTTTGCACCGGGAGAGTTAGGAGAGGCTAAAGGTAAGGGAAAAAATTATTATGCTATGAACGATGAACATGTAAATATAGTAAGACCTCTCAAGCGGCCGTGACAATGGGTCATGGCTCTCGCAAGGTGTCGCAGAGGGGTCATAACCCGAAAATCGCGCTACTGCAAATTACTGGACAAAGACCAAATGACCCACTGGGCGGCTGTGGCGCGTCGCCACTGCTCACACCCGGAGTCGCAGAGGGGTCATATCCCGAAGACCGCGCTACTGCAAATTACTGGACAAAGACCAAATGACCCACTGGGCGGCTGTGGCGCGTCGCCACTGCTCACACCCGGGGCCGCAGAGAGGTCATATCCCGATGACCGCGCTACTGCAAATTACTGGACAAAGACCAAACGACCCACTGGGCGGCTGTGGCGCGTTGCCACGGCTCACACCCGGGGTCGCAGAGGGGTCATATCCCGATGACCGCGCTTCTGCAAATTACTAAAAAAGAATGTGTACAATGCAAGGAAACATTGACAATAAAGGGATATGGAGAGAAAGGCAACAATTATTTGATATAATTTACATACACCGTATGCTTATCAAGACTTTGAGATAATATGTAGGCAGATGCAGAGATCCATCTAATACTGCCTAGAATCACCCAACTTTCCTGCAAATGTTGGTCTTGAGTCGCCCAAAAAATTTTAGACAGGTAGAAAGATCAACTATTTACCATTATGTTCTATTGGTCGAGCAAAGCATACGAATGAATGCCACATTAAGTGATGAGGAAAAACCCCTCACATGACCAGCAACAAAGCCACAGCAATGTGCAACACAAAATTTGTTGCATTAGAGTGTCATAAGCCTAGTGTTCCCCGCATCTGTTTGCCTCGAAACCTCTCAAAATGTAGATAAAATGGAACAGACTCACCAAAGTACAGAAGCACATATGACATTTCCTGAATGAACAAAATTCCTGAAAGAAAAAAAAAACAATTAAGGCAGAAGACCTGAATGTCACATCAGCAGTAACCACTCCATAATCAAAATAACGATAATAACAATAATGAAGGTCACTAATCAATCCGTGCCACAATCGCTGATGCTAACACAATTGTGAGCACTAACTAGGTCAATAGAGGAAGCCTGTCAAGTAAAAAAAAACAGTCTCCTTACAATGCCACAGGTCGCTAACTAAATAATATTTGACAACGGTTAAGCCATGACTTCATTTGATTGTCTCCCACGTTGGCACCCACAGACTTCTGTCTGGGCTGGTGCTTACAAAAAAAGTCAAGATCAAGCTATTGACTGTGGCTATTCGGAGAGTAATCAAGCTGAAATACGAAAATATTCTAGCAGGTTTTGTGCCCAATGTTAAAGCGTTCTCCAGCGGTGGCACCCTCAGGCTACTGCCCTGACTGGTGCAAGGTTTTTACAAGATTGTCTCAAAAATCAGACTTAAAACTAACAGGTTAAATAGGAAGTGACATTCCAGCAGGTTTTTGGCCCAATTTTAAAGCGTTCTCCAGCGGTGGCACCCTCAGGCTACTGCCCTGGCTGGTGCAAGGTTTTTACAAGATTGTCTCAAAAATCAGACTTTAAACTAACAGCTCAAATAGGAAGTGACATTCAAGCACGCTCTGGGCCCAATGTTACAGCGTTCTCCAGCGGTGGCACCCTCAGGCTACTGCCCTGGCTGGTGCAAGGTTTTTACAAGATTGTCTCAAAAATCAGACTTAAAAATAACAGGTTAATAGGAAGTGACATTCCAGCAGGTTTTTGGCCCAATTTTAAAGCGTTCTCCAGCGGTGGCACCCTCAGGCTACTGCCCTGGCTGGTGCGAGGTTTTTACAAGATTGTCTCAAAAATCAGACTTAAAACTAACAGCCACGCTCCTCCTTTGGATCATCTTCATCTGAAGTACTGCTGCTGCTAGACGAACTAGAAGAGGTGGAACTGGAAGTGGAAGATGAACTTGAGCTGCTGCTGCTACTGCTTACAGCTTGAAAGGCAGCCCTCTTCTTCTTTTTTTGGCTTACCCTCTTCTTTGAATGTGATGTTTTTCTTTTTCTTCTTGCCAGGCTTCTTGCAGGCGTCCTCCAGCTCGTTCTTGTTTGCCAAGCCCAACGGGGAAACCTGTGAAAGAGCCCACAACATAATTTCACATACCAATCATGAAATTATGTTGGCAAGTGAAATAAGATGATATGGAACAACAATTTTTAAGAATATGATTGGAACTGGACAGATTCACTTGCTTGAGAGGAAAGATGCTCAAACACAAGATTATGTTGAAATGTTGCGCAAGAGTCTTTGTGAAGATATAACAGAAAAGTGCACAAAAGCAAATAATGGATTCGAGCATGGAAAACCCCTTGCAATTAAGTTTTGATGCCATGCATCAGTAATATTTCATTTCAACAAACAATTTTTACAAAAGAGTCTGAAATAATATTAAAACAAGATCACAAATAACAATAGGAAATATGCAACTTACACATTCATGTGCAGACTGTTGATGACTGGAAGAGTCTTCATTATTTGCTGAAGCACTCATGGCAGTCTCCAATGCGACACTTCCTGCAGCGTCAGAAGCTGTGCTGTCTGGTCCTGTGAAAATTCCACCTAATGGCTCTATTTGTGACAAGCTTGCAGGTGGTGGAGTAGGAGGGTGGAAATGATCAGGGTAGCTCTCTGGCTCTGTCCAATTTGCTGCTGGAGGGTCCACTTGTCGAAAGCTTTCTGGTGGTTGAGAAGGAGGGTGCAAAGAAGCAGTTGGATCTGGCTCCGTCAAACTTTCTGCCTGTGGCTCAATTTGTGGCAAGCTTGAAGACAGATGAGGAGGGGGGTAAAAAGGAGCTGGTGGATATATAGGCTGAGGATGATAGTGCCCACCACCATAGAAAAAAGGGTTGTAGTACGGAGGGAGAGCATTAGGGGGCGGGAGACCGTACGGGGGAGGCGGGGGAGGGTGACCAGGAATACTACCTCCATGACCGTAGGGACCGTAAGAAGGGGGAGGGGGTGGGTGTGGGTGGGTATAAGATGCCCTTTTCTTCTTACTTCTCACCATATCTGTTCAAACAGAAGGACGTACCAGTTTAAATACATGACTCAATTTTCAGTAAAAAATAATTCTCATTGTTAAATTAAAATTCCTTCCACACTCAGCTCCCGTTTTCACTTTCTAGCAGTCCCTACAGTCACAAAAGAACCAGTGCACTTGCGGGACCCAAGACGAAACAAGGGACACCTGCCATGTTCGATTATTGAGTCCCCACCAATGTGTTAGGAAGTGGCTGCTCAAAGTATTTGAATGCGACGAGAACCTGCTTGGCCTCGAAGTAAATTTAGGTCTGTACTTCTAGCATGCTCAGGTAAGGTTGGTCGAGACAGGGCAAGACTTTTTCCCTGACAGGAGACCTCATATATGAAGTACGAGATAGGCATTTGACGAGACGTATAATCCCTGATCGTAAGTTAGAAAGGAAATGATCGCTAAAGGAAACTTACTTATAAAATGCTCCTGCTTCTGGCAAATCTCGTCAAGTATTTAAAATAAAAACATAAACCGGAATAAGAAGAAGAAGAAGAAGACAATAGTTCAAGCCCGGAAGAGCGGGTAGTTCCCGCCTTCCCCAGTATGAGACATTAGGGTGGCAGAACATTTGCTCTGGACACTGTGTGGGCACGCCCTAGACAACTGCGCCGCCACGCTAACTTCTCATACCGGCACCGGCGCATCGTAGTTGTTGGAGCGCCTACTGAAGGAATTGCTCATAAGTGCTTTGAAATTTGGAACTGGGAAGCACTATCTTTCTTCATGATTGTCGAAGCAGTTGAGTTTTCCGGAGCACTGGTTTAATCAGGCTGTCAGGCTTCGTTTTCATCTCGTGAAAGAATTTCCGCGAACTTGGCTGAAGTAAGTCATAACCTACCGATCACCCAAACGTCGGCTTAATCGACTCGAACTGTGTGACAGTTACATTATGATTGCTCTGTTTTTCACTTATATTATCCGTACAAACTCTCCTTCTTTCCAGTTGCTGATGGTGCATTACTTCTCTTGAGGTTATGGTTTCTCAATGATAATCCAGTACAGTGAGCAACTTCTCACAGTCCAAGGTCAATGTTTATTATTGCTGGCAGGACTCTTCTCCTCAAAAATGCAGGTATTGTGATGTGTTTGTGTAGAAATTTGAAGTGACTATTGGTTTCAAGTGCTTGTCAATAGATTCTTTGCACATCTCATTGCAGGACATTCTAACTGGAACGTATCTCCTTGGGCGTCGTTGGTTTCCAACCCAACTCCATACATCACTGTTAAATTGGAGATGATAAATGTCTCGTCACTTCAGTCTCCAATCTGAAACTGATAAGCCAAGTGGCAAGTGACTTGTACATTGGATTACTCGCATACAACTTAACCAACGACATTTGCAGTAGTCAGCAGGGAAGGTCCATCAGCAACCGTCACAGTGATCTTGAAGGTGGTCACCTCTGGTTGTCACTGTAATATTTTCGATCATGCAGGTTCCAGCCCCGTCCGCTTAGGATGACAGGCTTATTTTGGTGTACTTCAATCTTGTCCAAGATCCTGTCCAAGAGCACAGAAAAAACCCAAGTGCACTGGCCCAGTGTTGAAATCATGCTTGTATGAGCAGAGCCTGCAGCTGCTTCAACAACTGTTCAACACCTTGGGTAAGTTTTAACACTGTATGCCTCTGAAGTCTTGGTATTTTCCTGCTGTTTTGTAACAATCATGTCGCTTTTCTTGCAGATGACTTTCTGAAGCACTGTGAAGCATGTTCAAAAAAATTTTGAGAGATAATTAATGTTAATCATGCTTACAGTAATGATTTGCCATTGGGCCCAAAGCTTGCTGGAATGTCATCTCCTATTTAAGTCTATCGTTTTGAGTTTCATTTTTGATATCATCTTGTGACATCCATGCACTAGCCACGGCAGCAAAAGCCTTAGGGTGCCACCGCTGGAGAACACTTTGTTTACATGAGGCTGAGGACTAAGGTTAGCAAATTTGATATTTATTTGGTTTTGCCTATTTCTGTTTAAACTGCCTTGGATGAATCTAATCTCGTTCCTCTTATCTTCTCGCCTTTTTTTAAATCTGACATAAGTTGCAAGTGTGCAACTTGTGGCCCGATTCCAAGTTCATCCTTTTAAAAAAATTGATTTCCAGTTCAAACCTTGTCAGGTGTATGATTTTTGTTGCAGACCCCTCTCTATGAAGTTTTTCTTGATGGCAGTGATGCTGTTGCACTTAACGCCCTACCTTCTTAGAGATGTGGTGATTCCGAATGCTCAAGATTATGACTACAATAAGTTACTTGCAAGCACCAGTCCAAGATACCACACGCAGAGTTTTGCAGTAGTGCCTGCATCATCCGAGTAAGTCTGAAATTTCTCATTCACTCTTGGCATTCCAGTGAAATAGACAATACATGAACTATCAGCTACTAAAGCAGTTGAAAACATCTTGGTTTATTTTAAATTTGCAATTTGACTACGATTCACAATTTTACTGCATGTGCCATTAGTGGCTAAAGAGGGCACCCAAGCGCACCCAAGGCGCACGAGGAGCATTAGGATTGTCTGTGTTTGATTGACAGTAAGTTTCTGGTGGCTGTAGTGGGGTGCAAGAGAGGAGAGTGTGTGTGAAACTCAGATGTTGTTATTTCTTTTGCAGGGCTCTCCTTGTCTGTGTGACTGTATCGTATTACTCCAACTCGACGACTTTTTCACTGGAACGAGACTGGATGTTGTGCTCTTTATCTCCATGCTGGCCTCAAGGACTACAGAGCACTTATGTGTTTTGTGTCTCAGTTTGATTTCTTAAAATTTAAGGACTTCAAAGAATTTATGGAACCCTCATCCTATTTCTGTCTTAGATGATACCATGTTTGATAAGATAAAGTTTCATTTTAAAAAAACTGCCAATTGCATCCATCTACTTTATTTCCTATCTTTAGCCTGGGCGAGAGAAGAAGTCGAGGCATATCCCCCCATCTCACTAACTTCAATGATCAAGGAAACCAGGACCAGGCAAAGCTGTTTGACAGTTCTCTTTTAAAATGAAGGCCAGAGAGGTTTGGAATTAGGAGGGAGCTATGAAGGGAAGGTTCATACATTACAGAATGCAACAGTAACTTCCTTCTCTCTCATGAGAGGCCAGCACTTACAGTTATATGCTTCCCCAGAACCTGCTAGTTGACTTTTCATATAATTCCAAAATTTGAAGGAAAGCCATTTTCAAAGCCATACCATGAAAGTCGATGATCAGGGAGATCCTCAGGACCTTGGCAAAGCTGTCTGGTAGTTTTCTCTTTTGAAGGACTCGTTTGACACTTGTGAATCAGCCAGTGAGATGTAAGATAATGTAGGAACTCTGGGATAGCTCTAAATCCACTCTAGTCAAAGAGAAGGTCAGTTTGTATTATTCCTGTCAAGCAAAAATCGCCAACAAAGTAATAAATGAGGGGAGGGCTTAAATACTAAGTCGGTGTGTTAAGAAAAAAAAAAATTATTTCTCAAACAGAAGGAATTAATGATCTATTATAAAATGTAGAGACCTACTTAAGTAATTGAACAAAGAAACAAAGGCACAACAAGCGTTGTGAGAGCAAAGCGCCTGAAACGACATAACAAATACAAACAGAATTTTGGGACAGAAATAATGCTGTCTGCTTTTTTGTTTTAATTTTAGAACTGCACTCAGAAAAATAAAAAGGTCTTTGAAATGTATCAGTGCGGCGCCAAGGAGTGCTCTGGGTGTCAGCCGGGGGTCCTCGGGATGCTGGAGATACTACCTGCTCGCAGGACCCTTCTCCGGCTCCAGGTGCGGCTGAGGAGGGCGGGGGTTGTGGAGAGGGTCGTCCCTTTCCCGGCACTAGATCCCGTATGAAACGCAATCGCAGAATTGGGTCATACTAGAGTCTGAATGGTACTACATCAGAAGCCGGTGGACCGGGGAGGGGGGGGGAAGGGGGTCATCAACCACCCCTACCCCCTATGTACTAGATAGGCCGCCTGGAAGGTAGGCAAAAGGCACTACTTTGCACCTGAAAGTGGGCTAAAAGCAAAGTTCACACACACACACACACATACCTGGGCCAGCAGGCATTTGGGGACACACGCTCAAATCAGGCTTATGTGGACCACGTCGGATTTACATTTAAATTGCATATTCGTGCTCAGTTAGGCCACTTTGACTGTCAAAATGCCAAGGTTTAAACGATTTGATGCATTTTAAAATTTGTGTTAGCGTACGCACAAGACAAGATTTTTGGGACGGGGGACCGGATGGGGGGGGGGGACGATTTCCCCTATTTTAACGAGAGCCTCTGTTGTCCTGTTCGACTCTACTTTTAGGAGCCCTTCTATTGCTGAGGCCAAAGAGAAGCTCCGCGACAAAGTGTAGCCTCCTATTTTGAGATACGAATCCCTTTGCAAGTTCGTGCCCAGATGCCTGCTCTTAACTACCGAACTGTCCCCAAAAGCCTGTCTTGCACTTAGGGGTAAGGTGGGGAAGAAAAAGATAGGGGAAGGAAAGTACAACCGTAATGGAGCTGATATCTTGACTTTGAGCCATCCCTTAACTAGTTTTAACTTAACATGAAAATTTAACAGTAAACTCCACGTTAAATGGATGTCGAGGTCTACGAGGGCCACACAAAAGAGAAGGGGAGGGGAGTGTACTCATCGAATGCCCTTTAAATTAAAACGCAATAAATCACGAAAATGTGTCTAAAATTAAAGTTGTCTAATATTACCCCATCACTGGGAGAAAAAATGAAGGTTGTGGCTGTTTATCTTAATGCCGCTCTTCACTGTTCATGAAAGGAAGGTGTTTACCGTACCCAGGGAAACAGCTGACACCGTACTTCAAAGATCGGAATCCACTGTACCCAGGGAACATGCATTCACCGTACTTTAAAGAACGGAATCCACTGTACCCTGGGAACATGCATTCTTCGTACTTCAAAGAACGGCATCCACTGTACACTGGGAACATGCATTTACCGTACCTCGGAAACTGTTCAGACATCGAATTCATCATATATGTAAAATGAAGGCAAAATTTCAAATTTGCGATAGAAACAATTCGATGGCGAAAATAAATACATCTCAACAAGACGAACAAAATATGATAAGCATGTTATGCCCTCAGACTCGAAGTTCATCAGCAATCGGTGTCAGAATTTTCTAATAGTACGATTTTAGACCCTTTTAGAAACTTCTGACGCCGGTTGCTGCTTAACTTCGAATCTTTGGTCATAACATGCTTATAATATTTTTTTGTCTTGTCTAAATGTATTGATTTCCGCCATCGAATCGTTTCTATCGCAAATTTGAAATTTTGCCTTCATTTTACATTTATGATAAAGTCGATGTCTGAACAGTTTCCGAGGTACAGTGAATGCAGGTTCCCAGGGTACAGTGAATTCCGTTCCTTAAGGTACGGTGTCTGCTGTATCCCTGGGTACGGTTCACACCTTCTTTCGATGTACAGTGAAGAGTGGCATTAAGATTAACAGTTACAACCTTCATTTTTTCTCCTAGTGTGCAGGGCATCATGGACGCCGTCTTCGGCCTTGTCATGCACTCAAATTTGTTCCAAACCGTCAAGGCGCTCGCCGCCGCCGAGCTGCCGAACCACGTTCAGTTCACGGCCAGTTCATAGATGAGAGGATAGTGTAGTGGTACCCTTTGAACGCTCAAAGGCGGGGCGGCCGCGGCACCTTGCCCCGGCCCCGGGTGCTGCGCCTCGGACCACAGCGCACCTAATCTCGACGACGGTGCGGAAGGCCGAATAGACCTATCTTGCTTTTACGCCCTTAAAAGTGCGTAAACCAACTATGTCGGGCATTTGTGCGTTGCTTACCGAGTGAAGCGGGTCTGTAGGTGCCCCCCCCCCCTCCCGTTTTCCCTGCATCTGCGCCAACGCCGCCAGCCCCAATTGTTGCGATGGCTAGCAACAAGCTCATTAAAAACACCACCGCCGAAGGGTGGCTTAAAACACAAAAAAAAAGAAAAAACGCAAAAAGGACCGCTGAGGGGCCCAAAGAAAAAAGAATTTACACAATGAACCGGTCGCACGGGTGGCTGTCCGTACGTCAGCGAGTGGCGGTAGCGGTGCCCAGACTAAAAAAAACATGGGCTGGGCCATGGCGACGGCTGACCATGGTGATCCACGAATCGCCATGGTCAGATGATCTTGACCATGGCGAAATGGCGCATGGCGATCCCCACCATAGGGCAGCGCACCATGGGGGTGGCTCCGCTATGGTGCGCTGCCCCATGGTGCGCTGCCCCATGGTGCGCTGCCCCATGGTGCGCTGCCCCATGGTGCGCTGCCCCATAGTTAACCGCTCAATGGTGGAGTGCCTCATGGTGATTTTAAACAGCTGGTCACAGTGACCAACAAATTAAGCGCTCTGACTGACCAAAGCCATACCCCAGTGAAAATTCGACTCTACGCACGATTGTGAAGTCATGGTCTCTCTATCTCCAGTAATTTAAATGTTACAGACTATTTCTGAATAAACCTCGGAGACTTGAACGCACGGGCAAGAGAACATTCACTGTGGTGCGAGCGCCACCATGGCGACAAACACCATGGTGCAGCTTCCACCATAGGCACGCCAGACACCATGGTGACGAGCACTATGGAACGATCTCCACCATGGTGGAGCCCGCCGAACCATGGTGGTACTCCCCATGGTGCGCCTTCACCATAGGGCAGACCATTTAACCATAGTGATGACGACCTTCGCCATTGTGGACTGCCCTATGGTGATGGAAATTCACGATGGCGACCATGGTTTTTTTAGTCTGGGTGGAGGTAGTTCTGTGTGCACTGTACCGGAGACGGCTAGCTTGGCTCATTAAAGCAACAACCAGAAGACCAGTGTGGCCAGATAAGTAGGCAAAAAGTAGCCCAAACACACAGGGGTGCGGCAGGCTGCATCTCCTCCTGCCTACTAGGCGACTTCTCGCCACAGCTGTTCAGTAGCTGCCTAGTAGGCAGGAGGAGATGCAGCCCACCGCACACCTGTGTGTTTGGGCTACTTTTTGCCTACTTTTCTAGCCACACTGCAGAAGACCATTATAATTGGCTTGACCACAACTAGGGTCGTCAGTAAATGAAGTCACATTTTTCTTGTTTCTGCAGGAGGAGCGCCACGTTACTCGCCAACGGCTGGATTTGCAGGAGAGGCGCCACCAGCATCTGCTGTTAATGCAGAAGATGGTATCGACATGCACATGCCAATGTGCCCGCTCAGGTATTCTTTTGCCCCTAGAATTTCATGCGCGCAACGTTTTACAAAATTCAATAAATTCTAAAGCATTGCCGCGTGTTTTAGACAATTCATTTTGTTCAATAGAGCGCCAGGCTCTATAATTCGATACTTCTTCGGTCGCGCGTGCCAATCACCTCGGCAGGAATTCCATTTGGGTTGGTTTCATTGGGTTAGTTACAGACCAAGAGCCGCAGCCGCCCCAGCCTTGGCAACGAAGGCCAAGACTGTTCTACCGAAAGCCGCATGAGCCCCGGTCGCTCGAACGCCCCCCACCAGAGTTCTACTGGCCACGGCGGCCATAACGGTACAGTCTAGCTTAGGCCGGTCGGGACACACTTGCCGTTGAGTCAGCTTGCCAAAAAATTTGCACTCTCTCACCAAAGTAGCCTGTGCTGCACCTCTGTGCGAGAGAGAAGATGCCATGTGGGGTGCGAAAGAGACAGTTGCCCCTTTCCTCCAGCGCACTGGTTGTAGTGGTCCAGGAGCAATGCACGTGCTCTGCAAATCGAAAAGTATACATTGAATGCTCTACCTGGAGCATGCCTGCAAGCATGCTCTAGCTAGCGCGTGCCTGCCAAGCCTGCACTAACTAGAGTGCATACCTGCCATGTACACGCTTACTGACAGGGCCACAAGTTTTATCGCATTCTATGTACTATTGTTGATCTCTCAATTACTGTTTAGGAGCTTTTGTCATCGTATTATTATTTTTTTTCCTTTTCTTTAGCATCAGTGTTACCTTCCTCTGACATATCTCCGAGCTCCAAACAACCAACGGAAAGGCATGAAGGAAATGAAGAATCGTTGGGTGTTGATAAGCATCCCAATGAAATGGACCTAGTGTTGGATACGTCTCCTCTTCACCATTCATTTTATGATCCCTCATCCTCTTCTGAACCTTCACCAGCAGTCCGTTTGGAACAGTTGAGGACTCGAAAGAAGAACTGTCCAAGGCCTACTGGTAATATTCTTATCATAATTTGCTCTATGTGTGGTAGCTTTAATTAAAAATCTGATTTTTTGTTTTGTTGCAGTTTGCAAATCTTTGTTACATTCTACAAGAAAATCCACAGATGATGGCATTTCATCACGTAGCATAGAACAAATTTCAAGTAACAGGGAAGGCAACAAAAATACTTCAAAGCATAAGGGTACTAATATCTTTTTTATCTTGCTTTATTTCATGTTTGCAGATTATTTCTCATAGTTGAATTATTTTACTTTAGCAGCACGTTCAGCTCAGAAGAAATCAGCTTCAAGAAACCATAGACAGAAACAGACAGATCTCGAGACAAAATATTGGCGGGCTGGAGACTTGGAATAAGTTCCTTTCACCGAAGAAGCCACCTTTGCAGTGCCTCTGAGGTTGTCAATGAAATGCAAATCAACTATTGGAAATACTGTGTGAAATAATAAGCAAAGTAGGGTCTAAGTTTTAAACGGCTGAAGTGATATCTAAGAAAGTAAGAATTATTGGGAAACGTGCTTTGGACTTAAATATCCCTACAGCCACTTTGTTGTTATTAAGGCAGCAAATGAATATTGTTGATGGCCATGTAGAATCTTTTTCTTCTTTAAGAAAAATGGCATTGTCTTCACTTGTGAAAGAAAAGTGTCAACACTGCAGCGGTGTTCTATGTATGCTAGTTTCAAAAGAAATAGTTCAATGTATCTTGGCAAAATTTATGAATGTGTCAGGGTGTTGAGTGCAACTGTATTAGAATATGTCTTTGTCTTCCAGCAAAATATTATTGTGTTGTTAACACACATGAGCGTATTCCTCGGTTTGTTCACAATCCAGTTCCCGTGTTTGGCACATTTCAGCTGTTCTACCTACCAACGAATGGAAAGTATTTACTTGTGAAGAGATTTTTTATTATGCTGTTTATGGACATATTGACAATGTGAAATACATACCTCATCCTATAAATAGTTAAGAATGTGAGTAGCAGTTGACATTATGTGTGTGAAATTTGCACTGGACTGTGATTTTAGTGTCTCCAATCGTTATTACATCGGATATACAAATAGCACTTATGAGTCACTTTGGTGTCAATTAATCTGTTCGGATAAATTTTGGTGTTTTTATATATTTTTATTTATTTTATTTCATGAATGTGTGTCCGTTTATGCTGTCATTAGATTTAAAAACGGAGTCTCATTTTAAATCTGTTAAAATCAACTTCATTCATTTTAAATTAATTTAGTTCAAGAATGTGTGTCTATAGGGCTGCAGTTGCTTTCTATGTTCAAATGTGATATTAAAGTACTTGTGAATATGAATCTCTTACTTTTGTTTCTCTTATTAGCAGCAGTTCCTTAAGGTGACCGTCTAGTAGTAGTTTTGACCAAAAAGAATCTTGTTTTTGACAGTTTTAGACTGTCTAATAGGGTGCGAGCGTTTTTCATAATTTGAATGATAAATGCTTTGAATTTCATCACAATCTAGACACCCATTCAGCTACAGTTCAAATATGAAAAGACAAATTTGACTTTCGACTGCTATTTTCACTGATTGACACTTTTTGTTCTTCATAACAGTCCACTCGTCAAAGTTTTTGTTGTAGAGTGACCGAATTTGGGGGCGGTCTGTAGATTTGGTTAAATGATGAAGAAGGTTGAGCAATCAAAATTGAGATCAGAGGTCATTTATATCTCTCTTTTAGCATTTAGTTGCAAATTTACTGAAAAATTGAGGAATTTCAAATATGTTGGATGTTGGCCTAAAACAAAAATCAATGAGATATTTCAAAAAATGGATGCTTTATTTTAATATTCAATGATAAATTATTTTTTTTTTTTTTAAAAGAGAATTCTCTTTGGATTTTTTGCAGTGAAATTCCTACTTGCCTCCGCGTCACTGTTGGTATAGAAACAGTAGCACTGTTGGCGCACTTCTGGGAGCGCACAGTGTAGCGTCAAGGCAAGTCCAGGGGAGGTGCCCGGGGAATGCCTGGGTGCAATCTGAGTCGGTTCGGGTCGGCCAATAGCGCCTGCCTCGTTGCAGGTAGGCCAGCCCGCCGAGCACGTGTGCTTGGCGGGCGGCCTACCCTCCTGGCGCTTTTCGCGCAACCGTAAATGGATTCGAACCCACAAACAGATCCAGCCCTCGCGCGCCAGGCCAAGTGGGGGTATCACCGTGCGTGACACCTACCCGCGCACCTTCCACGTCCTCTGGTGCTGCTCATAGCGGTCAAGAGGCCCGGGCCGGCGGCGGCGGCTGGGGTCGCAGCAGTCCCGCGAGGCAGGGCGCTCGGCCACAGGCAGGCATGGATCGGCGAGGCCTCCTGCGAGCATTGGCTGCTGGTACGTCTCGCCAGTGGCTGCTGTAGACGTGCACCATGCCTGCTTTGCCCTCATCCCGGTGTGTGATGCAGGGAGAAATCTAGGAGCTAAAGGAGCGACTGGCCATCATGGAGGCCACGTTAGTTTACGCAAAATGTTGAAGAGTAACTCCACCCCAAGGTGGACCGAAATCTGGGATTGGGTCACGGATTCGGTTCAAACTTTGTGGGTTCAATAGGTACCACTAGGACCTATCAACCCTAAAAGGAAAGTTGGCTAGCTCAAATAGAACCTGAGATATTGACATTTTTCTAAATTTGACTAATTTAGCGTAAAAATGTCGCTTTCTGATTTTTTCATGGTGAAAGTTGTTCGCATAGTTCTGGCTTATGTTTCTTCTTTCTAGTCATAAAAAAAGAAAAAAAATGGTGGTAGGCCAAGTTTTGTACGTTACTTGGTTTGGCCTATTCGAGCAATTTTGTCGAATTCATCGCAACTCTCATACCCAAAATACTCCACCTTAGATTTGACCCTGGTACGTCTCATTTCACTTCTTTTACTCTAATAAACAATTGCTATATAGTCCCTAGCACCAACAATTCCATATAAGCCAGAAAAAAAAAACAAATTTTTCAATTTTCTACTTTGACCTATTTTTGGTGCTTTTGTCGACATTGGGGCTTCCACTTGACCTCAGGTGTCTGCGATGACCCTGCCTTCCCTCCCTTTAGATAATATCAACACAAATTAAGAAACCTAGATCCAAGGTGCATCAACAGATAGTAATTTAAGAAAAAAACTCAGCAAATTTTATCAGATTTTGGGGAAAAACAAAGAAAATCAGCCAATATTGGAAACAGATGAGAAATCTTGTCTTTCTGTTGAGGCCTGCTGGATGTACCCATAGTTGCATCTTTCACCGACAGAGTGCAGCATTATGCAGCGCCCGGCCGGACCAGCCGGACCTTCTCAAAACCTTTAGTTGGGGCCCTACACCTCAGAGGGCGCTAGTGGCGGTTTGTTGACTGTTTTGATCTTGTTGTTGTTTTTATTACTAGAGCCGGCTAATTGCGCAACAAGTGCGTTGCTTGGTTTGGCTGTGTGCTTGTTCAGTGTTTCTGTGTGCCAATATGTGTTCAATTGGCGCATTATCAGCAGAGGAGCTTCAAGAGCCCAAGCACTTTGGTATTTGCAGTGCGGAGGACCTGAAATACAAGGAAGACTTTAGTGAGGAGCAATGGACTTTGTTGGCCTACCGGACCAACCACCAAGATCTTGAGAACATTTGCGGAAACCATGAAAAGTTCTTCCTTACTTTTTATGAGGCAAAGCAACCAAAATTTTGCTCTGACCCTACTGGTGATCATGAAGAAAATCCAAAGAAAGCAGCCAATACCATAACATTAACCCTGTGTTGTAGTCTGCAAAGTTCCTATCCCAAGTTAAAACCAGGCCGGAAAGTGTGTGCTAGGTGCTATGCTAAACTGTTGACTGCATCTAAGAAGCTAGCAGTGGAGCAAATCAAAGAGGGATCATCTCCTTTGGATAACGTAGACTTGCAGTTTATAGCTCATCCACTTCCACCTTCACAGCTCTTACCCAGTGCAGGCCCAGTCGAAACCTCGCAGACAACAACTGAATCTCAGTCATCAGTGGATGGTGCACCATCTTCTGGTTCATCATTTCATTTTACGCCCCGAACCTCAAGAAGTGAAGGTCTAAAAGAGCTAGCGTGTCTGAGAGAATTTTGTGTTTATAAAAATATTTCTCTTGATAATTCTCAATTAAGTAGAATTTTATATTGCTCATCTAAATTCAAAGAAATTTCTAAAGCTGTGAGAGAAGCCTTTGAAGCTGTCATTAATCAAGAAATTCGCTCAGGAGAAGATGATGCCACAGAAATGCTTGCCGGGTTGAAAGATAAGTTTGAAGATAGTAATTCTTCCTACAGTGACAAAATAGCAGTGCTTTCTGTCCTTCCAAAAAGCTGGAGCCTGTCTCGAACCATGGAAACTTTTGGTCTTAAGTCGAGACATATCATTGCCTTTACACGCAAGCTTGTGAAAGAGAAAGGAATTCTTCCATCAGTGGCAAAGAGGGGAGGCCATGGGCTTTCAGACGACATTGTATCGGCAGTGCAGAAGTTTTATGATGAAGATGATCAGGCTATTCACATGCTCCCTGGGAAAAGAGACTGTTTCACAATCAAGAGAGAAGAAGGAATAAGAGAGAAGGTGCAAAAGAGATTACTGCTTGCCCCTCTGAATGAATTGTATGCTTTGTTTTGCCAAAAACACAAGGACATCAAGATTTCATTCTCTGCCTTTGCCATGCGTCGTCCAAAATATTGTGTCCTTGCGGGTCATCCTGGAACTTGCACGGTTTGTGTCTGCAGCTACCACCAAAATGTGCAGCTCATGATTGAAGGAGCTGGCCTCAAACAGGCAACAAAAAATGATGACCACCCAATCTATGACACAAAGAGTCTGCTTAATTTGATGCGATGTGATCCACCTAAAGAAGAATGTGTGGAGAGGAAATGCAGTGACTGCCCCGGTGCTTACAGATTACAAGAATTATTAGAACTTGTTCTTGACATTGAGTGTGTTGACACTGTTGTTTACCAGCATTGGGTGAAGGGCAGCGATACCAAATTTTGGACTTTAGAAACAGTCCAAAAAGACAAAGAAGATTTTGCTGACTATCTTGTTCGGGCTGCTGAGGATTTAATTTTACATGACTATTTAGCTATCAAGCAGAAAGAGCATTTTTCAAATCAAAAGTTAGATCTGTTACAGCCTGGTGAGGCAGTGGTTTCAATGGATTTTTCAGAAAATTATAGCTTTCTGATTCAGAACTCCATCCAGTCATTCCATTGGTCTAATCTTCAAGCCACCGTTCATCCACTTATAGCCTACTACAAAAATGAAGCCGGTGAACTGTGTCATTTTAATTACATAATTGTTTCTGATTGCTTGAAACATGAAGCAAACACTGTGTTTGTTTTTCTGAAGAAATTTCTTGAACAACTCAAGAAAATAGTGCCAAATTTGAAACATGTTAAATACTGGACTGATGGCTGCGCTGCTCAATACAAGAGCTTCAAAACAGTTGCAAATTTGTGCCATCATGAATTAGATTTTGGATTGACAGCTGAACACAATTATTTCCCTACTTCACATGGAAAGACAGCAACTGATGGCTCTGGAGGAAATTTCAAGAGAACGGCAACATTAGCATCAATTAGAGGTGAAGTGATTCGGACTGCAAAGGAATTGTTTGAATGGGCGGTGAGAAAGTGGCCTCAAGACGGCACCCAGAAAGTGACAGTGAGCTTTGTCAGTGTTGAGGAAGTTGAAGCAGCTACTCCGTTTCTCCAAGCAAGATGGAAAAGGGCTCTCCCTGTGCCACAAATTAAAAAAATGCACTACATCAAGCCTCTGTCTGTTTATGAAATTTCTTCAAAGACTCACTCAGTCAGTAGCAAGTCATCAAAGTTGACAGTTAGAAACAAGAGAGTACAACCAGAAATGTCAACTATTGAACAAGGTGACTTCCTGACCGTGTCACACAACAACAAGTGGACATTAGCTCATGTTTTGGAGAAAAATGAGGAGCTGAAGACTGTGATAGTGGAAACATTCCAGAAATATGGCAAAGAAAAAAGTAAATGGAGCATCAAGGAGGCAGCTATTGAATGCAATTATGTTGACATTCTAACTAGCACTAAGCCAACAATAAAAAGAACATGGGCTGGTGAATCTATCTACTCCCTGAACCAGCAACAAATGAAAGAAGTGGGGATCCAGTTTACCATTTATGAAGGTATGGTAAAATTAAATAATAATAATTATACCTCCTTTTGAAGTAAATAATTTAAAAGCCCAATAACATAAGGTTTTCTTTTTTGTTATTTCCAGATGAGAAGGAACAAGAGTCCACCTCATAAGAAGACAAGAAAAGAACTACTGAAGCAATCATTTCAAGGTAAAGAATAAATAAATCTGCAATTGTTTCTCTGATGACATACTGTCAAAAAATTATTATCTAACTTAGTGATTTCTGTTCTCTTGCAGCTGTTCTGTGAACCAGAAGATCTCTCTACCAAACTTTCAATCTACCAGTAGTTCCATCAGTCTTCACCCAAGATATGAGTTTTTCCAATCTTAGCTGATTTTCTTTTTTTTTCCCACTAAAACTAATAAAATTTGCTGAATTTTTTTCTTAAATTACTGTCTGTTGATGCACCTTGGGTCTAGGTTTCTTAATTTGTGTTGATATTATCTAAAGGGAGGGAAGGCAGGGTCATCGCAGACACCTGAGGTCAAGTGGAAGCCCCAATGTCGACAAAAGCACCAAAAATAGGTCAAAGTAGAAAATTGAAAAATTTGTTTTTTTTTTTCTGGCTTATATGGAATTGTTGGTGCTAGGGACTATATAGCAATTGTTTATTAGAGTAAAAGAAGTGAAATGAGACGTACCAGGGTCAAATCTAAGGTGGAGTATTTTGGGTATGAGAGTTGCGATGAATTCGACAAAATTGCTCGAATAGGCCAAACCAAGTAACGTACAAAACTTGGCCTACCACCATTTTTTTTCTTTTTTTATGACTAGAAAGAAGAAACATAAGCCAGAACTATGCGAACAACTTTCACCATGAAAAAATCAGAAAGCGACATTTTTACGCTAAATTAGTCAAATTTAGAAAAATGTCAATATCTCAGGTTCTATTTGAGCTAGCCAACTTTCCTTTTAGGGTTGATAGGTCCTAGTGGTACCTATTGAACCCACAAAGTTTGAACCGAATCCGTGACCCAATCCCAGATTTCGGTCCACCTTGGGGTGGAGTTACTCTGAAGTCTTCGCCAAAGCAGGTCGTGACGGCCGGGACGAAGACCGACGCCGACGAGGAGCAGGTCGGGTCGCCGGGACGCAGACCGACGTCAAAGAGGAGCCGGTCAAAGCAAGCAACAGCTCCCAGCCCCCAGCTGTCACCACACCGCCCGTGGCGGACTTGGCTGTCGCGCACTGGTAAAACAAAGGCATGAACGAACCCCTAAAGGGCGTAAACATGGAGTGAAGAAGGATTTCGGAACCGGGTACAGCTAGAAAGCCATGCAGGGGTATTTTTGGAATCGGGGCGACGAGAAAAAGCCAACGGTTCCGGTTTTGAGTAAATCGGAAAAGTTCGGACCGAGGTTAGAATCCCGGTAGGGTATGTAGGACCAAAATGTTTATTATCATCGTTGTTTCTTACTTTTTAGAGGGTGCAGGTGACGAAAATGACGTCCATTTGGACCCCAACCTTAACGAGACGGGCCAAAGTTGCCGATTTGCATCGCTACTTTTCCAGTTATTATGCCTTTGTTTTACCAGTGCTGTCAGCGTGCCGCCAGCGACGAAACAGACGCACCAACCAGCCGTGACGAAACCGATGCAGCAATGCAGGAGGTCGGACTCTCCCGGCCGTCCTGCACTGCTATTCCGACCGTGAGGCACCTCCCCACCTTCCGCGTGGAGGAGGAAGAGGCGTCATCGCCGTCGTGGTAAGCGAACTGGTTGTAATAGACTTCCCGTGGTGTCGTGTGGGTTTGGCTTTGACAGCCAATCTCTCCTTGGGAACAGCTAACCTAGGCCTGTAGCGCTTCGCGTTGAAAAGGTTGCGATCCATTTTCTCAGGCTTTGTTGGTGCCCGTGCCCCAAGAGTCCGTAACAGCAGCGGATGTTAAAGCTGTTGGAGGCATATGATCAACGCCAGGAGGCACGGCAGCAAGAGACGCTCTGAGCCGTGTGTATCATGTTTGAACGGTAAGACCGGTGTACCAGGTGTTTCAAAACCCCCGTATTATTTTGAAGGTATGCAACGCGCTCGACACCGCGCGGGCGGGCTTGCCTATGCGCTGGTCGGCGGGCGCCGGGGCGATCATGGGTTGCCACTCGTCGACTAGTGCAGCTGGGTGACGTCCCCCTCCCCTCCTCGGTCCGGTAGCGCTCGACTGGCCCGGTCACCCGTAGGTGGCGCCAGCGTCATCTATCGGCCGTCAACCGGGGAGGGGAGGGGGACGTCACCCAGCGCAGAAGGAGGAGGAGGGCGTGTCGAGGGAGTTGACGATTTTGGGGGCACTGCTGCAGTTCCTGCGGGACAGCAAAAGTAAGGCTTCGAATAAGGGTCTGGCCCCTAGAGCAGCCCGTTTGAACTTACAGCGTTCATGTTGGTGCAGAGTGGGCAACGAGTGCCAGGCAGGCCACCAACCTAGCGCCGGTGGCAGAGTTCAGCGCCACCGCCAGAACCGCCACGCTCTCGGGAAGCGGAAAGGACGGTAAGAGGCACAGGAAGTGAGAACGTGGAAGTTGAACTAAAAGTGGAACTTGCGTACTAGGGATGCGGAGGTCGGTAATATTACCGATAATTACCGGTAAATAACGGTAATTTACCGTTATTTACCGCGAGGTCGAAAATCCGGTAATTAACGGTAAAATTCGATTTTTGACCATACAGTTCATGTTTTCGTAAAGTAAATGAACTTGGGACACAAATAAAAGCAAAGTGTAACAGATTATCATCGTACACTGGTAAAACTTAAGCGTAACTCTATGCTTGAGTCAAGCATAAAGTTAAACTTGAAGACGTTACGCTTGAAATGAAGCATTCCCCCATGCATTTACATAGGGGAAATCTTGGCGGATGAGCCTGTTACGCTTGATTTCAAGCGTAAACTGATTACGCTTAAAAACAGAGGGAAATGCTACGCATTAATTTTACCAGTGTAACGGATTCAAATTGACCGCCCCTCACAACCTTGTGAAACAGTCCACATAGGAGTTTTGGCTAGCTAGCAAGAAGGCTCACTGAAAATGAAAGTGTCTTGATCAAAACCCATTTTTGGGTGAGGAACACTTTATCACCCGAATTTGGGTGAGGAAGGGATATTGGCTACCTATATGGCTACATAGTGTTCTCACCCAAATTTGGGTGACGAAACCTTCCTCACCCAAATTTGGGCGAGGAAACCTTCCTCACCCAAATTTGGGTGATGAAGAATTCCTCACCCAAATTTTTAGTCATGATCATTCTGTTAAATAATGTGTGTGCATTGTGCATTGCAATAAATTTAAAAATACGAAACATTTTAATCCCTTGCTAACCTTAAAAATAACCCCTTTTTACACTTTAAATACATTGGAAGACATGAATATTTGATAAATCAGCCAAAACTCGAATTTTACCGAAAATTACCAATTTTACGGTAAATTACCGTTTATTACGTAACATTGAATTTTACCGATAATTAAGCATCCCTTTTGCGTACTATGTGCTGTGCAACCCCGCCCCCACCCGCTCCCCAGCCGTCAATAGCACGAGGAGAGGCGTGCACCCTGCACTCTGGTTTCTTCCAGAGCACTGCCGCCATCAAGCTGGCCGTGCTCCATCGCGCCTCCCGCTTCCCCTTCCCCGCATCCCGCGCCGCCCCTAGCCGTCAGTGGCTCGGGTCCTGGAGGCGTACCTCAACCCTCCCCACCCCACCTCACCCCCGTGCCTTCCGAAGAGTGAGTACAGTAAATTCTCGCTATTTGTCCACTCCACCAGGAGGAGCTGACGACAAATAGCGAGTCTGGCCGGGGGATTACGGCGCTGTAATCCCTTTACCTGAGCAGGCCACCTAAGCCGCCTGGCCGGTTTGGGCATCGGCCCGAGCCAAGGTGATGGGGATGGCTTCTTGACAAATAGCGAGCCCTCGAAGCTGGTGAAATAGCGAAACTTCACTGTACAGCAAAAACTGTTCCTGATTTCTTTTTTTAAGTCCCTGAACTTGCCTATGGCGGCGCAGTGCGAATGGATGAGAGCATCTAGCCACGGTGACGGGGCCTCTCCTGGGGCAACCTGACGGGCCCGACCCGAACCGCCGGCCCAAACATTCCGTGTCGTCGGCCTGACGCGGCTCGACTGTCTGATGGACGCCGATAGGTGGCCCATAGGTCGCAGAGCCGCCCCACGCCATCCCCGCGGCCTGCACCGGCAGCCGGCCGTGCCTCTGGTTTCCGCCGTGCCTCTGCTGCCGGCCGTGCGAGCCGCCCCACCCCATCCACGCGGCCTGCACCGGCAGCTGGCCGTGCCTCTGGTGCCACCGGCCGTGCGAGCCGCCCTACGCCATCTCCGCGGCCTGCACCGGCAGCTGGCCGTGCCTTTTGGTGCCAGCCGTGCCTCTGGTGCCAGCCGTGCGCGCCGCCCCACGCCATCCCCGTGGCCTGCACCGGCAGCTGGTCTCTGTTCCTAAAGACATTTGAAACCCTTAAAAAGGCGACTGACCAAGACATATTACTTCTTGAAAACCGGCCGGGTTTTGTCACATAAAAATTAGTACCTTTATTTTGTTGGTACTGAAATGATTGAAAGAAAAGTTTGCTCTGCTTAACAACTCTTAACACGATTTATCTCAACCAGGAAGGAGTCCGCTGAGGGACACCAACTGGGTTGTCGAATTCGTGGCCACAAAACTGCTTCACACAGCAGCAAGGCCACCCTAGGTGACGCAGTGTACTTACGCTGAGTTGCTGAAAACATCCACTTATAAGGATGTGCTGTGTACATCGGAGTGGCAGACCATAAAACTGCCGCCAGCAATCAGGCATCTATTGCCGTCGAATCAGAGGATCAAGAAACTTTCTTGCGTTATGTGGCGATTCTCAAAAAATTCCAGAAATAGCCCACCGTTGCGTTTCCATTCCTGTCGCCATTCGAAGTATTCGTTGTAAGTATTGCATAAGAAAAAGAAAACAAAGTCAACATTATGGAGTGCCCATTAAAAGTTTTTTTTTTTCCTAACCCATTTCCTCATTATTTCATTTTCAAGATACACACATACGTAAATCGAAGACTCAATCGCTGGGCTCAAAAGAATGGGAAAGAGCATCTCACGTGCACCGAGCTCAGAAAAGCACTGCGGACCTGTATGGAAGCAGCGAGGATGAGGCACTTGTCACCTCTGGTTTGCAACAAGCCGGGAACACAGCTAATAAATGCTACCGAGTACAACCCTGGAAAAAAAAAGAAAGAAAAAAAGAAACACTTTCGAAATTTTCTTACTTTAAAGCAGAACTGACTATTATAAATGTGGCTTTCTTTAAACAGCCAAAAGACTTCTAAGGAGAAGGCAGCGACAGGAAGGCAACCCTATTCCCTGTCAATATCCATAAAGGACCGTTCAGTCCAAACCAGCTCAGCAGTTGGGCCATGGAAATAATGGCCACATCATCCACAGAAGGCGACGTAAAGGATGAATTGTTCGGGGTCTATCTGGACCATTGGAGGCGGGCTGCACAGCCACTCTTGCCGGATGAGTGCAGAGTCGCTCTTCAAAAGGGGTGCCTGTGGGAAGAAATTATGCATGTACTGAGGACCCTCACTTATCGGCTAAAACACCGATAGAATAAGAGGAGAGACAGTGCTCTGAAGACCCCTGAAGCTGAACAAAATGCATAATTGTCAGGCATGTGACAATTTTACAGCAGTTTTTAAGAAGAGGATTGTCCAAATTGCATCACCGCGCCGCGCCTGTAAACACAGACTCGTTTCCTTTCCAACAATGCCTCCGACCGGTCAGACAGACGGGCCTTTTCTCGTGGCGAAACGCCACTCCACCAACCCCACCCCTTCGCCTCATTGTCGCATCCCGCATGCACTGGTGTGTGTGTGTGTGGGTTTGTGTGTGCTTGGCGCGCGTTCTTCATATACAAGTGTGTGTCAGCGCTACTTCCATTAAATGACCCGTGTAAGAGCACTCGGCTGAAAGCGCTTTGAACAGCGTGTGAATTTTAAGACAGAATTCGGTCCGCATTCTGTCGTCAGTCAGACGCCGTTCAGACCTATCAGCACGCACGCGAGGTCTTAACGCCGCCTGACCAGCGTCTTAGCGGTGCCTGACTGTCGACTGCCCGCATGCCCGTTGAACCATTAAGGCGCACGGAGACGACTGTAAGACCTACAGAGCATACTGTGAGTCGCACAGTAAATACTGTCAAGAGGCTACAGGAAATACTGGGTTCAGAATTACAAAGAATCCTGGCACAAAAATTAACTACGACTTTTCCGTAGTTTCTTTGCCACAGTGTTCACGGAATATTTGGACGATGTGAGGATGTTGTTGACCAAGCAAGCGGAAATAAGAGAGCGAAACTAGGAGAATACCTGTCTGACACTGCAGTTTGGGAAGAATACACAAAAGGCGAAGAGTATGTGTCTCCGTTCCTGAAGGAACTTGAAACCCTTAAAAAGGCGACTGACCAAGACATATTACTTCTTGAAAACCGGCCGGGTTTTGTCACATAAAAATTAGTACCTTTATTTTTTTGGTACCGAAATGATTGAAAGGAAAGTTTGCTCTGCCTAACAACTCTTAACACGATTTTTCTCAACCAGGAAGGAGTCCGCTGAGGGACACCAACTGGGTTGTCGAATTCGTGGCAACAAAACTGCTTCACACAGCAGCAAGGCTACCCTAGGTGATGCAGTGTACTTACGCTGAGTTGCTGAAAACATCCACTTATAAGGATGTGCTGTGTACATCGGAGTGGCAGACCATAAAACTGCCGCCAGCAATCAGGCATCTATTGCCGTCGAATCAGAGGATCAAGAAACTTTCTTGCGTTATGTGGCGATTCTCAAAAGATTCCATAAATAGCCCACCGTTGCGTTTCCATTCCTGTCGCCATTCGAAGTATTCGTTGTAAGTATTGCATAAGAAAAAGAAAACAAAGTCAACATTATGGAGTGCCCATTAAAAGTTTTTTTCTTTTTTTCCTTACCCATTTCCTCATCATTTTATTTCCAAGATACACACATACTTAAATCGAAGACTCAATCGCTGGGCTCAAAAGAATGGGAAAGAGCATCTCACGTGCACCGAGCTCAGAAAAGCACTGCGGACCTGTATGGAAGCAGCGAGGATGAGGCACTTGTCACCTCTGGTTTGCAACAAGCCGGGAACGCAGCTAATAAATGCTACCTAGTACAACCCTGGAAAAAAAAGGAAGAAAAAAAGAGAAACACTTTCGAAATTTCCTTACATAAAAGCAGAACTGACTTTTATAAATGTGGCTTTCTTTAAACGGCAAAAAGACTTCCAAGGAGAAGGCAGCGACAGGAAGCCAACCCTATTCCCTGTCAATATCCATAAAGGACCGTTCAGTCCAAACCAGCTCAGCAGTTGGGCCATGGAAATAATGGCAACATCGTCCACAGAAGGCAACGTAAAGGATGAATTGTTCGGAGTCTATCTGGAACATTGGAGGCGGGCTGCACAGCCACTCTTGCTGGATGAGTGCAGAGTAGGGTGTCCCACAATATTTCCAAAATGCCTTTTTTGATGAGTGCGTGGGTGGATTTTACAGGTGACACAAAATGAAGAAGATTTGTGTACAGCAATTGAATTTCGGACAGTTAAAAGTGCCCGCGCAACGCGGTTGAAGTTTGGGACAGAGAAGGGTGGGACATGGGGTTACAAAAACAGCCGTAGGTGAGCTATTTTTCAACGGATTTCCATTCCAAGAACAGCATTGTGTTTGTAAAGAAAAGGCCATTCTTTTTTGCAAAAGCGTATTTTCTGTACAACTCAATGCCTATCTGCCAGGGGCACGATTCTTCGCAAAACTTGCTAATTTCAAAGTTTAAAACAGTTTTTGACCCATTTTAAGTCATCGGATCTCAAAGAGGGGGAAATATTAAGATTCCGCAGGACAAATTACCCAGGAAAATGTTACATTCAGATTTAAATGTGCAGTTGCCTACCTCTCAGGGGCAAAAAATATGACATTTTAGTGATTTGTCGTATTTTTCGCACACCGAAAGTGCTTGCATGGTTTTTTAAAGGTCATATTTAGGTTCCTTGGACCAAAATACATCGGATTAAGAACTTTTCTGACTTCAAAATGCGGTTGCCTAACTCTTAGGGGCAAAGCATAAAATAGTTAAGTGATCATTGAAACCGCATCTTGAAAACATAAAAGTACCTTATCCTATGAACTTTGGACCAAAAAACCTAAATATGACTTTCAAAAAAATATGGAAGCACTTTCAGTGTGCAAAAAACACGAAAAATCACTAAAATGTCATTTATTTAATGATCTTTTGATTGTAATCTGTTCTGATTGTTTGCCTTTCTTTCCAGGTTTCCTCTGAATCTGACATTGAGTTGCCATCAACCATCAAAGGAAAAGGAAAGTTGATCAAAGGCAAGCAGCCTGCTTCTGGGAAAGGTGCAACTCGTCATGTCCAGCAACTACAGGAGGTATGTGAGCGAGTAGTTTTGTGTAGCTTCTTTAGTTTGTTTGATGATCTAGTGATTTTAATCTAGTTTGATTATCTTTCTTCCAGGTTTCTTCTGAATCTGACACTTTTAATTGTCCGAAATTCATTTGCTTTACGCAGATCTTCTTCACTTTGTAACATCTTTCAAATCCACCCCGGCACCCATCAAAAAAAGCATTTTGGAAATATTGTGGGACACCCTAGTGCAGAGTCGCTCTTCAAAAGGGGTGCCTGTGGGAAGAAATTATGCATGTACTGAGGACCCTGACTTATCGGCTAAAACACCGATTGAATTAGAGGAGAGACAGTGCCCTGAAGACCCCTGAAGCTGAACAAAGTGTATAATTGTCAGGCATGTGACAATTTTACAGCAGTTTTTAAGAAGAGGATTGTCCAAATTGCATCACCGCGCCGCGCCTGTAGACACAGACTCGTTTCCTTTCCAACAATGCCTCCGACCGGTCAGACAGACCGGCCTTTTCTCGTAGCGGAACGCCACTCCAGCAACCCCACCCCTTCGCCTCATTGTCGCATCCCGAATGCACGGGTGTGTGTGTGTGTGTGTGTGTGTGTGTGTGTGTGTGTGTGTGTGTGTGTGTGTGTGCTTGGCGCGCGTTCTTCATATACAAGTGTGTGTCAGCGCTACTTCCATTCACTGATAGAAAAAAGTACAGAAATTACACGGAAAATGTCTGGTAATTTTTTACCTGGACCGTCCGTACCTTGCCCAAGGGGTCGACAACTTCCATATTACCTCGTACGCGGAGGCTATATTACCTCTATATTACCTTATATTACCGTATATTACCTTATATTACCGTATATTACCATATATTACCGTATATTACCTCCATACTACCACATTTTTTTTAATTTTCTTGTTTGTTTCCCCGATTTAACGCACACTTTGTCGTACTAAACCGTGATATGAAGATGTTGAGCAATTAAGCTTCTCGTTGGGATAGAAAGGAGTTCGGATTAAAATGTTCGCACTAAACCTGAGACGAAGCTATGCCTAGTACACTCAGCGGATAGGTTGCATCGGGTTGCATACCTTGCTTGAGAAAGGGGCTGTACTATCAAATAAGGATTATGTCCACATCGTACCAGAATTCTTACCAGAAGTTAAGATTTAAGCCTTTATGGAGGATACTTTGTCACGTTTTCAACTTATTTCATCGTATATTACCGATATTTTATTTGCGTATATTACCTTATATTACTTATATTACTGGTAATATATACTACCTCGTACACGGCTTGAGGCAGTTGTCGACCCCTTGACCTTGCCTACCACGGAGCTTCTGTACATGTTTTCCGTACCACTTTACATGAGATCCTTATGGGGACCACAGAGAACCAGTACGGAAGGTCCGTACCTTTTCTGTACCCTATTTTCCGTACATTTTCCGTACCAAAACACGGAATTTTTTGCAGTGTTAAATGACCTGTGTTAGAGCACTCGGCTGAAAGCGCTTTAAACAGTGTGTGAATTTTAAGACAGAATGAGGTATTCCGCCTGAAAGAGGAAGAAAAGAAGAACCAAGATGGCCGCCACGGAACATAATAAAACCTCACTTGTTTTCGGCCGACGTCTGCTAGAGCGATGCGCGCGCTCTGCTGACATGTTAGGCGTGTTTTCGCTATTTTGAAACGAAAAACGTCTCCATAACACTCCATGCATTCCATTTTAGAGTTCTCACATTCACCACGATTCCGCCGATATGCGACACTTATTATTTTAACGCCAAACGCTCGATAAACGCACAATAACACGCCTAACAAGTCAGCAGAGCGCGCCCATCGCTCTAGCAGACGTCGGCCAAAAACAAGTGAGGTTTTGTTATGTTCCGTGGCAGCCATCTTGGTTCTTCTTTTCTTCCTCTTTCAGGCGGAATACCTCATTCAGTCCGCAATCAGTCGTCAGTCAGACGGCGTTTAGACCTATCAGCACGCACGCGAGGTATGAACGCCGCTTGACCAGCGTCTTAGCGGTGCCTGACTGTCGACTGCCCGCATCCCCGTTGAACCATTAAGGTGCACGGAGACGACTGTGAGACCTACAGAGCATACTGTGAGTCGCACAGTGAATACTGTCAAGAGGCGACAGGAAATACTGGGTTCGGAATTACAAAGAATCCTGGCACAAAAATTAACTACGACTTTTCCGTAGTTTCTTTGCCACAGTGTTCACGAAATATTTGGACGATGTGAGGATCTTGATGACCAAGCAAGCGGAAATAAGGGGACGTCCATTAATTACGTTACGCACTTTTGGGCCATTTTTGACCCCCCCTCCCCCCATGTAACGCACCGTTACGCTGACCCGAACCCCCCTCCTTCCCCCCCTGAGCGTAACGTTACGCTCAAAATTTCGAATAATTGTTTTATAACCCTTAATATATAGGTGAAGAATCAAAAACATCTTTAAGTACATTTTCAAGGATATTTGAGGGTTAAAACAAATGTAAATGTATGGTCTAGCTGTGCGACTCGACGTCGGGGAAAACAATATTCGAGCGTAACGTTACGCCAGGCAAAACCCCCCCTCCCCCCATGTACCGCAGCGTTACGCTGACCCGAAACCCCCCCCCTCCCCCCTAGTGTGTAACGTAATTAATGGACGTCCCCTAAGAGAGCGAAGCTAGGAGAATACCTATCTGACACTGCAGTTTGGGAAGAATACACAAAAGGTGAAGAGTATGTGTCTCCGTTCCTAAAGCAACTTGAAACCCTTAGAAAGGCGACTGGCGAAGACATATTACTTCTTGAAAACCGGCCGGGTTTTGTCACAAAAAAAATTAGTACCTTTATTTTTTTGGTACTGAAATGATTGAAAAGAAAGTTTGCTCTGCTTAACAACTCTTAACACGATTTTTCTCAACCAGGAAGTAGTCCGCTGAGGGACACCAACTGGGTTGTCGAATTCGTGGCCACAAAACTGCTTCACACAGCAGCAAGGCCACCCTAGGTGACGCAGTGTACTTACGCTGAGTTGCTGAAAACATCCACTTATAAGGATGTGCTGTGTACATCGGAGTGGCAGACCATAAAACTGCCGCCAGCAATCAGGCATCTATTGCCGTCGAATCAGAGGATCAAGAAACTTTCTTGCGTTATGTGGCGATTCTCAAAAGATTCCAGAAATAGCCCACCGGTGCGTTTCCATTCCTGTCGCCATTCGAAGTATTCGTTGTAAGTATTGCATAAGAAAAAGAAAACAAAGTCAACATTATGTAGTGCCCATTAAAAGTTTTTTTTTTCTTTTTTTCCTTACCCATTTCCTCATCATTTCATTTCCAAGATATAGACATACGTAAATCGAAGACTCAATCGCTGGGCTCAAAAGAATGGGAAAGAGCATCTCACGTGCACTGAGCTCAGAAAAGCACTGCGGACCTGTATGGAAGCAGCGAGGATGAGGCACTTGTCACCTCTGGTTTGCAACAAGCCGGGAACACAGCTAATAAATGCTACCTAGTACAACCCTGGAAAAAAAAGGAAGGAAAAAAGAGAAACACTTTCGAAATTTCCTTACATAAAAGCAGAACTATTATAAATGTGGCTTTCTTTAAACGGCAAAAATACTTCCAAGGAGAAGGCAGCGACAGGAAGCCAACCCTATTCCCTGTCAATATCCATAAAGGACCGTTCAGTCCAAACCAGCTCAGCAGTTGGGCCATGGAAATAATGGCAACATCGTCCACAGAAGGCAACGTTAAGGATGAATTGTTCGGGGTCTATCTGGACCATTGGAGGCTGGCTGCACAGCCACTCTTGCTGGATGAGTGCAGAGTCGCTCTTCAAAAGGGGTGCCTGTGGGAAGAAATTAGGCATGTACTGAGGACCCTCACTTATCGGCTAAAACACCGATAGAATTAGTGGAGAGACAGTGCTCTGAAGACCCCTGAAGCTGAACAAACTGCATAATTGTCAGGCATGTGACAATTTTTCAGCAGTTTTTAAGAAGAGGATTGTCCAAATTGCATCACCGCGCCGCGCCTGTAGACACAGACTCGTTTCCTTTCCAACAATGCCGCCTCCGACCGGTCAGACAGACCGGCTTTTTCTCGTGGCGGAACGCCATTCCACCAACCCCACCCCTTCGCCTCATTGTCGCATCCCGAATGCACGGGTGTGTGTGTGTGTGTGTGTGTGTGTGTTTGTGTGTGCTTGGCGCGCGTTCTTTATATACAAGTGTGTGTCAGCGCTACTTTCATTAAATGACCCGTGTAAGAGCACTCGGCTGAAAGCGCTTTGAACAGTGTGTGAATTTTAAGACAGAATTCAGTCCGCAATCAGTCGTCAGTCAGACGGCGTTTAGACCTATCAGCACGCACGCGAGGTATTAACGCCGCCTGACCAGCGTCTTAGCGGTGCCTGACTGTCGACTGCCCGCATCCCCGTTGATCCATTAAGGTGCACGGAGACGACTGTAAGACCTACAGAGCAAACTGTGAGTCGCACAGTGAATACTGTCAAGAGGCTACAGGAAATACTGGGTTCGGAATTACAAAGAATCCTGGCACAAAAATTAACTACGACTTTTCCGTAGTTTCTTTGCCACAGTTTTCACGGAATAT
The DNA here is from genome assembly GCA_030522485.1 of Stenchaetothrips biformis. NCBI lineage: Eukaryota > Metazoa > Arthropoda > Insecta > Thysanoptera > Thripidae > Stenchaetothrips > Stenchaetothrips biformis. The sequence continues at coordinate 20,166,685 of CM060089.1, forward strand.
TTGGACGATGTTGGGATCTTGTTGACCAAGCAAGCGGAAATAAGAGAGCGAAGCTGGGAGAAAACCTGTCTGACACTGCAGTTTGGGAAGAATACACAAAAGGTGAAGAGTATGTGTCTCCGTTCCTAAAGCAACTTGAAACCCTTAAAAAGGCGACTGACGAAGACATATTACTTCTTGAAAACCGGCCGGGTTTTGTCACATAAAAATTAGTACCTTTATTTTTTGGTACCGAAATGATTGCAGGGACGCCGGAAGCGGGGGGCAGGGGGGGCCAAAGGCCCCCCTAGCATTTGTCGTAGCAAAGCCGGGCCCTTCAGAGCCCCCGAAGCGGGCCTGCTTAGGGACTGCACACTGTGGCAAAAACCTACGGAAAAGTCAGTTAATTTTTTTGCCAGGATTCTCTGTAACCCTAAACCCAGTATTTCCTGTAGCCTCCTTACAGTAATCACTGTGCGACGCACAGTATTCTCCGCATACTCGTCGCAGACCCTTGAGGTGCACAGAGACGACTGTAAGTCCTACAGAGAACACTGTGAGTCGCACAGTGAATACTGTAAAGAGGCTACAGGAAATACTGGGTTTAGGGTTACAGAGAATTAGCACAACTTGTTTACAGAGTTCTCTGTGACCTTTTGCCACAGTGCAAAGCGGGCTTTTTCTATACCCCAGAGTCTGTGGCTGAACTGAGACGAGCAGCAGGAACCGGCCCAATCACATACCACCTCGTACGGCACGGCACCTCAGTGGCCTTAAATGTCATTTCAATACCACATAGGTTTGCAATAGCTCTTTGCCCGCTGCGCTCGCGAATGAACCTATGCATACTTTCATGTATGGGACGCGATGTCCCATCGTCTTTCCAATGACCATATTTGGAAGCTAATGAGCGTTGGCTTGAAACTTGCTTCGCTCGCAAAACATCCATTATTGGGCGTAAATGATTCTAATTACTTTGTTATACAAAACATAGTTTACACTAAAGCCCCCTGCGTTGGGCAGGTTACTGGTCAAACTCCTTGACAGAATTAAAGGCCCCTAGCACGGCCATAAAGCATGGAAAACACACAACAGCCTGACTGGCGCCCAAAATTAGGCCAAAAAAAAATAAATCCGGGCCCTTTTGGCACTTTGCCCCCCCCCCCCCCCTAGTAAAACATACTTCCGGCGTCCCTGAATGATTGAAAGAAAAGTTTGCTCTGCTTAACAACTCTTAAACACGATTTTTCTCAACCAGGAAATAGTCCGCTGAAGGACACCAACTGGGTTGTCGAATTCGTGGCCACAAAACTGCTTCACACAGCAGCAAGGCCACCCTAGGTGACGCAGTGTACTTACGCTAAGTTGCTGAAAACATCCACTTATAAGGATGTGCTGTGTACATCGGAGTGGCAGACCATAAAACTGCCGCCAGCAATCAGGCATCTATTGCCGTCGAATCAGAGGATCAAGAAACTTTCTTGCGTTATGTGGCGATTCTCAAAAGATTCCAGAAATAGCCCACCGGTGCGTTTCCATTCCTGTCGCCATTCGAAGTATTCGTTGTAAGTATTGCATAAGAAAAAGAAAACAAAGTCAACATGATGGAGTGCCCATTAAAAGTTTTTTTTTTTTTTTTTCCTTACCCATTTCCTCATCATTTTATTTCCAAGATACACACATACGTAAATCGAAGACTCAATCGCTGGGCTCAAAAGAATGGGAAAGAGCAACTCACGTGCACCGAGCTCAGAAAAGCACTGCGGACCTGTATGGAAGCAGCGAGGATGAGGCACTTGTCACCTCTGGTTTGCAACAAGCCGGGAACACAGCTAATAAATGCTACCGAGTACAATCCTGGAAAAAAAAGGAAGAAAAAAAGAGAAACACTTTCGAAATTTCCTTACATAAAAGCAGAACAGACTATTATAAATGTGGCTTTCTTTAAACAGCCAAAAGACTTCCAAGGAGAAGGCAGCGACAGGAAGCCAACCCTATTCCCTGTCAATATCCATAAAGGACCGTTCAGTCCAAACCAGCTCAGCAGTTGGGCCATGGAAATAATGGCCACATCATCCACAGAAGGCGACGTAAAGGATGAATTGTTCGGGGTCTATCTGGACCATTGGAGGCGGGCTGCACAGCCACTCTTGCCGGATGAGTGCAGAGTCGCTCTTCAAAAGGGGTGCCTGTGGGAAGAAATTATGCATGTACTGAGGACCCTCACTTATCGGCTAAAACACCGATAGAATAAGAGGAGAGACAGTGCTCTGAAGACCCCTGAAGCTGAACAAAATGCATAATTGTCAGGCATGTGACAATTTTACAGCAGTTTTTAAGAAGAGGATTGTCCAAATTGCATCACCGCGCCGCGCCTGTAAACACAGACTCGTTTCCTTTCCAACAATGCCTCCGACCGGTCAGACAGACGGGCCTTTTCTCGTGGCGAAACGCCACTCCACCAACCCCACCCCTTCGCCTCATTGTCGCATCCCGCATGCACTGGTGTGTGTGTGCTTTGCGCGCGTTCTTCATATACAAGTGTGTGTCAGCGCTACTTCCATTAAATGACCCGTGTAAGAGCACTCGGCTGAAAGCGCTTTGAACAGCGTGGGAATTTTAAGAGAGAATTCAGTCCGCAATCAGTCGTCGGTCAGACGGCGTTCAGACCTATCAGCACGCACGCGAGGTCTTAACGCCGCCTGACCAGCGTCTTAGCGGTGCCTGACTGTCGACTGCCCGCATCCCCGTTGAACCATTAAGGTGCACGGAGACGACTCTAACACCTACAGAGCACTCTGTGAGTCGCACAGTGAATACTGTAAAGAGGCTACAGGAAATACTGGGTTCAGAGTTACAAAGAATCCTGGCACAAAAATTAACTACGACTTTTCCGTAGTTTCTTTGCCACAGTGTTCATGGAATATTTGGACGATGTGAGGATCTTGTTTACCAAGCAAGCGGAAATAAGAGAGCGAAACTAGGAGAATACCTGTCTGACACTGCAGTTTGGGAAGAATACACAAAAGGCGAAGAGTATGTGTCTCCGTTCCTAAACGAACTTGAAACCCTTAAAAAGGCGACTGACCAAGACATATTACTTTTTGAAAACCGGCCGGGTTTTGTCACATAAAAATTAGTACCTTTATTTTTTTGGTACCGAAATGATTGAAAGGAAAGTTTGCTCTGCCTAACAACTCTTAACACGATTTTTCTCAACCAGGAAGGAGTCCGCTGAGGGACACCAACTGGGTTGTCGAATTCGTGGCCACAAAAGTGCTTCACACAGCAGCAAGGCCACCCTTGGTGACGCAGTGTACTTACGCTGAGTTGCTGAAAACATCCACTTATAAGGATGAGCTCTGTACATCGGAGTGGCAGACCATAAAACTGCCGCCAGCAATCAGGCATCTATTGCCGTCGAATCAGAGGCCTCTTTACAGTATTCACTGTGCGACTCACAGAGTGCTCTGTAGGTGTTACAGTCGTCTCCGTGCACCTTAATGGTTCAACGGGGATGCGGGCAGTCGACAGTCAGGCACCGCTAAGACGCTGGTCAGGCGGCGTTAAGACCTCGCGTGCGTGCTGATAGGTCTGAACGCCGTCTGACTGACGACTGATTGCGGACTGAATTCTGTCTTAAAATTTCCACGCTGTTCAAAGCGCTTTCATCCGAGTGCTCTTACACGGGTCATTTAATGGAAGTAGCGCTGACACACACTTGTATATGAAGAACGCGCGCCAAGCACACACACACCAGTGCATGCGGGATGCGACAATGAGGCGAAGGGGTGGGGTTGGTGGAGTGGCGTTTCGCCACGAGAAAAGGCCCGTCTGTCTGACCGGTCGGAGGCATTGTTGAAAAGGAAACGAGTCTGTGTTTACAGGCGCGGCGCGGTGATGCAATTTGGACAATCCTCTTCTGAAAAACTGCTGTAAAATTGTCACATGCCTGACAATTATGCATTTTGTTCAGCTTCAGGGGTCTTCAGAGCACTGTCTCTCCTCTTATTCTATCGGTGTTTTAGCCGATAAGTGAGGGTCCTCAGTACATGCATAATTTCTTCCCACAGGCACCCCTTTTGAAGAGCGACTCTGCACTCATCCGGCAAGAGTGGCTGTGCAGCCCGCCTCCAATGGTCCAGATAGACCCCGAACAATTCATCCTTTACGTTGCCTTCTGTGGACGATGTTGCCATTATTTCCATGGCCCAACTGCTGAGCTGGTTTGGACTGAACGGTCCTTTATGGATATTGACAGGGAATAGGGTTGGCTTCCTGTCGCTGCCTTCTCCTTGGAAGTCTTTTGGCTGTTTAAAGAAAGCCACATTTATAATAGTCTGTTCTGCTTTTATGTAAGGAAATTTCGAAAGTGTTTCTCTTTTTTTCTTCCTTTTTTTCCAGGGTTGTCCTCGGTAGCATTTATTAGCTGTGTTCCCGGCTTGTTGCAGACCAGAGGTGACAAGTGCCTCATCCTCGCCGCTTCCATACAGGCCCGCAGTGCTTTTCTGAGCTCGGTGCACGTGAGATGCTCTTTCCCATTCTTTTGAGCCCAGCGATTGAGTCTTCGATTTACGTATGTGTGTATCTTGAAAATGAAATAATGAGGAAATGGGTTAGGAAAAAAAAAAAACTTTTAATGGGCACTCCATAATGTTGACTTTGTTTTGTTTTTCTTATGCAATACTTACAACGAATACTTCGAATGGCGACAGGAATGGAAACGCAACGGTGGGCTATTTCTGGAATTTTTTGAGAATCGCCACATAACGCAAGAAAGTTTCTTGATCCTCTGATTCGACGGCAATAGATGCCTGATTGCTGGCGGCAGTTTTATGGTCTGCCACTCCGATGTACACAGCACATCCTTATAAGTGGATGTTTTCAGCAACTTAGCGTAAGTACACTGCGTCACCTAGGGTGGCCTTGCTGCTGTGTGAAGCAATTTTGTGGCCACGAATTCGACAACCCAGTTGGTGTCCCTCAGCGGACTCCTTCCTGGTTGAGATAAATCGTGTTAAGAGTTGTTAAGCAGAGCAAACTTTCCTTTCAATCATTTCGGTACCAAAAAAATAAAGGTGGTAATTTTTATAACCCGGCCGGTTTTCAAGAAGTAATATGTCTTGGTCAGTCGCCTTTTTAAGGGTTTCAAGTTCGTTTAGGAACGGAGACACATACTCTTCGCCTTTTGTGTATTCTTCCCAAACTGCAGCGTCAGACAGGTATTCTCCTAGTTTCGCTCTCTTATTTCCGCTTGCTTGGTAAACAAGATCCTCACATCGTCCAAATATTCCGTGAACACTGTGGCAAAGAAACTACGGAAAAGTCGTAGTTAATTTTTGTGCCAGGATTCTTTGTAATCCTGAACCCAGTATTTCCTGTAGCCTCTTTACAGTATTCACTGTGCGACTCACAGAGTGCTCTGTAGGTGTTAGAGTCGTCTCCGTGCACCTTAATGATTCAACGGGGATGCGGGCAGTCGACAGTCAGGCACCGCTAAGACGCTGGTCAGGCGGCGTTAAGACCTCGCGTGCGTGCTGATAGGTCTGAACGCCGTCTGACCGACGACTGATTGCCGACTGGTTAGGGTATTCCAACGCCTCCTCAGAACGGAAGTAAGATGAACAAAAACGGAAGTCAGAAATGGCCGTTGGAGCGGCCGCCGAAGGCCGATCGGGTCGGTTCAGGAGCGGTATGAGAAACGTATGGTGCGGATGTGCTCCGGACTTCAAAAAACGCGCGGAACACTGTAGAAAAAATCCACAGGAAATAGTACGGTACAAAGCTGGTAGACAATTTGCCTGGTTGCACCGTTCCTCAGTCAGTACGGTTTTGGGGGTACAGAGTACGGTTTTAGTAACATGGCCTCTTACGGGAAGCACGGTTTTTTGGTACGGTTTTACTGTACGCCGAGGTTACGGAATGACCGTACCTTTTCCCTGTGAAAAGCACGGCTTTTTTAACAGTGAAGCCCGCCGGTTTTGGGTTTAATTACATTTAACGTTGTAAGTTAACATTCAAGTGTCAAAAAGGTTTTGGGCGTCCGGTCAGGTTAAATTTTTTTTCAGTTTTCTGCAACATATTTGTCGTAAAGTGACAGGTTTTTACTTCCAAAGAGAGGGCCTAACCTAATTTTAACCTGTAAGCCTGCCATATTTCTGTCTTTTTGTACATATATTGACCGTGTCATGTCGAAGTTTTAGTAATAAAAAGAAGATCAACTTGTTAATGATCATTTTCGAACCAATTTTTATTTTTCTTTACAATCTAAATAAAGCTGCGTCTTTGTAACGCCCGCTTTGACGTTGTTGGCTCTTCAAACTGCTGGTTGTCATTTTTTGTTCATTTTTAGTAGCTCCTACTGATTTTCACTGTCAACAGCAATTCTACATCAGTGTAAGAATTTCTTTGATGTGAGGACTTGATGCACAGCATTTTTGTTGTCATGTCTGTGTTTAAAAATGTGTTTGTTATGTAATTCATTTTCTTTGGTAACAGATCATGTCCCTCTCTGATTGGAATGGGGTGAGGCACGTAGATGCTGGCCTCATCAACCCCAGAGGTAGCAATTCTTGCTTTATTAATGCATCTCTGCAGGTAACGCTATCTTGATAATGTTTGTTCTTGGCGCACTGCACCCGCCAGGACGTCATGTACTACTTACCTGGCGGTGGCCTCGCAGTGCCCCGCGGCGCCGGGTCATGAATGGGGACCCGTGTGGAAAGGTCTGGTTTGAAACAGTAAAACTGCGGTCTCAAACGCTATACCGCAGCGCGACAGTAGGGCGACCGGCGGAGGACGACAGCCCTACAGCAGTGAGCTGGTTTTAAGACCGCGGACGGCGCCCCCGCCGTCTCAAAGTGAGCTGACTGCGGTCCACAACCGGGCGTGCTGTGGACTACAAAACGGTATGAAACCGGTCCGAAAAACGACACGTTTCACTACCAATTTAAGACCGTTCTGCCCCCGCCTTAATGGATGAGAAATTCATGAACGCGCAACGCGGGGCCTAGGACAGGTGCAAATCCCGTCTTAAGGGAAGACCACAGTGAACCGCCGCCCGCCCCCCTACGCAGGCCCCCCGCCCGGGGCCCCCCTCTGGCCGCGCGTGTGAATTCCGTCTTAAAAATTGAGACCACTGTCACCGGCTGCTTGCCTCGCAGCTCCCTTCACGTGTGTGAATCTCGTCTTAAAAATGAGACCACAGTCCGCCGCCGAACGTGTGTGGTGTATGTTTCTGTCCGCTGGTGTGAAGGAAAAATGGAATTTGACAGAGAAAGCAATGCAACAAAATTTCTTTGATAAGCACAGCGTGCCACTAGTTTATTAAATTTTTTTACAAACTATTTTTAAACTTTTTAACTTAACAAATTTTTTCTTTCTAGTCTTTAGCATAGAGTAACGTGAAATAAATGAATATGTGGGTCAACAGATGAAACTGTAGGTCAACAGATAGAAATACATGAAATTTGAAACTATTGGTTCAACTTAGAAATAAATTCAACTTCATTCAACTTAATAATAACGCCAATAAAATAAATATACGATTTCTGTTGGTCAACAGATAAAAATACAAAATACATGAAAAAAAAAACACAATAGGAACTTTGCTAGTCAGTCAAGTAAAGAAAAAAGAGGGACACAAGGCACTAAGTGGTTTCAAACATTTCGCTTAGATCATGAGCATGAGCATGAGCTGATTTCAAAATGTGTAAAATTATTGTCCGTATCAGGAACTTGCTCTGGAGCGACAGGCTGCGCTGTGTTAGGGTTGTGCATGGGAACAATCTCACTATCAGAATCAAGGTCCATAGATGTGGAGGCTGACGAGGGATTTGCAAGGGGAAATAGGCTTGAATTTCAGTGTATCTTTTCATGAATTTCGATGAATTTTGAAGAATTTCAATGAATTGCGGTGAATTTCAATGAATTGCGGCGAATTTCAATGAATTGCAGTGAATTTCATGCGACTTTTGAGAAAGTTTAGCGTTAAGCTCGTTGAATTTTAGTGAATTTTCATGAACTTTGGTGAATTTTTATGAATGCCAATGAATTTTTTCTGAAAATTTATGTTACTGCGCGTAAAATTTGTTAAATGATCCTGGAATTTCGAAGAATTCCACAAAATTTTCGCATGAATTTCGATGAATTCCAGCAAATTTTCACATGAATTTCGATGAATTCCAATGAATTTTTAGGGAATTTCATGAATTTGAATTTCAGTGTATAATTTTTTGGAGCTTATTTCCCCTCGGGGATTTGCCAATAAAACTGAGGTTGCTGGCTGTTACAAAAGTGATTGGTCTTGCTGGACACTGGCGACTAAAATGTTACTTTGCTTTGACAGACGCTTCAACCTTAGCCTTCTCTTATGTTGTTGATAATAAAGCCAGCACTTCAAGGTGGTGGCTGCATTGAAGTCTACGCCTTTAAAAGCATGAATCTCAACAAACGCTTAATAAAAAATAAAAAAATTAATGAAACAATATTTTAAATTAAGGTTTCAAGAAGGGTGGACAACAAATTTTTCACTAGAAAATTGATGACAGCTAAAGATAAAGATTCTTACCCAGAGCTGCACAGACAAAATCTTCTGGGAACTCCACTGTGTCTCCACCCCCCGTCCTGCTCAACGCTTCGTTTGTTAGTATGTCTCTGGAGACAAGTAACTTCAGCACCTTCTTGAACATTGTACTAGGCTGATCATCAAAGTGCTTGATAATATGGAGAAGCCTACTCTCATTTGCAAACACAGCGACGCCAGAACTAACTTCTCTCTACAAAAAGAAACAAATAATTACTTTTAAACAAAATTTCAAATGGAAGTAAAAATTTGGAAGAAGGATTTAATAAATTTTTAAAGAAACGTTCCTTTTATATTCAAGTATTTAAAAATTGCAAGGCTCAAACACGACGCCACGGTTCGACATTTTCAGGGAAAGGCAGGCCGACTTGGTACCTGAGGCAAAAATAAAATTGAAAATAAGACTACCTGTAAAAATAATTAGGAACACCAATGGAACATACAGCCATAAACTAAACAAGAAACTTACCTTTCCTGAGGATTTTCCCACGTAGGGCCTCCTTCCATGACGGCATTTTCACCGAGCGAAAAGAATTCTCGGCCACAGGAGGGACGGGCTCCTTGGGCTTGACGTCGGCAAACTGGTCGTCACGAAAAACTTCGGCCGAGGGCGGCTCCACCTCCACATACACCAGTGCGTACACATGTTTCGGGGGCCATGTTTCCACTCTGAAAATCACGCAACGCACCGCTCACCGCTCTCAAACCTCATTTGACTGAGAACACTTGTTTGAAGCACCACACCATTCGGACTTCGTAAACAAAGCAGCTTAGCCAACAAAATTTCGTCACCAACAAAAATACCACTGTTCTAATATATTTGAAAAAATTATCTGCCGCGTTTAACCTGCTCATGTCACGGTTGACAAATAGACTCACCAGTGAGTTTGAAGAAAAATTTTCAGTCTATCGGCTCGCAGCGAAAACAATAGGGTTGCTAGGAGATGCGGCCTTCGCGCCCTACTGTTGTTGGTTCTGTTGGCTTCAGCCCGAGTGGCACATGTCCGTCCCGGCACGACGGTTTCTCGTTTTCTCGGTAACTAAACTCCAGTTTTGGCAGAAAACTAAGAAAAATCCGCTTTCGCTGGTAACGTCGGTGAAATGTCGGACTCCGACTCACCCCCAGAGCGACGGAAAAGGCGGAGGAATTTGTCAAAACTTAATTAGTCTCCCGAGAGTCCAGCAAACCTTGACAGGTAAGGGTTACGTTGCCAGATAAATAGATTTTGTTATTTTATTTCTATATTAATGATATGCTTTGAATCGCTAACGGCACTCTTGAAATTTTTTTGCGAAACCTGACAGAATTAAATTTCATTGTCGCAGTCGGTCTAATTTTTTTTTTTTTTTTTTTTTTTTTTTTTTTAAGGCCTGTGTCTGTGCTGGGCAAGAGATTTGACAAAGACAAGACCACTGACGAATACCAAGCCAAACAAGCAGATAATACAAGCTCCTGGTTCCGAACTATTAGCTGGTCATTCATCTGGACTTCCATTTTTCGGTGAGTACTCAGAATATCAGCTAACCGTGTTTGCGGTGCAATTCACAGAAACGACACTGACAAGAAACTTTAATTACCATTTGTCATCTAACACTGTAGGCTTTTATGAATATTTTTTAACAGTGTTTTTTAACATGCAGACAAAAAGAAAGAAGAGAGTACATTGCTAGCTTCCTCAAGGCATTGCTCAGCTGACTCAGGTGATGCGATGACACGTAATATATTTGATATTATCATTTATTGCAGTTCCCTCTAATGTCGGTTCTGGACCTCGTTGGTTTACGTTGACACATGATTTCAGCGCGAAGGGAGGAGCCCAGCCCGCCTAGATCAGATGATTCTCTTGCGTCAAGGCTTGGGAGATTCAGGTGTGCTGAGTGCGGTCTGCGGTTCACGACTGCGAATTCGCTGCGGAATCACCTACAGTCCCACTTGGACGCTGCTGGCGTGAGTTATGTTGTTTTGAATCCGATTGATACATCTGGACGATAGACTATACCGAAAATGTATTGAATTTACAGACGTCTGCAAGAGATAGGCCTAAACCCCAACCTATGAGGGTGGCTCTTATGAAAAACCGAACTTCTGAGAATGACGGTCAGACGACTGGTCGATGCCTCTCTTGCAAAAAGAGACGGCTGGAGACGTTAAGGCCCAATCGCGACAGATGTGCTGCTGTGGATGCTGCCAGAAAGCTTGGTGTACGTATGTCGCATTATTCATAGTTTGTATGGTGTTTGTAGACGTTGATTGAAAATTGTACCTGTTACAGTTTGCCGTTGAGAACCGCCAGTGCGCCAAGGAGGCACAACCCCTGACTTTGTGCCCATTCTGCGGAGCACTGAATTCTGAGACCATGGCGGTGCATGCGAAGAGACATGTTGCCGATGGGGTTGATCCGGAGAGACTCTTGACATACTGCACTGCAATGTTCTCGCGAAATGCCCGGGGTCCCGTCTGCGTCCCTACTCTGAGAGAAAAGCTGAAGGAAGCAGCGGCGAAAGGTGACGCTGCTATTGATGCCATCTTGAATAATGCGTTTCGTACTGTTGGCGTTGCCACGTCTTCATCTGAGTGTGCTTCGTTACCCTTCTACGACATGTCATCTGTATTCCTTAGGGGTGCTGTACGTATTTCGGGTTTTGCATTACTTTGTCTTTATAAATCAGAAGTGTATCATTTTGTGATGTTTCCTTTTCAGCCGATCCCCCGGCATCACATGCAAAATGTTCTTGACCAAGCTGACGAGGAGTTGATGGAGACTGAGGAAGAAGACGATGAGTCGGACGACTCTGACTAGATTGTCTTCTAGTTTCTGTAAGAGAGTTCCGTGAGACGATGCCGACTATTGCGGCTTGATCTCTGACACTCAACTGTATTGATACTTTCCTTTGTTTCAGGCGCAGGGGAGGTGCACGCAGGCCCCGTACCTGAAGTGACGCGCAGGGGAGGTGCAGGTTGGCCCCAACACCTATTGCGACGCGCAGGGGAGAGGCATGTTGGCCCCACATCTACCGATCAGGAGGCGCAGGGGAGAAGCAAGTCGGCCCCATCACTACCAGACACGACGCGCAGGAGAGAAGCATGCCGGCTCCATCTAGAGATTGCCTCATCCAGGAACCTGGAGGAGTTGAAGGCTCGCCCTCGATGACCGAAATGGGAGTGGGTAGCCCAACTGATTGTTTCTGATGTGTTTTAAAAAATCACAGTATTCATTCAGTTGAGGCTACCCTTGAACCTGCATTCATCATGTCGGCTGCATCGGGACGAGTATCATCACCCACATTGGTATTCCATCGACGTCTCGATGGTTTGTGCTTTGTGTCAACGACGTGCGTTCCTCTTTATGTTCTACGACGCGTGTGTATGTCTGTCCATAATGTAGTAACGTTGTATGAATAATCATATGGCATCTGAATATCACATACATCACTTCATGATGCCAACGAATATATGTGTTGCGCATTATGATGCTAACTGGGCATGGCGCTTATTTTTTGACGACTGGCATGGCTCTGCCTTCTCTATTGTTGTATGCGTGTGTGCTATCGAAAACTGATCAAAGTAAAAAATGTTACTCTTGACAATGCGAGCAATATTGTTCTTGACGAAAAATCTGTGCGAGTCGTGGTTTGAGTGGTGTTCAGGACTTTGTGTGGCGCGAAGTCCACTAACTTAGAAAAAATGTACATTTTAATTGGTGGGTGACATCCACTTGCGTATGTTAGTGGTGTTCCACTCTTCTACACGCTTGGGTGAGTCTCTGTCTGCTGACTGTATGTTGCATTCTAATCGCTGTCTTCATGCTTCATGTTACGTTTGATTACATCCCGTTTTTTCTGACTGTTGCAGGTTGTGTATGGCGGTGTCAACATGACTCATTCACCTGCCGATTATTTCTTTTATTTGGATAGTTATTTTTGATTGCTTTTTGCCTTGAGCTACTGAACTTCATCGTGCTCACTGTGTATTTGCTATGAGGGCTTTATATTCTGGCTCTATTCATGATTCGTTATCTTCTTGAATCTCCAAAAATGAGAAAATCTGTTAAAAGGTAGAGTGTGTTCTGTCTGCTTATGGTCGCGACTCTTTTGTGGTCCTCGTGCTGTATGAGTCCTTTGTTTTACGTCTTTCTTTGTCATTTCTGCATGTTTCAGATCGCGCGCAAGGGAGGAGCAGGCTGGCCCACAGTTAGAGATTGCCTCCTCCGTGATGATTACGGAGGAGTTGAAGGCTCGCCCCCAATATCAAGGGAAGAGGGGGTAGCCCAACAGATTGTGGTACGGTGTATTGTAGATCTCACGTATCCATTCTGTTGGTGCTCCCACCGAACCCGACGCCATCGGCCCTCACGATTGTTTTGGATAGAACGTCCTGTCATACATTCAACACCGCATCACTCGCTGGGTCCTGTGTCGTCATGGGTCCGAATGCGTTTGTCACCTTTGACCGACTGTTATTTCGACGAGTGTCGCACACTTACCTGAATGATTGACGGTCTGCTGTACATCCCGTGAGTAGGTCGTGTGATGGCTGGGTCGTCGTTTGCATCGTAGATTTGGCCGCACTGTTGAATGTCTGATCGGATGGGAGACACATGACACGGACACTGAGAATATAACTGACACTGCAGTGCGCCGTGACATGTGACTCCCCCCTCCCAGGCTTCGTCGGTTGTCTCTGATGGAAGGGGGGGCGCACTTGGGGCTGTATCTCTTCAGCGCTATGATGGTGTTCCTGCGGATTGACGCAAAACAGTATGGTGCTTAACCAACACTACATTAATAGGAGATGTGTGTAGCATATCACATAATTATGAAAAAAACGAAACGGGGTAATAGTTATATCGATTCTTTATTCACTGTGTACCATATCGTTGTCTGTTTGCAGTGTTACTTGTGCGTAAATGCAATCGACTGACTGACATATGTTATGATACAACAACAGTATATGGTTAGAGGTACATCGAAACAATCAAAGTAAACACAAAATAACGATATGCCGATCTGGACGCGGGATATAATTTTATCTTAATGTCCAGATCAACTGATGTACTAACATGAGTATAAGCAATGACTTATTATACATTTAACTATTTAACTATTCGGCCGATCAATTGTGCATTAGGCCATATACTACTGCCTATGCTCGTCGCAGTTCTTTTGATGCCGTAGCATAGAAGGTCTTGATTCGAAACGCCGGTCGCATTTGCTGCAGTAATGGTATTCCGTTTGTCCCATGTGGACCTTATTAAAATGTCTTGTCAACGTAGTGCCCCTTTTGAACGATTGTCCACATTCAATGCATTGCTGATGTAGCATCCCCAGGTGGTTCTTTAAATGACTATACAAGTCGTTCCGCCTTTTGAATGTGCTTCCGCACTCGGTGCATTTCCATGGTATGTCTGTGTGGTGCGATTCCTTGTGTAGTTGCAAGCCGCGGTAAGTGCACACTTCGTGACGGCATATGTTGCAACGGTACACACTACCTGCAACAAAATCATTGTATTAACCGTTGTCACTCTGCCTCTGTCATTACAAGATCGCTGGTTCTCACTCTCATGTGCGGATGATGACGAACCACTCGTAGACGCATCCATCTCTTCCATTACGTTAGATGGCTCTCTTTTCTGTGTTTCGTCGGTTTCTTCGTGCCGGGCGCTCTGTACCTCCTCTACTGTCTGTAATTTCACGTTTTCTGGAACGTTAGCCCCCATCAAAACGAATGGACCGCGGCTGGTGGATGGAGCGTTGAGATCAGCCGTCACGTACACCACCCGTCGACTCATAGGTTCGTTCGTGGGTATGGCTGGCGGGTGCTCGTATCGACGACTGGCAAGATATCCTGCACGTGACATATGGACGCGTTCCGTTAGGTGGTCATACCCTATCATCGTAACCCTTTCGTTATTCTTACACTTATCATGCCGTTACCTTCGTCGGACGAGTGTGATGACATGGAATCATTGAAGTTCTGAATCTCCCGTCTCGTGACCCCGAACACCACCTCAGCAGACGAGTCCTCGGATGTTCCTGTAACAAAAAAATTTCGTGTTGTCGCATGGTGCATGGGTGACTAAAGACAGTCCCGCACTCGCCAGAGGCTGAACACGACAATCACCTTTGGAGAACTCCAACGGGGAGTAATTAATGGAGCTCATCTGCGCGTCCGACGTTTCATGTTCCTGCGAACCCTTAGTCCTCTCATCGGATGATGCTTCTCTTGACAGATCCGGAGTGGGAGGGATGACTGCCACATTGAACATGATTATGAAGACAATCAATGGAAATGTAAAGATACTTGACGTCGGGTGTAATCTGTCCTAACTGTAATATGATGTCTGCTTTCCGAGAGACGAAAGCACCTGATCAAAGCTCTCAATTGAATCCTCGCACAGTACTTCTCCTTCTGATGAAGAAACAGCCTCATAGAACAGTGCCGCCATTCGCTGTGTCGGCGGGATTACTGCGACAATCGTTTACAAGTTATAATGACACTCTGACTGCACGTCCTGCTTCGTAAGACTCATGTTTATTATAATTGTTACTTACTGATGCTACATGCAGAAGTGTCTGAAGTTTCCATCGTCTCATCCATTATCACCGTGCCTTCATCATCATGCGTTTCACCACCTTCTCCGATTAGGCGCAGGAGGTGAGCCCTGCGTGCTTTTCTGGTGACTGAAATTAGATAAAAGGGTTACGTGCGGTTCATGATACAATACATGCGCGTCGTAGCTCCGGACGTCTGAATGTTACCTCTCACGACCCAGTTTGTGCCGAAATTCGCCATCAGATGTTCTCTGTTGTCCATTAAGAGTTGGACAATTTTTGGCGGCAGCGATTCCAGCACTGCCATGTTTTCTGCCGTTGCATCAGGAGCCCTTCCGACTGTATGTACATCCGTCTGATTGGATATAGCTGTAATGAAAAAATATCGATATTATACGGACGCTCAATAATTTGTACTCATGATTAACGATGTCACCGTTGGTGTGTGTACCCTCGTTCATGTTCATGTCACGCAGTAACTTATCAGAGTCGGTCGTTTTATTATGCTCCAATAACATGTCGATGGGTGAATCTGCAACGACCTCTGCAGGAGCGGTAGAGGTGGCTGAAGCCTGCTGCTGCTGTTGCATCAATAGTCCATCTACGACAAAGGCGATTATGTTACATAGTACCGGCATTATCCCGACCCTTTACGATTCGGTTTGTTATACGAATACGGTATGGTTGATATACTCCGTACCATTCCACCAGTCATCACCAGTCCCCGATGGATAGAATGGGGTAAAGTCGAATTCTGCCATGTGGTCCAGTGCATCCTGCGGGCACCACCACTCTGGGTCGCAGCAGCAGACCCCCCTCCACGTGCATTTCCAACTGTGGGCCTGCATTGCCATTGTCGAGAGTACGGATGGATCTGCCTTCCTTTCAAAACTGTAAATTTTTCTAAGTATAGGCACTTAGCGCCACACCAAGTCACTATTTGTCACTAGTACATGCGTCGCACGACCAAGAGTGCTAAACAAAAGTTGTTTGTCAACACAAGATACGTACTTTTGTCTTTATTCATTTTTGTGAGTCTCGTCAGTCCGTGGTGCGAATGGCTGTTGAGTAAGCGCAAGATTCGGATGCAGTTCTGAGCTGACCATCGTCGCAGCAAATGTGACAGGCGTGTCATGAACATCAATATAGACCGGATGCCGGCTGCCCCGGACCACTTATGCACTCGGGCCACACGTTAAGGGCATGCGGGAAACGGTCCCCGCATGGGGTCACCAGAAGACATCTAGCGGGCCACGGCCCCCGTAGGGGGGCTGCGAGGGCGGTAGTACGCACAAGGTCTTTGACGCATCGTCACGTGGATGACAGTCGTGCGGGCCACGGCCCCCGCAGGGGGCTGCGAGGGCGGTAGTACGCACATGGTCTTGGCGCATCGTCACGTGGACGACACCCGTGACTCAAGGCGGGCCAGGTGCGCTGGACGAGGTGTGCACTCGGCCAGCATGTCAAGATCATGCGGGCCACGGCCCCCGCAGGGGGTCACCAAAGACACGGGGGGTCTGGGGGGCTCTGCCCCCCAGGGCGGGGGGTCTGGGGGGCGAAGGCCCCCCAGCACCAACGTCAGAAGCGAAGGCCTTTGCAATGAATGTATCAAGTTCACGGTGTGCGTGGTCGTACCCCGAAGGGGCCACATATCGAAGGGCGGCGCCGCGCGGTGGCCGTCCCCCCCCCCGCCGGGGGGGGGGGAGGGACGGCCACCGCGCGGCGTTGCCCGGCGAACACGACAAACTAGAAGCGTCAGCAGGGACGTCTTCGCCCATCAAGAATGAAAGTCTGGGGCTCAAAGGCGGCCGGGGAGAGGCATGTTGGCCCCACATCTACCGATCAGGAGGCGCAGGGGAGAAGCAAGTCGGCCCCATCACTACCAGACACGACGCGCAGGAGAGAAGCATGCCGGCTCCATCTAGAGATTGCCTCATCCAGGAACCTGGAGGAGTTGAAGGCTCGCCCTCGATGACCGAAATGGGAGGGGGTAGCCCAACTGATTGTTTCTGATGTGTTTTAAAAAATCACAGTATTCATTCAGTTGAGGCTACCCTTGAACCTGCATTCATCATGTCGGCTGCATCGGGACGAGTATCATCACCCACATTGGTATTCCATCGACGTCTCGATGGTTTGTGCTTTGTGTCAACGACGTGCGTTCCTCTTTATGTTCTACGACGCGTGTGTATGTCTGTCCATAATGTAGTAACGTTGTATGAATAATTTGTCTCGTCGCCCCGATTCCAAAAATACCCCTACATGCCCTTCTAGCTGTTCCCGTTGCCAAAATTCTCATCCACCCCATATAGACCATGATGCCCCTGCAGCGTCGCCCTCGCGGCGTCTTAGGTCAAAATGGATATCATTTTCGTTATCAGCACCCTCAAAAACATAAGAAACAACGTTGAACTCAAAAAAAAATTTTGGTCCCCCCGGGATTTGAACCTGGGTCCAAACTTCTCAGATTTGCTCGAAACCAGCACCGTTGGCTTTGTCTCGTCGCCCCGATTCCAAAAATACCCCTACATGCCCTTCTAGCTGTACCCGTTGCCGAAATCCTCCTGCACCCCATGTAGACCATGATGCACCTGCAGCAGCGCCCCCGGGGCTCGGATCGGATTTGCTGCCACCGAGCGGTTCTTAGGGTCACCCAAGGAGGCTGCATACCAAATTTGGTGAAGATCGGACAACGGGAAGTCCACGGACGGACGAACGAACGAACGAACGAACGAACGAACGAACGGACGGACGCACAGCAAGCATCAGACTATATGCCCGTCCTCCGTATTTATTTTGTAAATAATACGGGACGGGCCAAAAACAATGGGCTGGGCCATGGCGACGGCTGACCATGGTGATCCACGAATCGCCATGGTCAGATGATCTTGACCATGGCGAAATGGCGCATGGCGATCCCCACCATAGGGCAGCGCACCATGGGGGTGGCTCCGCTATGGTGCGCTGCCCCATGGTGCGCTGCCCCATGGTGTGCTGCCCCATGGTGTGCTGCCCCATAGTTAACCGCTCAATGGTGGAGTGCTTCATGGTGATTTTAAATAGCTGGTCACAGTGACCAACAAATTTAGTGATCTGACTGACCAAAGCCGTACCCCAGTGAAAATTCGACTCTACGCACGATTGTGAAGTCATGGTCTCTCTACCTCCAGTAATTTAAATGTTACAGACTATTTCTGAATAAACCTCGGAGACTTGAACGCACGGGCAAGAGAACATTCACTGTGGTGCGAGCGCCACCATGGCGACAAACACCATGGTGCAGCTTCCACCATGGGCACGCCAGACACCATGGTGACGAGCACTATGGAACGATCTCCACCATGGTGGAGCCCGCCGAACCATGGTGTTACTCCCCATGGTGCGCCTTCACCATAGGGCAGCCCATTTAACCATAGTGATGACGACCTTCGCCATTGTGGACTGCCCTATGGTGATGGAAATTCACGATGGCGACCATGGTTTTTTTAGTCTGGGAAAGAGTTTGCGTTTTTGCGAAATAGTCATTCACTTTATAGCTGAGCTAATATGATGAGTTTGATTTCAGGTCCGGACAGAGGTCTGTTTCAAGGCTTATTATGTATATGAAAATGCATAGAAAGTATGATTGTGTGTGACGCAGCTTTCATGGCACTTAAGAAACCAAACCAGTAACCGATTAAGAACAACAAGGTATGTATTTTGTCTTTGTTTATTTTATATGTGTATGTTGTGTTGTGAAATGAACTATAGAGAACATAAACATAGCACGGCTTACTAGCAGTCATTCCCTATCTTTCGCAACCACTGCCCTAAGGATCCTGGCCAGGACCTCTAACCCATATTCTTCCTTTCGTTCCTCTCCTTAATACCCTAGCCACACAATACCATTGGCCATGCACCCCCACTCTCTACTAGTATTCTTCCTGATGTTCTTCTACTCCTGTAATATAAGCGCGCGCAGCCAAGCAGCCGCTACCATTCTGTACACGGTCAACCCCTTGACAATACAGAAGCCTTCCGCCCGAGGTGAAATGCTCTGCGTGCAATTGCGTGCGTCTTGCGTGCGTTTTGCGTGCATCTGCGTGCGTTTTGCGTGCATCTGCGTGCATTTGTGCGTGCTGAGTGCGTGCTGAGTGCGGGCGTATGCGTGCAAATGCGTGCACAGCGCGTGCAAATGCGTGCGCGCCTCCGCTCTCGTGCGTGCGATTGCGTGCGAAGTATCGGACACGGCGCCGGCCTGTTTGAGCGCCTGGAAGGTACGCAACCACTCTGAACGGGAAGTGTTCTTGTTGCATTGCGACAGGCTGATCGTACGAGCCGAGGCGTTCGGAGTCGAGCCGAGGCGTGCAGAGCCGAGCCGGTAGTTCGATTACGGAGGTGTGTTTTTCGAAAGCGCGAACGCGCGACGTCGGGTTGACGCCGTTGCGCTCGGGCGTGGAAGGGGGCGCGCTCGGTGGCCAATGACGAATGCGCTCTCTAAGGACAAAAACGAACTCGTTTCAAACATAGCTAGCCACTAGGCGGAAGCAAGCTCCGGGGCTGAGCCAATACCCAATTCTTCGTCCGCCATTACAGGATGCTGGATTTGACTCTTACGGGATAAGTTATTGCTTTGAAAAAGTGCATCAAATCACCAAATCTTCTCTATTAAAACAGAAGTATTCTCACAGGTGCTTTCCATTTCCTCTCCACGAAACGGTGTTGGTTGTAGCTTCGGAACGGAATAACATTTTTCGAATTGTAGATGCAAAGACCAAGAGACTGGTGCCGATGCTTTTAATTTCTACTTCAGAGTAACTCCACTCAAACGTTAACCAATATACACGATTTAGTCGTGGCCCCGTTTCAAACTTTGTGGGTTTAAAACGTGCCACAAGGACCTGTCAGCCATTAAAGGAAAATTGGATATCTCAACAAACACATAAAATATCAGGAAAGTCCAAAAATTTATAAATGCAGCGCATAAGACGATTATTTTTTTCCGTTGCTAAACTCCATTTTGGCCACCAATTTTTTCAGGAGAAACAGAAGACTGTTCGAAGAACAAAAAAAAAGTTGCGGATGATAAGAAATTGAAAAAGTTTAAGTAAAATTTTGAAAAATACATCAAAGTATCAGGTCACTCCGTAGAGGGTTATTCAACTTATCAATATCCGTTAAAATGGCTAACGAAGTCATCTTAACTTAATTTTTCTAAGCGAAGTGGAATTCAAAGACAATACAACTAGAATTATGGTCTGCGTAAAGTGTTTATTACTCTGGTATATTTTTTGGCTTTCTTTTGTGCAACTTAAGTTGTAAAAATAAAGAGGGTTAAGTTGAAGTGATTCTTTTTGCACTAGATTCATAAACATACAGATTGAGTTATCTTCTGTTGCTAACTTTTTCAACGGAGTCATGCAGACTTAAGTTGTTTCCATTTTCCGCTAAATGGGGAGCGTGTAAGGGGTCCAGTTGAGTTATGCCTCTTTTCCATGTGGATTTACTTCTGAATGCTAGGAATTGAGACAAATAATTTGGTGTGATAATGCAAACCTAACCAAGGTAAATGGTCCAACCCACCCTAACCTAACGGGGTCGTGACAGATCTTACTCTACTCGCGACAGACCTAACCTAACTAAATGGTCCAACCAACTCCAACCTAACCTAACGGGGTCGCGACAGGTCTTACTCTACTCGCGACAGACCTAACGCTAGCATAACTCAACCTAACCTGAAACTATCCGTAGTATCCCTCAGGTGCGCGTCCCGTGCACCAACTAAGGCCTGCTGGCTGAGGTGCAGTTACAGAAGTTGACGCGTTTGCGCCATTGCGCACGGCGGATTATGAATCAAATTGTGACCGGTTTATAAATGAATAAACTCATGCGTGCACCAAAACAAACCATCCAGTTTCTTCCCCCTCCCCTCCATCCCCACCTCCATGCCCCTTCCCCTCTCGCCCGCGGCCGCTGCTCGCGAACGGCACCGACACCTCCCGATTCAATCTTCCCTCCTGACCAAACTAAATAACATATCAACAAACGGTTTTCTCTGGGTGGAAGCTTGTGAAAAGCCCTACAAACGCCTCGCTTTCACCCCCCATCTAAAATGACTTCTTCATTCCAAAAACTTGTCCCGAAGTTACAGAAAACGTTTTTCTTCGTTGTCGAAAAATTTTGAGCTCGCATCTTATTCGGATAGGGTGGCTTTGATTCTCCTTTCTATTTCCTACAACTTTCGTTTAAGACGTTTTTCGACAATCTCAGCCGTTTACGCATGCGGGGTGTTTTTCGTGCGCGCCGTTAGATGCAAGCCCGCAACGCAGCAGTGCAAAGCGGGCCTGCCTACTTACAGGGGCTCCTTTCTTGCTTTTCTCGCTTTTCTACGTAAATCCGCCCCCATTTCTCAAGAAACATGGGGTCCTTGAGTCAATGTGAGTACGCCGCATCGAATGGTGCACACCTCGTTGCGATCGGAGGTCTGGAAGGTACTTAAACTTGCGAAAAACCTCCTTGGCTGCAGGGGGCGACGATGCTAGCCCGCCACACAGCCGTGCATGGCGTGTGCCTACCTTCAGGCGAGCCGGCCTCTCGAGCCAGCGAGCCGCTATGCTACCCCCACCACCGCCCGACCTAGCGGAGGGCTTCGCCCGTTGGTTTTCCGATTCCGATGCAGATGCAGTCAGGTTTAGCAATAATTGGCGGAGGGGACGAGACTTCCATATTTTCATCTTTAAAACTGTTTGGCAGGTATATGACATCCAAAGCTAACCGCGTCGGGCGATGCTGCATGTCGTTGGGCGTACCCATGACTGAATGTCATATCTATTTAGTTGCGATATGTAGTCAGTAAGTCCGTGAAATCCAGACACCGACTCAAACATAACCTTGTGTACCGCGGGCGTCCACATTTCGCACACCCATCGACTTACTACTAGAAATAAGTCATGACATTCAGTCAAGGGTACGCCCAGAGACACTCGTATCTGAAGCAACATATAAACTAAAACATAAAATTAACATATAAAGCATTTAAAAATGTTATGATTTCAACACACAACTTTTCATTTTAAATGTATTTAATACAGCTAGAGTGATTTAACTGATTTAAAGATGTAGTAGTAGTAGTAGTAGTAGTAGTAGTAGTAGTAGTAGGGGAGTAGATCTTTTGTTACATATTGTCATCTGCCAACTGTAATGTAAACCTAATGACAAACAAAAACTCAGTAAATACAATTGCATTATTTTGCTTTGAGAACCCTCTGCTTGTTTTTCGAGAGCCAATCCATGAAACAGTGTTTGGTTGAAATAATATAGTTTTTAGAATATTTCCACGAGCAAGATCGTTATTGCACCAATTGATGAAAGTGCATGAAAAGGTTGATGAAAGCTCAAGATACTCAATACCTTATTGAATATATATTTTAAACTTTCAGTGTTGATTGCAACAAAAATACTCATGAGCTAAACAAATGCTGCACGCAGAACGCCAACAGAGATACTCGGACAAAGCTTGGGAGCAAGGGTTGGAAACTGAAACACGGGGTCAAAGTGGAATCATTGCACCTCAAAATGAAACTGTTGGAAGTGGTGAACATCATATAATGTAGTAGGAGGGGGCGACTTTGAATTAGTGCGGGAAGAAGGAGCGGGTGAAAATTTGGATGCACCAGATAAGAAAAACTCATTTGGCACAAACCTTATGCTTGCCTGGCAAAGGTGGACATGGGAAGGAGTTGCTATCTTTCCAGCTCACTGTGGCAAAAGGTCACAGAGAACTCTGTAAACAAGTTGTGCTAATTCTCTGTAACCCCAAACCCAGTATTTCCTGTAGCCTCTTTACAGTATTCACTGTGCGACTCACAGTGTTCTCTGTAGGACTTACAGTCGTCTCTGTGCACCTCAAGGGTCTGCGACGGGTATGCGGAGAATACTGTGCGTCGCACAGTGATTACTGTAAGGAGGCTACAGGAAATACTGGGTTTAGGGTTACAGAGAATCCTGGCAAAAAAATTAACTGACTTCTCCGTAGGTTTTTGCCACAGTGCTGTGAGGAAGAATGGTCTGCTAACCTGTCTAACAATACACCACATGCAGATGCTGGAAGCCTGAAAGCAGAAGCGCATGCATTAGCTTAGCACACCATTGAAACACAACTAAATGCCTTGTCAGTCGGCGCCAAGCAACGTTTAATGTCTCAAGAAACCAAAGGAAAACAATAGTGAAAATCAAAAATGTAAACATGCACTTGCAGACGCGAGGTGGGTAAGAGGAGAAGGGAGGGGGTGGAATCAGCTGGGCGGCGCGACGCTCCGCTTCCCCAGCTCGGCTCCACACGCCTCGGCTCGGCTCGTACGATCAGCCTGTCGCTATGCAACCAGAACACTTCCCGTTCAGAGTGGTTGCGTACCTTCCAGGCGCTCAAACAGGCCGGCGCCGTGTCCGATACGACTTCGCACGCAATCGCACGCACGAGAGTGGAGGCGCGCACGCATTTGCACGCGCTGTGCACGCATTTGCACGCATACGCCCGCACTCAGCACGCACTCAGCACGCACAAACGCACGCAGATGCACGCAAAACGCACGCAAGACGCACGCAATTGCACGCAGAGCATTTCACCTCGGGCGTCTCTCTGAGACCTCGACTACTCCTTCTCCTCCAAGTCCCTTTACACGTTGCACACTATAACACTGGTGACAGCGGTTAATCGGGCTTTAAGGTTAAGGTTGGTCGATGCCTTCCCCGTTAGGGAGGAAGGGAACCGAGTGACTGAGAGCGCGAGAGTTTGAACTTAGCAGTTTTTGAGTGAGCGTGTGCTTGTGTGAGAACGTGAAGCTGGTGCAGACCCACCACAGTCGACGCCAGTGTATGAATCGTGTGTTTGAAAAAGCTGCTAGCTCGGACTAACGAAAGTGGATAAGTGAGTGTGTGATTGAGCCGGACCTACCTTTTGAGGTTAAGGCACCCTGAGTGTGTGTGTGTGTGAGAAAGAGTGTTGGGAACTCGCCGCGAGGTTTGAGTGTGCCCAGCAGGAGTACAAGGGAGTGATTGAAATAGTTTAAGTCACCTGCTTCCTGAGTGAGTGACAGTTACCTGCAGTTTGCTGTGTGAAATTACTCACTCACAGAACGGGACAACCTGTAGATACGCAAGTAGTGTGACAGTCGCCTGCGTCGCTGAGCGAAATTGCCTACGCGAGTACTACAGCTAGAATTAGTCGGTTTGGTACGTGAGACTAGTGACGTTACCTGCATTTTGCTGTGTGAAAATACTTGCTCACCTACCGAATGAACTCAGCCCACACGAGTGCTTGATGACAGTCGCCTGCATTTGCTGAGCGAAATTGTTAAGAACACGTGCTGACTGATAAAGAAATAAGTAGCCTACTGCCCTTAACGCATGGTCGCCTGCGCACGTCAGCTGAGCGAGTTGCTGCAAGATCAGTAAAGCTGCTAATTTGGATCTTACCGCGCACTGATAGTTACCTGCGCATGTCAGCTGTGTGAATTCGTGCTGCGGTAAGACTAATTAAGGCCTACTCTGCCACTGTGTCAAAGTGACCAGCTGGCATCGAGCTGTGCTAGTTTTAAGGAGTGTGAGAAAGTGAGTGAATCTAACTAGAAATTAGAGGCTTGAGATCAAGTCAATCCTTTATTAAAATCAAGTGTACTATGTCCCAAACCCCACACCCGACTGCGTCTGAAGTCCAAATCCAAGTCCATCGCGAAGCAAGGCCGTCGGAAACCTGCAACACAGTTAACATCGATTATTGCACAGTAATTACCTGGGATAACAAAGGCAACTTGGTCGAGACCAAAATCCCAGTACGCGCGTACGGTAACGCACCCCCGTCTATCGAACCCACACGTCCGACACCTCGTATTCGCCCAGTGCAGCAAAGACATCGGTCTCTAAACACCGTCTTGTACAACCGCCGCTGGTGGGACTAACGCGCTAACCATGGCTGACGAGCAATTTCCCCGTGACGTGGAGGAAGTCGAAGTACCCCACGAGCAACATAACGAGCCGGATGCTCCTGTCCAACGCGGACGAGGCCGCGGGCGAGGACGCGGTAGAGCCCAGTGTAGCCCAGTGTAGACCGGAAGAAAAAAAAAATAACAAAGCAAACCTGAAACAAACAAAATAATAAACAAGTCTGCAATAATAAACAATAACTGAGCAGGGGAGCGTCAGGATGGCCCCATCAATCAAACTAACTACAATAAATCAACAAGAAAGTGCACATCACCCAGGTTTCGGGTTTCCAAGGAAAGGTAAAGGAAGGCCAACACTCACCAGAAAAAGGATCATCATGAAAGGAACAAGGGTTAATGTCAAGGACATGCCAGACATGCAGCTAAAATGAAAGGAAGAAAAATGCACCGTGACCGCATGCAAATGACACAATGTGAAAGCTTATTATTCAAATTACAAGTAAAAGAGCAGTCTCTCAAAATTAACAAGTGTCAAATACAAGATCACATGGAATAAAACAAAGCAAGTCAATGCTTTGTGGGCTTCACACAACTTCAAACAACTAGGCTCCAGGAAGGAGTGGCCAGTCCTTCTTCCCACAATAACGGCAGGGACACTCTTCAAAATGGACAAGTCCCGCCTCCCTTTCTTCAAGGTCCCTAGGAAACCTAAAAAGTCGAATGCCCCGGGGAGGGATACGGTGAGGTTCCACATAATCATCACCCAGGAAGAACGGGTCGAGGTCCGCGCCCAAAGCAAGTTCTTCGGCTGCAGCCGCGAAAGCGGCATCAGCAGCACGCCTGGCGTCGCGAGCCACACGAGCCTCCTCGATCTACGAAGTAGCGTATAATATACGAGCAAGGAACAGGGAAGGAAAATCTTTCACGATCATTCAGGTAATCGAGTTAATATCATACCTGGTCAACGGGAACGTCCACCAAAGGTAAAGGATCCATGCGGGACAATAGGCTGGCCAGTAGCTGGTCCACACGGGGAGCTGGAGAAGGCACTGGGCGCCTTCATCTGGGGCGGGCGGTGCTCATTCTTGAGGTGGCGTTCTCCACCATCACCAGGCCGGTCGAGGAGGGCGGCCGAAGCCTCCACCACCCTGAGGCCAAGTCCAGGGCCTTGTTCACCGCCACCTGGGCCACGGCGTCAAGGACCAACCCGCCCTCCTTCTCCGGGGGGTGGCTCGGAGTACTGCAGGAGCTGTACGCCACCACCCGGGCCCCTGCAGCGGCGGAGCACTTCAACGTGTACAAGAAGGTCGAGCGGGCCGTCACGCTGCCTGCCTCGGTGGGGCCGGCCCTCGCCCGAGACCTGCACACCGCCCTGCTAACGGCAGCCACCGCCGCCACGCCCAGGGTCGTCGCCAAGGCCCCTTCCGTGGACTGGCCCGACGTGTGGCGGACGCTAGCCCAGCCGTCGCTGTCCTCGACGGTGCGGTCCACGTGGTACGGCGTTGTCCACAACCTGGCCCTCACCAACAGCAGGAGGCGCCAACTACAGGCCGCCGTGGACATCGCCTGCCCCACATGCAGTGCCGAGGACACACTGCTCCACCGCCTCACCACCTGCAGCCGGCTGGGACAGCGGTGGGACGTCCTGCGCGGCAAGCTGTCCCACCTCCTGCAGAGGGACGTCAAGGCGGACATCCTGCCGCAGCCCGCCCTCGGCGGTTGCCTGGTTTAGTGGCTGGGCTATGCCTTTACAATAGCCGAGTTTGTAAAATCTTAAAAAGGGGGCAATATTTTGACGCACGAGGGCTTCACATACCATAAGAGCAACAAGTGTAAGGACAGGCAGTACTGGGTGTGTACGAAGAAGCCGACGTGCAAGGCACGGGCTACGACACGGGGAGATCCACCTGAAGTTCTGAAGGCAGTTTGACAACTACCAGTGCTGCTACCAAACTTTTTCCTAACAAGATGTTCCCTGATAGTTCTATTGCCTCTAAAATAGAACTAGGTAGAACTAAAATAGGGTATAGTATTAATCACGGTTTAGGTCCTTATTTTCTAGATGAACTTGGCAAAGATGTAAGTAACTGTGATGCATTTGTAGTTTTCTTTGATGAAAGTTTAAATAAGTGGAGCCAGAAGCAGCAAATGGATGTGGCTATTAGGTTTTGGCCAGCCATTTCTGATGAAGTATCTACTAGATACTTGACTTCTGAATTTCTTGGTGACACAACTGCTGATGATTTAAGAAAAGCATTTTTATCTAGTCTTAAACCTTTCAATGTTCATAAGTTACTGCAAGTCTCTATGGACGGGCCTAACTTAAATTTGAAGTTTATCAGGGAGCTTGAGGTATATCTTACTTCGATTAAAGACCCTAGTCATCCCATGTTCTTATACATGGGTTCTTGTGGCTTACATGTTGTGAACAATGCTTTCAGAACAGCATTTAGTAATGTTGCTGATTGGCTTATTGTGTGTTTTATTAGAGCTTTGTACAACTTGTTTAAGAATAATCCCTCAAGGAGGGCTGACTTGGCCAGGGAGTCTATGTCAGGGTTGCTGCCATTGAAATTTTGTGCCGTCCGTTGGCTTCAGAATAAAGCCACTGCTACCCGGGCCAGGGAAATGATCCCTAATCTTGAGTCATACATTTGCTATGTTGAGAGTGATAAAAAACTTCACTTAAAGTCATTCAGCTACTCAGTTGTGAAGAAGGGCGTAGAAGACAAACTCTTACCTGTCAAACTTTCATTTTTTTGTGTCCTTGCTGAGGAAGTTGAGCCGTTCCTTTAATAGTTCTAGAGTAAAGAGCCAATGGCTCCATTCTTATTCAACTTGTATACAACTTATACAACTTATTCCAACTTGTTTCTTGTCATTTTCATACTCAACACGGCTATGTTCCTCGTTTGGTTTAGTTTCTGTTTGTAGTAGAGAAAGCTTCCAATAGCTGCAAGGAGTTTCTGTCTTAGTTCCAGCGGCTCTGACTGTAATTTCTGCCGTTGGTTGCGCCTGGAGTGTGAATCCTGCTCGCTACTGTTTACTGTGGTTTGTTACATTACTTGGTGTGTTCTCTTTCTGCCTTTGTGCCTCGGAAAAATATTTAGCGGCTGCATTATCTTAAAGAGCATCAGAAAGGATCTAAAAAAAATGGTTTGGACGTATGATTGATAAGGGATATGGGAGGCGAAAATTTTTTTTACGTGCACAGTGAAAATGCTTACATTGCAGAAACGTATCCTCTTCTTTATTATTTTTCTGAAAGTAGTTGTTTTTAGGGGGAACTGATTGCTGAAAAGAACTGGATGCACTTGGCCGATCTACAGAGTGACAAAATTATTAGTGCAAATTTTAGTCCTTTTTTAATCTTTCTGGGCTATTTTAGCAATGACTTTGCTGTTCTGGACCCTCACAATACTCTCTCAAGCAATCTTTGCAGTGAATACTACTCAGAAATCAGAAAAGTACTTCATCCGATGTATTTTGGTCCAAGGAACCTAAATATGGCCTTTAAAAAAAAATGCAAGCACTTTCAGTGAGCGAAAAATACGGAAAATCACTAAAATGTCATATTTTTTTTGCCCCTGAGAGGTAGGCAACTGCATATTAAAATCTAAATGTTACATTTTCCTTAGTAATTTGTCCTGCGGATTCCAAATATTTCCCCCTCTTCGGGATCCGTTGACTAGAAGTAGGTCAAAAACGGTTTTAAACTTTGAAATTAGCAAGTTTTGCAAAGAATCGTGCCCCTGGAAGATAGGCGTTGAGTTGTACAGAAAAAACGCTTTTACAATAACGAATAACCTTTTCTTAATAAACACGATGCCGTTCTCGGAATGGAAATCCGTTGAATTGTCCGAAATCTAATTGCTTTACACAGATCTTCTTTATTTTGTGTCATCTTTCAAATCCACCCAGGCACTCATCAAAAAAGGCATTTTGGGAATATCGTGGGACACCCTAGTGTCGCCGTACCGATGGATTGCTCTCCGAACGTGGAATCCAGTGGTGGGGTCATACGTTCGATTCGAGTACTGGTAAGCGACACCGGAGCTAAAAACGCGGTTGGTTTTGGCCGCCTGAGCCGGTCTTCTGGCCCATTGTGCAGAGGGACGAGGCCAGGCCTCCGCGTCCTCGGGCATCGTCCCGGTCGAGTGAGCAGCAATGCGCTCTCGCGGGACCCATGGCGACCGCACGGCGCACGGGTCGATTCCTGTCCATTCGATCACACAATCGACCGATCTGTGTTCGCAGTCCATCAGCCCCTTCAGCGAACACTCAATGATTGACAGGGGAAAATTATGTTGTCCGAAAATAATAATAATAATAATAATAATAATAATAATAATAATAATAATAATAATAATAATAATAATAATAATAATAATAATAATTTTTAGATCGAGTGCCCTGAAGACAGGACAGGCATGCGAATAGAAAAGTAAAGGGCTTGCGCGCCTTCTTAAATACCGAGCTAGCAAAGCGCAACACCCTGTTAGTGATTAAGAAGGTTCGAAATGCACGCTCACTCCATATATCTAAACTTTACTGGTATTTTCCCGAGGGGTTGTCCAGTCATCACTCCGATGTATACACAATTCCCGAACTGTTCTTACGAGGGAAGTGAGTAAGCTTACTTTCAAACATCTTCCTCTTGTTTTGGATGTTATTTGTCACTATCCCAAAGCAGTACACTGAAAAAAGATGAGTTCTGAATCTAAGTGCATTCCATCAATGTGATGCCAATGCTGTCGCATTTTGAAACCCCATTTTCCATTGTGTCATGTCACAAAAAAGTCTTTCCCTTGCGTCATTTCTACTGCCTTAAGGGTACTTACTCACAATCGTCGTCGTCCTTCTGCTGAGGTGACGTCTCATGGACTACGCACACAGCTTGGTCGTTTGTGTGATCGAATACACGCGAATCGACCCGTGAGCCGCACATTCGCCTTCAGTCACGAGGCCGCACGCGCCGCTTGCCCTGTCTTTCAAGGGCTCGGCCGAGGGCTCGGCCAGGGGGCTGCAACGCCAATGGCCAGCGTGGGGGCAATGCGCGAGACCACGGAAAACACAGAAATGGGGGGCCCTAATGCTCAATGACGGTCGCTTTTCTTCAATCTCCCGTTACGCGGTCTTAGAAAAAAAGGTTAATTCTGTGTATTAGGCCATATGGCACACCGATTGGTTGCACCGTTTAGCAGTAGTGAGCCGTCAAAGTAGTCCGTTTTCAGTACTTTTCCCGCCATTTCTAAATTTGAATTTCAGAGTTTCAGCAATGGGCTTTTTCTGTGAAACTAGGAGTCTCATGATGAACTTATATAGCCTAATACACCGAAAAATGACTTTATTTTAGGTTTCCTTTGAGAAATCAGAGTTACACGTCACGGGTTTCGGGAATTAAGGCCCCCCAATTGTCAATGTACCGGTCTCGCGCATAGCCCCCACCCTAGCCATAAGCGTTGCTGCCCCCTGGCTCGGCGTTGTAACGATGCCTGGGGACGCGGAGGCCGAGCCTCGTCGCTCTGCACAGTGGGACAGAAGACCGGCACAGGCGCCCGAAAGTCTAGACGCGTTGTGAGCTCTGGAGTCGCTGTACAGGACTCGAATCGAAATTGTGACCCCACCTTTGGATTCCCCGGAGAGCAATCCACTGGTGGGGTCGCAGAGTCCCATGTAGCGACTCGGGAGCTCGAAATCCAAACGGGATTCTGACCACCTCTACCGGTCTTCTGGCCCACTGTGCAGCCCCTTCTGGGCCAGGCTGTGCTTGCTGCAGTGGCGCTCCTTGCTGCTGCTGCTGCACGTCAGCGGGCACCACTGCGGGGCCGGATGGCCGCCCCGGCCGACAAGGAGCAGGACACGCTACTGCGTCCTCGTCATGGTCCTGCTCAGCGTCGCTAAGGCCGGGGGCATGTTGGCACTCCTGTCGCTCATGTCAGGGACCGTGGACGGTCGCATGCCATACGTGAGAACATTACTTCGCATCAACACCTTGGTTAAGATCTGCGCCTCAACAGTGCTGCAGGTTGGAGTCGTAAAAAACTTGTGTTACTACGCAGTAAAAATTTGTTGTCACTTTATGACAAAAGGGTGGATGATCTTTTCATCACTTCCACATATGATGACAATTTTATCGCAAACTGATGACATTTTTATCAAAGCTCCTAAACTTTTTGCGTTGGGCGTGACAAAAATGTCATCAATCGTTTTGATGACATCCTCGTGAGGAAAACCAGTCCTCCTTTTGTCATCAAGTAACAACTAAAATTTTTACAGTGTATATACCTTTTTAGCGCTCTTCCTACCGCTTTAATCTCCTGTTACCGGGACCCTTAAGTATAATGCTCGGTATAATGTTACCCATTCATAGTAACGTTTCGAGTTCGCGTCGCCACTTACAAATGTGCTCATGCCTTCTCGCTCATTTTCGTCTCAGGTTATGTTTATCAGTCGCCGCTGCGAGGTGGCTGCCCTGGTGCAGGGTTTGGTCACGTACACGTCACGGTGCTCACCCTCCGCCCGCTCGTGGCTCGGCATGGTACTGGTACTGGCAGGGTACTTGGCAAGCTCCTTGTCCCTTCCTGTGATGAGCATCGCTGTCGCAGCACTGGCGGTGCGTATATAATCTGTCAGTGCTTCACACTATAGTGCGTATACACCGCAATGCCATGGTGATTGATACCTGCCTGTGCTCAGGGCGCGACCAAAACGAGATTGGCTGTCTTCTTCATTACCGACCTAGTGCCTACGCAGCTCATGATGCTGGCCGACAGCGCTTTCGCCGCTGTCATCGCTGCCTGCGCCTTTCTGGGCAAAGACGCTGCCGAGGACGTCCTGGACCAGGTAACAGTGGGCGAAGACCGGCTAATCATAATCAGCGGCAGGTGGTCAAAACTCGAGACGCATTTTGAGTCCCATAGTCCATAAATGGACTCGAACCGAACGCGTGACCCCATACCAATGGAATCCTCGTTCCGATAGAGCAATCTATCGGTGGGGTCACACGTTCCATTTGAACCCTGCTAAGCGACATGGGAGCTCAGAACGCTCAGAGCTTTGGGGCAATTCTTTCCCAAGTCACCCGAGGCCCCAAAATCGATGTCTCGGATTTTGACCAAACTTTGTAGAGGTGTTCCTTGGGTAACAAAGAGATTAAAAAAAAAAAATAATAATTTTGTCGGCTCAAAAATTTTAGAAAACTTATTTTGTAAACCAACTTTGAACCGTCTTTGTAAATTTGTTTCTGGCCGTGGGTCGACCCCTGATCGGTGTACCCTGTAGATATCTGTTCTTTTCGTCATTCTGAATGAAAAGGGTCATTAAAGGTCCCGAGGGCCTTTTCACAAGTCACATGTGGACCAAAAAGTAGGTGTTTTGCAAATACAAAAAAAAAAAAAAAGCATCCGATTTTTTTTTCATGATATTTTTTTTTTCAATTTTTAACCTTACCATCCTAAACGTATTATTTCCGTTTTCCTCGTCTCATTTTACATGTCCGACAGTATTTTCAACAATTTACCAAAGTATTAAGGACTCGAGAAAAAATCATGTCAATTAATCAATGTTCAGAAAAGGTAAAAACTTTGAAATATTCTCACAGCCAAACGGGGTGGGGTATCGCAAAACCCTTTGGTTTAGGGTCTCTTGGTGGTGAGGCGAACCTAACGAAAGTTATCGTCCCAATCGGAGATTTCAGGATTAGAGCCTGTAGTGAATTGACGTGGAATCACCCAAATGCGCTTGCAAAGGTTCAGGAGAAATGAGATTAAGAGAGAACGTACGTAGAAAATTGTTTTTTTGTGGTTGACATTTTCGTTTGTAAGAAGGATTGAGGAACATTTCGAGCCATAGAAAGCCCCATTTGAACGAGGGGAACGTACTTACACACTAGTTTTTAAAAGTAATTTCAAAA
This sequence comes from Stenchaetothrips biformis, assembly GCA_030522485.1. Lineage (NCBI taxonomy): Eukaryota > Metazoa > Arthropoda > Insecta > Thysanoptera > Thripidae > Stenchaetothrips > Stenchaetothrips biformis. Next base: position 20,199,635 of record CM060089.1, read on the forward strand.
AGTTGCAAAGCTTGCGAAGAACATGAAATGAATCTTATTTAAAGCAGAATTGTATACTCTTTCCAACGCTGAAAACAGAATTCAATTATCTCAAATGGTTTGGAAACTACGACCGAGTTCATGCTCAAATCTGGAATTAACTACCAAAGTCGATGTCAGCCCCTATCTCGGAAACAGCCGACGTAAGGCCCAAAGTATGTGCCACTTTTTACAAAGGGTCAAGTGGGTAATCATCCACGTACGTGGCGACCGGATCCGCCGCAGTCGCGTTTCGGAGTGTGCACACATCACGAATTTTTACTCTTGGGAAAGAATTACCTCCTGGTTACCAGCTCCGGCCACCTGGCCCACTGTGCAGGTCCACCGTCTGACCAGGCGAGTCAGGGAGGGCATGAGCCCCCAGGAAGACCGGCAGACGGCGCTGGAGCTGCGCGCGCTCCGAACGCGGCAGCAGTTCCTTATGGACGTGGTGGCGGCCAGCAACCAGGCGCATGGTGGAGCCAGCCTGTGCTGCTTGGTCATCACCATCATGGAGGCCGCCATTACCATGTTCGTAGGCATCGCCTACTTGCGCGGCCAACATGTTGGCATGTTGGGCATCACCCCCATCTTCTGGGGCCTTACCCTCATGCTAAGGTTTATCGTCAACTGTTTCCTGGGCCAGCAACTGTGCAAAAACGTAAGTAAAAATTTTAACAGCGGGCCGCTTGGTATAAAGATAAAACCGAGGGGGTAACCACGAATTATGTTTGGGGACACAAGATCTCCTAAAGGAAGAGATTTTGTTGGATTTGGCAAGATTTCTACCGATTTTACGTCCTAAATTTGCTTGTTTTTTGCCTTTGCGCTTTGTGCGCTTTCCAGAGATTTCTGGCACTCAAAGGGACACATGATTTCTTGAGTGGTTGCCCCCTCGGATAAAACCAAGGGAAGAGCCAACGACGAAGCCAGCTGGACTTACTCAGCCCACCCAGGTCACCTACCGGTAGAGATTGGCGATATGGTATCGATATATCGGTATTTCGATATTTTAAATGCGATATATCGATATTTTGCGTCGAAATCTCAGCATTCGATATTTTTGACTATCGATACTTTTCACCCAATATCGGATGAACATCGAATGAAAATTGATAGATTATTGTCCTTGACGGTTCGGGATGAAGAAATGAAAGCAACTGAGAGGAGGCGGGGCGAGAAGGCGGCTTTCGATTCGACTACGCTCTGCTCTGGTCCGTGCTCCGTACGTGCCTGGCCCGACTGACTCGATTGCCGAGCCGAGTGCTGACGAGCCGAGACGCGGCCGGCGCCGGCACTGTTGCCAGCCCGTCCCCTTCTCCCTCGCCCTCCTCCTCGTCTCCCCTGCTGGACACTTTTCCTCGTGACTGTCCCCGACTAATTTTGGAAGGCAGCAAGGCTGCAAAAATGGTGTCACTTTTATATTTTGAGCTGCAAATTTTAATTCTTGTCATCTGATCAAAGCTTTAGTTTAATCAATGTTGATATGTCTTCACTTAAAGTCTTTTAAGGGCTCTTTAAAAAAGTGACATTACATTTAAGAAAACCAGTCTTGCCTAGTCAATAGACAACATAGACTAATTCGATATGTGTAACGATCTTATTTACGAATGATACCTGTACAATCACATAATTTTGGCTCTATCTAAGATGGCTAACCGATTACGCGTCAATTGTTCCGATACCCATTAGATATATCGACTTATCGAAAATTTTTAAGCAATATATCGATAGTCGGTATGTTGTGAAATTACAATATCGATAATTGCGATATCGATACTTCTCTAAACGATGCCCATCTCTACTACCGGGTAACCTCAGACATTCTTGTGGTATCTCGACACCGCGAAAACTTCTCCAAATGTAATGAATTGACAGCACCCATAAAAATTGTTTCTTATCAAAGAAAAGGTATTACCACTTGGCCAACGTTATAAATGTTTGACAACGCATTTACTACCTCACATCACTGCAAAGACAAGTGTGGGACAGGCATGCACTAGATAACGTGGGACAAACTGTCCCACGTTTGTAAGCGTGGGACTAAGTGTCCCACGCTTGTAAACGTGGGACACGGTTTGTCCCACACTTGTAAGCGTGGGACACGGTTTGTCCCACGCTTGCAAACGTGGGACAGTTTTGTCCCACACTTACAAGCGTGGGACAGTTTTGTCCCACACTTACAAGCGTGGGACAGTTTTGTCCCACACTTACAAGCGTGGGACAGTTTTGTCCCACACTTACAAGCGTGGGACAGTTTGTCCCACGTTATCTAGTGCATGCCTGTCCCACACTTGGATTTGCAGTGATCTCAAGCTCTCTTACTGAACATAGCTTCTAAATATGCGTAATTAGGAATAGGATCCTTACAAAATAAAGTTGCTTACAGTGACTTGTTTCAATTGATTGACCACTTCTGACCAAAATGAAAAGACTTTATCAAATCTTTTAGGACTAACTACAAGGTAAGTGTACGCTAGACCGTGTCTTGTCGTAACAGGCTTGGCGATGCTGCGCCAGTTACGACAATCCACGCCTGGCGTTTACACCTACCTTGGCCTGCGGCGCTCCCTGCTTGCCTTCGCCAAGCTGTTCCAAGGTGTGTTGAGTCAAAGAGAAGTGTACCACGTGGGTCGAATTAGATTATGTTGGATAATTTGGGTCGAGGTAGCCCTGACGCGGCTGAAACTTTGAAACCAGTCTTTGAAAAGTTGCACTTTTTCTGCCGTTTTTTAAAAAGTATTTTTTTCGTTGGTGCGACTGAATGAAGTAAGATAGAAATCTAAATTTTGGCGTGTAGTGAGCTAAGATCACACCTAACAACCTTACAAAATGTCGCCCCGATCGGCCGAGCCGTTTAGGAGGAGAAGTGCGGACAGACAGACCGACCGACAGGAAAAGTTTTTCAACCCCACTGGAGTAACTGGCTTCGCTAATCGCTCAGCCAATCATATGAGCAGTGAAAGAGCTCTTTTCTTAAGGTACTGCAAAGAGAAACTAAACTACAATGTAGGTGTACGCCAGACCGTGTCTTGTCGCAACAGGCTTCGCGATGCTGCGCCAGGTACGACAATCCACGCCTGGCCTTACAGCTACCTTGGCCTGCGGTGCTCCCTGCTTGCCTTCAGGGTTTGTTGAGGCAATGAGAAGTGCTCCACGTGATGAAGGGTCGAAATAGATGATGTTAAAAAATTCGGGTGGAGGTAGCCCCTGCGCGGTTGAAACTTTGGTCGGGGGTCAAAATTGACGGTCTGTGAAGTTGGCCCCAAAATTGATTTCATTTTCAGCATCTGCACCTTGGAAAATCTCGCCCCGATCGGCCGAGACGTTTGGGAGGAGTAACGCGGACACAAACACACACACACACACACACACACACACACACACACAGAAGAAACTTTTTAACCCCAATGGAGCAACTGGCTTCCCTAATCGCTTAGCCAATAAACATTCTCTGTGGCACCAACTATCTCCTCCATAACCACAGGGGCTCTGCGTCACTGCAATTCGATTTGCAACTATGATTCACTGCCATTTTAGACTCAATGGGCAACGAGGCTTCTTAAATCTGCCAACAAATACAAAACATTGACACAAACAGCTTGGAAATCATAACAATTTAGCCTCAAATATGGAAAGCACATTCAACAAAGCATACAGGTCAAAATAAGACTCCAGGGCGTGTGCACATGCTTAATAAGCTATGAAATGACATGTGCCTTTATTTTGCCTCTTTTCTTCAGAATTCAAGGACATCGAATACACTGGACGGGTTTCTGGTGAACAACGATTCCATTCCGGACCAGACGGAGAGAGAAGTAGGTTTCCACCTAAATTAGCCTGCATCGACAGGAAGTTGTACCGATCATGTGTCTGTTGGCGTCCTGCAGGTGCGAGGGTTCAGCCATCAGGTTCAACTGCAGGACTGTCGGTGCGGCGTCTACGACCTGCTATACTTCGATTTCCCGACAATGAGCGCGGTAAGCAGTGGATGATACTGCGTCGGACATTATTAGACACCTTTCGTAGAATCCAGAGTGAAGAAGCGGAAGAACATTAGCCGCACTCTGGATGTTGTACAAATTTAGTAAGAGACGTCAAACCTCTTTTTGTTCAAGAACTTTTTGCACATGTGTGTTTGCGATTTCGCGCAAAAAGGGCTAAAATGTGCAGTGTATTGTACTAAAATTATGTGAAAACTTTAAAGTTCATCTGCCCTAAAAACTGTGTTGATTCGTAGAAAATAGTACATAACTTTTAATGTGCAGAAACTGATGAACACTCGTTAATTTACATGCAATAATTTTAAATATTGCAAGTAAATTAAGGAGTGTTCATCTTTAATCCGGAAAATTCAAGAAAGCTTGTGATTGAAAGTGAACAAAACCAGCCAAAACCCCCGAAAAAGGCTGATTTTTGTACTTGTTCCGGTCATTGTTCTTCGTATTATTTATTGCTTCAGGTTCAGGCCGTATTTGAACTTTCTAATAGGACGCACTTTTGAGCCAAAGACATTTTGTCACACTTTTATATGACGCGTGCTCGACCAACACTTGGACTTGCGAATTACTGACTTGCCGCACCTCATGTTTCTTAACTTTCTTATTAAAGCTCATTTGGTACCGTTTCAGGTGGCAGGGTCCTACGCAACTTTTCTGGTTGTCCTGTTCCAGTTCGAGTGACGATGGCTGAAACATGTTAGAACTGCAGTCAGAACTTGCAGCCGTAACGCCTACGGGGCATTCTAGTGGCCGCTTGCTCAAGATAATTGTGTCGAAGTGGACATTTGCCTCATATACAACGATCATCAAAATGCAAATGCATGTATATATTGGAACCACAATGCTGCAGCTGACCTTCATTGGTTGGGCGTCAAACATTTGGTTCAAGTCCCATTTAGCGACCCTGGAGCTCTAAACACGTTAAGTGACCCATGTTATCCACCCACTAAAATTTCCAGCCACACTTTTTCCAGAACATCAGAAAACTATCCCGGCACTTTTAAAAGACAAAAAAATCAACGTTTTCGATTTTGAACAGTGACTTCAAACAAGCCAAGTGCTTGCCGTCTTGGCAGAATCGCTAGCATGCACTGTTTTTAGGCCTTTGTTGCTCGCTGTTCCTATCGCAGTTCAAAATGTAAAATTATGAACTCAAAAAGTTCTTATGGTGGGCACCATTTGGACAAAAATTCAGATTTTCGAACTGAATTATGACGGCCTTTAGGCCTGCAAACTTAGCGGCTGTTGTGGGGCCTCAGTTGCTCCGTGCCCATCGAAGTTCGAAATCTAAATTCATATTGCCTATCCCAAAGACTTTACGTGTGCAAAGTGTCAGGTACTGAACTACGATAGAAACGCAGCAACAGAGGCTCAAAAACAGAGCGTGTTAGCGATTCCGTTTAGTGGGCCAGCCTGTGGCTTATTCGAAAGCACAGTCAAAATGTAAAACCTTTTCCACATATTTGTGATGTGCAATCCTTCCTTTGAAAAATTTAAGATTTTTAACTGCGGTTAGGAGCGGAGCAACAGAGGCCTAAAAAGAGAGCGATTCCGCTAAGTTGACAAAGCTTTGGCTTGTTTGAATTAATAGTACAAAGTCTCAAACTTTTTCCACATGTTCCTCACGTGCAAGCCTACCTCTGCAAAAAAATTTCAGATTTTGAACTGCGATAGAAATGGAGAAATTAAGGTCGAGAAACTGCACATTAATTGTAAGCGATTCCGCGAAGTTGGCAGGCCTTTGGGTTGTTCAAAGTCGCATTCCAAAATCTAAATTTTTGTCCACATATTGTCTGCTCTAAAGACTTCCAGTGTGCAAAATTACCGATTTGGAAGTGAGAAAGGAACAGTGCTACAGAGGTCCTAATGCAGTGCATGTTAGCGATTTCGCTAAGTTTGCAAGCCTGTCGCTTCTTTAAATTCACAGTTGAAAATTTCAATTTTTGTCCACACGTTCCTCACCCTACAGACACTGTGTGTGTGTGTGTGTGTGTGCAAAATTTTAGGTTTTAAACGGCGATAGGCACTGAGCAACAGAGCCACCAAAACAGCCCATGTTTTTCGATTCTGCTAAGTTAGCGTGCCGTTCAAACGCTTTATCGCCTTTCCAAACAAGTCGGGGAAAAGGTGCGTCTGCAGTTTCGACCTCCGAGCGATTCCGCAAAGTTGGCAGGCCTGTGGGTCGTTAAAATTAACAGTTCCAGATTTGAAATTTTGTTCACATGTTGCCTACCTTACAGACTATTTGTGTTCAAAATTTCTTATTTTGAATTTGAACTGCGATGGGAACGGAGCAAAAGAGGCTAATAAACAGAGCGTGTTAGCGATTCACAAGGTTGACAAACCTGTGGCTTGTTCGAAATCACAGTTGAAAGTGTGAAACGTTTTTCACATAAACTGCGATAGAAACGGTGAAACAAGGCTCAGAACATTGCATGTTAGCTATTCTTTTATGTTGGCAGTCCTGTGGGTCGTTCAAATTCAAAGTTCAGAATCTGATTTTTTGTCCACATGTTGCTTATTTCAAAGACTGCTCGTGGGCAAAATTTCATAATTTAAACTGCCATAGGAACAGAGCGTACAGATGTCCAACATCAGTGCATTATAGCGATTGCGCTAAGTATTCAAGACTGTAGCTTATTTGAATTCACAGTTCCAAATCTTGATTCTTCTCGGCGAGTTGCCCACTCTCAAGACTATTTGTGTGCAAAATTTCATATTTTGAACTGCGATAGGCACGGAGCAACAGAGGGTTACAACCAGCCAATGTTTTGCGCTTCCGCTAAGTTGGCAGGCCTGTGCGTAGTTCTAATTCGCAGTCCAAAATCTGGATTTTTGTCCACGTGTTGCCTACCTAAGAGACATTTTTTGTGCAAAATTTCATGTTTTGAGCTGCGATAGGAACGAAGTAACGGAGGCTCAAAAGCGTGTCAGCGATCCCGCTAAGTTGACAAGCAGGCGCGGTAAGACTCGGTCCTGGTTTTCCCAGAACCGTCCTGGTTTTCCTAAACATTTAGCATAGAAGAAACCAGGACGGTACTGAGAAAATCAGGACCTCTTACCGCGTGTGGCTTGCTGAAAATCACAGTTCAAAGTGTAAAACTTAATTCACATAATTCTTACGCAAACACATACCATTGTGAAAAATTTCAGATTTTTAACTGCGATGGGAACGGTGAAACAGAGGCTCAAAACAGCGCATGTAACCGATTCTGTACGTAATGTTGGCAGTCCTGTGGGTCGTTCAAATTTACAGTTCGTAATCTGAATGTTTGTCCACGTGTTGCCTTCTCCAAAGAGTGCTTGCCTGCAAAATTTCGGATTTTGAACTGCGATAGGAACAGAACTAAAGGCTCCAAAACAGCCCGTGTCTAACGTTTCGGTAAAATTAGCAAGCCTGTGTCTTGGTCGAATTCGCAAATCAAAATCTGAATCTTTTTCAACATGTTCGCTTCTACATATTAAGCCTGCCTTTGCGCGAGATTTCGAATTTTAAACATTATTGGTAACAAAGCAACATAGGCCCAAAAACAGTGGATGTTAGCTATTCTGCCTAACTGGAAAGACCTTGGATTGTTTAAATTTACTGTTTAAAGCTTAAAATATTAATTGTTCGCCTTTTTAACGTGCCAGGACAGTTTCCTGATGTTTTGGAAAAAGGGTGGCTGGAAATTTTTATGGGTGGCCAAGATGAGTCACGTGCCGCGAGTGCGGTCTTCTGGCCCACTGTGCGGCCCTTCTTCCTCCGCCCGGGCCAGCCAGTGACTCATACCGCTCGCACTGTGGCGCTGCCGGCGGCTAGCCAAAGCACATGGCGGTTGCGCAACGACGCGAAAACTGTACACCGGCCAGGACGCGGTCCCCTGCCCGCCCCCCCTCCCCCGTCCGCCTCTGCGTGGAGCCGGCCGGCCGCTGCCCCCCCCCCCTTCCCCCCCTCTCTTTCTTACTACGCTGCGGCATCGATCCAAGGCCGGCACAGTTGCTCAGTGCCGGCGCAGGCGGCGCCGCTGAGAGTCCCACCCACAAGCCACGGCCGGTCGCCACCTGTTTTCAGTGTTGTCGCCGCTACGCAGCGGTCGGATTGTTTTGCGCTCTAGAGACGGGAGAACAAGTAAGAAGTCAGTGCTCGGTCCAACGACATCCAGTCGACTGGCCAACGATCTCACCGCAGTGGGCAGCTTGCACGCGGTCATCGGCTTCGCAGACGACAAATCTTGGAGACGACCACAGGTGGGTGTGCAGGCAATTTTCTCTAACGAGGAACACCGATCATGATACTCAAAAAACCTACGAAGAAAGTAATAGCTTATTAAAATTGCTACGTTTAGTGAAGAAATGCTTTGCATTACGAAGCGATGCTTCGTGGACTTTGTACTGTGCACGCATTTCGCATTCGTTTGTATTGCGAACGGAACACGAAGTCTGCATAAGGAAAAAGTACTTTGTTAGCGTTGTCGACTTTGTTTGGTAGGCTGCAATCGAAAATCCGGTATCTATAACCAAATGTTGGATGCTACGACAGGACACTTGTACAGAAAACTACTATGCAGAGATTTGTTATCCTCCTACAAGTGAGCGGGCGCGGCTACCAGCCTTTCGTTGTGATAACGGATCTTCTATCGCAGCTAACGACCTTAGCCATCGCGACCAAAGTCAATCGCCAGAGCAAAGTATATTTTTTCGTGCAGCCGTTTCGGTTAAGTTCAAACATGACAGTATTCAACGCAGCGTGGTACACTGCAAATAGACATTTTATTAATAATCATTGACGGTTGTGCCATTAATAGGATTCCGTTAAGAAGCCTAACATTTTTGTGAAGACAAAATTGGCGATAATGTTACTGTTACAAATAAAAATGTAAATAAGCTCATTTATGTGCACAAACCTCAATACGTTATAAAACAAAAAATCAGTACGAGTCTGAGAGTGCAGTGATGTCACATTCCTTGTTTATCAGTTCCGTGCCGCGAGGTGGTAGCAGGATGTGTCCTATAGATAACCCGAGTGTCATCTAAAGATTGCCTAAAAAATTAATCCTTTGCTGTACAAGTTGACTTTGAGGGAAATGTCCGGTTCTCTCCGTAAACAGGCTTCTCTGCTGCATGGAATTACTCACACTGCAAAATCTGTACCAGAATTCCCCAGGTAGCCTATAGGTAATGCGATTTGCAAGGAGTTCCTGGGAAAACCAGGAATCGTTTTTGCCGTCCAACTTGCGTCTCCTAGCGTGCGGGGAGGGGCAGCGGACGTTCCCAACACTGCTAAAAAAATCCATCTGATTTTTAAGAATCCTTTTTATGAAGCAGTCAGCAGTCTCCAAAGACTTTTTGGCAGTGAAAGTAACCAACTTTTTAGGCACGCAGTGGACTTATTAGCGGCTTATGAGTTCGTCTCAGTTTTTTTAAAATAAAGGTCTGGCTTCTTATGGCATTTGTGACATTTTCTATACGATTTTGATAAGACTTGGTGAGGGGCCGGATCAAAGTATCCTGATTTCTCTGGTGAATTATGGTGGAGAATTTAACGCCCGACACAACACAACCTCTGCTAGGTAGGTGCACACCTGACCACGTCTTGTCCGACAAGACTTGCGACAGGCTTCGCAATGCTGCGCCAGTTTCGACAATGCACGCCTGGCGTCAACACCTACCTTGGCCTTGTCCTAGACATCCGTGTACGCATCTGCGTGATCGAGAGTAAAAACACTATCCGGTTTTTTGCTCTGTGGTGGGATGCTCCCACTCCTAGGGATGATACCCTAACCAGAACAAAACCAAGCCGCTACGCTGACAGTTTGCATTTATGACTAAAACTCTCAAACAATAGCACCTAAAAGTAAGGAAACAACTCGAACAAATCAAAATTCCGTTCCCTTACTTTTGTTATTTTTAAGGCACAAAACACGATTCAGGGAAGTGGAATTTTGATTAGGTCCATATGGGAACAAAACTCCGGTGCACTTTGCGCACCAAAGAAAAGTTGTTTCCTTGGTTGTAGCTGCTATATTTTTGGAGTTTTAGTTATGAATGCAAACGACCAGCGTAACGGCCGAGTTTTGTTTCGGTTTGAGTATCATCCCTGGGGCCTCCCAGTGCAGAGCCAAAAACCGAATGGTGTTTTGACTCTCGATCACGCAGATTTGTACACGGATGTCTAAGGCAAGCGCCGCAGGCCAAGGTAGGTGTGGACGCCAGGCGTGCATTGTCGAAACTGTCGCAGCATTGCGAAGCCTGTGCCTGTTACGAGTCTTGTCGGACAAGATGCGGTCTGGCGTGCACCTACCTTGTAGAGGCTAAAATACCTCTCTCGTGAAGATAAAAAACCTTCACTCATAAAAGCTTACGGTGAATTTCACTGTAAGCTACGGCGAACCCTGCAGCACTGTAGCTTACGGTGAATTTCACTGTAAGCTACGGTGAATATCACTGTAAGGTACGGTAAATGTCGCTGTAAGCCACGGTCATGCACCCTGATTCACCGTAGCCAACAGTGACATTTACCGTACCTTACAGTGATATTCACCGTAGCTTACAGTGAAATTCACCGTAAGCTACAGTGCTGCAGGGTCCGCCGTAGCTTACAGTAAAATTCACCGTAAGCTTTTATTAGTGTGCGAAAATCACGAGCGTGTAAACAATTTTTTGGTTGCTGGTGAATCAAAATAAATGCCCAAATTCCTACGCTACCCTTGTTTCTTCTGACCAGGATCTTCAGGGACGCAGAACCGTGTCAGCATGGCAGGTCTGCAACGCACTGCAGGGCACAGTGCGAGCGGAAGTGGCAGTAGTAGCAGGTGCGTACCAAGCATGCCTGTGTTGTCATTTAGGTCAGGCTCTCCTTGAGAACTTGCAACGCATCTTAAATATGGGTGACAAAAGTAGTTGCTGGTTTTCCAATGGACTATCTGGGCCAATCGCCAACGACCTAGTTTAGCCATAGGCTCCATGGAAAAACAAGGGGCCGTCTTCACCGTGTGTGTTTTTTTTTTTTTTTTTTTTTTTTTTTTAAACAGTATTAAAACTAACAGATAATAATTTCGTAATTTAAGAGAACCCAAGAGATAAAAAAACAAACTGTTGGAAACAAGTTTGCACTAACTACTAAATAGTTTTTTCGCGCACATCTTTGTGCGATGCATACGCGTGAAGTGCTCGGATTGGAGCATTAGGATGGATCTTAATTTCTGAACCCTCCCTTTTTATTGGCAAAATGGGTCCCAAGGATACTAAACGACCATTTGCGAGTCGCATTTGATCCGGTAAAAATTGTATTGGGCTCAGGGGGTTGCTCAAAAGTAGGTCTACACGCTAAACCATGTGGTTTTTTGAGGTTTTTCCGCCAAACCAGATTAGACACGAAAACGCCTGAGGTCTCAAAAGATGCGGAATTTAATTTTAATTTAATTTTAACGACCTATGAATCATTGTCGTAGCTCAATTATTTCGGATCGAAACATCACGATTTATGTTGAAGAGCAGGGTCAATTGACCTTCTTGAACTTCTACTGACTACTGAATTTTTTATTTTTTTTTCTCAAAATTGACCAAATAAACATTTACGTGTAGAAATGGATTCGTCTCGACAAGACAAACAAAAAGCGCCTTTACATGTCATAGACTACGGTGCAAAAAAAAAAATGTATTTGAGCCATAAAAGTGCTAATGTATAATGCTTACATACTCAAGAGAATTGAACACTTCAGAAGCTCAGGAAGTCTTATAATTTGGTATTTAGCCAATCTCATCACCCCCATTTTTCTTAAGTGCGTATAAAAGATTAATGAGACTTTTACACCAAAAGGAATGAGTGTTACGGTGAAAATAGAGTTCCCCGGGCTTTCCTTAGACTTTCCCCGGGTGGCACCCACCTTTTCCCCGATAGGCGTCTTCTCTCGGGTTTGTAGGCAAATTGGGTGTTCCAAAAAGGTGCAGCTTTCGTACACTTTTTTGGTATTCCCTTAATTTTGGGTTTTGTGGAATTTCAAACTATTTATTTCGACACCCAAACCTATAAGTTGCTTGAAAGTTGAAAGAGAAATTGGAATTACCTCTTCAAAGCATAGTCATGTCAACACACTGTAAAAAATTTTTGTAGTCGAATTCCTATACATGTATATGAAACAATTCACATATACATGTATACGAATATTACCACACACTTGTATGGCAATTTTCCTATACATCGGTATGGCATTATGACTATACGTGTATAGGCGTTGCCCTATCTGTTGTGCAGGATTTTTCCTATAGATCGGCATAGCAGCTTTGCTACGCATGTATAGAATTTCTTGGATTTCCCAAAAAAGAACGCAATTTATGCAAGCCGTTAGGCTGTGTTGACGTTATCATATTGTAACCTCCACGGCTATGATTGTAGCCGTGTTATCATGACTTGAGGTGCAGCCGGTCCGCCAATCTGACGAAGTCAGACCACTACTTGTCCTCCCATGGTGAAGGGGGACATATCATAGTCAAAAAATGTAGGCGGTCGAATTGCAACCCGACTATCTTACACTCAAGGAAAGCGCGTGCCTCTCCACCCAACGAAATTCCTAACCGTAGCTTCCACCGAGAAGTAAGTCCGTAAAAACGACACTAGCGCCATCTAGCGGATCATCTGGGTTACAGACATAGAAGCAGCTTTGCGACTTTTGTCACAAGTGAACAATTAATCGCATTGGTTCCCATTATTTGTACAAGTAACAAAAATTTGAATCTCTGCTAAAACACTTCAGAACAAAATTCTTTTTTTCAGTCAGTCATATTTCTATACACGGGTTGGAAAGTTCCTATACATGAATAGGATATCAGGGAGTTCCTATACATGAATAGGAATTTTCCTATACATTTTCGGCTTGAATACCAAAAAACTTATACAAATCGGACAATTCCTATACATGTATCGGAATATCCATGTTTCCTATACATGTATAGGAATTTTGCTAGACCACTGTATTGTAAAAGTCCGATCATTTTTTACAGTGCATTTTCACGATCAGCGTAGGCGGCTCAATCTATCGCAACGTGATAATAGTAATGAGCGCATGACCCCCAAAAAATATTTTTATTTGTAAATAAAAATGAAGTCCTTGTTCGCAGAGAAATTACTTGTTTGGGTCATATGCGCTCCTTTTAAGCACTGTTCAATGACTTACACGGCGGTTAAAAGGTGTGCAGCGCTGTTGCCAAAGCCACTGGTCGTCTGGGCTCGGGTGCACAGTGAGCAGCGCAGGTGGTCAACTACTCTAGACGCGTCTTGAGCTTCAGAGTAGCTGAACAGGACTCGAACTGAACGTGTGACCCCTCCAATGGATTTGCCGTTCGGCATGCAATCCATGGGGTGATACGTTTAGTTTGAGTCCCGTTTTGCGACTTAACAGCTCAAAAGCTCTCCGGAATTTAAACCGCCGCTGCCGGTCTTCTGGCCCACTTTGCGGTGTAGGGTCGTTAAAATGGCTCCTGTTGAAAAAGCAACCTAATGTCGTGCCCTTTTTCTAGGTCGAGGAACGAGCTGTGGAGCCTGCTGACGGACTACTTCACGCCCCCTCGCGATTGTGGCGTTACTCTTCCTTCTGGACCCTGCAAACTAATTCATGTCAAGGAAAAGCGTGTTCAGCTAATTGTAGAACGACGGGAGTACTTGCAAGGCAGCATTTGTGCGGACAAGAATTGTGAAACAACGACGGAAGAGTTGTTTTACAAACATCCACAGAAACGGTTAGCTTTATTCGAAGACGGTTTCACAGGACGACCAAATCCCGCCCTTGTGGACAAAATTCGAAAATCCTTTATACAATTGGTCGACGAGTTTGCAAGAACAGTCAAAGCAGGCAAAGAGGAAATGACTGAAAATCTTCCAGTGCTTTATGAGTCATGCTGTGATGGTCACTGTGATGAGCTTATTTATTTGTTAGAGTTCGGAAAAATAGAAGCACTTGACCGTTATCCTAAGGAAGAATATGAAAAAGTTTTCCATTGTTACCATGGTGGTCAAGCTGTCGGGCACCACATGTCTTTCTTTATGTATTATATAATTCATTTCTTCATAGGAACAAAGTTATTATTGTACAATAACGTTGAAAAGGCCCCTAAATTGATTGGGATGTATGACGATGCCTGTGATGGTCAGACGTTCCTGCCTTACGAGCGGAAAAACTTGCATTTATGGATGAAAGACGTAGACGCGACGACACGCATGTGCAAAGCGGCCTTCCGCTGTATTTATCTGTATGTTTATTTACGACGTAAGTTCGAACCAAAGTACAACATCGAAACTGATGACATTTTACAATTAGGGAACGACAGCAGCCTTTCAGTGTGGTGTTTTTCGTCTCATTAAAATGTATCAGGTTCATGCCAGAAGCCAGACCTACGTCGATTAGCGGCAACAGAATTGCACTTCGACGGTTTTAATTGTTTGTTGTTTCAATTTACCCTTGCCGAAAGTAGACAAAGGGGCGGGGTAGGGACAGCTCTATCATTAACGGTTATGTTCCCATGAAATCATCTTTTTAGCCGTGGAATTCTGTGATTGCTTACCGACGCTAGACTATACAACAGTGCATGTATTTAATTTACATTAATTTATGTTTATCACGCACCTTGCTGATATTGCCAGCGAATACTGTAATGTAACAAACTTAAGCCTTTGGCGGTCAATAATGAAAATTGTACTCTTATCTTTTTCTTTCATGGTGCGATGAATTTTTCTTTTTTCGAAGTTTAGCTCAGTGTTAACAGACAGACATTCCAATCGATCTAATAAAACATTCTTCATTGTACACCTTTGTATTAATGACTCCTTTTAAAGCTGCCTGCCATCTACGCTCTAATGCAAGTCCGCAACGAAATATGTGATGTCAGTGTTTCTGGGTCACCTTAATTTGAAAAATGCCGTTTGAAACAGTGCCGAATCCAAAATGAAAAGTTGGTTGGAAGTTGTTGCATTACCGAGCATCGGACCACACTGTCAGAAATGTTGTTGTTAATTAACAACAAATCTATTGCTAATTTTTTTTCTGACAACAGTTGTTTTTCAACTACAGCAGCCGTTTACGAACAAAGAATGTTGTTGATAAATGACAGTTGGGTCATTCTAAAACAAATTACTTGTTGCAAGACAACTTTTCCGTCGCCATGTTGGTGACAGTTTTGTTGTTTTCGAACAATCGTTTGCGGCTGGGTCCAAACGTCTTGGATAAGCGCGAGATAAGCAACTTGTTTCCGGAACAGGGACCCCAATGAACATCAAATATGGAAATGTTGGACCCAGATTGTCAACTTCAGGCCTTAAATTTTGTCCTGGGTCTTCAGAAAGGCTATTTTTGGAACCGGGACGTTAGGGGAGGAACTTTACTCCAAATCGGTCAATTTTTTTTTATTTTTTTTATTCTTCATAAAAGTACTGCGTTCTTTTCTGCACCGAATGCTGAAAGCCGCAGCTATTAGGTTCAAAAATTGTGGCTTCAGGGAACCCGAGCCAAATTTTGTAATAATGTAGAAGTGCCGTTTTTCCAACTCCAACCACGTTTTTTCTCGGAATGAAAATTTTCATCTTATCCCAAGGGCTTAGGGCTCAGTTTTTGATGTACGGTGAGGATATTTTGCGTGGAAACTCCTACTACGTGCCGCTATGGCCGGAACTAAGACAATTTTGATAGCACGGGTACCATTTGAGATTCGGATTTTTTTTTACCCAAAAATATGGCAACTTTTTTTTTGTCTTAGTTTTACAATTTTTTTCCAAACAAAAACAAAAAAACCAATCTCAGCAGTTGCGTTCAAGTTCCGGCCAGACCTACATGATTCAGGAATGCTGAGACAAAATCTCATCGCTGTAGCTCTAACGGCACTGAGAATAAAAGAGTCATGATCAAGACTAAAATTTTGGGTGAGGAATCCTTTATCACCCAAATTTAGGTCAGGAAGGTTTCCTCGCCCAAATTCGGGTGAGGAAAGTTTCCTCACCCAAATTTGGGTGATAATACAGTGTAGCCATATAGGTAGCTGATACACTCTTCCTCACCCAAATTTGGGTGAGAAAGCCTTCCTCACCCAAATTCGGGCGAGGAATTTTCCTCGCCCAAATTCGGGTGATAAAGTGTTCCTCGCCCAAAATTGGGTATTGATCAAGACTCTTTCATTCTCAGTGGGTTCGCCGGTTAGCCTTGGGACAGTGGGAAAGCGTCCTGCCGGACCTTTTTTTTGGGATACGCTCCCATTTTTGGAGTGCGTATGGAGTCCCCCTTTAACAAATATCGGCAACAATGCCAAACTTCACGTCGAAATCTTGGGCGCCAACAGGTAAAAGGTGGCGGTTTTATGGGATAGTTCCGATGCAGTTTAGCAGTTCCTAACAGTTTAGTTGCAGTTCTGATGAAGATGCACTCACTTCGGCCGCTTGGGATGTCTCAAAGCGGTTACTAGCAGTTACGATGATTCGCTTGGGAGGCATCGCACAGCATTGACCCATAAGACCGGTGGAGACGGCCAGAACTCAAGACGCGTGTTGAACTGAAGAGTTGCTAAATGGGACTCGAACCGAACGTCTGACTCAAACCTCGAATAACGGTGAGCAATCCATTGTCCATTGGGAGGGTCACATGTTGTAAGAAACTCTGGAGCTCTAAACGCATCTTGAGTTTTGTCCGTCGAGGTTTTAGGACTGGATGGGTTCTCCTGAACCACAGCCCAAAAAAGAATCAAAAAGAATCTCAAAAAAGTGCGATCTTTCGAATGTCGGTTCGCAGAATGATTTGAAGCAAGCTTTTCAGACGCTATGGGGCGCCTAAGTTGACAAATTTCAATAATTTCCCTTAAAAAAAAAACAAAAAAAACTCTCAAGCAACACTGGGAGAAAAAGTAACGGTTGTGACTGTTAATCTTAATGCCACTCTTCACTGTACATCGAAAGAAAGTGTTTACCGTACCCAGGGATACAGCAGACACTGTTCCTCAAGGAACGGAATTCACTGTACCCTGGGAACATGCATTCACTGTACCTCGGAAACTGTTCAGACACAGAATTCATCAGAAATGTAAAATGAGGGCAAAATTTCAAATATGCGATATGAAAAATAAGATGGCGGAAATGAAAACATCTCAACAGGACGAACTTAATTTGACAAGCATAATATGGCCTCAGATGCGAAGTTCAGCAGCAATCGACGTCAGAAGTTTCTAACAACGATTTTTAGATACTTTTAGAAACTTCTGACGCCGATTGCTGCTAAACTTCAAGTCTGAGGCAAAAACATGCTTTTCATAATTTGTTCGTCTTGTCGAGATGTTTCCATCGAATTTTTTCTATTGCAAATTTGAAATGTTGCCTTCATTTTACATTTACGATGAATTATGTGTCTTAACAGTTTCCGAGGTCCAGTGAATGATTGTTCCCAGGGTACAGTGTCTGCTGTATACCTGGGTACGGCAAACACCTTCTTTCGATGTACAGTGAAGAGTGGCATTAAGACTAACAGTCACGACCTTCATTTTTTCTCCCAGTGAACTCAAACGCCTGGCAGTTAGGCAGCCACCCCAGTCCAGCGCAGGTGCGTCGCACGGGCCTGCATATGTTGCAGGCGCTCGTGACTCAAGGTACTACGTGCAGCGGCCAAAATTCTTGACGCGTTTTGCTCTAGAGTCGCTAGATGGGACTCGAATAAAACGTGTGACCCCACCAATGGATTGCTTTCGGAACGAGCAATTCATCGTTGGGGGACACGTTCGGTTCGAGCCCTGTTAAGCGACTGATCAAAGGGCCATCACTAATATTTCTAGTGTGATAGGTCTCCTACAATTATTTGCGATAAAAAGGCTAATGTAATTCCTTCACATTATTGCATCTGTAGCAGCAATAAAAAAATTATCGCGTTTAAAATGCAATAAGTTTCTAACGTTTTGGCCGGTTTCGTCTCAGATTATCGCATTTTGGTGTAATAAAGTGGTAACATACGTTAATGCAACACAATATTTATTGTACGTATAATGCAAGAACTTTCTCATGGCGCTAATGATGCAAAAATTGTATTGCCCTTAAAATTAGACCATTATCACACTTGGAATTACATCCTGGTATCCCTTGGTAACCCCATAGTATCTCCGATTTCGCTCAAACTTTGTGGGTCCTAAGGGACTAGGGTAGGGAGTCCTGAAAAAGATTTTCAGACCCCCAGCTATAACCCAAGGGCTGCTGTGCAACATGGCTATTTTGAAGAGAAATTACTCGAAAAAACCAAGAAAATTAAATTGCTACAAGGTAGGTTTACGCCAGACCGTGTCTTGTCGTAACAGGCTTCGCGATGCTGCGCCAGTTTCGACAATCCACGCCTAGCGTTTCACCTACCTTGGCCTGCGGCGCTTCCTGCTTGCCTTCGGCAAGCTGTTTTATGGGTTCATTGAGGCAATGAGTAGTGCACTACGTGATGAATGGTCGAAGTATACAAGCTAGGGCGCGCCCTTCCGTCGAACCGAGTAGGCAGCACCGCTTCGCTGCGCCGGCAATGCAGTTCGTCAGGGGCCGATACCAGCTTGACCTGCCGGCGGATTCTTCTCGGGCCTTCTTCGGCCCTCGCACCAGACCTGGCTTGGCCCAATCGGAGGCCGTCTCTCGGGCCTTCGGTCCTTGCACCTCATACCCCGTGGAGGTAAAGCGCCCACTTATTGATGTAACATCAGGACTGAGGCCCGCTCTTGTGTTCCCACTGTGCCAAAGTTAATGTGCAAAACATGGCCGTTGCACCAATGTTCACAATACATGAAGGCGGGCTCACAGCCCCCCCCCCCTTTCCGACCCCTCCCTGAAAAGGTCTTGCCGAGACCTATCAAAGTCTCCAATAAAAATTTTTAGTCGGTCGACCCCCTTTTTTCAAGATCCAGATTCGGCCAACTGATGGAGTCGGACTCCTAGAGCCCCCTTCCGACCCCTCCCTGAAAAGGTCTTGCCGAGACCAATCGAAATCTGCAATAAAAATTTTTAGTCGGTCGACCCCTTTTTTTTAAGAGGGAGGGTCGAAGTTGATTATGTTAGTAAATTCGGGCCGTGGTAGCCAATTCGCAGGTAAAACTTAAGTCAGGGGTCGAAATTGGTTTAATTTTCGTCATCAGCACCTTCAAAAACATACGAAACCATGTAAAAATGTCTCTAAAATATAAAGTCACTAAAAAGTTGCACCCTTTCTGCCGTTTTTTTAGTGTCTTTTTCGTTGGTACGACTGAATAATTTGAGATAGAGAGCTGAATTTCGGCGTGTGGTGAGCCAAGGATATACCTAAAAACCCTGCAAAATCTCATCCCGATCGGCCGAGCCGTTTGTGAGGAGTAGTGCGGACACACAAACAGACAGACAGACAAACAAACAGACAGACAGACAAAACTTTTCAATCCCACTGGAGTAACTGGCTTCGCTAATCGCTCAGCCAAAAATGAGGGTTAATTTTAAGTCTGAGACATTTGGCTGTTGCATATTCTTTAAGAGCATGAAAATTTATTTTAAAAAGTTGCTTTGGACTTCAGATTGATATAGGATATTTAGGGGAAAAAAGAATTTTATTCGGGCGGGCTATGTTTGTCTCGCTCTTTTCTCGATCTGTCTCTCTCTTTACCCGTGACATATTTTGGGTCCGAGCAAATTTCAGCGAAGGTCGATGGACATCCAAGCAAAACCGAGCAAGTGCCGAGCAACTCCGAGAAAATGTCCTGTCGAGCAACGCAGCCGAGCAACGGCACCAGTCCACACTAAAATGCCTGCCCAAGCCCAGGAAATAGTCCGACATGCATCGACCTGTATGTTTTTGGAAAGGGAAGATCATGAGCCACACGAATAGCTATCTGGCTTTGCCCTTTTCCTATCTATTTGCCGAAGCACGCTTTGAAATTGAAGGAACATGAACAGCGAGTGCAGCCGCCGTGCAGGGTGAGCAACACGCCCGCGCCTGTGTCGAACGGGGCGGCCCACTCGGTGGCTGCCGCGCAGTGGGCCAGAAAACCGGCGCAGGGGGGCAAAACTCTAGACGCGTTTGAACAGGGGGCGGAAATGACCAAGAGAGCGCGTGAAGCTATGCTCCCCGCTTCTGCGCTCTGCGCAGGTTACAAACACTTCCGAGATTACGGAAACTAGGCCGATGATCGGAAAACGCTTTGCACAGAGCGAAAGAGCATGAAATTTAGAGTGTATTAGACTCATTCGCCTTCCCAAACTTTCCAAAATCATCTCTTATTGCAGAGGAAATGTGTACACATAGATGGCGTCACCGGGATTTGTTGGCTTTTTGGCAACTTTAAGTGTTTACACTTAGATTTTTGGGGGGTAAAAATCGGTGTTTTGGGAGGGCCTATAAGCCTAATGCACCCTTCATTTCATGCTCTTTCGAACTGTAATATATGTGGTTTCCAAACAACGGCCTAGTTTTGATGACCTCGAAGTTTTCCTAGACCCCTTCACCGAAGAGGGGAGCATGTCTTCACCTGCTACCTATAGGTCGTTTCCGCCCCCTGGTTTAAAACTGCAGACTCGCTAAACAGGCCTCGAAGTGAGATTCCTCGTTCGGAGAGCAATCCATTGGCGGGGTCACGTTCAGTTCGAGTCCCATTTAGCAACTCTGGAGCTCCTTACGCGTCCGTGATTTTGACCACCTCCACTTTGTCTTCTGGCCCACTGTGCGCCGGGACATTCCCCTGTGATATGGCAAGGCCCCCGCCATGGACTCCTCTCCAAACGAAGGTCTCGGTGGGGTCACATGTTCAATTCGAGGCTTTTTTAGCGAGTCTGGAGTTCAATACGGGTCTGAACTTTTGGCCTCCTGCGCCGGTTTTCTGGCCCACTACTATGCGGCGGCCCCGCCAGTCTGCAGGGCGGGCCGCTCCGTCAGACACGGGCGTGGACGTGTTGCCCACCCTGCACGACGGCTGCTCTCGGCACGCTTCGCTGTTCATGACCCTTCAGTTCCATAGCGGGGGCTGTGCCTAGCCCAGCGGTTCCCAACCTTTTTCAGCCCGCGACCCCAAAATGGCTTTCAAATTTTTTCGCGACCCCAGGAACAAAATTGCGCGACCCCGCGCGACCCCATTTTTTTACTGGGTGGGGGGGAGATTTTTCGAAAATCAATGGTCACATTTTGAATTTCGACCCAATTTTGGAGGTTTAAGTGCATTTAAAAGAAGGGGCCGTGATGTAAAATAAATTTTATTTTTCGAATGAAAGCTGCCTTGCAGTTTCAATTTTCACACAAACTTGGTAATCTTTTGTGCCCCCCGCGCGGTGCATATCAAAAACACTGGCGCCCACTACGTTGCTGCGGCTTTGACGATTTGCTTCCACGTGGGCCACATGAACATAAAGCATTTGAGGAGCCACGGAAGGAAAGGAATGACGACATGGTGGACAAGGAGCAATCCAGGTTCCAAGTAGCGGAAGACCAAGGGAACGAGTTCATCCCCCTCCCCTCCGCGGGCTTTTACATGAACCTGTATTCTATGCCTCTGCCTTGGCTTGGTAGCGCCAAACACCCGCCCGTTTTTCCGTATTTTCGCCCGGCGGTTTCCCCGCAGACCGACCCGGCCACCAAAGTTGCCGATCGCCACTTTCCCTGTAATTTCATTTGCTCCTGGTAGTGTTTAATAGCAGCTGTAACAGAACATAAATAACATTAAAATAAAATTTATTAAAAAAGAAAACCAAAATACTAAATGTTCATCACCATTTAAAGCTATAGGTCTTCTCGAGCCATCAAAAGCAATTTTCTGGAACGCTGCCTTGGCTTTGTTCTTCCCTTTCACATTAAATGAACTACCCAATTTGTTAGATAACATGAATTTCAACATGTTGTAGACAGAATCTTCTAAAGATGTTGACACACATCTTTCACTCAACAGTCGAACCTGAAAATATTTTATAAACTAATGTTAGTACACAGTTGCCATATCATATGATCACAATACTTACCACATTCAGAGTATTGTCATGATCCTTGAGAAACGTCTCCCATGTCTGCATATCCTTGAAAGAATTAACTGGAAGTGCCGGCATTCCCCTACCTTCATTGTTATCAGTTACTCTTTCTACTACAGGGCATACACAATTGTAAACCTTGTTCAGTGCTTACTTCATTGCATTTAGACTCCTGTTAAGGTGTTTAATTTCTCACATGAATGTAAAATAGGTAAGGTCTGGGGCAAAATAGAATAATGATAAGTAAAACAAATAACTGACCATACCCGCTTAAATTGGAATAAGGTTAAAATAAAAAACTTAATGTGACTTACGTGATGAGCCCGTGACCTTCACCTTATTAGGTGAGAATGATACAGACTTTCTCATGATCAAAATGTCAGTATCCTTGTTCTTTTTTGGAGTAGTCAACGAGTTAAAGTCTGATTTCTTTCCTTAATAGAAGAGAATGTGTCACTAACACATCAGTGCTACTTCTGAGAGCAATGAAACCACTGGGAATAGCATCAGCATCACTTACTGGGTGAAAAAACTTTCCTCGAGTTCAATCCCGTCTCACTTGGGTTTTGATTCTTGCCTTTTCCGTCCGATATATTCTCCCTTGGGTTTGATTCTTGCCCTTTCCGTCCTATATTCTCCCTTGGGTTTTGATTCTTGCCAGTTAACCTAGATTCTGAAAGAGTATGAGATTTATCAGTGATTAAAGAAGGTTGTTAAACAACAAACATAACTAAGCTATGACAGCAAATTATTTACTGTTCACGTCATTCCCCTGATCCCCTGAATTTTCTGAACGGTGGTTAATATCCAGGGAATCATCTTTCTTCTGATGCTTGGAAGAATTTGCAGTTTCCTTAGAACCAGATGATGTTTCATTCAGCATAGAAGAACTACCCTCTTTACCATTCCCCTGACTTCGGAATTCCGAGCAAGTTCCGGCCCTTTGTGAGCCGGGCCCGGGCCCGGGCCTTGCTTGCCCCGACCCCACCCCCAGCAACCCCCGGGCAAGTCCCAGGCAACTCCCGAGCAAGTCCCGGGCAACACTTACTTCGGATTTTTTTGGAACCATACCAGAAGCTTAACCGCGTTTAAAATGTAAACAAATGCACAAAAATCGCGTTTTTAGAGCAAAAAAAAGTGGTATAGATTTTTGTACGTGCGACCAAATCAATCCCGGTAGGTGTCATTTCCTTCCGGAACCTTAGTAGAATAAGTGCCAATCGAAACCCAGCGGCCAAGACGCACCTCGGGGCTTAAAGAGCCCCTGGTGCGTCAAAACTCGGACTTCTGAAAAACTACGCCGAAATTCAACCTTAACAAAGGTAGGGCGACCCCTTAACATTTTTTGATCGGGCCTACCTTGTTCCTAGGGTAGTTTTAAAATGTAGGGTAACCATTTTCCCCGTGGGCCGGTATACATTTCAACAAAGTCGTCTTTTGAATAACCTACACTAACTAAAACTTAATGCAGGTGACTCACAAAGCTCAATCATGGCCATGTCCACACTGACAAAAGTTTTCGTAATTTTACGACAAATTTAATGATGAATGCTTCTTAATTTTTACGAATGCTTCGTCAAATACGTTCTATGAAACATTCATAAGAAAAGGATTACGAATCCTTCGTAATTTTTATGGAAAAAATTGCATGAAAGTGACCGAAAAGTACCCAAAATCTATGAGTTGTTCGTAAAATAATGAACCATACATCGTTAAATTGTTCGTAAATTTACGATTTTACAATGGGAAAATACGGTACAAGGATGGCTCATTAAAAAAACCTTATGAAACATTCATAAAATTACGAATTATTCATAAAAGTAAGAATGATTCGTACTTTTACGAGAAAAATTATGAAACATTCATAAAATTACGAGTGATTCGTAATATTACGAATGGCTCCTAAAAGAAAATTATGAATCATTCGTACAGTTACGAACAGATCGTGATGCTTTAACGAAAAAACTAGAAAACGAAACATTCATAATTAAATATTATAAATTATTCATATGTCTTATGAAGCATTCGTAAAAAAAACGAGTTATTCATAAAAATAATGAATCATTCGTCATAAAATTATTGGGAAAATACTATACAAGAATGGTTCATAATTTTACGACTTTTCTTTTATCAGTGCAGGGTGGTTGCGGTGGTGGCAGCTGGAGCAAAGAGCAGAGTCCGATGATCTGGTAGGACACAGGCATTGCGTAAACAAAAGTCAGCTTTGAGTAGCACGCTGTGGCGAGGTCGCAGTGAGAGATCCCGTCCCGGGCTGTCGCGGTACGCGGCGTCCGCTGTAGCCGCGCGCTAGGAGCGCCCCGCACAGAGGCAACCCTCACAGCGCGGAGCGCGCGGGGCTGCCTATCCTATAGCTCACAGGCGCGCTGGACGTTGGACGTTGGTGATACGTTTTCTCCGGCTGCAAATGTTGTATATAATTAATAATGCTTCATCTACGTACTAGCAACAATCTTTCCTCCTTCGAAGCAGTGCTGCATGAGAGCACCGCTGCACGCGCCTGCTCGCCCGCCACCCGATTTCACAGCCCGCACTATTCGCTCTGTCTCCCTCGCACCCCTACCGCACACTCCATGAGTGCGAGAGAGACAAGCAGACGAGCCCGGGCAGTGTTATCACTCAGCTAAGTGCCCGAGGAGGCTCACTCCTGCAGTTTGTCACCCGCACGGCGCTGCCCACGCTGCACTGTACGCGCGCGTGCGGCGCGCGCCCGCGCTGCCCTTTTCCCTTTCTCGGCAGTTGCTCGGCGTTTCAGGGTGATGCTCGGGCCTGGCTGGGTCTCGGCTCGAGTGTTGGTCGGGTGTAGCCGGGGTGCGGAAACGACCCAGGGAGCGGGTGAAACCATGCTCCCCGCTGCACCAAAGGGGTTCAGGAGAACTTCGAGATCATGAAAACTAGGCCGTTGTTTGAAACATGCTTTGCACAGATCGAAAGAACATGAAATTTGGGATGCACTAGGCTTATAAGCCTTCTTGAAACACTGAATTTTACCCATAATAAATGTAAGTAAAAATGCCGAAAACTGCAATAAAGCCTGAAAGCTGCTCACGCCGTCAATGTGTCTCCATATCCTCTGGAGTTGAAGTTAAACTGGGAAGTTGCGGGAAGGCTTATAAGTCTAATGCACTCTGAATTTCATCCTCTTCCCATCTGTGCAAAGCGTGTGCCAAACAACGGCCGTGTTTTCATAATCTCGAAGTTTTCCTTAACCTCTGCAGAAGCGGGGAGCATAGCTTCACGCGCTCTCTAGGTCGTTTCCGCCCCCTGGTGTAGCTCGGATGTTGCTCGGATCTTGCGCGGGACTTGCTCGGGAGTTGCCTGGGACTTGCCCGGGGGTTGCCCGGGTGTTGCCTGAGGGTTGCTGGGGATGGGGTCGGGGCAAGCAAGGCCCGGGCCCGGGCCCGGCTCACAAAGGGCCGGGACTTGCTCGGAATTCCGTAGTCAGGGGTTAGTGTGAGAGGAAACATCTGAGCCGGTTGCCTTGAAAGCATCTTGATTCATAGAACTCTTGTTCTTAGGTGTTTTATCCTTTTCAGTGTCACTATCAGAAGAACCTGCAAAAACATTTATCTGTTATAAATATGTCAAACCATGGAACGCCATTCAGAGAAAAGATGTGACCTTGCTAATAGTACTACTCGATGGGTCCTAAGCACAAAGTGCGATGTCCTGGGCTCCGCGAGCACAAAAGCCGATGTCCTGAAGTCCGCGAGCACAAAGTTCGATATCTCAAGATCCGCCCCAAGGCTGTTCGATGTCGTATTTTGAAAAAATATGAGTTATGTATGCCGTTTTGTAGATTAAAAAAAAAAACTCTTTCTCTTTCATTATTTCACCACTTCACTGATCATTTGAACGGCCACGACGCTACTCTCTTAAAACTAAATGTCTAAAGTCGCGTGAACACATGCCTCTCCCGTGAACACTGTTCGATGTCTCCAGCTCCACTGCATTTGTCCGAAGTTTTCGCCCCCCATCCAGCCCCGCCGCCGCCCACCCAGCCCGCACCCGGCCGCGCGCCCGGCCTGCGAGCGCGAAGACGAGACGACCGAGAGCCCAAGCAGCATAGAGCCACCACTGACTGCTCACCCTCGTTCCGCAAGGATACGCTGGTTGCAGGAGCAGTGAGGTCTACACAATTGGGCAAGTGTGTGTTTCAATTCAGGTGAGATTTATGTTTTCTCATCTCACTGTATAACGAGTGTGCATGAGATTGTGGTGTTCTGCGTGAAATCCGAAGCAAGGATTTTCTACCCTCACTTAGCTGCTTACAGCGTGAAGAAAATATTTGGAGTTTGTTATTGGTTGCAAATGAATCTATAATACTATTCAAAGCTCATGGCATGCTTCATCTTAATTTTTTTTAAATAATTTAAGTTCTATATTGGGAGTTGGAACCATCTGTTGATCCAATGTGGACAATAATAGCTTTTCTATTTGTAATTTTTTCTCAACAGGCCATGATTCTGTAATTGGACACTATGAACATTCAAGGGAGTAAATTTTTTAAAGCATTGGGTATAGCCGTACCAGAAACAAAGCAAGGTAAGAAATTGCGTATCCAGGGAATAAATTCTTGAACGGCTTCTGTCGTCAGGCAGTTGTTGAAATTTCATATCTTAAATGAATCCTGCAGATGCAGTTACTTCAAAAAAAGTAGCTAAAAATAAGCCATTAGACAAGAAAAAAGCCAATGTCATGACAAGAAAACGAACAGGTTCGCCTTCAGATTTAGAGAGTATCAGTTCGATAAGTCCCTCTGAAGCCGAGTTCAAACTGGAAGAAACGTGAGTTTTTGGCCCGTCCCGTATTATTTATTAAGTTTGTAATACATACATCACATACATGTGCTGCTTTTTTTATGTAAATCATTTATTTGTGTATACGGATAACTCTCAGATGACAGCAAAAATGTACCATTTAGAGCAGCGGCTGCATCAGGTGCACCTTTGGCAAAGCTCGCTGACAAGAGGAATGATTCTGGATCGTCCATGGAGCATTCTCAGGAAACAAAGGGAGAGGTCAACACAGGGTCAGGTGAGAGAAAAACAACAATTGCTGGTAATTAGAAGTCTTTTATTATTAATGTTACTTGTATACAGATGGTGCTTATAAATGAATTTTTTTCGGCCATTAGGGAAACTCTCAGATGACAACAACGATTTGCCATCCAAAGCAGCGGCTTCATCATCTGAACCTCTGTCTAGACTCGCTGGTGATAGGAATGTTTCTGGATCATCCATTCAGAATTTTCATGAAACAAAGCGAGCAGTCAGCACAAGTTCAGGTTAAAAAAATTAAATTACGGCAAAAAAAGATTATGATTATTCATTTTACTTGTTTACAGATTGTGTTTATCCATGTTTTACTTTTATTTGGCTTGTAGGAAAACACTCTGATAACAATAACAATGGGCTATCAAAAGCAGCGGCATCACCATCTGCAGCTTTTGCAGGGCTTGCTGGCTGTAGCAGAATGTCTGTGTCATCTCTGCAACATTCTCCTCGAGTGAAGGTGGTGGCCATAAGTGCAGGTGAGAATGAAGCAACAAGTTTGAATAAAACGATTTTCTTGTTGGTCATTTATTTGAAATGAAAATGGTAAACTTTTATTTTCTGTAGCAGAGAAAGTAAAACAATGGCTTGGCAGGGAACGAAGAACTGGTAAAGTTCAGATCCATTCAGAAAAAGTCCCTGATGGAACAGCTACAATTCATCCCAAAGCGGTCCCAATGAAAATCCACTCAAAGACGAGGAATAATTCAAAGTCTTAAATCGCTCTTTGTGAGCAAGACGATAATGTTGTTTTATCTGATGGTAAGAAAAAGTTCGTTATGTTGTTGTTTTTTTTGAATGAAGAATTGTGAAGCTAAGAACGTACACAGCAGAAACCGGAGAAGCAAGTTTGGGCAGCGTACAGAATCCCATATAAAAACGAATTGTTCCGAAATGTTGCCGAAAGCTGTCCGAAGCAGTCCGAACACCCCCGGACTGCTCCACAGAGCGCCCGGGACTAGACCGGATTGTCCGCCACGAGTCCGCGCCGGGCTTGCACTGTTATTCCACTTGCGATGCAGACCGCACTTTCAGTGCAATACAAATTTCACCGCCCCTTTCTGTGATGATCATTGCAAAAATGTGACGAATACTAAATGGACTGTCAGAGAAGCTACTACATATAAAACCAGAATGTCAGGAGGGTCTTCATAACTCCTAGAAATGATCCATGCATAATGTCTATGGCCATGAATGTGATAAAATCAGGTAACATGTAAGACAAAAGAGAAGGGCCTTTTACACCATACACAGAGGCTTTTGGATCGGCCTGGCGAGCATTGACAGCTTGCTCAGCGAATTCTGAGGTTTCAGCAGTGGTTCTTAATTGCTGAGCGAAGCGAAGCACCCTGTTTGGGATTTTGAACAGCCCAATTGTCCGACCCCCCCCCCCCCCCCCCCCCGATACCTTTAGTTTACTAGAGGTATCTTCCTCTGTTTATTTTTACTATATTCATATGCGTATACATAGTCGAAGCACCATAGTCCAACCGCTATAGTCCAAACTCTATAGACCATTCTCTATAGTCCCAGCTCAATCGTTTAAGCTTTATAGTCCAAGCTCCATAGTCCAACCTCTATAGTCCAAGCTCTATAGTCCAAGCTCTATAGTCCAAGCTCTATAGTCCAAGCTCTATAGTCCAAGCTCTATAGTCCAAGTTCTATAGTCCAAGCTCTATAGTCCAAACTCTACGATGCAAGCTCTACAGTCCAAGCTCCATAGTCCAAGCTCCATCTAAGCTCCATAGTCCATAGTGGTAGGACCACACGCCACGAGCCCGTTAGGTTTGGATTGGTTGGACCATTTGGTTTGAGAATAAAATCTGTCGAGAGTAGGGAAAGATCTGTCACGAGTAGAGTAAGATCTGTCACGAGTAGAGTAAGATCTGTCACGAGCCCGTTAGGTTAGGTTAGGTTTGGTTAGGATTGGTTGGACCATTTAGTTTGAGAATAAGATCTATCGAGAGTAGGGAAAGATCTGTCGCGAGTAGAGTAAGATCTGTCACGAGCCCGTTAGGTTAGGTTAGGATTGGTTGGACCATTTAGTTTGAGAATAAAATCTGTCGAGAGAAGGGAAAGATCTGTCACGAGTAGAGTAAGATCTGTCACGACCCGTTAGGTTAGGTTAGGATTGGTTGGACCATTTAGTTTGAGAATATAATCTGTTGAGAGTAGGGAAAGTCTGTCACGAGTAGAGTAACATCTGTCACACAAGGCAACTATTCAGAACATGTTACCTACCTAACATTACCATTAACACTAAAGGCTACACAACACATGTTCGCATAACATTCCGAGACACGAAGCTTCAAACATTCAAAAGGTTTACCATAAATGCAATTGGATCAACAAATAAAAGTAGCTCAGCATCGAGGCCGAAGGCCTTCCCCTGGCTAGTACAAAATTACGAGAATAAGGATAAACCTGAACAGTAGTATTGCCCCGAGCCCCAGCTTCGTGGCGACCGCCACTGGAGAGACAGTTAAAGCAAAAGTACATCCCACTGAAATGAATAAATCGCATGAAGGCAGCTATAGCTGGTAGGTCTCCCACTGCAGCAAGAACTTTAGCCCTCACTGTAATATTACCACCATTAGGCAAAGACAGATTGACTCCATTTGTTTCTAACTGTAACATTTTATCATTGCTGAGCGAAGCGAAGCACTGTTGGGGATTTTGAACCTTCGAAATCGTCCCCCCCCCCGGATACCTATAGTTTACTAGAGGTATCTTACTATTATTATTAATACTATATTCATATGAGTATACATAGTCCGAGCTACATAGTCCGAGCTACATAGGCCCAGAAATACAGCCCCAGAAATATAGGCCGAGCTATATAGGTCAAGCTATATAGACCAAGCCATTTAGTTCAAGCTATATAGGCCAAGCCATATAGACCAAGCCATATAGGCCATGCTCCATAAACCAACCCCCATATCCCAATCTCCATAGGCCAAGCTCTTTAAGGAAAAGCCGTTAGGTTTGGTTAGGATAGGTTGAACAATGAATACACTTAAGTAGCCAAGGGAAGGCCTTCGGCATTGATGCTGACAATTACTACCCCGCCAGAAACCAAACCACAGACCACCTACACCTCCACCCATATCCCTAGAATCCCATTTTCTGCACCAGACAGTTCTCATCCAATGAAACTACAAACCACGTATCATGAAGAACACACAGCTCCTCCAACTCATCTTGCTATATGCTTATCATGATATCTTTTTCAAAGATGCAAGACCACCAATAAATTCAACACAGATTTTTTCAAACTATTTTTTTCTTTATTTCAATAAATGCTTCAGCCTACCGCCATTCAAGTCCTCTCCACTGCACTCAATTTCCCATTCCTCTTCTCTTCCCTTAACTCAATACCAATTAACATTCTCAATCGTCATTCACAAAAATTCTGTATAAAATTTGTTGTTGCAGATTAGGGACAACCCTAACATAGGGTAAAGTCCTGCAAATATATTTTCTTTTTCTGTCCTCACACACACGATTAAGAATATAATCAAATGAACTCATATCAAGTACATAGCATAATCCACGACCAATTTTCAGAGCACAACGGCATATTGGCAGATCAAAATTCAATATCACATAGGCCGCAAACATCTCCCACACAGTTAAGTCCAAAATACTCCTATGAAATAAATTAACATTAAAATGTACCCTGATTATTTGTATCATAGGTCTCATTTTGTTGTAAATCGAATACACAGAATAAGTATACCGATTATGCATGTCTTTGTTGCAGTTCACAAAAATATCAATATCATTAAACATGCATGTTTTCTCTAAAAGGAAAGACACTAACCCACCACCTTTGCCCACAAAGCATGATTACCATCACAACCGTCACACATTCGATCAACAGTAAGCAAAGCAAAATTTATGTCACGCACTACTGATTCAGGTATATCCAATTTCATTTCAGAACCTGCACCACAATTCAGTCCAGCCGACAAATAATTTTCACAAAATGATTTGGAAACTGCTGACATGCCAGGATAAAGTACAGGGAAAATCCGTCCAGAAGCGGCAGGTCCTGTAGGTTCAACTCCCATTTCCAATTCATGCTCCTCATCTTCATCAATGCCCACTGAAATAAAAAAAAAGAGTTCAACTAAAATTCAAACAGAAACATTTTTCTCACAATCTGCTTCTTGATCATTTTCTCAACTATACCAAAAAAATTTTAAACCAACTCAACCATGTCCGCTCGCCCAACTTTCCCATTATACACTCCGCTGCTACTGGCCTGGCTGGAACTTTGCCCCTCAGCCCCCCCAGCCCAGCCCAGCTTATGGGGAGTACGGACAAGGGTATGGAGCCCCTGCTCCCCCTCCTCCATACAACTGGTACGACCAGCAGTACCAGTACACTGAGTAGACTCTTTTTCTTCTTATTTACTTTTTTCACTTTGTCAGTATTGTGTGGGTGCTAGTTTTTCCATGAACATTTTAATTTTAATTTTTTTTTTTTTTGTGTACTGTGACTTGTCTTCACCATTGTGTAAGTCTAAATTTTCTCAACACTAACACTAACATTTCATTTTTTTTTGTTGCATTGTGACAAGTCAGTAGTATTGTTTCTATCTTAATTTTATTAGTAAGATTGTTTTCACATGAACATTGACGTTTTTTTTAAATACATTGAGTTTTACTGTCTCTGTCTGTATTTTATTGTGAATACAAATACACATGAACATTTCAGCAATTATGGTATTTGTTTGAATCTCATAAAAATTCTCCTGAAAGGCTGTTGAGATGCAAGGGGGATGGAAGAGTGGTGGGGGACGGGGAGGGCCAAGGGAGGGGGGAGAGGGGAGGGGTGGAAGGGGGGAGGGGAAACAGAAGGCTCCTTTCCGGAACAAGTCCGGGCATCATTTCGGGCTAGTCCGGGCGTCTATTCGGGCCGGTCCAACCCGACTACAGCATCGGACTCATTCCAGAATCTCTCGGTTTGGGGGACATTTCGGTTCTAAACACGGATACTCCATAGGGCCGCTATCGGACTAGTCCGGGGACAGGGACAAGAACCGGATGTCCGAGGAATCATAAGGGCATAATTTAATTTGTTTGCGAGAGAAGCGAGCTGAGAAAATTGGCAGGTCTGAGGGTTATCTAGGATAGTCAGCGTTTGTCTGCGAGCTGAGAAAATTTGTGGTTCTTAGGGCTATTTAAGTTGGTAAATGTAAATTGTTTGCGAGCGAAGCGAGCTGAGGAAATTTGTAGGTTTTGGGGACATCTATGACCCTTTTTAACGATATACACGCGCATTTCTGTGTCTACATTGATTGCATTCAGCCACCTTTTCCAGATTTCTTAGGTTTGGGTTGATTTTGAGATGATAAGGTTAGTTGAACTTTCACTTGCAACAGGAACTTTTATCCTATATAAAGCATCGTCGTTCGATCAACTATTTTACAAGGTGGGTGTACGCCAGACCGAGTCTTGTCGTAACAGGCTTCGCGATGCTGCGCCAGTTTCGACAATCCACGCCTGGCGTTACACCTACCTTGGCCTGCGGCGCTTCCTGCTTGCCTTCGGCTAGCTGTTTTAAGGGTTCATTGAGGCAAGGAGTAGTGCACTACGTGATGAATGGTCGAAGTAAACAAGCTAGGGCGCGCCCTTCCGTGGAACCGAGTAGGCAGCTCTGCTTCGCCAGCAATTCAGTTCGACGGGGGCCGATACCAGCTTGGCCTGCCGGCGGATTCTTCTCGGGGCCTTCTTCGGCCCTCGCACCAGACCTGGCTTGGCCCAATCGGAGGCCGTCTCTCGGGCCTTCGGTCCTCGTACCTCACACCCCGTGAGGGCAAAGCGCAAACTTATTGATGTAACATCAGGACTGAGGCCCGCTCTTGTGTTCCCACTGTGCCAAAGTCAATGTGCAAAACATGGCTGTTGCACCAATTTTCACAATGCATGAAGGCGGGCTCACAGACCCCCCTTCCGACCCCTCTTTTAAAAGGTCTTGCCGAGACCTATTGAAATCTGCAATAAAAATTTTTAGTCGGTGGACCCCCTTTTTTCAAGATGAAGGGTCGAAGTTGATTTTGTTAGTAAATTCGGGCTGAGGTAGCCAATTCGCTGTTAAAACTTTGGTCAAGGGTCGAAATTGATTTCACAATCGTCATCTGCACCTTGAAAAACATACGAAACCATGGAAAAATGTCTCTATATTACAAGGTAGGTTTACGCCAGACCGTGTCTTGTCGTAACTGGCTTCGCGATGCTGCGCCAGTTTCGACATTCCTGGCGTTACACCTACATTGGCCTGCGGGGCTTCTTGCTTGCCTTCGGCAAGCTGTTTTAAGGTTCATTGAGGCAATGAGTAGTGCACTACGTGATGAATGGTCGAAGTATATTATATTAGAATATTCTAGACGGGGTAGCCCCTACGTGGTTGACACTTCGGTCAGGGGTCACAATGGATTTCATTTTCGTCATCAGCACCTTCTAAACCATGCAAAACCATGTAAAAATGTCTTTAAAATGAATAGTCACAAAAAAGTTACACTTTTTCTGCTGTTTTTTTAAGTGTTGTTTCGTTGGTACGACTGAATATATTGCGATAGAAAGCTGCGTTTTGGCGTGTCGAGCCAAGGACATACCTAATAACCCTGCAAAATCTCAGCCAGATCGGCCGAGCCGTTCAGGAGAAGTAGTGCGGACACACTGACAGACGGGAAAAGTTTTTCAACCCCAGTGCAGTAACTGGCTTCGCTTATCGCTCAGCCAATAAAGTCACTAAAAAGATGCACTTTTTCTGCAGTTTTTTTAGGGTTTTTTCGTTGGTACGACTAAATAATCTGAGATAGAGAGCTGAATTTCGGCGTGTGGCGAGCCAAGGATATATCTAACAACCCTTCAAAATCTCGTCCCGATCGGCCGAGCCGTTTGGGAAGCCTGCAAGGAGGGATAGGGATGCAGAAAGGGGGGTTGGGGTTGGGGTAGGGGGCATTCGGGAGGGAGGGGGGGTAGGGGGCAATCGGGAGGGAGGGGAGGGGTGGGGGTGCATTTGGGAGGGAGGAGAGGAGTGGGGATTTGGGAGCTGCTTTGGGTTAGTCCGGAAAGAGTCTGTGTCAAGGCGTCGGACACGTCCTTAACTTAGCCGGATTACTAACATTCTGGATGTCAGTCGGACCAGCCCGATAGGGCTGTTTTCGGACAGAGCCCCCGCTCGGACCGTTTTAGGAACTTTTCTTTTTCACATGGGATTTGACAATGCTTGGTGTTCCGCCTTCCTCTTCGTCAGTGCTGCTGCTGCTGCTATTTGATTCGGTGCTGCTCAGCGTTCTTTTTTATCTCTGACCACCCTTCTTCTTGGTGTCCCTCTTCTTCTTTGACTGACTCTTTGCTTTTTCTTTCAGAGGCTTTTCCAGGCGTCTTCTTTGCTTCACCTTCGGCTCGGTATCTGACTCCTCTAGTGCTCCTAAAAGGAATTGAAGGACTTTTCTTTTGACCTTACTTCTGGGTCCGATGCTGGTGGTTCGATGACATGTGGGACTTCCAGCCCCTGACGATCAAACACAGACTGAAAGGAAAAAAAAGTTTTTAAAAACTTTACTTGCAAGAAAAAACAACAAAAGCAACAGGTTTTTTTTTTAAAAAAAAAAAACCCTACTTTTTTTTTTGATCTGTCACACCACCAGAGGTGCCTTCACCTGCCTTCATCACTCCATTCGTCTTCCTCCTCAACATCAGGAACAGTACCTGGGACAATTCTGTTGTTGTGGGCTAACTCCATTAACTCCCTTTCGACATGAGAAGATGGCAACGTAACTCGTGGATTCATTGGTATTTCTTTAAGTACCCTACGAGCCTGAAAAAAGGCATATTGATTTTAAGAAATAAAAAAGACAAAATTTTACCTTTTTTAAAAGAATACAAAAAATGACTAACAGGAAAAACCATAGCAGGTGGCACAGGATTTGTGCGCCTCCGCACTGTAGGATCATCATCACCAGGTTGGGCTGGTACGATAATATGTCGGGCCAACTCTGCCACGAGCTCTGCCTCTTCCTGAGGAGTCAGGGCACCTCAGGGGCCCCGAGCCAGGGAGGGCAAAATGATATCAAAGTTGCAAATCCATAAATTTTTTGCTACTAGCTCGCTTTGCTTGCTGGTTTTGTTCATTTTCTTCCGACAATTTCACCGTTTGGCTCGCTCCGCTCGCCAATCTAGCTCGTCATTTTGCTCTAAAGATGGTAAAAGTTATGTAAAAGCGGGAATTGGGTGAATTTTTGCTTCTAGCTCGCTTTGCTCGCTGGCGTTTGAACTGAAATAAACAAGTGTATACCGTTTTACGGTTTTGTCTCTTGAAGGTAGGCAGTCCAACAAATACTTCTTTTAATTTTTGCCCTACCGGCGCCCCTGCTCGGCTGCTGTGCTCGGCACCGCGCTCGGCTCAGCACACTAATTTACTATGCAGATTTTAATGCGCGCCCGCATGTGAACAGATCGGTGACGAACCCAATGCTTTGCGGTTTGTCAACGTCTTAGTAAGAACGGTGACGAGAAGATTCTCCCTTTTTTTGCAACGCTTCGTTTTCCTGGCGTTCGTGAATCTTTTTGCCAGATTCATGTAGTACTTGACACATTTCCTTTTGTAGCAGGTGTTGAATTATACGGGCAAGCACCCGTCGATCGATAGGCGGCG
The DNA here is from genome assembly GCA_030522485.1 of Stenchaetothrips biformis. Taxonomy (NCBI): domain Eukaryota; kingdom Metazoa; phylum Arthropoda; class Insecta; order Thysanoptera; family Thripidae; genus Stenchaetothrips; species Stenchaetothrips biformis. The sequence continues at coordinate 20,235,343 of CM060089.1, forward strand.
GCTAAAACACCCTTTGGTGACAATGGACGCACACGATAAATTTGCAGTCGGACCTAAACTGCTTTTCGCGATAACGGTACTCATCACAGCGCGACATGTTAGGACACGTTCTCGTAGTGAAAAAATAAAGAGATGGTAAGTTTTCCTGAGGGGCCGGGTTAGGATGTGGCGGATGGCACAGGCTGCAGCACCCGGCCTCCCTGCCCCGCTTCGAGGCCTTCTGGACCAAGTGGAGGGAGCGCGCCGAGGACTTCAAGGACATCGTGGAGTGGTGGGAGCAGGGCAAGGATCGCACGCGGTCCCTGTGCACGGCGCTCACCAGGCAGGACAAGGACAACGATGCGCTGCTCAGCTTGTGCGCCGGCAACCCCGCCGTTCAGCCGCGCATCGCCGCCATCAAGGCCAAGATCCTGGAGATGCTGGCGGCGCGCCTGCCCAGACACAACGCCCGCGCCAAGACTACGGACGCCGTCGGGGAGGTGCCGAGGGTGCACCACGTCGCGGCGGCCGTTCGAAGGAAGAAGTCGACCAGTATCGATTCCCTGCAGGACGAGCAGGACCGGCTGCGGCACGGCCAGGACGTCATTCGTTTTTGCAGATGCAGGTCGCCAACGAGGCCGCTCAGCACGACGCGGAGGCCAAGGACCACCTGCTGACGCTGGGTGGCTGGTAGGGCGTGTCCCTCATGAAGGGAGCGAGCGAGCCCCTAAAAGACGGCACTTAGGAGAAAACAGCGGCGACGGGAAAAGGTTGAGAGTAAAGACGATAGCACAGAGTGGAGAGAGAAGCCACCTCCAAGTGACAGAGAGAGAGAGAGCCCAGCTGCCACCACTTGCCTCCAAGTCCAGCCACCCTGCCACCCATCCCAGCCACCCTGCCAGCCAGCCACCCAGCCGCTTCGCCAGCCACCGCGCCACCCAGCCAGCCAGCTAGCCAGCCAACCAGAAGCCGCCTCCAAGTGAAAGAGAGAGAGAGCCCAGCCGCCACTGCTGTCTCCAAGACCAGCCAGCCAGCCGCCCCCAAGTGCCAGTGGCTTGAAAGACAGGCAGTGACATGTATATACATTTTTAAGTTGCTGTAGCAATATCTATTCGTCCATGCCAAAGACAGTAAATTGTAAATTACTTTGTTTTATTTTTTAGTTGCCATGTTTATCTAGAGTGTATTCATAGAGTGTCTGTGTACCTTCGAAGAATCCCGACACTGCGATAAACCTTGCCAAAGACAGTGAAATGTAAATATTTTTTTTTATTTTTAAGTTGCCCTGTTCATCTAGAGTATATTCATAGAGTGTCAATATTTTTTATGTATTTTTAAGTTGCTATTATGATGTAGAGTCGATTCGTAAGCCTTTCCAGAATCTTGTCTTCTCAATGACTTCTCAATGACTCCATATACATGCTTATCATATATCATTTCCATTCCATTTTAGACTTAAAACTCTCACGATGATTCTTTTGATGTTTCCTTCGATGTGAATAAATTCTCTCCATGTCTCCGATAAATGATTCTTCAATGCACCTGCCTTACACTGCACGGGAAAAAGGAGTTGGTCGTTACGATCGGCATGGGTTGGTTGTGGTGACCATGCTTATGATTGTCGTAACCAACCATTCTGATCGTGGTGGTGAAGCATCGGCAGTGGTGATCGAAGCGAAAGTTCGTCTGGGGCGTAGCCTATCGACCAAGTCGATACCTACGACCGAATCCTGACTGCACCGACCGATTTATTTTTTCCGAGTGTCTCACTGATTCTTGATTTCTTTCTATGACTATGTCACTGACTCTCTCTTCCGATATGACGACTTTCCGAAAAATCTTTCATCTTCTATCAATGCTTGTCCCTGACTCTTTCTATGTTGCAATCCTTGTGATAATTATCTTCTTGTCTCTTTGTCTGTCTCTCTCTTGTTAAACCTTTTGATGTTTCTTTTGATGACTCCGATGACTCTTTTCATGTCAGCCACTGTCTCTCTTCCAATTTCTTTTGATGTTTCATTTCTTGTGATGATTCTTGCGTTGCACCTTCAAACTACAAAAAAAACAAAAAAAAAAAACAAAACAATGTAACCTAACCTAACGATGAGGCATCTGATAACTCCCTATCTTGCCCCCATCACACTGTCTCTCCGATAACCTTTCCACCCTGTCCCTGTCTCCGTCTTAAATCTTCCCATGTCCCTGTGACTCTCTCTGATCATTCCTTTGATGCCTGTCACATTCTTCTTGTCAATTCTCTTGATGCTTCTATTACCTCTGAACATTCTTTTGATGTCTCCGACTCTTTTTCTCACTGTTTTTTCGATTCATTTCAAGCCTGACGCTGTCTCTCTACACACATTCTCTTCATGTGTGTTTGAATCCTTTTCATTCTTTTGATACCACTGCCAGTCCACTTGATTCTTTTCATGTTTCTCCTGACCCAAAAAACACAACATTTTCTCCTGAACCTTGATTCTCCTGGCATTCTTTCCATGCCCATTGTCTTCCCCTTGAAAAAACACCCTGAAAAAATGTGCCGCACACTCTGCTCTGCTCTCCCTTCTCTTGGCACTCTTGCCTAACCTAAACTTGCCTACCTTATACTTGCCTAACCCAAACTTGCCTAACCTAAACTTGACTAACCAAAACTTGCCTAACCTAAACTTGCCTAACCTAAACTTGCCTACCCTACTCTTGCTTAACCCAAACTTGCCTAACCTAACCTACCGGTCTCACCTACAGTCCCACCTACTGGTCCCACCTACCGGTCTACATGACCAATTGTTACTTGATATTTCCAGGATGAAGGTCTTTTACACATGTGGATACATAATCTGAAGTTGGTATTCCTGTGAGAGTAGCTCTGCCCTGTGCAACGATGAAGGGAACCATTAACCTCCATCCCCGCTGTTTTTGCGTTTTGACTGTTGTATTCGTAAAGGTGTGCAGAAATTAAAAATGACCGACTCTGTTGAGAGGATCAATCTTTCTACACAACAATTATACCGACTTCATGACTTTGTGGACGAATTAAAAATAAGCAATCAAGTAATCCGGCAGGATGGAGTATTCCTAGTAAGTCATCATAACCTGTATGGTATGTCATTGACATTTCAAATACACCCTGAAACAGGATTGGGAGTGCTTCCTTGCTTTCCCAAATGGTCAAGCCTGCAGGTTTATTCATGGTCCAACATCAGCTAACCTACTGATGCATTCAAGGTAATGTTACGTTTGGTGTGGTCTGGATTTGAATGTCTTCCTTGCATTTTCCTTTTTGCAGGGGATTGTTGAAGCCAGTGCAGGTGAAACTACACCCTTTCAGCACTTTATGGACAAACTGAAGGATCAGAACAGTCCACTTGCTGATGAGCACCACCAGGCACCAACCAAGCAGGTCCCAATATCCTTCCCCCACTGTCCGGAACTTTTCGGATACAGATCGTACAGCTGTGGTGGGGATGTTCAGGAAGATATTGACATCTGCAGTCCTGCGGATATCCAAAAGTTCTTCAATGTAAACCTGGAGGCATCATCCTACTCTAATCCTACATGCTGGTAATTAAGGCAACAATATTGTTCAGTAGTTACCGATTCATTCTGAAAGGCATGTGGATGTTTTAATTGCTCATCTTCTCTTTTTTCAGCACGAAAATTCTAGATTCAAATGGGGTCGATGGTCTTCTTGATCATCAGAAACAGCAAGGGTGTCAGTATCGATCAAGAACCTCACTCACAGGAAAACCTCTAAATCTTGTCTCCTTAAACAGGAAAAGAAAGACTTTTGGAGCTACAGGGTATATTGCTTTATCTTCCTATCCTTCTCATTTCGACTTTCTGTCACAACTGATCAACTGCTTTAGGGTGTTCATAATACAACTGAATAGATCAAAACAATTTCAACAACCTTTGTGCACGCTTATTGAAGGAGTGCATCGTCTTTCAAAATTAAGAATATAGTTAGAGCTGCGGTTACTTAGACTCAGTGCAATATTCTAACAGAGGAAAAAGTTGAGGTCTGTCGTTTGGTTTGTTTGTTTCGATAATGGATATATTGCATTTTCAAAGCACCTTGAGGAATACGGTATGGGCTGTACAGTTTTCTCAGGTAATTTTGACAATCAAGTGTCGGAAGTATTTATTTATTTCATTATTTTGTATGTTTTATAAAATACTCTCATTCTCTTGATACTTGAAACAAAGCTGTTAGAGATGTTATAATGCAGCTTGTTGCTGGTTGTAATTTAAATATGAAGTGAGGCCCTCTTTGAGTTGTCTGCAGTGTTGATTGACATAAATTCCCCTGAAAGAAGAGATGCCTGGTTGTATTCTGCCCAGAGTCAAGCTCACAGGGTTCTCATGTCACTGAATTAACTCCATGTTTACCTCCGTTTGCAATGACCCGAGACAAGACGCCCATCGGGGAAAAGGCGGGGGCCACACGGACAACATCCGGGGAAGGGGCGGGGAAAACCCGGGGAAAACCCGGGGAAAACCCGGGGAATACCCGGGGAACTCCGGGGATAACCCGGGGAAAGCCCGGGGAAAACACGGGGAAAGCCTGGGGAAAACACGGGGAATGCACGGGGAAACCCCGGGGAAAACCCGGGGAACTCAATTTTTACCGGAAAACCACCGGGTATGCGTCTTTCGCTGCGGAAATGACCAGGGGAGTGCGCCTGACCGGTCCTTGGTGATGCGGACGGTTGCGGAGCACTTCACGGTGGACGGATAGATAGGCTGCCTGCCCAGCCGTCCATTTTTGACTTCTCGGGCCGGCACTGAGAGCGCACAGTAGGCCAGAGGACGGCCTAGGCAGCCAAAATTCTACACGCGTTTTGAGCTTCAGAGTCACTAAATGGGACTCGAACCGAACGCGTGACCCCACCCGACCGAGGACTCTGGAGCTCAAAACGCGTGTAGAATTTTGGCTGCCTAGGCCGTCCTCTGGCCCACTGTGCGCTCTCAGTGCCGGCCCGAGAAGTCAAAAATGGACGGCTTGGCAGGCAGCCTATCTATCCGTCCACCGTGAAGTGCTCCGCAACCGTCCGCATCACCAAGGACCGGTCAGGCGCACTCCCCTGGTCATTTCCGCAGCGAAAGACGCATACCCGGTGGTTTTCCGGTAAAAATTGAGTTCCCCGGGTTTTCCCCGGGGTTTCCCCGTGCATTCCCCGTGTTTTCCCCGGGCTTTCCCCGTGTTTTCCCCGGGCTTTCCCCGGAGTTCCCCGGGTATTCCCCGGGTTTTCCCCGCCCCTTCCCCGGATGTTGTCCGTGTGGCCCCCGCCTTTTCCCCGATGGGCGTCTTGTCTCGGGGATGTATTTGTTTCCCTTTCGCCCCTTCTACTGTCACTTTTGGATCCCCCAGGTGATTTGGCTTCCATTTTTCTTGACCTTTCAGGCTCATGACTTCAAGTTGTCTAGGATCTTGAATGACTTCCATTTTTCATGAAGAAAGGACAGTTGATCTGAAGTTTGTTTCGAACGGTCTCCTGTGATTTTAAGGCCTTTATTTTTGGTTCAATTCATTTTGAGGAATAATTTTTAAGGAAATATTTTAGCATGTATTTCTTTTTCCTTGTGTTATTTGATAGGCATGTTTGAGAGACACTCTTCAGGAAGGCTGTTGTCTTCCAATGGATTCGAACCAGGCATCTTTGCTTCAGCTGTATGGCAGGCCTGGTCTTGCGTCAGGTTCTTTAAAGCTGCTGGCAATGCTATTAATTTGAAGGTTTGTCTCTTAACAGCTCAGTGGGTTTTCAAATGCAGACAAAGAAGGGATAAGTAGTGGGAATGCAGAGAGAAACTTTTTTGACTTCTTCTTCTTCTTATCTTCAACTGACTTCTTATTTTCTTCTTTTGACTCCTTCTCCTCTTCAACTGACTTCTTCTTTGCTTCTTCTGACTTCTTCTTCATATTGTAAATTCTCCTTTTGGCGTCCTTTAACGCTGCAGGAGTCTTAAAATATAAACTTGGCATTACTTCATGGCATGTTAATTAAATCAAATCACAATCAAATTACATATTTTTTATCAACTTACGAGGAAGAAGTTTCTGCATGCCATTGGATTGCGAAGTAGAAGTAGGCTTGAACCACTTGGTCTTGGTTTTGAAACGTATATGGTACTTGGCCTAGGATTTGAATCGCATGAGGTACTATCAGTCTCTAAAGTTTTGTCTGGGCGATACCCTATGCGCGAGAGACTGCTCATAAGGAGACCGTTGAGAATCTCTCGTGCACGGAGAAAAACAGTTAGTTATCACAACGAAAAAATTAGTTAATTTTTCCGGAGCAAAATATCTTTGTCGTGACAACAAATCTTTTCTTGTCGTCTCAACGTCAGGACGAATACTTGTTGAAACGAATGTATAGCTTAAAGGAACGAAAAATACTTGCTGCTGTAACCTATTTCTTGGCTTGATGAGCGATTGCGTGTTAGTTCTGAGAACGAAATCAATATTGTTTTGAAAGCAAACATACTGGCTTATGTAGGCAAGTAATGAGTTTGGTGAAGACAGAGCTTGAGTCACGTGATGCAGTGCAGGTTCTTTATATTTTTGATTTGTCTAAGGGGAGTGCAGCGTCCGCGGCGACTAAAAGTAATTCTTCGGTTGTTCGGCACAACCACCCAGCTATGTCAACACTCATCGGAGCGGACATGAGCATTTTTCTGTGAAAAATTGGCCTAGTCATAAATAACTCAGCTCTCCGTCTGCGCGTAGTGGGTCCCTGGCCTACCAGATCCACCAGTGAGCTACCAGCGGGAGCGCCGGACCGCTGGACGATCGCAGCTCCTGCTAGCGGTCAAGTCGTTGCGGTGGACCGCAGTTAGCAAACAGATCAGTAGCGGAGTCGCTAGCGAAGTCGCTTCCCAACCCTAGGAGTGCGGGTTCGAATCCCGCTCTGGCGCATCGGTTTCCCATATTTCTTTTCTCTGAGCTTGCAGCGCGCTGACGTCACAGCGAGACCGTGCATCACCCCCTTTCAGAGAAGAACCTCAGAATTTCGTCGTGGGAACAAAAGAGGTTTGAGACGGTTGTCAGCCGCTGGGAAAAACAGTTTTTTCGTACAGGCTTCCAAAAAGGTGACAGTGATTACAAAAGAAATGTGGCCACCCCAGCAAATTTAGACGAGTCCCAGGAACAAATTTTATGCATTCTTAGAACGAATTTTTATGATAATCATTACAAAATTGATGGGGTTGAGCCTACGGCCACAGTTTTGTTCGATCAACGGATAAAAATCATAGGGAGATCAATGCTCTTTGTTGTGACAAACAAATGATTGGTTACAGCAGCTAAGCGTCTTGGTTTCGGAAAAAATAACTAATCTCTTCGTTGTCTCAACGAACTGTTTGTTGCTACAGCAAATTCTTTTTCTCCGTGTGCATGGGGTATCGCCCAGACAAAACTTTAGAGACTGATAGTACATGGCCCAGGACTTGACCCGACTGGAGACGGACTGAAATGAACGAAATTGTTAGTTTTTTTAAAACCAAAACTTAAAGAAATCACAACCGAAGACATACTTTTGCTACATGGTCTTTCATTCCATGTGTCGTGATTCTCTGTGGAGGTGTAACAGGTTGAGCATTAACATTTGCATGAATCTCTGTAAAAACACGTCTCTCTCGAGCCTAAAAAACAAAGCAGTAACGTTAAGAAAAACCTTTCATTTATTGAGAGACACCTTTTTTTTCCTTTTAAAGCAATAATCGACTTACAGGGAAAACCACCCTGGCAGGCGCTGGCTGTGTGCGCCTTCGCACTGTAGGGTCTTCATGAGGGTGTGTGTGAGGCACAATAATCTGTCTTGCTAATTTGGCCAGCAAGGCCTGATCCTCTTCATGTGGGGTGAGTATGGGCGAAATGCCCCTCGGGCCGTGGGGGTCAGGCGCCCCCGGCCATGGCGTTGAGGTCTGAAACCATGAACAAAAAAAAGAGAAAATCATAGCTTGAAAATACTCCGCGTGACAGCGCCCCCCCCCCCCCCACCTTTTTCCCTCCCTCCTCCCCTCATGCCACCGGTTCTTGTTTTTGTCCACAGACGACGTCTTCGAAGAAGCCCAAGGCGGGCCACTCCAGTACTTCGGGGCAGAAAGCGGGACGCAAGAGCGGGGAAAATCTGAGAGTCCACCACCGGGCCGGTCTACTCCGTCAGAGGGGAAGACGTCCCGGGACAGCAAGGTGCGTTACAATTACCTGCTAACAGCGTCAGGAGTCAAAATGTTATTTGTGTTTTACTATTAGGCTTTTTTCTGTTTTAGTCGCCTTATCCGAAGTCGGTCATGGTGCATGAGGCCGGCCCCAGTACATCCACCGCTGCGGATCGCTCTCCAAAGCGCAGCAAGAAGGTATTTTATTAGCAGAGTTTATAGGGACCGTAGCATTGTGGTCAACGGGCGTTGCTGTTTGCATGCAAATGAGTGGTTTTAAACTCGGTTCATTTAGCAGTTTGTGAAATAGCATGGCCTCATTAACCTGTTGTGCACTTGTTTCAGTCCGAGCAAATTGCTCTTAAACAATTAGAAGCGTTTAGAAGAAAATGTCTTGATGATAACAAGTATATTCTCTTATTGTCTTTTTACGAGCAGGGGTTTTTTTTTGCAGGGGATTATCTTTGCAAATTGCATTTACTCATTACCTGTTGTTTACTTGTCTCAGGCTTCCACGTCCAGTCGATTCAAGATCCAAGATGTCCTGACTTCGTCTCAACTGGCTCGCGGTCTGAAGGTACTTATTTTGCACTGTTATGGTGAATCGGAACCAACTTGAATTTTTGTTTATTATAATTTTTTAATGAAGCATTTGAGCTCGACACTTCAAGCAACCTAATAACAGTGATCTGTTTCATTATGATTCTAGAAAAAGACAGCCTACCGAAGGGAGCTGTGCTTCAAATGTCCCTACTGCGTGCAGGTCGTGAAGCAGCGCGACCACCTGACGGACCACCTGACCGACGTCCACCAGGATAGGATCATGGAGGAGATCCGCGGGTTACAGGGGGGCCAGGCAAGGGCAGTTAACATGTCAACTTCGGTGCCGAGGGTCCTCAACGAAGCGACATTTGCCTCTTTGACCTCGTACCTGCGGCCCGTTATGTCCAGCAGTTCATTTCAACTGACCACCTCCGTCATGAAAACCATGCTTACTAAGGTCACTGCAAACGTCGGTCGGGGAGACACCGTGAACTTTAAACCCTACGCTGAGTTCACGTCCTTTTTGGAGCCCACCCTGGCGTAAGTTTCAATCTGCAATCAGAAAAGAAACACACTGTCAACAGCATTTGTCATGATATATGTAATTAAAAATTCTTTATTCTATGTGCACAGCGACGAAGAGCTGGAGGTCGTCCAGGAGACCGGTGACGTTGAAGGAGACGGCGAGCAGAAGGAGAAGAAGAGGAAGACGATGACCAAAGAGAGGAGAACGAGTCTGGTGATTCCCAAGACGATGTGGAAGAGACCGAGGAAGGGACTTCTGAAGAAGAATTATAAACTTCACTAACAAGCTGTGTTTATTGAATTTTTTTATGTTTGCATTTGGACATGCTATCACCAGCTGAATTATTTGTATTTTTATTAGCAGTGTCTTGCCATTTTTTTTTCATGGTTAAGTAACCACTTATAATCATACTAATTGTATTGCATAGATTGCCGTTATTTTGTTTGTTCGCTGCCCAATGCTTGAATAAATGGAGATGTTCAAAGAATTTTATTAGCAAATTTATTTAGCAAACCCTTAACTAAATAATTTTCAAGCAGCAATTTTAACAGTTATTAGTAACAAACATTACAAATTGAAAAAAAATAAAATATTTCTGTTTGAAACAGTTTTTAGCCAGAAAGTTTCCGAAATACGCTGGGCGAGGTTTGTTTTTTCTTTCTTCCAAGCTGCGGGTAGCCCACTCAGTAAGTTTTCGACAACAGTTTCAGATGGTTGCTTTCCGTCACGCGTTGCCTCCCACTACACTGTTAAAAATTTTTACTGAAAATTCATAATTTTTTGTAAGAAGCCGATTTACTTACTTGCAGTATGAATTTTCATACTAAAACTTTCATACTACAAGGTCTTAAAATTCAGACAACGTAATTATTAATATTCAGATCAATTTATTGTATAAAAAATCGTACCTATCGGTCTTACTTATCAGACTTTGTTGTCCGAAACAGAAATGACAGAGATAGTCTCACTTACATTACCTACTCCATAGAGTGAAATATTTATAGTGTCAACGTAGTTTGTCCCTACGGACGAGGATGTGAACTCAACAATGAAGCCAACTGCTGCAAGTTGCAAGAAGCGACCGTTTCGCATTTGCACCACCTGAAGAGAGATCGACCCGAACCCAACCACACGTCGACCCGTGGGCATGCGCGAGAGCGAAGTTGTATTCTCTGTTATTTGGCGAATACTCTACTTATTCAAATCAATCTTGCTGTAGTACACTCATGCCATCTCAGATAATGACTTGAAATAGGTTTTTAACTAAATGTTCACCTCATTTTGGCTGCAGAGGCAATTTTAACTCCAAGATTTCAATAATGCGACACTAGCGCCACCTAGCGGCTATAGCAAAATGTATCCGTTTTGGAGCTTATAATAATACGAGATATAAGCTTAGAATAAACGAAAGTATTATTTGAAATAAAACAATAGTATATTCCTTATTTTTAAGAATACCGCAAAATGTTTAAGGTTAATGGTGATTTTTGGCCTGTTTTCCGACTTCACAAGTCTGAATTTAGATTTCGGACAACAAAGTACAATATTTCAGTCCACCGGTACGAAACTTGATATTCGCCGCTGTAAATTTTTAGACTTGCCAGTCTGAATCCAAATTTCTGACAGCAAGTCACATTTTTCAGACAGTTGGTCTGAATATTCGTTTCATTTTATGAATTTGCGATTCAGACCACAAAGTAAGACGAAATCGGTCTGAATTTTCATATTTTTTTTAACAGTGTATACAATTAGTAAAAGAAGAAAGAAATTTACAAGATTAAAAAAAAAAAAATCAATTAACAGTTTTTTTTTATTAAAAAAAAAAGAAAGGAAGACCTTCTCTTCCGAACAGTTCACAACCCGAATTTTTCAAAAATTCGACGTGAAAGTTCTGACTTTTCCTCCCTCCAAGGGGCGGGCAACGCACTTAGTTGGCTGTGAACGATGTTTCCTATTTGCTGCGTTCCTCCGCGCGTGAAACGCTCTATTAGCTCCTCTCGCTTTGCCATCACAGTAGACACCACAGGCTTATGTTTTCTGTGGTAGACACGGCGGCGGCGACACGGCTCTTTGAAGCGACTCGTGAGGGTAACCAAACTCGAAAACGATGTTCAGACGATGAGATCTAAGTTAAATCGAACGCGACACAGCGAAAAGCGTAACGGCACGTCAGTTCCCCCACGAAAACACACTCACACACCCACGCAGACAGGTTAAATCATGTTTGCAGGCGGGGTCAGGGCCGCAGAGTTGACAGCGTAGGTTCAAAACACGTGAATTAAACACACCACACACATGTCCACAGAAATGCCAGCAAAGAGTACGCACCAAATGCAAAAAAAAAACAGACACGGGCACGGCACCTAGGGCCCTGCCGGCAAGTGGCAAGACACGCCACGCCATGCGGCCATTCGTTCACACACTTTCACAGATTTTCAGTCACCTAAATAAAAATCGCATAAGAGGCGTCCATGGACACCATTGAATCATCATCTTATGACATCTCCAAGTCCCTTTCAAACGAATCACTCGTCTTCAAACAAACACACGCAAGTACACTAACCCCGCAAGACCGCCAAACCTCAAGTGACTGGATTGAGCAGGGCGGAAGCGGGGGTGGCTTCCACACTGTTAAAAAAGTTGTAGGAGAACGACACTTTCTCTTAACGACAAGTTGTTTTAAAACAGCTTGGGTCATCAGAATTGGAAACGAAACAAGTCTTGTATATAAACAGGATGAATAATCAAAGAAAATAACAAACTAATTGCCATTCTAAAACAACACTCTACATACACAAACAGAATGTCTTGTTTCCAGAAAGAATGATACATGTTGTGTAGGAACAACATTCAATCGTTTATGAACAAAACATTTCGTCAAAGAGCTTAGCAGTATTGTTATTAAGAAGTAAGTCCGTTGAAATATAACAGTAACGATGAAACTTCTGTTTCGGAACAATACCAATGAAGAATGAAACAGAATGTCTTGTTTTCAACAAAAATGGACTAAGAACTGTCAAGAAACAGATTAATTTGTTTGAAACCAACATTTCACATCAGATAACGGATAAACTAATTCTAAAACATGACGGCATATTAAAAAACAAAAAAAAAATCATTCTGGAACGGCACATTGCTAAAGATAGACACAGCTGATGACCACCATGTTTTGGGAAATTGTCTAGCAACCAAGAGGCCACACACTATGCAAAGTTTGGCAACTGTTGTAAATAGGTCTATGCAAGTGTGTGAGGTGGGACCATGCTAGAGTTGTTTCTCTTCATGGTCTGACACACATGACCTCAAGTCTCAGTCATAGTAGCTCAAAACTTACAAGTAGGCAGGCATTTATGCTGGTCAGGTTCGTCGGACATATCCAGCTCAACGATGTGGATTTGCTGGGTATGAGGAGTCTTTCCCAGGATTTATGATAAAACTGGCACACTGCCAGTGCAGGACCAGAATAATGCCAGATAATGCGGCTAAAGTGCCTGACAATCGGAAACTTGCATTACAAAATATCAACAAGAAGACGACACTCGCGACTTGAAACTTAATTTCCATCTTAACATAAACGCAGCGCGAAACCGACAGCCGCGTTATGTGCCCTTTGATCGTACGAACAGCGCTGTAGTGCTAATAAGAGTTTTGTTGGTTTTGTTGTTGTATTTCCTAAGCGAGTAAGCGCGAGCGGGGGGGGGGATGTTTTGTTTACGTGCGGCGGCGTCGTCTGGTTCTCAATCTCAAGTTAGTCTTGAGTCTTCTTCGCGATATTTTGTCTTAGCCATTGCTTGTAACTGCACTTCGTTTATGAACGTGAAGCCATACGCTTCCCTCTTGCGATGCCGTGCAATGTCTATGTTGCTATTTTATTTTCAAGCCAATTTCGCCTTGTTTTGCTTTTGACTAGCGCCTAACTACTAACCCTGCATCGAAACGGAAGCCAACTTGTCCTTCTTCATTGGCTTTGTTGTGCTGTATTTTCCTAACCATATGCATTTTTTGTTTAAGGAAACATGAAGCTGGAACACGGTGGATATCTGCGAGAAAATTATGTCTTGGAGAAAATCCTAAAGCCAACAATTTCCAATGAGATGAGAACCTCTGGCCAGGAAGCCGCACCCGTGACATATTTTGGAGCCGAGCAAATTTGAGCGAAGGTCGATGGACATCCAAGCAAAACCGAGCAAGTGCCAAGCAACTCCGAGCAACGACCGAGCAACTTCGAGCAAATACCGTCCATGTACCGAGCAACTCAGAGCAAATGTCCTTTCAAGCAACGCAGCCGAGCAAGGGCACCATTCCACACAAAAAGGCCATCCCAGGCCCAGGAAATAGTCCGACATGCATCGACCTGTATACACAAGAAGGACGAAAGGGAATGCTGAGACGAGAGGAGTTTATTGGGGCTTTGTACAGGGATGCGTCTAGCAGGACGGACCGAACAAGACTGAGCGGAGCGCGGTAGCGTTGTTGATGCGTAGCCAGGGACAACACTTTAGGAACCTTGCTCTGAGAGAAACAGCGGTACAATGACCACTTGTTAATGACTCTAACTCTACAATATGCTGGTGGTGGTTTGTCAGCAAAACAAACGTCATCGACAGCAAGAAGAAATGAATCTCACTTAGAATTTCTGATGGGTTTGCTGGCTGTGGGGTCATTGGAATGATCCTTGTTATAGGGGGTGTAGAAATTAATCCCGGCCCTTACCCTTGCAAATTATGTTCTACAGTACCTGAAACCATTTCAAGCAGCATCAGACACCAACAAGAACATGCTGCCAAATTCAGAGAGTTCACATACTATTGCCCCTCTGCAAGTTGCGTGTATAGTCGGCTCTCCAGTTTCATGTCTCAAGCAAGCACAGGAGTGAAAGGCATGTGAATCCTGCAGTAACAGCTGCAATAGTTTGTCCTTATGGTACAGCCACTGAAGAATGCTCATTTTCAACGACCTCCACTCAGGCCTTTGTTCAACATTTGTATGGTGACCTTCAAGATGGAACAGTGGTTTTATGTCCAATTACAGGCTGCAACGCTGCAATAAGAACCTTTGCCAAGAAAACTTTGATACAAACTCATCTTTCTCAACATCACAGAAATTGGCGTGCTGCAGGGTGCTTATTGAAGCCTACTGAAACAAATCAAGCCCATTCATCTCACCCTTGTATCAATTTCACAGGCAATGACTCAGTGACTATGGACTTTGAAGAACTAGATGACTCTTATTTCAGTGAAAATAGCGATTTGTTGAATGATGGAGTCGTTCTAGACGTTTTACCTCCATTTATATGCTCAAAACTTGCTACCTCAAACATATATCCAAGAAATCTGTGACACTGATGGCCATTACAGAAGTAGTTAATGCGCGTTTTAGGAAGTTTCTCACATCAAAATTGAAGAATTTATGTATTGAAGAGAACAAAGTAAACTTACTGTGTTTTGAGGTGCTGAAAGCAGATCTGCTTTATACATCGCACCACAAAAATGCTCCTGGCCCCTCGCTGACATCACATCATATGAGAAAAAAAATACTTCACGGACAGATTTGATTATCAAGCTCCATAGCATGTAAGTCTTGATGAGCATGATCCCACAAAATCACTTCAATTCATTTCAATCGAACAGACTCTTGCTAAACTGTTCAGAGATCCATCTGTACAAAGAGAGCTGGATGAATCATTCATAAGAAGACAACAGGAAACAACAAATGAAAAATCATCCCACAGAGGAGATTGATTTACTTTTGAATCAAGATACCTTCAATGGTGTCATGAATATATTAAGATCAGCGAAGAATATAAGTTCAAATCCCTTGCTCTGTACTTCACTATTGGCAACTTCAAACCTCACATCCGATCCAGAATTGTTACCAAATTTCTAGTAATGTTGGTTGGAGCAAAGAAATGCCTGGAAAAACTGATGACTGAATTAAAAGGCCTAGAAAAGAAGGGAATGATGTACAACGGTGACAACATAAAATTTTGTGTGCAGTTTATGCAAGGGGACAATTTGGGGCAACACCTTACAGGGGGCTTCATTGAATGCTTCTCAACCCAGTTTATGTGCAGTTTGTGTAACATGAGAATATCTGAATTCCGGGCTAATCCATCCATGACTATAGCACGTCCTAGAAGAACTAATGATAGTTACAATCGTTGTGTTTTGAGAGCAGCTCTGAGGAAAAAGCCTTCAAAGGGGATCAAGAATTCTTGTGAATTGAACTGTCTGAAGTGTTTTCATGTCACAAGCCATCTCCCAAGCTGCTTGGCTCATGATTTATTTGAAGGGGCAGTAGCATGGGACTTAAAGGGCATCATTCGACGATCTGTGGATAAGAAATGGTTTACAGACAAGCTACTCAACAGAAGAATCAAGCGCTTCAAATCTCAAGGTGTCGATAATCCAAACAAACCAGCTTTTTCAAGCACGAAAGGGAGCAAACTAGGAGGCCATGCTATCCAGAACTGGACTTTCCTGCGTCTGCTGTACTTCATCATTGGAGACAAGATTCAAGATTTTCAGGATCCTGGATGGCTTATGTACCTGCAGCTGAAGGAGCTCTGCGAACACTTCTGTGCACCACGTTATATCAAAGAACATTTGCCATATGTTGCTGATGTTCTTCTGCCCGCTTATTATAGCAGAAGAGCTGAAGTTTTGACCGGTGCCAAGTAACGTCTGAAACCAAAACATCACTTCATGGGCCACATAATTCGACATACGCTTGAAAGTGGCCCAATGCTGTACTTGTGGACTCTCCCTTTTGAACAGAAGCACAAGCTTTTTAAACAATTGTTGAGAATGACAAGACATTTCATTAATCCTGAAGCTTCTTGTGCTGCGAGGCAACAAATGTACTTTTGTTATTCCACATCTGGCATTCTATTTGAAGGCGAATTTTATGAAAGTGGATCAAGAAGATTATCTTATCAGTCCTAAAGTGGAAATGTAGCTGCATTTGTGAAGAGCTTGAACTTGACAGGAGAATGGAGAGATACTACAAATTTATGTGCAATTGGAATTGAATATGAGGTTAAAAATATATTGCTCCTGGGTCAAATTGACGGTTCAAAATCTCTATCAGTCGGAGTTCTCAAGGTGATGGCTTTCCAAGGCAGACAACTTCACTTCATTCTTGAACAGCGTCAGGCACGCTACCACCATGACAAAGGGGTACATGACATTAACTTAGATACTGAACCAAGTGTTGTAATGATTTCTCTTTCTGATCTGAAGTACCCAGTTACACATCCAGCCTATGGTGGAAAAAATGGAGAAGTTTTCTTTAGTCTTAAGTTTGCCATAATAGAAGACCCCGCACGAAGAAGACCTGTAGGACAATCAATAGTCATTGTTAGTTCTAGTTCTCTTTATATGCTGTAAATGGAATGTGTCAGCACTTTCTATTTTGTACTAGCTTTTAAAGCCAAAAGTAGTTAGGATGCACTACTGTTGTTTGATTCTTATGTCTGTATTATTTATTAATTACAAAAACTGTCCTTTAAGTTTAGTGATTTAATTTTCCTACCACTTGAGTGGATAGGCTGCACTAGTTATTGTTCAATACTAATGTCAATTGTATTTATTATTCACAAAAACTTTCCCCTGAGTCAAGATGATTTAATTTTTCTCCCACTTGATTGGACAGACTAAAGCATTTGAACACTTGACCAAATTTTGATGAATGAATTTTTGTTTACTGTCTTTTTTAAATTACCTTTCTTTTGCCTGATTGCTATTCTCAGACCAATGATATCACTTAAAATCCAATTAAAATAAAAGAATTGATATAATTATCACATTTTTGTTCTAAAGGAAGTTTTACTCTATTTCCTCCTGTGAATTTAAGTTCAAAACGGAAGCAGCTAATGATCTAGTACGAAAAAAAATAAAAAGATGCAACTAAGCCTAAATAACTCAAACATTTTGTTTGTATTATGTTTAAATATGAAATTGGTTTCAACAGATGAAGCTTTGAGAGTAACTTCTCATCATCAAATCATTGCTCTATTTAACTAGAGCCAATCAAATATATAACTGACTCATGATTAAATACTTTGCCTGCAGGGACGATATTTCCACTGAAGTCTGCTGCAGTTCCCTCTGTGAGGCCAAAGTCACTGTCATCGCCAGAGTAGAGAGCAGAACTTCGCAGAGGTGCAAGTTCTTCGTCGAGTTCCATATACAGTGAGCCAGTTTGCCGCAAGCCCGTTACTCTAAAAAATTGACAAAACGCAGCCATCACATTTACATGAAATTAAATTTCCTTGGTCAACTGTAGTACATGCAGCACAAGATTAAACAAATTTCTAAACTGTAACAAGCAGCTCTATAGATTTCTGGAATATGGGACCAGCTTTTGATCTGGTCTCTGCATAAAGTTCTCAATTTAAAGATCATAAGAAATTTCTCAAAGCCGTCATTATGAGTCAGCTTTCTTTCATGGCAGTGTGGAAATGGGGAGCTTTGCATAGTTCACTTCTTCTCTAACAAACTATTGTTAAGTTCCAAACTTTCTTCTTGTGTTTGCAGACTTCAGCTCATGTCCAGGCCCCATGCGGCTTCCTGGCCAGCAGCTTCTCTTCTGATTGGAAATCGTTGGCTTTAGAATTTTCTCCAAGACAAAATTTTCTCGCAGATATCCACCGCATTCCAGCTTCTTGGTTCCTTAAGGGGGCTCATACGTTTTAACAGCACTTTCCGACAAAATATATTTTCTGTAGAATGATCAATTTTATATTTTATCTGTGTTCTAAACCTCTAAGATGACTAAGTAAGCTACATTTTGATTTAAAGAAAAGTGATTTTGGTTCATTCTTGGCAATTTGAGAGAAATGTTTAAAATTTTGGTTCTCGTAAGATTTTGTTCGCATTCCTGCTCAGATCTGTGGGGAAAAAATCAGGCAGACTCTTCTCCTGTAGTGTCATAGAATTGACTACAACGAGGCATTTATTCAATGTACTTTTTGAGAAAAAAAAATAATTATTTTTAAAAATTTGTTCAAATTTTTTAAAATAATTTTTGTCTCAAAAAGTACATTGAATAAATGCCTCGTTGTAGTCAATTCTATGGCACTACTGAAGACGAGTCTGCCTGATTTTTTTCCAACAGATCTGAGCAGAAATGCGAACAAAATCTTACGAGAACCAAAATTTTAAACATTTCTCTCAAATTGCCAAAAATGAACAAAAATCACTTTTCTTTACATCAAAATGTAGCTTACTTAGTCATCTTAGAGGTTTAGAACACAGAAAAAATATAAAATTGATCATTCCACAGAAAATATATGTTGTCGGAAAGTGCTGTTAAAACGTATGAGGCCCCTTAAACAAAACAATCATATGGTTAGGAAAATACAGCACAACAAAGCCAATGAGGATGGACAAGTCCAAAGGGGACTCTTTCATCCACATCATTCACCATGGAGTTCAGAAAATTGAACACCTCAAATGATTAATTGTCAATCAATTATTTTCAAACAGTACTGAGAAAAATCAGATGGATGGAGCAGACATGCCATTGGTTTTATTGAATTTAACTTAGGACCATCTTTCACAGAAGTTGCGCATGTTAACTACCATTCCAGGTGTCAGATACACAAGCTGGAATTCTGCTTTCAAAACAGGTTAATCTAGGTGACCAATTTTTAATTATTTCGTGCAAGTCTCGTTCAAATATTTACCATACCAAAATGATTAGGGCAAAATTTAGAGGTATTGACCAATTGAAACGAAGGACTTAGCAAAGGATTGAGTAAAATATGCCCAAAAACATTAACTTAGAAGCAGTTTCAATATTGTTATCGAGTTGAGGTAGGCCTTCGTGTGTGAGGTTGGTCAAGAAGAAAACAAATTTGAGTCCTAGGAACGGAAGATTTTCCATACCTCGCAATTCGCAATAGCGGCATAACAGACGACTGTAAAACAAATAGGGCTGCCCAGATCCGGAGCTCTCATAACTTGGCCAACCCACATTGCCAGAGAAGGTTCAAAATACTACAAATCGACGCAGGATGATTTGTTCCAAAATGTTCCACAATTGTTCCAATTGGTAATGGTTCCTTAATAATTCTGGGTAAATGGTTTATTAGGTGGTACTTACGGGTTTAGATGAAAATGCTGTTTCCTCCACTTGACTGGCCCAGGTCTTAAAGTCCTGATCGAGGACGATCTCGAACTTTACTTCATCCTGTTGTTCTAGGAAGGTTGTAACGGGGGCAGCCTCTAGGGGGGTCGTAGGGGGCTCAGGCTCTTGTTCTCGTGGGGATGTACAGGGCATACTTTCTTGTGAAGAATCCGAATCCGATTGTTGGGGGTTCCAAGGGGTATTGAAGGCTCCTTCTTGTAGTGTGTCGAAAGCGAATTGGCAGGTTATGTCGAGGCTAGTGACCTGTCCATTCATATCTATAATAAGGTCGTCGGCCATTCGTAACGAGTACACAAATCGTTTAGCTTCCTCGGTTAAAATTGCTAGGTAGGCACTCATGGCCAAGACGGAAGATGCCTGCGAACTATTGTTGATTTTATCTCTCATGAAGTTAGTGACTGTGGTCACTTTCCAATTGTTGTTCATAACAAGGTAGGTTTACGCCAGACCGTGTCTTGTCGTAACAGGCTTCGCGATGCTGCGCCAGTTACGACAATCCACGCCTGGCGTTACACCTACCTTGGCCTGCGGCGCTTCCCTGCTTGCCTTCGGCAAGCTGTTTCGAAGCTGTTTTAAGGTTCATTGAGGCAATGAATAGTGCACTACGTGATAAATGGTGGAAGTATATTATATTAGAATATTCTAGTCGAGGTAGCCCCTACGTGGTTGACTTTTTGGTCAGGGGTCAAAGTAGGTTTCATTTTCGTCATCAGCTCCTTCCAAACCACGCAAAACCATGTAAAAATGTTTCTAAAATGAAAAGTCACAAAAGAGTTGCACTTTTTCTGCCATTTTTTAAGTGTTTTTCGTTGGCACGACTGAATGCATTGCGATAGAAAGCTGCATTTTGGCGTGTGGTGAGTCAAGGACATACCTAATAATCCTGCAAAATCTCAGCCAGATTGGCCGAGCCGTTCAGGAGGAGCAGTGCGGACACACACGCACGCATGCACGCACGCATGCACGCACGCAGACAGGAAAAGTTTTTCAACCCCAGTGGAGTAACTAGCTTTGCTAATCGCTCAGCCAATTATTTCCATCCATCCATTTCCGCCCCATAAATCCTACCTGCGGGACACTTCAAGGACTGTGCTGTTTGCAGGAGTGACTAAATCCGGTTGGCAGGTTATGGGTTCAATGTAATTCCACCAATTAATCATCAATCATTTGCAAAATTTACCAACTTATTTATTTATTTGTATTTTTTTTTCACAGCACCATATTCAAAGTAGGGATAAATTAGACTACAGTCTTGTTTAAGCAACTCCCTTGTGGTTTTTTTTTTAACAACTAATCTTTCATCTAATTTTGGGGCATACTATGTTAAGGTTGTAGTAACAATACAAGGTAGGTGTACGCCAGGCCGTGTCTTGTAACAGGCTTCGCGATGCTGCGCCAGTTACGACAATCCACGCGTGGCGTTACACCCACCATGAGAGAAGGGCGCCCTGGAGAAGAAGCCGAGAGCCGGCCGGACGCCGCCTTAGCAACTGGGGGACCAGCTAGAGAGCGCAAAATAAGTCGCACGGCGTTGCCGAAAGGCTCGTTGGAATCGCAAAGGTTTTTTCTGTGGAACGCGCCCGGTCTCGATGTTGTCGGTCTCACCACTCTAGCCCGCGAGCTCCTTACATGTGCCACTTCGTACGCGGCGGGACCGCCGCTATGGCTGCCTGCCTGATGGCTGGCCGCCTGCCGCCTGACTGCTCCGCCTGGGCGGCTGCGCAGTACGGCTGCGCGGTAGGCAGCGGCGTCCCCACCACCTGTCAGCTTTGTGCTTCAGGCCAGGGCTTGTTATTGTTTTGAAACTCGGGATTGCTTGTTAAGTCAAAGTAGTATTGAAAATTTTCTTAAAAAAATGGTTAGCCGCCGTAAAAAAATTACTCACAAAAAGGGCAGCAGGAAAGCGGCTATCCCAAAGAACAGTAATGAAGGAGAAGATGGTGCTGGCGGGGTAGGTTATGATTTCCTGAACACATTACGAAATTAACGTTTTCCGAGTGTTCTTGTAAGATATGTTGTCAATGTGGAAGGAAATGTGATTATAGTTTTACATTTTTAGGATTCAAACAATCTGGATGGGGATGACAACAGCGTTGATCGTGGAACGCCTACATTTTGCGACACTGAAGACGTCTCTGGTGGAGGCAATTCTACCAAAGATGTTGATTTTCAAAGCTCGTCTCTTCAGTCTAGTCTGGTAAATTTCTATTAAAAATGTTACTTTTATGTCAAACTTGTTCTGCTTTAAAATGTTACGTTATCAATTTCTTTTTGCAGCAACAGCAATCATTGCCTGCTGAACATGATTATTCAGCTGTGTCAGACCAAACTGATTGTAATTCAAGCAATCATAGAAAAGAAACATCAGAAGGCTTTGAATTTGTTGTTGAGGAAAAACCTCTTGAAGATCTTTACGCAGAAGTGAAGCAGAAGGTTGATATGTTTTTGCCACGACGTTGGATGAGTTCAATTCATAATGACACTTTCAGACTTCTGTATATTTCTGCACAAAATAACGTCAGTGTTCAAAGAAGTTTGGAATTTTCTGAAAGTGGGGAGTGCAAGTAGTTTGTGCATTGCAAGGAGCACTCCACTGAAAATATGTTTCAAGATATTATGCCTCCTGTGCCTCTCGACAGTTCATCAGTGAATTTGTTTGTAGATAGAATTGTGTCTGTTATGAATGTTGTGAGAAAGTTTGAGATATGTAGTGGTTATGACGAGGAAAGATATCGACGTGGTTGGGATACTTGTCCGTTCGGGGAAGTTGACAAGAACCCGTACCGTGAGTGCAGATACATTGAGACTTTCCGGTCTTTTGATTGCAAACAGTTAGTTGTAAGTAAAAAGTGGCGTTGCTCTGAATGCATCAAGCTTTGGGCGCCTTTGAAAAGAAGAACTGTTGCTGCAGAAATGGAAAGTCACAATCCACACACTAATAATAGGTTTTTAACAGAAGAGCAAAAATTGAAAAAATTACAAGAACAGCAACAAGAAATAGAGAATGGAAGAAAGAAGCTCACACGTCTTCATGCCAAAATGCAAGAATTAATTCAGCAAAAGGCTGTCCCAGTTGACAAATCCATGGCCGATGCTTTTACAGATATTTTGGAGGGTTCTGATTTGAGTCCAGCACGATCGGTTTTTCTTCAGCAGCAAGTGAAAGCATCGCAATTGAGAAATTCTTCTTCCATGAAGTGGCACCCTACAATGATTCGCTTAGCCTTGGCTGTACATCTCACCTCCCCAGCTGCTTATGAACTTGTAAGACAAACCGGTATGGTAAAGTTGCCCTCCTCTAGAACGCTTTTTGACTATAGCCATGCTCATGAAATAAAAGAGGGTATAGATAGTGTTGTCATTGAAAAACTTGCTGAAAAAGTTGAAAAACTTTGTAATGAAAAAGACCCAAAGGATCCTAGAAAAAAAAACAAGCCATAAAAAGTACCATGTTTTAATGGGAGATGAAATGTATATTTCCCTAAATTTAGTGTTTGATAAATTCAAGGGGAAACTGCTAGGGTATACTTCTCTTGATAATATTGAGCAAGAAGTGAAAATTTTTGATGACTTCTTGGACAATCCAGATAAAGAAACTGAAGAAACACCAGCAACAAAAATTATGGTGTACATGGTGAAAGGTGTCAGTAATGGAGTGAAAGAAGTAGTGGCCACATTTGCCTCAAATAAGTTGACAGCAACCCAACTGAAAGTATGGACTTGGAAGGTAATAGGTGCTTTGGAAAGAAGTGGAGTGGCTGTGATAGCATTTGTGTGTGATGGATCCTCCACAAATAGAGCATTTATCAAAAAACATAAGCCTGTAACTGTCCACCCTAGTGGTGTCTTATTTGACACTATCAACAAATGTGCGAGGGACAGAGTACTGTATTTTATTTCAGATGTGCCCAATTTGCTTAAGACAATTAGAAATTGCTTGTTAAATTCTAAGTGGGATAAACTGAAGAGCCGCAGAAGAATGATGAAGAATGGGAAGCGCATTTCATGGGACTTCATTTTAAAATTGTACAACCAAAGTAAAGGAAAAACACTCCGGAAGTCATTCAAACTCAATGCCATGAATGTTAATCCAGACAGCTATGGCAGAATGAAAGTGAAGTACGCTGGAGAAGTAGTAAGTAAAACTGTTTGCACAGACATGAGGACCCAAGACTGGCCTGAAGCTTCAGAAACAGCACTGTTCTTGGAGAAGTTCAATGACTGGTTTGACTGCCTGAATGGAGCGCACACCTCACTGGCCAAGAAAAAGCGTAATCCTAATTTGGCTCCGTACACTTCAGTAGATGATGAAAGATTTGGTCTGCTTGATGATATGTTGCTGTATCTTGAAGAATGGAAGGCTGAGGCTGAAAATTCCAACTCATCAATATGTAGCAATTTTGATCCAAATGCTACCGTTGCTGGAGAAGCAATCATGGACCAAAGTGAAATTGAAGGCGAGGACCCCGCAGAAGAAAATACTCCTGCAAGTCGACGCCAGCTAAGTCGCCAAACTCTGGAAGGGATTTACATGTCTACGTTAGCCTTCAGGCCAATGGTGACTTTTTTGCTGAACGAGGAAACGAAATTCATCAATGCAAGAGTGTTCACCCAAGACCCCTTAGAACAACATTTTAGCAAACTTCGTGCAGGGCATGGTGGCAGTAATAATCCAAACCTTCAGCAATGCCTCAAGGAGAACCGTGCCATTCACATCTTCGGAGAGCTGGGAATCCGGAAAAGAAAAGGAAACTCTGGGGAGGATAGCAGCACCGTGGAAGTTACAACAGAGCCACTGGCAAAAAGAAAATGTTCACGAGTCTCTAAGTTTATGACTGAAGATTAATATCATTTTTCATTTGTAAAGCAGAGCAAGCAATTTCTTGTAACTTGTGATATGTACTGTAACTGTAAATGTGATCCTTTTTTTGAAAAATCTCAGAACTGTGAGTAGAAGTGTTAAATGAGAGCTGACAAGCCTTGTGATAAAATTGTGTGAATAAAAAAAGTATTTGTACGAGTAAAAAAATTTATGATTTCAAACAAAGAAATTGAACAAGAACATATAATTATAACACTTAGCGTAATGGATACAGTCGAACAAAAAGCAAGCGATAATGTGGCAACAATCAGCTTGATAGATGCATTTGAAAAGATAAGAGATAAAAGAACAAAATAAATAGATAATACTGCAACACTTGTCATCATGAATGCAGTTACAAACATTAAGAATAAAGGAACAAAATGGATAGATAATACTGCAACACTTGGCATCATAAATGCAGTCACTAACATTATGAATAAAGTAACAAAACAAAAATACAGAAAGCATCATGGATGCAGTCACTAACATTTAAAATAATTGAACCAAACAATAAGAAATAGTCTCTTCTTAAAATCACATTAAAAATCACAAACATATAGAAAACTTTGGCAACTTCCTCCTATTACTTCTTCTTGCGCCTTGCAACAGACACTCTAGTTGCCATACTTATCAACGGGTTCTTCTGCCTCAGTTCATTCAGTCTCCTTTTAGCTACCCCCCGCCCACATGTTTTGCAAAAACAAGTAATAACATCATTCATTAGGTTAAGAGACATCTTTTCATCCAGCGAATCAGAAATAATGTCATCCCACGCAACACAGATGTCAGTACTAGTAACTTTGGAAATGACTTCCTCATAATTTATAGAACCATCCCTCTGCTCACATGAGTACGCAAGAGTGGCAACTCGTTTAAAGAAATTTTGGGTGGGAGAAGTAATGTACAGTAAGCCACCCCTGTCAACATCAGCAGTCCACTGACCTTCAATATCTCCTTCACGTTTGTCACATAAGACCTTGGACTTCAAAACCAAGGCAATATTTTGCCACTTTTTGTTGATACTAAATCTTTTGGCTATTTTGAGGTAGCCTCTCATGATAGAGCCACCTATGTAAAATATAACCTGTCTCTCTTCTAAATCTAGCTCTATTACTTTGGCTGCTTTCTGATTGGGTCCACTCCTAATACTCTTAGATATAAAGCGAAAAATCTCAAGAGTGAAACTCATCATGAATTCAAGGAAAAATTGTGATTGAGTGTCTGACTCAAACTCAGATAAATCCAACACACTTAAAAGATCAAAACATTGGTCATTATCTGATAAGATTTCTTCCATTCTATCAAACAAGTTAACAATCAATGCAGATGGAAGAACAACTTTCTGTCCCTCGATACAAACCAATAATTCTTTTGCTACTGAGAAGCTGAAGTCTGCAAATTTCTGATGAGTGACAAGATGACCCATCAACTCCTTAAATTTTCTTCCCTGTGATCCGTGACTTATGCAGTTAGTGACTTCTGTGAGCGCCTTTGAAGAAATTTGTTCTACATTTTCTAATATTTTTCCAGTGTCCGGCATTCTTCTAGCAGCATCTATTATTGCACAAAAAAGACACACTTGATCTACATATCTACAGGGAGGCTGCATTACCTTCAAATTAAAATAACGGGGCCAGAAACAAATAAAATATTACCTTGCATAACATGCATTCTATTGTAAGAATAAAAAGATCTGCTGCACACATACTTCTTCAAACAGTAAGTGCAAACTAGAGTTGGTTTATTTTTCGTTGCTTGTTTCTTCTTTGGTGGAGCTGCTGGGACTCTAAAGGTTGGGGTTGCAGCTGCCACAGATGTGTGTAGTTGCGACAGACTCAGGTCGAGCTCACTCAAATCAACTGGCTGAGTGTCGTTGAGTGATTCAACCACATCACTACTTTGGGGTCCTTGCAAACCTACAAAGAGACAAGACAAAAAACTTGAGTTTCAGATCAAACTTTTTTTTGAAAAGTTTCCATCAATGTTTATGATGCAACATAACCTAACCTGTTTTCGGAGGCTCAACCGTGTGAGTCTTCAAATGCAATTGGTAATAATGATTGACCATATATCCTCTGCCACAGGTCCCACAAACAAATTTGTACTCCTGATTTTTAGTGGCTTTCTTCCTTGGTTTCTTTGGTGTTGACTCGTGTTGCAAAGCTTGTTGAAAAGCATTGAATGTGACGGGATTGCCGTTTTCATCTTGTGAAGACGGGTCCATTCTGAAAAGATGGTACAAAATAACGCGCGCCCACACTAATATATCGTACACAGACAACAAACACAATCGCGTTGACTAATATTTACTAACCTTCCGTTTCCAACAAAAGATAAATTAACAAAGACACGGCCCACAGGCCCTACCGGCCACCTCACGCCCTCGATCGTGTTGTAAACATGCCGCGATCGTCTGCTTGAGCACGGGGCGGAGGGGGACGCCGCTGCCTACCGCGCAGCCGTACTGCGCAGCCGCCCAGGCGGAGCAGTCAGGCGGCAGGCGGCCAGCCATCAGGCAGGCAGTCATAGCGGCGGTCCCGCCGCGTACGAAGTGGCACATGTAAGGAGCTCGCGGGCTAGAGTGGTGAGACCGACAACATCGAGACCGGGCGCGTTCCACAGAAAAAACCTTTGCGATTCCAACGAGCCTTTCGGCAACGCCGTGCGACTTAATTTGCGCTCTCTAGCTGGTCCCCCAGTTGCTAAGGCGGCGTCCGGCCGGCTCTCGGCTTCTTCTCCAGGGCGCCCTTATCTCATGCACCTACCTTGGCCTGCGGCGCTTCCCTGCTCGCCTTCGGCTGGTTTCAGTCGGTCGACCCCCATTTTTTAAGATCCTGATTCGGCTGACTGATGAAGTCGGGCTCCTAGACCCCCCTTTCGGACCCCTCCCTAAAAAGGTCTTGCCGAGACCTATCCAAGTCTGCAATAAGATTTTTTAGTCGGTCGACCACCTTTTTTCAAGATCCAGAATCGTCCAACTGATGGAGTCAGGCTCCTAGACCCCCCTTTCACCCGCCCCCTGAAAAGGTCTTGCCATGACCTATCGAAATCTGCAATAAATTTTTTTAATCGGTCGACCCCTTTATTTCAAGATGAAGGGTCGAAGTTGATTATGTTAGTAAATTCGGGCCGAGATAGCGAATTCACAGTTAAAACTAAGGTCAGGGGTAGAAATTGGTTTCATTTTCGTCATAAGCACCTTCAAAAACATACGAAATTGTGTAAAAATGTCTCTAAAATGTGAAGTCACTAAAAAATTGCACTTTTTCTACCTTTTTTTAGTGTCTTTTTCGTTGGTACGACTGAATTAAACAACCCTGCAAAATCTCGTCCCGGTCGGCCGAGCCGTTTGGGAGGAGTAGTGCGGAAACACAGACAGACAGACAGACAGACAGACAGTCAAAACTTTTCAACCCCAGTGTGGTAACTGGCTTCGCTAATCGCTCAGCCAATAAAGGAAATTTTGCGTGGATTCATTAACAATCATTGGCTTCGCTCATTCAATAGAGAGTCTTTGGCGGAGCGGCTTCTTGGCGTGTCTCTTGGATTTAGTATTACCTGTTGATGTAGAAGAATGTTAACATTTGTTAGGTTAGCATTGGTAGGTTCCTAATCATAGTTCTATTCTTAATACAAGATAGATTTACGCCAGACCGTGTCTTGTCGTAGCAGGCTTCGCGATGCTGCGCTAGTTTCGACAATCCACGCCTGGCGTTACACCTACCTTGGCCTGCGGCGCTTCCTGCTTGCCTTCGGCAAGCTGTCTAAAGGTTCATTGAGGCAATGAGTAGTGCACTACGTGATGAATCGTTGAAGTAAATTATATTAGAATATTCTAGACGGGGTAGCCCCTACGTGGTTGACACTTTGGTCAAGGGTCATAATGGATTTCATTCCGTCATCAGCACCTTCCAAACCATGCGAAACCATGGCAAAATGTCTCTAAAATGAAAACTCACATAAAAGTTGCACTTTTTCTGCTGTTTTTTCAGTGTATTTTCGTTGGTACGACTGATTGGATTGCGATAGAAAGCTACATTTTGGCGTGTGGCGAGCCAAGGACATACCTATTAACCCTGCAAAATCTTAGCCAGATCGGCCGAGCCGTTCAGGAGGAGTAGTGCAGACACACAGACAGACAGGAAAAGTTTTTCAACCCCAGTGAAGTAACTGGCTTCGCTAATCGCTCAGCCAACAAGGTAGGTTTACGCCAGACCGTGTCTTGTCGTAACAGGCTTCGCGATGCAGCGCCAGTTTCGACAATCAACGCCTGGCGTTTCACCTACCTTAGCAGGGGCCGATACCAGCTTGGCCTGCCGGCGGATTCTTTTAGGGCCTTCTTCGGCCCTCGCACCAGACCTGCCTTGGCCCAATCGGAGGCCGTGTCTCAGGCCTTCGGTCCTCGCACCTCACACCCCGTGGAGATAAAGCGTAAACTTTTTGATGTAACATCAGGACTGAGGCCCGCTCTTGTGTTCCCACTATGCCAAAGTTGATGTGCAAAACATGGCCATTGCACCAATTTACACAATACATGAAGGCGGTCTCAGAGCCCCCTTTCCGACCCCTTATTGAAAAGGTCTTGCCGAGACCTGTTAAAATCTGCAATACAAGGAAGGTTCGCGCCAGACCGTGTCTTGTCGTAACAGGCTTCGCGATGCTGCGCCAGTTTCGACTATCCACGCCTGGCGTTACACCTACCTTGGCCTGCGGCCTGTGCCAAAGTTAATGTGCAAACTATGGCTGTTGCACCAACTCTCACAAGGCGGGCTCACAGACCCCCCTTCCGACCCATCTTTGAAAAAGTCTTGCCGAGACCTGTCGAAATCAGCAATAAAATTTTTAAGTCGGTCGATCCCCTTCTTTCAAGATCCTGATTTTGCCAACTGATGAAGTCGGGCTCCTAGACCCCCCTTCTGACCCCTCCCTGAAAAGGTCTTGCCGAGACCTATCGAAATCTGCAATAAAATTTTATAGTCGGTCGACCCCCTTTTTTCAAGATTAAGGGTCCAAGTTGACTATGTTAGTAAATTCGGGCTGAGGTAGCCAATTCGCAGTTAAAACTAAGGTCAGGGGTAGAAATTGATTTCATTTTAGTCATTAGCACCTTGAGAAACATACGAAACCATGTAAAAATGTCTTAAAAATGAAGGGTCACTAAAAATTTGCACTTTTCTGCCGTTTTTTTAGTGAAACAGACAGTCAAACAGACAGACAGACAAAACTTTTCAACCCCACTGGAGTAACTGGCTTCGCTCTTCGCTCAGCCAACAAGTAGGATTACGCCAGACCGTGTCTTCTCGTAACAGGCTTCGCGATGCTGCGCCAGTTACGACAATCCACGCCTAGCGTTACACCCACCTTGGCCTGCTGCACTTCCTTCTTGCCTTCGGCAAGCTGTTCTAAGGGTTCATTGAGGCAATGAGTAGTGCACTACGTGATGAATGGTCGAAGTCTACAAGCTAGGGCCCGACCTTCCGTCGAACCGAGAAGGCAGCTCCGCTTCGCTGCGCCGGCAATTCAGTTCGACACCCAGCTTTAAATTCCATCTGGATTTTACTCTGGATTTCCGGGTTTCCATCTGGAATATTCTTATCCATATGGATTTAGAAATAACCAGATGGAAAAGAGAAATTCCATACTGGTCTTTTGTCTGGAAATTATGATTCCAGATGGAATTTTAGTTTCCATGTGGAATTGTCAAATCCAGAATGGGAATAATAATCCACTATGGAATTATGAAATACCAGAGTGGTTTTTTAAAGGACCAAATCCATAATGAATTTTCAAATTTCCAGAGTGGATTTCGTGAGCTTCATCCGCAAGGTGGCGCTAGTGTCGCTTTTTCTAGTCAAGCAGTTAAAAGAGCTCCCCAAGCCGGGAGAGAATGTTCCAACACTTCGAAGTAGACGGAAACTGCAAGGTCTACTTGAGACTCACGTACCTACGTATGATTGAACTCTGTATGATAATTGTAGCCTTAGCTATTTAAAATCTTGGGTGGCTCTCGCTTGTCGCTACGGGTCGCGATTTAGTTAGGTAAGCGGGCTCTCTTACCTGCTATGTGTGCGATGTGGACTGCTAACCGCACATCACATATTTTTAAGGCTTGCCTTTTCGCCCTCTGGGTGCTAGCCTCTGCATAGCCGATTAGGTCAGCTATCAAAGCTCAAGACTTTAGACGAATTTATAACCAGAACCAGTATGCACCACTCATGCACCACTATGGATCTCATTGTTTCCAGAATGGATTTTCAGTTTCCATTATGGAATTTTTTTTTCCAGTATGGAATATGAAAACCCAGAGTGGAAAAATGTTCCAATTTACATATGGATAATAAAACCATATGGATATCAGAAACCAGAATGGAAATATTCCAGACCAGATATCCATATGGGATTTAAAGCTGGGCAGGGGCCGATACCAGCTGGGCCTGCCGGCGGATTCTTTTAGGGCCTTCTTCCGCCCTCGCATCAGACCTGGCTTGGCCCAATCGGAGGCCGTCTCTCGGGCCTTCGGTCCTCGCACCTCATACCTCGTGGGGGTAAAGCGCAAACTTAGTGATGTAACATCAGGACTGAGGCCCGCTCTTGTGTTCCCACTATGTCAAAGTAAATGTGCAAAACATGGCCGTTGCACCAATTTTCACAAAACATGAAGGCGGTCTCAGACCCCCCTTTCGACCCCTCTTTGCAAAGGTCATGCCGAGACCTGTCGAAATCTGCAATAAAAATTTTTAGTCGGTTGACCCCTTTTTTTCAAGATGAAGGGTCGAAGCTGATTATATAGTGAATTCGGGCCGAGGTAGCCAATTCACAGTCAAAACTTTGGTCAGGGGTCGAAATTGATTTCATTTTTGTCATCAGCACCTTTAAAAACATACGAAACTATGTAAAAATGTCACTAAAATGAAAACTGACAAAAAAGTTGCACTTTTTCTGCCGTTTTTTCAGTGTTTTTCGTTGGTACGACTGCTTGGATTGCGATTGAAAGCTGCATTTTCACATGTGGCGAGCCAAGAACATACCTAATAACTCTGCAAACTCTCAGCCAGATCGGCTGAGCCGTTCAGGAGGAGTGATGCGGACAGACAGACAGACAGACAGGAAAAGTTTTCCAACCCCAGTGAAGTAACTGGCTTCACTAATCGCTCAGCTAAAATTTTTTTTGTCGGTCGATCTCCTTTTTTCAAGATCCTGATTCGGCCAACTGATGAAATCGGGCTCCTAGACCCCCCTTCCGACCCCTCTTTTAAAAGGTCTTGCCGAGACCTATCGAAATCTGCTATTAATGATTTTAGTCGGTCGACCCCCTTTTTTCAAGATGTAGGGTCGAAGTTGATTATGTTAGTAAATTTGGGCCGAGGGAGCCAGTTCGCAGTTACACTTTGGTCAGGGGTCGAAATTGATTTCATTTTCGTCATCAGCACCTTCAAAAACATACGAAACCATCTAAAAATGTCTCTAAAATATAAGTCACTATCTCCAAAATATAAAGTCACTGTAAAGTTGCACTTTTTCTGCCGTTTTTTTTAAGTGTTTTTTCGTAGGTACGACTGAATAATTTAATATAGAGAGCTGAATATTAGCGTGTGGCGAGCCAAGGATATGCGTAAACACCCTGCAAAATCTTAGTCAGATCGGCAGAGCCATTCGTTTAGAATGTTAAAAAATCACTGAAAAGGTCAATTTTTCTGCCATTTCTTGAGTGTTTTTACGTTAGTACGACTAAATGGAATGAGATGGAAAGCTAAATTTTGCGTGTGGCGAGCCAAGGACATGCCTAATAACCCTGCAAAATCTCAGACAGATCGGCTGAACCGTTTAGGAGAAGTAGTGCTGACAGACTGACAGACAAAACTTTCCAACCCCAGAACAGTAACTGGCTTCGCTAATCGCTCAGCGAAAGAATTCTGTGTGCAGACGTTCTCGACAGGTGGAGAGTGAGTCAACACTGTTTAAAAAAATGTCGTAAATTAGCGACGTATAAGTCGCTAATTTTCATAACGACGAGGGCCGTTCTGGGACGATTCGGTTGGCATTCAACGACTTCAAAATCGTTTTGGTACGACATGGTCGTAAATTATTTTGCCAGAAAAGTCCAAAAAAAGGTGTCAGGACGTTACGATTTTGTCGTAAAAATACGATTTGTGTTGTAAAAATACGATTCGTGTCGAAAATTTACGACCCAAGTCGTTAATTTACGACCGAAATCGTATCATAACGAGTTAGATCGTACCTGTTTGACACTTTCTGTGGTAAGATTACGATCGATCGTAAATTTACGATCGAAGTTGTAAATCTACGATGCAGATCGTAAATTTACGATCGAAGTTGTAAATCTACGATGCAGTTCGTAGATTTACGACTGTAAATGTTTCAAAACGAACAATATCGCTATGAAAATTAGCGACAAATTTGTCGTATATTTACGACAGATTCGTATATTTACGACAAAAGTCGTAAAATAAATGTGTCATTGGAAAATGACTTTCTTGTTCTATGAAATGTCGTTAAGTTACGATTATTTTTAACAGTGAAGTAAAGAACTGAAGCATCTCTATAAAGTACAATAATTCCATTTATGTTAAATAATTTGTCACACTGAGTACAATTGTAAGTGCTAAAAATGCTCTCAAGATTTTTCTGGAGCACGCCACGAGCTGGCCCCCCAGCTTCCTCGCTGCTGCCCCTTTGGCCACATTTCTGCGCGCCTTGATGTCTTCGTAGTGCAGGATCGTCTCGAGCCCCTGCCGCAGCAGGTGGCGCCATGAAGTGGGGATCGCCCCCAGGTTTATTTTGAGTCTCATCGCGCAAAAGAAGAACTGAAACACAGAAGCACCAATTAATATGAGCAAGTCTTATTCCGGGCACTATTGTCCCACAGGGCCCGGCAGAGTCTAAATTTTATTCCTCCTTTATGTGAAAAATAAGAACGCCTTCAGTACTTCACTTGACTACCGCGCTTGACGCCTAAACTACTTTAAATACAAAGTTGGGTTTAGGCCAGACCTTGACGCCTAAACTACTTTAAATACAAAGTTGGGTTTACGCCAGACCATGTCTTGTAGTAACAGGCTTAGCGAAGCTGCGCCAGTTTCGACAAGCCACGCCTGGCGTTACACCTACCTTGTCCTGCGGCGCTTCCTGCTTGCCTTCGGCAAGCTGTTTTAAGGGTTCGTTGAGGCAATGAGTAGTGCACTAGGTGATGAATGGTTGAAGTATACAAGCTAGGGCGCGCCCTTCCGTCGAACCGAGTAGGCAGCTCTGCTTCGCTGCGCCGGCAATTCAGTTCGACAGGGGCCGATACCAGCTTAGGGTGCCAGCGGATTCTTCTCGGGCCTTCTTCGGCCCCGCACCTCAAACCCCGTGGAGGTAAAGCGCGAACTTATTGATGTAACATCAGGACTGAGGCCCGCTCTTTTGTTCCCACTGTGCCAAAGTTAATGTGCACAACATGGCCGTTGCACCAATTTTCACAATACATGAAGGCGAGCTTACCGACCCCCCTTCCGACCCCTCTAGAACAGGTCTTGCAGAGACCTATCGAAATCTGCAATAAAATTTTTTAGTTGGTCGATCCCCCTTTTTAAGATCCTGATTTGGCCAACTGATGAAGTCGGGCTCCTAGACTTCCCTTCCAACCCCTTTTTGAAAAGGTCTTGCCAGGCCCTATCGAAATCAGCAATAAAATTTTTTAGTTGGTCGAACCTCTTTTTTCAAGATATAGGGTCGAAGTTGATCATGTCAGTAAATTCGGGCCGAGGTAGCCAATTCGTAGTTATAACTTTGGTCAGGGGTCGAAATTGATTTCATTTTCGCCATCAGCACCTTCAAAAACATACGAAACCATGTAAAAATGTCTTCAAAATATAAAGTCACCAAAAAATTGCTGTTGTTTTAGTGTCTTTTCGTGGGTACGACTGATTAATTTGTGATAGAGAGCTGAATTTCGGCGCGTGGCGAGCCAAGGATATATCTAACAACTCTGCAAAATCTCAGTCAGATCGGCAGAGCCATTCGTTTAGAATGATATAAAATCACCGAAAAGGTCAATTTTTCAGCTGTTTTTTCAGTGTTTTTTCGTTGGTACAACTAAACGGATTGCGATAGGAAGCTGCATTTTGACGTGGCCAAGGACAAACCTAATAACCCTGCAAAATCTCAAGACAGATCGGCCCAGCCGTTTGGGAGTAGTGCTGACACACAGACATACACACACACACACACACACAGTCAAAACTTTCTAACTCCAGTGGAGTAACTGGATGTGGAATGGGGCCTACCGGATGCTATTGACCACTCACAAGTGTGTCCAATTCGAACGTTAGTACTCTCACAAGTAGGACACTCACACTATCTGAAACCTCCATTGCACTTGCTGCAAGCCCAGAAGTATCTATCCTTGTTGCCTTTCTTGTCACTGCGAGTTACACGTCTTTATACACTGGGCGTCAAAATTAGCGTTACACTTCAACGTTTCTTCGCCATTTCAACGGAAATTAAGGTAGGGGCTTCCAATTTGGTAGAAAGGTACCTCCAGGGGTTGTACACAGTGTGGCCAGAAAAGTAGGCAAAAAGTAGCCCGAACACACAAGTGTGCGGTGGGCTGCATCTCCTCCTGCCTACTAGGCAGCTACTGAACACCTGTGGCGAGAAGTCGCCTAATAGGCAGGAGGAGATGCAGCCTGCCGCACCCCTGTGTGTTTGGGCTACTTTTTGCCTACTTATCTGGCCACACTGGTTGTACACGCACCCCTGAAGCGGCGAGAACTGAACCCACCCCCTTCCTGCATTTTCCACCCTCCGCGTAAAACCCTGTCAAATTTCGGCTCTTTTCCCTTGATCAAAGGTCGTTCCGGGGGTTGCAGGGGGTGAAATTTTGTCAGCCGGTTATTTTGAGCTCCTCTTTCGAACGCGTTAAGAATCAAACCCCCTACCTCCACCCGTTCAGGCGCTACAGTAATATCCACCCCTAGGAAGGGGGGGGGTAATTTTTTTTCAAAAAATTTCGAAGGTTGAGGGTTGTAGCGCTTGCCTCCCCGGTCACAATGAAACTGTTTTCAAGTCGCTAGCACTCCTGAGAGACCGCCTATCCCCGTCAAAATGCCATCCCTAATTTTGAATTACCGCCAAATTCCTCAAAAAGGGCCCGATTATCGTCGAAAATGGAACGAAACGTTAGGGAATTGTTAATTCGATCGAGCCCGGTTGAAAAATCCTCATGTGCACTGTAAAAAAAAAAGCTTTTACTGGGGGTTGCTACCCCTAACCATTACCACCCCGTTAGGAGGGGTTTGACGTTATGGCGGCGGGTCGGCGTGGTTACGCCTCGACGAAAGGGGCTTTGAGACAACTCCTGACCAATTTTGGTGTCAATCGCACAATTCCTTGTCACCTGACATCGAAAAAACCAAATTTTCGCTCAATTTCAACCCCTTAGTTGGCGCCCCTGTCCCTACGTAACCCGTAGCCTTAAAAATACGGGGCGCATGATGACAACCAAAGTGAAGATTGACCGTGCCCATTGGTGAAGACCTTGTCCCTGGGACTAGGAGTGAGGAGTTCAGCATGGAATGGAGAGGGTGACATTGATGATACACCTAATATACTCTTACCACCACCAAACTGTAAAAATTTTGGGCCTTGGGGCCGAACACGGGAGCCCGTCCAATTTCCACTACACCATCTTGCTACACCACTTAGATGATGAGAACTCAATTGCAAGTTCACACAAAAGTTTGTTTCCTAATGCTACGCGCATGAGGCTGTGTTAATGAAATCGGTCCTGCTGGAATGTCACTTCAACTTTGGGTCATTCCACCCCAAACCACCGCACCCCTAAACCTCAATATTCAGTGAAGTATAAACAGGGACTTTCTTTTCCTCGACACTCATTGGACTTGTCAAGAACACTAATCTCAAATCTCAGTGTTGGCTTTCAAGAAAAATTCCCAATGCAGTTACAATTGAACACGATGGTCCGAAACAACCCAATTGAATAAATTTTAATCAAACTTGAGTCCTGTTAGATCATACAAGACAAAGTAAAACCAGAAATCGTCAATTTTGATGTGAGTTAGTGCCATCAAATATGGTTTTGACCTCCTGTCAAGGTAGTGCCCAAACCCACCATTTTATTTCATGGGTTTGGCATATAATTCCCCTCTTTTGACCAAAAAGTATTTTTTTTTATTTAAAAATGACGTATTTTCAGGACAGCAGTTTTAGTGAAAAATTAATAACTTTTGATTTTTTGAAGTGTATGAAATTGTTATGCGATGGCTTCTGACTGATAAAACTGGTTCTTGACACTAATAAGAAAGGGAATAAACCATCAAAACTCATCCCGGTCGGCACCGGCGGCGTGGCCTGGCGTTGCGGGGAAGGGTTCCGCTCCGGTCGGAACTCGTGCGTAGGCGGGACAATTCAAATTGACCGTTAGGCGTTCGGCTCCGCGCTTGGCTCAGCGCACGGTGCGCGGCGCTCATAGATCAAAACTCGGACCATACACTCACAACGTAGGCTCGGCTCAGTAGCTCAGTGGGTAAGTGTGAGAAGTAAGTCCGTAAAAACGATACTAGCGCCATCTAGCGGATCATCTGGGTTACAGACATAGAAGCAGCTTTGCGACTTTTGTCACAAGTGAACGAATAATCGCATTGGTTACCATTATTTGTACAAGTTACAAAAATTTGAATCTCTGCTAAAACACTTTAGAACAAAATTCTTTTTTTCAGTTAGTCATATTTCTATACACGGGTTGGAAAGTTCCTATACATAAATAGGATTTCAGGGAGTTCTATACATGGATAGGAATTTTCCTATACATTTTCGGCTGTCAGATACAACTTATGTGGGTGTAGCAACTGATAAGTCTTCTCAGAAAGTCTTCGCAAATTCTAAAAACGCTTCCTCTGTTTGTCCGAAGT
Source organism: Stenchaetothrips biformis (assembly GCA_030522485.1). Lineage (NCBI taxonomy): Eukaryota > Metazoa > Arthropoda > Insecta > Thysanoptera > Thripidae > Stenchaetothrips > Stenchaetothrips biformis. The sequence goes on from CM060089.1 coordinate 20,272,499, forward strand.
TTTTCAAATCACCAGAATATTTTCGTCCAATGCATCTCAGCACTTTTTCTAAGAGTTTTTTCTTGTTTTTCTTTGGTCCTAATATTTTCAATAGCTTCTCTTGTGTAGAGGCCCAGATAAGGCGAGTAGCATCAGGCTCCATTAATTTTTTTACGTCTTTGAACTTTTGCAAACATGTTCGATTATCTTGGTAAACATGACGATTACGATGTTCATCAAAATGAGAAGAAGTCGGAGCCATCTAACAACAAAATGAAAAACAATGAAAACGATGTTGAATCAAGGGGAAAGAGGGGTTACGAGCCGGAATCTACTCGCAAGTCAACAACTTCACACCAGTATATGTGATGAGAAGTATTGGAAAACATAATTCAATGATACGAAACTGATAGAATAACAGGGAAAGTAGAAATGGAAATCGGCTACTTTGGCCCGTCCGGCATTTCTTAACCATTTCGATTGCCTCGAGGGCCAGACCATTGGGTTATCTCGTCGCGCCGATTCCGAAAGGACCCGTCTATGCCTTGCTTGCGACACCAAACGCGCAGATCCCCCTCAAGCCCATGTAAACGACAATGCATCCCCTGCAGCGACTTAGTCGCTCAAATTGGATTTGCTGCCACAGGCCGACAAAATTGAATTAAGATCAGACCACACGAAGTGTCCAGGAAAAAAAAAGCAGACAGACGGGCGAACAGCTCGAGTTAATCCTATAGTATGTGGAAAATTGCCAAAATTGTGGGCCTTATTGCCCTAAAAATAAATTAAAACATAAGCCATTCTAATTTATTTTTTTTCACTCTGTTTCCTGTATTTGAGTGATTATTCTTAAAGCTTTTCAAAAGTGGGCGAGGACTTTCTCTCAGTTTAATTCCACCCCTATACTTTACCATTGAAAATGGCACAGAAGTTACGGAAAATTCACATGGCACAGAAGTTCAACGTCAAACAAACTACGAAAGCTACCCTTTTCCTGTATCAAAAGGAATGGGTGTTGGTAGCTTGGCAACCAAGACAGTATAACAGGAATGGCCAAAACACATGAATGTACAAACCTCTTCAACCCATTGCAGTTCCGGGTCCTCTTCTTGGCTGTCAGATGCGACTGAAGTGGTTGAAGCAACTGATGAAGTTGATGAACTTCTCGAAGAATGGCTATCCTAAAACATACAACAACCAGTAAAAGAAAGACCACAGTTTTAGCTTGGGTGGGCTGTGTTCAAGCGTGGTTCAAGTTCTGCCTACTGGTACCGCCTTTATCCAAAATATTTACTTTATGTAGAGGCATTACTCTGAATCGATTAGTTACAAGGAAATTTAGCTTGGCTACCAAAATAGTATAACAGGATGGCCAAAACACATGAATGTACAAACCTCTTCAACCAATTGCAGTTCCGGGTCCTCTTCTTCCCTGTCAGATGCGACTGAAGTGGTTGAAGCAACTGATGAAGTTGATGAACTTCTCGAAGAATGGCTATCCTAAAACATACAACAACCAGTAAAAGAAAGACCACAGTTTTAGCTTGGGTGGGCTGTGTTCAAGTTCTGCCAATTATCAATGGATTAGGTCAAAAGAAATTCAGCTTGGCTACCATCATAGTATAACAGGAATGGCCAAAACACATGAATGTACAAACCTCTTCAACCCATTGCAGTTCCGGGTCCTCTTCTTGGCTGTCAGATGCGACTGAAGTGGTTGAAGCAACTGATGAAGTTGATGAACTTCTCGAAGAATGGCTATCCTAAAACATACAACAACCAGTAAAAAAAAGACCACAGTTTTAGCTTGGGTGGGCTGTGTTCAAGCGTGGTTCAAGTGAGTTAGTGCCATCAAATATGGTTTTGACCTCCTGTCAAGGTAGTGCCCAAACCCACCATTTTATTTCATGGGTTTGGCATATAATTCCCCTCTTTTGACCAAAAAGTATTTTTTTTTTATTTAAAAATGACGTATTTTCAGGACAGCAGTTTTAGTGAAAAATTAATAACTTTTGATTTTTTGAAGTGTATGAAATTGTTATGCGATGGCTTCTGACTGATAAAACTGGTTCTTGACACTAATAAGAAAGGGAATAAACCATCAAAACTCATCCCGGTCGGCACCGGCGGCGTGGCCTGGCGTTGCGGGGAAGGGTTCCGCTCCGGTCGGAACTCGTGCGTAGGCGGGACAATTCAAATTGACCGTTAGGCGTTCGGCTCCGCGCTTGGCTCAGCGCACGGTGCGCGGCGCTCATAGATCAAAACTCGGACCATACACTCACAACGTAGGCTCGGCTCAGTAGCTCAGTGGGTAAGTGTGAGAAGTAAGTCCGTAAAAACGATACTAGCGCCATCTAGCGGATCATCTGGGTTACAGACATAGAAGCAGCTTTGCGACTTTTGTCACAAGTGAACGAATAATCGCATTGGTTACCATTATTTGTACAAGTTACAAAAATTTGAATCTCTGCTAAAACACTTTAGAACAAAATTCTTTTTTTCAGTTAGTCATATTTCTATACACGGGTTGGAAAGTTCCTATACATAAATAGGATTTCAGGGAGTTCTATACATGGATAGGAATTTTCCTATACATTTTCGGCTGTCAGATACAACTTATGTGGGTGTAGCAACTGATAAGTCTTCTCAGAAAGTCTTCGCAAATTCTAAAAACGCTTCCTCTGTTTGTCCGAAGTTTTTCAAATCACCAGAATATTTTCGTCCAATGCATCTCAGCACTTTTTCTAAGAGTTTTTTCTTGTTTTTCTTTGGTCCTAATATTTTCAATAGCTTCTCTTGTGTAGAGGCCCAGATAAGGCGAGTAGCATCAGGCTCCATTAATTTTTTTACGTCTTTGAACTTTTGCAAACATGTTCGATTATCTTGGTAAACATGACGATTACGATGTTCATCAAAATGAGAAGAAGTCGGAGCCATCTAACAACAAAATGAAAAACAATGAAAACGATGTTGAATCAAGGGGAAAGAGGGGTTACGAGCCGGAATCTACTCGCAAGTCAACAACTTCACACCAGTATATGTGATGAGAAGTATTGGAAAACATAATTCAATGATACGAAACTGATAGAATAACAGGGAAAGTAGAAATGGAAATCGGCTACTTTGGCCCGTCCGGCATTTCTTAACCATTTCGATTGCCTCGAGGGCCAGACCATTGGGTTATCTCGTCGCGCCGATTCCGAAAGGACCCGTCTATGCCTTGCTTGCGACACCAAACGCGCAGATCCCCCTCAAGCCCATGTAAACGACAATGCATCCCCTGCAGCGACTTAGTCGCTCAAATTGGATTTGCTGCCACAGGCCGACAAAATTGAATTAAGATCAGACCACACGAAGTGTCCAGGAAAAAAAAAGCAGACAGACGGGCGAACAGCTCGAGTTAATCCTATAGTATGTGGAAAATTGCCAAAATTGTGGGCCTTATTGCCCTAAAAATAAATTAAAACATAAGCCATTCTAATTTATTTTTTTTCACTCTGTTTCCTGTATTTGAGTGATTATTCTTAAAGCTTTTCAAAAGTGGGCGAGGACTTTCTCTCAGTTTAATTCCACCCCTATACTTTACCATTGAAAATGGCACAGAAGTTACGGAAAATTCACATGGCACAGAAGTTCAACGTCAAACAAACTACGAAAGCTACCCTTTTCCTGTATCAAAAGGAATGGGTGTTGGTAGCTTGGCAACCAAGACAGTATAACAGGAATGGCCAAAACACATGAATGTACAAACCTCTTCAACCCATTGCAGTTCCGGGTCCTCTTCTTGGCTGTCAGATGCGACTGAAGTGGTTGAAGCAACTGATGAAGTTGATGAACTTCTCGAAGAATGGCTATCCTAAAACATACAACAACCAGTAAAAGAAAGACCACAGTTTTAGCTTGGGTGGGCTGTGTTCAAGCGTGGTTCAAGTTCTGCCTACTGGTACCGCCTTTATCCAAAATATTTACTTTATGTAGAGGCATTACTCTGAATCGATTAGTTACAAGGAAATTTAGCTTGGCTACCAAAATAGTATAACAGGATGGCCAAAACACATGAATGTACAAACCTCTTCAACCAATTGCAGTTCCGGGTCCTCTTCTTCCCTGTCAGATGCGACTGAAGTGGTTGAAGCAACTGATGAAGTTGATGAACTTCTCGAAGAATGGCTATCCTAAAACATACAACAACCAGTAAAAGAAAGACCACAGTTTTAGCTTGGGTGGGCTGTGTTCAAGTTCTGCCAATTATCAATGGATTAGGTCAAAAGAAATTCAGCTTGGCTACCATCATAGTATAACAGGAATGGCCAAAACACATGAATGTACAAACCTCTTCAACCCATTGCAGTTCCGGGTCCTCTTCTTGGCTGTCAGATGCGACTGAAGTGGTTGAAGCAACTGATGAAGTTGATGAACTTCTCGAAGAATGGCTATCCTAAAACATACAACAACCAGTAAAAAAAAGACCACAGTTTTAGCTTGGGTGGGCTGTGTTCAAGCGTGGTTCAAGTGAGTTAGTGCCATCAAATATGGTTTTGACCTCCTGTCAAGGTAGTGCCCAAACCCACCATTTTATTTCATGGGTTTGGCATATAATTCCCCTCTTTTGACCAAAAAGTATTTTTTTTTTATTTAAAAATGACGTATTTTCAGGACAGCAGTTTTAGTGAAAAATTAATAACTTTTGATTTTTTGAAGTGTATGAAATTGTTATGCGATGGCTTCTGACTGATAAAACTGGTTCTTGACACTAATAAGAAAGGGAATAAACCATCAAAACTCATCCCGGTCGGCACCGGCGGCGTGGCCTGGCGTTGCGGGGAAGGGTTCCGCTCCGGTCGGAACTCGTGCGTAGGCGGGACAATTCAAATTGACCGTTAGGCGTTCGGCTCCGCGCTTGGCTCAGCGCACGGTGCGCGGCGCTCATAGATCAAAACTCGGACCATACACTCACAACGTAGGCTCGGCTCAGTAGCTCAGTGGGTAAGTGTGAGAAGTAAGTCCGTAAAAACGATACTAGCGCCATCTAGCGGATCATCTGGGTTACAGACATAGAAGCAGCTTTGCGACTTTTGTCACAAGTGAACGAATAATCGCATTGGTTACCATTATTTGTACAAGTTACAAAAATTTGAATCTCTGCTAAAACACTTTAGAACAAAATTCTTTTTTTCAGTTAGTCATATTTCTATACACGGGTTGGAAAGTTCCTATACATAAATAGGATTTCAGGGAGTTCTATACATGGATAGGAATTTTCCTATACATTTTCGGCTGTCAGATACAACTTATGTGGGTGTAGCAACTGATAAGTCTTCTCAGAAAGTCTTCGCAAATTCTAAAAACGCTTCCTCTGTTTGTCCGAAGTTTTTCAAATCACCAGAATATTTTCGTCCAATGCATCTCAGCACTTTTTCTAAGAGTTTTTTCTTGTTTTTCTTTGGTCCTAATATTTTCAATAGCTTCTCTTGTGTAGAGGCCCAGATAAGGCGAGTAGCATCAGGCTCCATTAATTTTTTTACGTCTTTGAACTTTTGCAAACATGTTCGATTATCTTGGTAAACATGACGATTACGATGTTCATCAAAATGAGAAGAAGTCGGAGCCATCTAACAACAAAATGAAAAACAATGAAAACGATGTTGAATCAAGGGGAAAGAGGGGTTACGAGCCGGAATCTACTCGCAAGTCAACAACTTCACACCAGTATATGTGATGAGAAGTATTGGAAAACATAATTCAATGATACGAAACTGATAGAATAACAGGGAAAGTAGAAATGGAAATCGGCTACTTTGGCCCGTCCGGCATTTCTTAACCATTTCGATTGCCTCGAGGGCCAGACCATTGGGTTATCTCGTCGCGCCGATTCCGAAAGGACCCGTCTATGCCTTGCTTGCGACACCAAACGCGCAGATCCCCCTCAAGCCCATGTAAACGACAATGCATCCCCTGCAGCGACTTAGTCGCTCAAATTGGATTTGCTGCCACAGGCCGACAAAATTGAATTAAGATCAGACCACACGAAGTGTCCAGGAAAAAAAAAGCAGACAGACGGGCGAACAGCTCGAGTTAATCCTATAGTATGTGGAAAATTGCCAAAATTGTGGGCCTTATTGCCCTAAAAATAAATTAAAACATAAGCCATTCTAATTTATTTTTTTTCACTCTGTTTCCTGTATTTGAGTGATTATTCTTAAAGCTTTTCAAAAGTGGGCGAGGACTTTCTCTCAGTTTAATTCCACCCCTATACTTTACCATTGAAAATGGCACAGAAGTTACGGAAAATTCACATGGCACAGAAGTTCAACGTCAAACAAACTACGAAAGCTACCCTTTTCCTGTATCAAAAGGAATGGGTGTTGGTAGCTTGGCAACCAAGACAGTATAACAGGAATGGCCAAAACACATGAATGTACAAACCTCTTCAACCCATTGCAGTTCCGGGTCCTCTTCTTGGCTGTCAGATGCGACTGAAGTGGTTGAAGCAACTGATGAAGTTGATGAACTTCTCGAAGAATGGCTATCCTAAAACATACAACAACCAGTAAAAGAAAGACCACAGTTTTAGCTTGGGTGGGCTGTGTTCAAGCGTGGTTCAAGTTCTGCCTACTGGTACCGCCTTTATCCAAAATATTTACTTTATGTAGAGGCATTACTCTGAATCGATTAGTTACAAGGAAATTTAGCTTGGCTACCAAAATAGTATAACAGGATGGCCAAAACACATGAATGTACAAACCTCTTCAACCAATTGCAGTTCCGGGTCCTCTTCTTCCCTGTCAGATGCGACTGAAGTGGTTGAAGCAACTGATGAAGTTGATGAACTTCTCGAAGAATGGCTATCCTAAAACATACAACAACCAGTAAAAGAAAGACCACAGTTTTAGCTTGGGTGGGCTGTGTTCAAGTTCTGCCAATTATCAATGGATTAGGTCAAAAGAAATTCAGCTTGGCTACCATCATAGTATAACAGGAATGGCCAAAACACATGAATGTACAAACCTCTTCAACCCATTGCAGTTCCGGGTCCTCTTCTTGGCTGTCAGATGCGACTGAAGTGGTTGAAGCAACTGATGAAGTTGATGAACTTCTCGAAGAATGGCTATCCTAAAACATACAACAACCAGTAAAAAAAAGACCACAGTTTTAGCTTGGGTGGGCTGTGTTCAAGCGTGGTTCAAGTTCTGCCTAATGGTACCGCCTTTATCCAAAATATTTACTTTATGTAGAGGCATTACTCTGAATCGATTAGTTACAAGGAAATTTAGCTTGGCTATCAAAATAGTATAACAGGATGGCCAAAACACATGAATGTACAAACCTGTTGAACCGATTGCAGTTCCAGGTCCTCTTCTTCCCTGTCGGATGCGACTGAAGTGGTTGAAGCAACTGATGAAGTTGATGAACTTCTCGAAGAATGGCTATCCTAAAACATACAACAACCAGTAAAAGAAAGACCACAGTTTTAGCTTGGGTGGGCTGTGTTCAAGTTCTGCCCATTATCAATGGATTAGTTCAACAGAAATTCAGCTTGGCTACCAACTTAGTATAACAGGACTGGCCAAACACAGGAATGTAAAAACCTGTTTTACCTCTTCCAGTTCCTCTTTGTTTCTGTGGGACGTAACTGATGAAGTGGAAGGCACTGATGAAACCAATAATTTTTCCAAAGCGCGAGAGACCTAAAACATGTCACGATTAGTAAAAGAATGACCAAAAATTCAGCTTGGGTCGGCTGCGTTCTAGTTCTGCCAAATGGTACTGCCTTTATCCAAAATATTTACTTTATGTAGAGGCATTACTCTGAATCGATTAGTTACACAGAAATTTAGCTTGGCTACCAAAATAGTATAACAGGATGGCCAAAACACATGAATGTACAAACCTGTTCAACTGATCGCAGTTCCAGGTCCTCTTCTTCCCTGTCGGATGCGACTGAAGTGGTTGAAGCAACTGATGAAGTTGATGAACTTCTCGAAGAATAGCTATCCTAAACTAGCCAGGGGAAGGCCTTCGGCCTCGATGCTGAGCTACTTTTATTTGTTGATCCAATTGCATTTATGGTAAACTTTCTGAATGTTTGAAGCTTCGTGTCTCGGAATGTTATGCGAACCTACCCTAATGTAACCTAACTTAACCTAACGTAACCAAACCTACCCTAACGTAACCTAACCTAACCTTTCGTGACAGATGTTACTCTACTCGTGACAGATCTTTCCCTACTCTCAACAGATTATATTCTCGAACTAAATGGTCCAACCAATCCTAACCTAACCTAACGGGCTCGTGACAGATCTTACTCTACTCGTGACAGATCTTTCCCTACTCTCGACAGATTTTATTCTCAAACTAAATGGTCCAACCAATCCTAACCTAACCTAACGGGCTCGTGACAGATCTTACTCTACTCGCGACAGATCTTTCCGTACTCTCGATAGATCTTATTCTCAAACTAAATGGTCCAACCAATCCTAACCAAACCTAACCTAACCTAACGGGCTCGTGACAGATCTTACTCTACTCGTGACAGATCTTTCCCTACTCTCGACAGATTTTATTCTCAAACCAAATGGTCCAACCAATCCTAACCTAACGTAACGGGCTCGTGGCGTGTGGTACTACCACTATGGACTATGGAGCTTAGAGTATGGAGCTTGGACCATGGGGCTTGGACTGTAGAGCTTGGACTGTAGAGCTTGGACCGTAAAGTTTGGACTATAGAGCTTGGACTATAGAACTTGGACTATAGAGCTTGGACTATAGAGCTTGGACTATAGAGCTTGGACTATAGAGCTTGGACTATAGAGCTTGGACTATAGAGCTTGGACTATAGAGCTTGGACTATAGAGCTTGGACTATAGAGCTTGGACTACAGAGCTTGGACTATAGAGGTTGGACTATAAAGCTTAAACGATTGAGCTGGGACTATAGAGAATGGACTATAGAGTTTGGACTATAGCGGTTGGACTATGGTGCTTCGACTATGTATACGCATATGAATATAGTAAAAATAAACAGAGGAAGATACCTCTAGTAAACTAAAGGTATCGGGGGGGGGGTCGGACAATTGGGCTATTCAAAATCCCAAACAGGGTGCTTCGCTTCGCTCAGCAAACATACAACAACCAGTATAAGAAAGACAACAGTTTTAGCTTGGGTGGGCTGTGTTCAAGTTCTGCCAATTATCAATGGATTAGGTCAAACGAAATTCAGCTTGAGAAATACTTACATTAGGTAGATATGTCAGGATGGTGCCATCATTTACGTCTTTGGGAGGAAAAATCGAGTTTACTGGTGTCTTGGAGAATAAGACAGGTCTCTGAAACAAAGCACGGTGTTATAATGAGATTGGATGCTGATGGTTAGGGCATTGTTAATTGAAGTGCAACAGCACTTCTAACTTCATCTAATGTCAGATCAAACGAAAGAATACCTGGCTCTGATTGCATGTTTTGCAAGTTGAGTTATGGGTGGAAGTTGCAGCTTGATCCAGCTTTGGAGCAAATTCAGAGGCGGAATAGTCACATCCAGGCTGAAATCAAATTTGGAAGACAAATTGCTTGGTAGGTTCACATTACGCATGTAAGAAAGGGAAGGAACGCAACATACCACAGGAAGATGCTGGTCGTTTGACATTGAAGTTCCTGCATGGTTTTGATTTGACGAAGTTTCTGGTGGTTCCATTTGCAATTCAGGTTCTTCCTGTTGCACAAGCTGTGCAGTTGAATTGACAGTTCATGAACAAAAGGAAGATGGCAGGTTTAGCGCACAATGGAGGAATCTATCTGACAAGAACAACACATGAGGATTTGACTCACTTCTTTCGTCCAAGGAACAGCCGTTAATTTGTTGAAAGCATTCTTATTCTCCATGGTTAATTTTCTATAGATGGCCTTGTCAACAACAAACTTGAAACAGGAAACAACCTTGTAGGAGTTTATGGTCTTATCATACCATTCAGTTAGTGTCATAACTATTTCCTGGTTGTTTTCCGCAGAGACGTTTCGATTCACCTTACTTTTGAGCCAACTTAACCAATTACCTGCATAATTAACATTTTCTTCTCTTCTTCTCTCAACCTCGACAAAAGTATGCATTAACATGACAGCCAGCAAACATGGTACAAACTCTTCACCTAAGACTTTACGTAAGGTTAGGACATTCTTCGCGTCATGGGTTGCAATGTATTTTTTAAGCCTCTCTGCGTCCTCTCTGTGATTATACTGTGAAACAATATTCAAAGGGTACACTCTGTAAAACCTCTTTGGCTAGGACGAGTTCCATTCAGTCCAATCGGCCACCAGGGCCAAAAGGTCACACTTACCTCAAGTCGCCTCAGCACATCCGCGTAAGTTAACATGGTGAGAGAGAGAAGATCTTGTTTAATGGCCGAGGCTGTAAAAAAAAAGCCAGCCAAAGGTGGACCTTTTGGCGACCGTTGGAAATGTGGCGGGGCGCTGAAGCATTGGCGCTGCCGTCGCTCGGGCTGCCCCCTCCACCACCCGAAGCGCTTCGGGTCCGCCCCCACTCGGCCCGCTCGGAGCGGCGCCTTGCTTCGGGTGGTGGAGGGGGCAGCCCGAGCGACGGCAGCGCCAATGCTTCAGCGCGCCGCCACATTTCCAACGGTCGCCAAAAGGTCCACCTTTGGCTGGCTCGACTATAAGGTTAACCGTCGACCCAGCCAAAGGTTTCGCTTCTTGTGACCGTTACAAAGGCCCTCTTCCCTCCGGCGAAGCTCACCAGGCTGCCCCCACCACCTCGTCCGAGCGACCCCCTCCCTCTCGTGGCGCTCGGCTCGGCGGCCCTTCGGGAACGGCTCGGCTCGCTTCGGCTCGTTTCGACAAATGACGAACGCGCATCGGTGACATCGTATTCATATTGAGTGAAAAGCATAAACACAAACACCGCAAGCCGGCCCTGCAGGTTATGGTTCATTAACTACATTTCAAAGTGCCTGCTTTTGTATAATATCCGTCTTGTCACTGTGCAAATTTTTTAGAATAGAATGCTAATATGGCGCCGCAGCTGAATCCGGTGTCTGAAAACAGCATTACTTGCAACGGGGTAAATGAATAAAAACATTGTCACCTTAACAGGATATCACTGTATTTATTATTATTATTTTTCTCATTAGACTTACAATTGAAGTCACATAATCAGGGTGAGCAAAATCAACGCCAATGCGACAGTTCGTTGCTTCTAAGTGAAAGCCATAAAAGTTCAAGATCTTTAAATAAATGCTGAAAATAAAAACTGTGAGTTCTACTTAACGACTTGTTTTGATCTGAATAGGTGGAGTACGTATGAACAAATTCTGGTGGGGTAGAGTACACACCCCGTTCAAGTTGACCCTACAAAACGTAAATATCTATTTTTCCATGAAATCAAATAAAATGACATAGGCACTTTCCGACATGCAGTGACCAAGCGAGGACTTTTGCACCACACTGTCATTGAACTTTTAACATTTACGGCACAGTGAAGCATTTGGCTTCGTGCTCGCTTCGTTCGCCTTGAGTTACCTAATTCAAAATTCTCGTTTTAATTGCAGTCCAAACAAATGTAGAACGGTTTTTGATGAAGGGAAGCCTCTCCACTTTTATTTTGTGTCTGCTTGATACGCAGTTAGTCACATTTGTCACTTTTCGGCCTTCTTATGTGAACAAAGAGCTACCTCATCGAAAGCTTGTAGCTCGCTACGCTCGCATTAAATTTTACGCAACATGTAGTATGTGACACGATTTTTCGCCCCCCCGCCCCCGACTTACAAAAACATACAAATGGGCAACCACGTCCCTGGAGAAAAAAAGCCAACAGACACATGCCCCCTGAAGGTAGGCAACTTTTCATACAATCGCCCCCCCCCCCCCTTTCAACCCGCCTAATTACGCCCCTGAACGATGGGTCTTGCTGACAGCGTGGATGGCTCCTAGACCTTCTCTGTCGATCTGAGCGTAAGCCTGCTGGGTGAAGACATGAATTTCACAGGTTTTTCTATATATCTATTACCTACTTTAACTGTATGCGGGAATGACGTCACAGGCCCGATGCCGCAGTCAGACACTACAACGGCATGAAATACACAAACTGGTTTTCTGACATAAAACCCAATAAAACGGTATTAATTTGCTCCAATATGATGTTATTTCAACAATAAGGTTTGATTGTGAGCCTCTTAGCCTGCGGGCCGCACTAACATTTTAGTTTAAAATATCCTAAATTTTATCAACCAAAGTTGGTGAAAACAGACCTGGCTCGCCCCCTTCGGCCTGCTGGTTTCGTGTAAAAATTTGATTTTTAATGTTTCATCCTTTCAATTTGTATCTTAGAGCATGGCTTTTGTCCCAAAATGTTCTGTTCGTGGATGTCCGAACACCAATGAAAGTTTTAAGTTCAACAAATTTCCGGGAAACGACCCAAGAAGGTACGTGGTTGGGGTTAACCCAATGGTGTGCCGGTTCACGACAAATTCCAACTGAATTCAATATTAGTGAAAATTCATTCGATGAACTGATCATCTCACGATTTTATCAGATATCTCTGTTTTCCTTTGTGAATGCTTCACTGACCTTTCTCTCTGTCTTAGGTATTTCACACGGCTTCGACATGTTGCGACTCTCTGGAAATCCCAAGCTTCTGAATATTCTGATGATTGAATTGCACAAGATGGAAGTGCCTAGAGACTATTTAACCCTTGCAATATTTTGGAACAACACCCTGACACGTCTGATAAATGATGCAGTGCCTGATATCTTGAGAATGTGACACCCCACTCACCACAGAGCTGCTGGTCTCTGCGACTGTCAGATTGGGTACGTCTTCCTAAATAACTCAATTTATATTGAAAAAAAGAATCACCTCTTGAAACATGTTGATAAAATTAAGAGTTTCCTACTTAGAATGTTACTTTCTTCTAATTGTGTCCCACTATTTAAAATGTTGGTAAATAAAAAGTTTGACGGTAGTAAAGAGCTGAACATGAAATTCGAAGGGCTATACCTTGCTCCAAAACCAGGTTTTATAAACGTCAATTCTAGTTGTTTCCTTTAAAAGCCTCCTACTTGAAGTAATGCAGCGTTCACTGTTGGTTTGGGCGTTTTTCAGTTCCTTGGCTTTAATTTAATTAACTGGCATAAGCAAGACTCGGGAACCATTACACAATTATAAGCGGAGTTATTAAGAAAGGATGTCACTAAAACTTAAAGTTCTAAATCCTGAAATCTTAGTGACATTGTCAATGGTAATGTGATGGATCTAGTGTCGTGACTTGTGCTGCCTTGTTCATTTCATTACCCGCAGGGGTCCTTCACAAGCTGCTGTGGGGTCTGCCTGCATTGAAGTACCACCTTCCAGTGTACCCATTGACATTGCTGCAGAAGAGCCTGTTGAGACGGATCCAGTTCGAGCAGAAAATCTGATTGCAAATGATGCAGGCCAAGAAGAAAAGTCGCCTCCCAAGTCATCACACTTTGCCCAAGTTGTTACAGCAGATTTCACAGCCGAGAGTCCTGAAGGAAGCTGGTGTGAAGAAAAATGCCATGTCTGATGTACAATTTTGTGTAATATATTTCATTTACGTGAAAAATTTTGTAGTAATTGATCCAATTTCCCTTCACTCAGTTTGTAGCAAAATAACATTTTTAGGAAGAAATTCATATAAAAGTTGAAATGTGCATAAAATCTTAATTGTAACAGAACAACAAACATTATGAAAACACTGACAATTTGCAACAAGTCCAGAAAGAAAACAAATACTAAATGGGATAACCGTCTCCTAGCTACTGCTATCCGTCTGCTGAGGGCCCAAAATTTTACATTTTTCACTAAAATTAAATAATCTTTTGGCAGCTTGGAACTCTCAGATAAGCTTCATTTTTAATAAAATCGTGTTTTAAAATTAACATAATAGCTATTATGCTTCTAAGATAAATTTTGAAAGAAAAAAAAAACATTCCATTTATTATTTTGGGTTGGCAGCGTTGCGGCATCGCCTACGTCACAGCCGATTTAGGGGTATAGGCCTTCTCTGAAGACTTTCCATACCCTGATTCAGAGTTCATAAAGCAACACAACACAAGATTTAAAAGTGAGATAAATTCTTAAAAATATGTTAAACAAGACTAGACAGAGAGGAAAGCGGTAGCTCAGCCGAGGAGTCTCGACTCTTACTAGTGATAACTATTACTGCAAATGGCATGACCACCACAGTGTCCCGCATGTTTTAGCCGGACTACTGTGGCAGCCGTTCTTCCGCCTTCTTCCGCCTCTTCCTCTCCCTTTGGACCTGTTCAATTCGTTCCAGGGCCTCTTCGTTGCTGTCAGATGAAACTCATGAGGTCAATAAGATTAGCTCGCCATTTAAGTCTTCTCGGAAAGTCTTAGCAAATAGTAAAAACGCTTCCTCTGTTTGTCCGAAGTTTTTCAAATCACCAGAATATTTTCGTCCAATGCATCTCAGCACTTTTTCTAGGAGTTTTTTCTTGTTTTTCTTTGGTTCTAATATTTTCAATAGCTTCTCTTGTGTGGAGGCCCGGATAAGGCGAGTAGCATCAGGGTCCATTAATTTTTTTACGTCTTTGAACTTTTGCAAACATGTTCGATTATCTTGGTAAACATGACGATTACGATGTGCATCAAAATGAGAAGAAGTCGGAGCTACCTCCAAACCGGCCAATTTCTAACAACAAAATGAAAAACAATGAAAACGATGTTGAAAAAGGGGTAAGAGGGGTTACGAGCCGGAATCTACTCGCAAGTCAACTTTTGGCACTGATGAAACCAATAATTTTTCCAAAGCGCGAGAGACGTAAAACATGTCACGACTAGTAAAAGAATGACCAAAAATTCAGCTTGGGTGGGCTGCGTTCTAGTTCTGCCAAATGGTACCGCCTTTATCCAAAATATTTACTTTATGTAGAGGCATTACTCTGAATCGATAAGTTACACAGAAATTTAGCTTGGCTACCAAAATAGTATGACAGGATGGCCAAAACACATGAATGTACAAACCTCTTCAACCAATTGCAGTTCCGGGTCCTCTTCTTCCCTGTCAGATGCGACTGAAGTGGTTGAAGCAACTGATGAAGTTGATGAACTTCTCGAAGAATGGCTATCCTAAAACATACAACAACCAGTAAAAGAAAGACCACAGTTTTAGCTTGGGTGGGCTGTGTTCAAGCGTGGTTCAAGTTCTGCCTAATGGTACCGCCTTTATCCAAAATATTTACTTTATGTAGAGGCATTACTCTGAATCGATTAGTTACAAGGAAATTTAGCTTGGCTACCAAAATAGTATAACAGGATGGCCAAAACACATGAATGTACAAACCTGTTCAACTGATCGCAGTTCCAGGTCCTCTTCTTCCCTGTCGGATGCGACTGAAGTGGTTGAAGCAACTGATGAAGTTGATGAACTTCTCGAAGAATAGCTATCCTAAAACATACAACAACCAGTATAAGAAAGACAACAGTTTTAGCTTGGGTGGGCTGTGTTCAAGTTCTGCCAATTATCAATGGATTAGGTCAAAAGAAATTCAGCTTGAGAAATACTTACAATAGGTAGATATGTCAGGATGGTGCCATCATTTACGTCTTTGGGAGGAAAAATCGAGTTTACTGGTGTCTTGGAGAATAAGACAGGTCTCTGAAACAAAGCACGGTGTTATAATGAGATTGGATGCTGATGGTTAGGGCATTGTTAATTGAAGTGCAACAGCACTTCTAACTTCATCTAATGTCAGATCAAACGATAGAATACCTGGCTCTGATTGCATGTTTTGCAAGTTGAGTTATGGGTGGAAGTTGCAGCTTGATCCAGCTTTGGAGCAAATTCAGAGGCGGAATAGTCACATCCAGGCTGAAATCAAATTTGGAAGACAAATTGCTTGGTAGGTTCACATTACGCATGTAAGAAAGGGAAGGAACGCAACATACCACAGGAAGATGCTGGTCGTTTGACATTGAAGTTCCTGCATGGTTTTGATTTGACGAAGTTTCTGGTGGTTCCATTTGCAATTCAGGTTCTTCCTGTTGCACAAGCTGTGCAGTTGAATTGACAGTTTATGAACAAAAGGAAGATGGCAGGTTTAGCGCACAATGGAGGAATCTATCTGACAAGAACAACACATGAGGATTTGACTCACTTCTTTCGTCCAAGGAACAGCCGTTAATTTGTTGAAAGCATTCTTATTCTCCATGGTTAATTTTCTATAGATGGCCTTGTCAACAACAAACTTGAAACAGGAAACAACCTTGTAGGAGTTTATGGTCTTATCATACCATTCAGTTAGTGTCATAACTATTTCCTGGTTGTTTTCCGCAGAGACGTTTCGATTCACCTTACTTTTGAGCCAACTTAACCAATTACCTGCATAATTAACATTTTCTTCTCTTCTTCTCTCAACCTCGACAAAAGGATGCATTAACATGACAGCCAGCAAACATGGTACAAACTCTTCACCTAAGACTTTACGTAAGGTTAGGACATTCTTCGCGTCATGGGTTGCAATGTATTTTTTAAGCCTCTCTGCGTCCTCTCTGTGATTATACTGTGAAACAATATTCAAAGGGTACACTCTGTAAAACCTCTTTGGCTAGGACGAGTTCCATTCAGTCCAATCGGCCACCAGGGCCAAAAGGTCACACTTACCTCAAGTCGCCTCAGCACATCCGCGTAAGTTAACATGGTGAGAGAGAGAAGATCTTGTTTAATGGCCGAGGCTGTAAAAAAAAAGCCAGCCAAAGGTGGACCTTTTGGCGACCGTTGGAAATGTGGCGGGGCGCTGAAGCATTGGCGCTGCCGTCGCTCGGGCTGCCCCCTCCACCACCCGAAGCGCTTCGGGTCCGCCCCCACTCGGCCCGCTCGGAGCGGCGCCTTGCTTCGGGTGGTGGAGGGGGCAGCCCGAGCGACGGCAGCGCCAATGCTTCAGCGCGCCGCCACATTTCCAACGGTCGCCAAAAGGTCCACCTTTGGCTGGCTCGACTATAAGGTTAACCGTCGACCCAGCCAAAGGTTTCGCTTCTTGTGACCGTTACAAAGGCCCTCTCCCCTCCGGCGAAGCTCACCAGGCTGCCCCCACCACCTCGTCCGAGCGACCCCCTCCCTCTCGTGGCGCTCGGCTCGGCGGCCCTTCGGGAACGGCTCGGCTCGCTTCGGCTCGTTTCGACAAATGACGAACGCGCATCGGTGACATCGTATTCATATTGAGTGAAAAGCATAAACACAAACACCGCAAGCCGGCCCTGCAGGTTATGGTTCATTAACTACATTTCAAAGTGCCTGCTTTTGTATAATATCCGTCTTGTCACTGTGCAAATTTTTTAGAATAGAATGCTAATATGGCGCCGCAGCTGAATCCGGTGGCTGAAAACAGCATTACTTGCAACGGGGTAAATGAATAAAAACATTGTCACCTTAACAGGATATCACTGTATTTATTATTATTATTTTTCTCATTAGACTTACAATTGAAGTCACATAATCAGGGTGAGCAAAATCAACGCCAATGCGACAGGTCGTTGCTTCTAAGTGAAAGCCATAAAAGTTCAAGATCTTTAAATAAATGCTGAAAATAAAAACTGTGAGTTCTACTTAACGACTTGTTTTGATCTGAATAGGTGGAGTACGTATGAACAAATTCTGGTGGGGTAGAGTACACACCCCGTTCAAGTTGACCCTACAAAACGTAAATATCTATTTTTCCATGAAATCAAATAAAATGACATAGGCACTTTCCGACATGCAGTGACCAAGCGAGGACTTTTGCACCACACTGTCATTGAACTTTTAACATTTACGGCACAGTGAAGCATTTGGCTTCGTGCTCGCTTCGTTCGCCTTGAGTTACCTAATTCAAAATTCTCGTTTTAATTGCAGTCCAAACAAATGTAGAACGGTTTTTGATTAAGGGAAGCCTCTCCACTTTTATTGCTGAGCCTGACTGCATCTGCATCGGAATCGGAAAACCAACGGGCGAAGCCCTCCGCTAGGTCGGGCGGTGGTGGGGGTAGCATAGCGGCTCGCTGGCTCGAGAGGCCGGATCGCCTGAAGGTAGGCACACGCCATGCACGGCTGTGTGGCGGGCTAGCATCGTCGCCCCCTGCAGCCAAGGACGTTTTTCGCAAGTTTAAGTACCTTCCAGACCTCCGATCGCAACGAGGTGCGCACCATTCGATGCGGCGTACTCACATTGACTCAAGGACCCCATGTTTCTTGAGAAATGGGGGGCGGATTTACGTAGAAAAGCGAGAAAAGCAAGAAAGGAGCCCCCGTAAGTAGGCAGGCCCGCCATGCACAGCTGCGTTGCGGGCTTGCATCTAACGGCGCGCACGAAAAACGCCCCGCATGCGTAAACGGCTGAGATTTTCGAAAAACGTCTTGAACGAAAGTTGTAGGAAATAGAAAGGACAATCAAAGCCACCCTATCCGAATAAGATGCGAGCTCATAATTTTTCGACACCGAAGAAAAACGTTTTCTGTAACTTCGGGACAAGTTTTTGGAATGAAGAAGTCATTTTAGATGGGGGGTCGAAGCGAGGCGTTTGTAGGGCTTTTCACAAGCTTTCACCCAGAGAAAACCGTTTGTTGATATGTTATTTAGTTTGGTCAGGAGGGAAGATTGAATCGGGAGGTGTCGGTGCCGTTCGCGAGCAGCGGCCGCGGGCGAGAGGGCAAGGGGCATGGAGGTGGGGATGGAGGGGAGGGGGAAGGAAACTGGATGGTTTGTTTTGGTGCACGCATGAGTTTTTTCATTTATAAACCGGTCACAATTTGATTCATAATCCGCCGTGCGCAATGGCGCAAACGCGTCAACTTCTGTAACTGCACCTCAGCCAGCAGGCCTTAGCTGGTGCGCGGGACGCGCACCTGAGGGATACTACGGATAGTTTCAGGTTAGGTTGAGTTATGCTAGCGTTAGGTCTGTCGCGAGTAGAGTAAGACCTGTCGCGACCCCGTTAGGTTAGGTTAGAGTTGGTTGGACCATTTAGTTAGGTTAGGTCTGTCGCGAGTAGAGTAAGATCTGTCACGACCCCGTTAGGTTAGGTTAGGGTGGGTTGGACCATTTACCTTGGTTAGGTTTGCATTATCACACCAAATTATTTGTCTCAATTCCTAGCATTCAGAGGTAAATCCACATGGAAAAGAGGCATAACTCAACTGGGCCTCTTGCACGCTCCCCATTTAGCGGAAAATGGAAATATCTAAAGTCTGCATGACTCCGTTGTTAGTTAGCAACAGAAGATAACTCAATCTGTATGTTTATGAATCTAGTGCAACAAGAATCACTTCAACTTAACCCTCTTTATTTTTACAACTTAAGTTGCACAAAGGAAAGCAAATATACCAGAGTAATAAACACTTTACGAAGACCATAACTCTAGTTGTATTGTCTTTGAATTCCACTTCGCTTAGAAAAATTAAGTTAAGATGACTTCGTTATCCATTTTAACGGATAGGTTGAAGAACCCTCTACGGAGTGACCTGATACTTTGATGTATTTCTCATAATTTTACTTATACTTTTTCAATGTCTCATCATCCGCAATTTATTTTTTGTTCTTCGAACAGTCTTCTGTTTCTCCTGAAAAAATTGGTGGCCAAAATGGAGTTAAGCAACGGAAAAGAAATAATCGTCTTATGCGCTGCATTTATAAATTTTTGGACTTTCCTGATATTTTATGTGTTTGTTGAGATATCCAATTTTCCTTTAATGGCTGACAGGTCCTTGAGGCACGTTTTGAACCCACAAAGTTTGAAACGGGGCCACGACTAAATCGTGTATATTTGTTAAGGTTTGAGTAGAGTTACACTGAAGTGGAAATTAAAAGCATCGGCACCAGTCTCTTGGTCTTTGCATCTACAATTGGAAAAATGATATTCCGTTCCGAAGCTACAACCAACACCGTTTCGTGGAGAGGAAATGGAAAGCACCTGTGAGAATACTTCAATTTTAATAGAGAAGATTTGGTGATTTGATGCACTTTTTCAAAGCAATAACTAATCCCGTAAGAGTCAAATCCAGCATCCTGTAATGGCGGACGAAGAATTGGGTATTGGCTCAGCCCCGGAGCTTGCTTCCGCCTAGTTTTGTGTCTGCTTGATACGCAGTTAGTCACATTTGTCACTTTTCGGCCTTCTTATGTGAACAAAGAGCTACCTCATCGAAAGCTTGTAGCTCGCTACGCTCGCATTAAATTTTACGCAACATGTAGTATGTGACACGATTTTTCGCCCCCCCGCCCCCGACTTACAAAAACATACAAATGGGCAACCACGTCCCTGGAGAAAAAAAGCCAACAGACACATGCCCCCTGAAGGTAGGCAACTTTTCATACAATCGCCCCCCCCCTTTCAACCCGCCTAATTACGCCCCTGAACGATGGGTCTTGCTGACAGCGTGGATGGCTCCTAGACCTTCTCTGTCGATCTGAGCGTAAGCCTGCTGGGTGAAGACATGAATTTCACAGGTTTGTCTATATATCTATTACCTACTTTAACTGTATGCGGGAATGACGTCACAGGCCCGATGCCGCAGTCAGACACTACAACGGCAAGAAATACACAAACTGGTTTTCTGACATAAAACCCAATAAAACGGTATTAATTTGCTCCAATATGATGTTATTTCAACAATAAGGTTTGATTGTGAGCCTCTTAGCCTGCGGGCCGCACTAACATTTTAGTTTAAAATATCCTAAATTTTATCAACCAAAGTTGGTGAAAACAGACCTGGCTCGCCCCCTTCGGCCTGCTGGTTTCGTGTAAAAATTTGATTTTTAATGTTTCATCCTTTCAATTTGTATCTTAGAGCATGGCTTTTGTCCCAAAATGTTCTGTTCGTGGATGTCCGAACACCAATGAAAGTTTTAAGTTCAACAAATTTCCGGGAAACGACCCAAGAAGGTACGTGGTTGGGGTTAACCCAATGGTGTGCCGGTTCACGACAAATTCCAACTGAATTCAATATTAGTGAAAATTCATTCGATGAACTGATCATCTCACGATTTTATCAGATATCTCTGTTTTCCTTTGTGAATGCTTCACTGACCTTTCTCTCTGTCTTAGGTATTTCACACGGCTTCGACATGTTGCGACTCTCTGGAAATCCCAAGCTTCTGAATATTCTGATGATTGAATTGCACAAGATGGAAGTGCCTAGAGACTATTTAACCCTTGCAATATTTTGGAACAACACCCTGACACGTCTGATAAATGATGCAGTGCCTGATATCTTGAGAATGTGACACCCCACTCACCACAGAGCTGCTGGTCTCTGCGACTGTCAGATTGGGTACGTCTTCCTAAATAACTCAATTTATATTGAAAAAAAGAATCACCTCTTGAAACATGTTGATAAAATTAAGAGTTTCCTACTTAGAATGTTACTTTCTTCTAATTGTGTCCCACTATTTAAAATGTTGGTAAATAAAAAGTTTGACGGTAGTAAAGAGCTGAACATGAAATTCGAAGGGCTATACCTTGCTCCAAAACCAGGTTTTATAAACGTCAATTCTAGTTGTTTCCTTTAAAAGCCTCCTACTTGAAGTAATGCAGCGTTCACTGTTGGTTTGGGCGTTTTTCAGTTCCTTGGCTTTAATTTAATTAACTGGCATAAGCAAGACTCGGGAACCATTACACAATTATAAGCGGAGTTATTAAGAAAGGATGTCACTAAAACTTAAAGTTCTAAATCCTGAAATCTTAGTGACATTGTCAATGGTAATGTGATGGATCTAGTGTCGTGACTTGTGCTGCCTTGTTCATTTCATTACCCGCAGGGGTCCTTCACAAGCTGCTGTGGGGTCTGCCTGCATTGAAGTACCACCTTCCAGTGTACCCATTGACATTGCTGCAGAAGAGCCTGTTGAGACGGATCCAGTTCGAGCAGAAAATCTGATTGCAAATGATGCAGGCCAAGAAGAAAAGTCGCCTCCCAAGTCATCACACTTTGCCCAAGTTGTTACAGCAGATTTCACAGCCGAGAGTCCTGAAGGAAGCTGGTGTGAAGAAAAATGCCATGTCTGATGTACAATTTTGTGTAATATATTTCATTTACGTGAAAAATTTTGTAGTAATTGATCCAATTTCCCTTCACTCAGTTTGTAGCAAAATAACATTTTTAGGAAGAAATTCATATAAAAGTTGAAATGTGCATAAAATCTTAATTGTAACAGAACAACAAACATTATGAAAACACTGACAATTTGCAACAAGTCCAGAAAGAAAACAAATACTAAATGGGATAACCGTCTCCTAGCTACTGCTATCCGTCTGCTGAGGGCCCAAAATTTTACATTTTTCACTAAAATTAAATAATCTTTTGGCAGCTTGGAACTCTCAGATAAGCTTCATTTTTAATAAAATCGTGTTTTAAAATTAACATAATGGCTATTATGCTTCTAAGATAAATTTTGAAAGAAAAAAAAAACATTCCATTTATTATTTTGGGTTGGCAGCGTTGCGGCATCGCCTACGTCACAGCCGATTTAGGGGTATAGGCCTTCTCTGAAGACTTTCCATACCCTGATTCAGAGTTCATAAAGCAACACAACACAAGATTTAAAAGTGAGATAAATTCTTAAAAATATGTTAAACAAGACTAGACAGAGAGGAAAGCGGTAGCTCAGCCGAGGAGTCTCGACTCTTACTAGTGATAACTATTACTGCAAATGGCATGACCACCACAGTGTCCCGCATGTTTTAGCCGGACTACTGTGGCAGCCGTTCTTCCGCCTTCTTCCGCCTCTTCCTCTTCCTTTGGACCTGTTCAATTCGTTCCAGGGCCTCTTCGTTGCTGTCAGATGCAACTCATGAGGTCAATAAGATTAGCTCGCCATTTAAGTCTTCTCGGAAAGTCTTAGCAAATAGTAAAAACGCTTCCTCTGTTTGTCCGAAGTTTTTCAAATCACCAGAATATTTTCGTCCAATGCATTTCAGCACTTTTTCTAGGAGTTTTTTCTTGTTTTTCTTTGGTTCTAATATTTTCAATAGCTTCTCTTGTGTGGAGGCCCGGATAAGGCGAGTAGCATCAGGGTCCATTAATTTTTTTACGTCTTTGAACTTTTGCAAACATGTTCGATTATCATGGTAAACATGACGATTACGATGTGCATCAAAATGAGAAGAAGTCGGAGCTACCTCCAAACCGGCCAATTTCTAACAACAAAATGAAAAACAATGAAAACGATGTTGAAAAAGGGGTAAGAGGGGTTACGAGCCGGAATCTACTCGCAAGTCAACTTTTGGCACTGATGAAACCAATAATTTTTCCAAAGCGCGAGAGACGTAAAACATGTCACGACTAGTAAAAGAATGACCAAAAATTCAGCTTGGGTGGGCTGCGTTCTAGTTCTGCCAAATAGTACCGCCTTTATCCAAAATATTTACTTTATGTAGAGGCATTACTCTGAATCGATTAGTTACACAGAAATTTAGCTTGGCTACCAAAATAGTATAACAGGATGGCCAAAACACATGAATGTACAAACCTGTTCAACTGATCGCAGTTCCAGGTCCTCTTCTTCCCTGTCGGATGCGACTAAAGTGGTTGAAGCAACTGATGAAGTTGATCAACTTCTCGAAGAATAGCTATCCTAAAACATACAACAACCAGTATAAGAAAGACAACAGTTTTAGCTTGGGTGGGCTGTGTTCAAGTTCTGCCAATTATCAATGGATTAGGTCAAAAGAAATTCAGCTTGGCTACCATCATAGTATAACAGGAATGGCCAAAACACATGAATGTACAAACCTCTTCAACCCATTGCAGTTCCGGGTCCTCTTCTTGGCTGTCAGATGCGACTGAAGTGGTTGAAGCAACTGATGAAGTTGATGAACTTCTCGAAGAATGGCTATCCTAAAACATACAACAACCAGTAAAAAAAAGACCACAGTTTTAGCTTGGGTGGGCTGTGTTCAAGCGTGGTTCAAGTTCTGCCTAATGGTACCGCCTTTATCCAAAATATTTACTTTATGTAGAGGCATTACTCTGAATCGATTAGTTACAAGGAAATTTAGCTTGGCTACCAAAATAGTATAACAGGATGGCCAAAACACATGAATGTACAAACCTGTTGAACCGATTGCAGTTCCAGGTCCTCTTCTTCCCTGTCGGATGCGACTGAAGTGGTTGAAGCAACTGATGAAGTTGATGAACTTCTCGAAGAATGGCTATCCTAAAACATACAACAACCAGTAAAAGAAAGACCACAGTTTTAGCTTGGGTGGGCTGTGTTCAAGTTCTGCCCATTATCAATGGATTAGTTCAACAGAAATTCAGCTTGGCTACCAACTTAGTATAACAGGACTGGCCAAACACAGGAATGTAAAAACCTGTTTTACCTCTTCCAGTTCCTCTTTGTTTCTGTGGGACGTAACTGATGAAGTGGAAGGCACTGATGAAACCAATAATTTTTCCAAAGCGCGAGAGACCTAAAACATGTCACGACTAGTAAAAGAATGACCAAAAAGTCAGCTTGGGTCGGCTGCGTTCTAGTTCTGCCAAATGGTACCGCCTTTATCCAAAATATTTACTTTATGTAGAGGCATTACTCTGAATCGATTAGTTACACAGAAATTTAGCTTGGCTACCAAAATAGTATAACAGGATGGCCAAAACACATGAATGTACAAACCTGTTCAACTGATCGCAGTTCCAGGTCCTCTTCTTCCCTGTCGGATGCGACTGAAGTGGTTGAAGCAACTGATGAAGTTGATGAACTTCTCGAAGAATAGCTATCCTAAAACATACAACAACCAGTATAAGAAAGACAACAGTTTTAGCTTGGGTGGGCTGTGTTCAAGTTCTGCCAATTATCAATGGATTAGGTCAAAAGAAATTCAGCTTGAGAAATACTTACATTAGGTAGATATGTCAGGATGGTGCCATCATTTACGTCTTTGGGAGGAAAAATCGAGTTTACTGGTGTCTTGGAGAATAAGACAGGTCTCTGAAACAAAGCACGGTGTTATAATGAGATTGGATGCTGATGGTTAGGGCATTGTTAATTGAAGTGCAACAGCACTTCTAACTTCATCTAATGTCAGATCAAACGAAAGAATACCTGGCTCTGATTGCATGTTTTGCAAGTTGAGTTATGGGTGGAAGTTGCAGCTTGATCCAGCTTTGGAGCAAATTCAGAGGCGGAATAGTCACATCCAGGCTGAAATCAAATTTGGAAGACAAATTGCTTGGTAGGTTCACATTACGCATGTAAGAAAGGGAAGGAACGCAACATACCACAGGAAGATGCTGGTCGTTTGACATTGAAGTTCCTGCATGGTTTTGATTTGACGAAGTTTCTGGTGGTTCCATTTGCAATTCAGGTTCTTCCTGTTGCACAAGCTGTGCAGTTGAATTGACAGTTCATGAACAAAAGGAAGATGGCAGGTTTAGCGCACAATGGAGGAATCTATCTGACAAGAACAACACATGAGGATTTGACTCACTTCTTTCGTCCAAGGAACAGCCGTTAATTTGTTGAAAGCATTCTTATTCTCCATGGTTAATTTTCTATAGATGGCCTTGTCAACAACAAACTTGAAACAGGAAACAACCTTGTAGGAGTTTATGGTCTTATCATACCATTCAGTTAGTGTCATAACTATTTCCTGGTTGTTTTCCGCAGAGACGTTTCGATTCACCTTACTTTTGAGCCAACTTAACCAATTACCTGCATAATTAACATTTTCTTCTCTTCTTCTCTCAACCTCGACAAAAGTATGCATTAACATGACAGCCAGCAAACATGGTACAAACTCTTCACCTAAGACTTTACGTAAGGTTAGGACATTCTTCGCGTCATGGGTTGCAATGTATTTTTTAAGCCTCTCTGCGTCCTCTCTGTGATTATACTGTGAAACAATATTCAAAGGGTACACTCTGTAAAACCTCTTTGGCTAGGACGAGTTCCATTCAGTCCAATCGGCCACCAGGGCCAAAAGGTCACACTTACCTCAAGTCGCCTCAGCACATCCGCGTAAGTTAACATGGTGAGAGAGAGAAGATCTTGTTTAATGGCCGAGGCTGTAAAAAAAAAAGCCAGCCAAAGGTGGACCTTTTGGCGACCGTTGGAAATGTGGCGGGGCGCTGAAGCATTGGCGCTGCCGTCGCTCGGGCTGCCCCCTCCACCACCCGAAGCGCTTCGGGTCCGCCCCCACTCGGCCCGCTCGGAGCGGCGCCTTGCTTCGGGTGGTGGAGGGGGCAGCCCGAGCGACGGCAGCGCCAATGCTTCAGCGCGCCGCCACATTTCCAACGGTCGCCAAAAGGTCCACCTTTGGCTGGCTCGACTATAAGGTTAACCGTCGACCCAGCCAAAGGTTTCGCTTCTTGTGACCGTTACAAAGGCCCTCTTCCCTCCGGCGAAGCTCACCAGGCTGCCCCCACCACCTCGTCCGAGCGACCCCCTCCCTCTCGTGGCGCTCGGCTCGGCGGCCCTTCGGGAACGGCTCGGCTCGCTTCGGCTCGTTTCGACAAATGACGAACGCGCATCGGTGACATCGTATTCATATTGAGTGAAAAGCATAAACACAAACACCGCAAGCCGGCCCTGCAGGTTATGGTTCATTAACTACATTTCAAAGTGCCTGCTTTTGTATAATATCCGTCTTGTCACTGTGCAAATTTTTTAGAATAGAATGCTAATATGGCGCCGCAGCTGAATCCGGTGTCTGAAAACAGCATTACTTGCAACGGGGTAAATGAATAAAAACATTGTCACCTTAACAGGATATCACTGTATTTATTATTATTATTTTTCTCATTAGACTTACAATTGAAGTCACATAATCAGGGTGAGCAAAATCAACGCCAATGCGACAGTTCGTTGCTTCTAAGTGAAAGCCATAAAAGTTCAAGATCTTTAAATAAATGCTGAAAATAAAAACTGTGAGTTCTACTTAACGACTTGTTTTGATCTGAATAGGTGGAGTACGTATGAACAAATTCTGGTGGGGTAGAGTACACACCCCGTTCAAGTTGACCCTACAAAACGTAAATATCTATTTTTCCATGAAATCAAATAAAATGACATAGGCACTTTCCGACATGCAGTGACCAAGCGAGGACTTTTGCACCACACTGTCATTGAACTTTTAACATTTACGGCACAGTGAAGCATTTGGCTTCGTGCTCGCTTCGTTCGCCTTGAGTTACCTAATTCAAAATTCTCGTTTTAATTGCAGTCCAAACAAATGTAGAACGGTTTTTGATTAAGGGAAGCCTCTCCACTTTTATTTTGTGTCTGCTTGATACGCAGTTAGTCACATTTGTCACTTTTCGGCCTTCTTATGTGAACAAAGAGCTACCTCATCGAAAGCTTGTAGCTCGCTACGCTCGCATGAAATTTTACGCAACATGTAGTATGTGACACGATTTTTCGCCCCCCCCGCCCCCGACTTACAAAAACATACAAATGGGCAACCACGTCCCTGGAGAAAAAAAGCCAACAGACACATGCCCCCTGAAGGTAGGCAACTTTTCATACAATCGCCCCCCCCCCCCCTTCAACCCGCCTAATTACGCCCCTGAACGATGGGTCTTGCTGACAGCGTGGATGGCTCCTAGACCTTCTCTGTCGATCTGAGCGTAAGCCTGCTGGGTGAAGACATGAATTTCACAGGTTTGTCTATATATCTATTACCTACTTTAACTGTATGCGGGAATGACGTCACAGGCCCGATGCCGCAGTCAGACACTACAACGGCAAAAAAATACACAAACTGGTTTTCTGACATAAAACCCAATAAAACGGTATTAATTTGCTCCAATATGATGTTATTTCAACAATAAGGTTTGATTGTGAGCCTCTTAGCCTGCGGGCCGCACTAACATTTTAGTTTAAAATATCCTAAATTTTATCAACCAAAGTTGGTGAAAACAGACCTGGCTCGCCCCCTTCGGCCTGCTGGTTTCGTGTAAAAATTTGATTTTTAATGTTTCATCCTTTCAATTTGTATCTTAGAGCATGGCTTTTGTCCCAAAATGTTCTGTTCGTGGATGTCCGAACACCAATGAAAGTTTTAAGTTCAACAAATTTCCGGGAAACGACCCAAGAAGGTACGTGGTTGGGGTTAACCCAATGGTGTGCCGGTTCACGACAAATTCCAACTGAATTCAATATTAGTGAAAATTCATTCGATGAACTGATCATCTCACGATTTTATCAGATATCTCTGTTTTCCTTTGTGAATGCTTCACTGACCTTTCTCTCTGTCTTAGGTATTTCACACGGCTTCGACATGTTGCGACTCTCTGGAAATCCCAAGCTTCTGAATATTCTGATGATTGAATTGCACAAGATGGAAGTGCCTAGAGACTATTTAACCCTTGCAATATTTTGGAACAACACCCTGACACGTCTGATAAATGATGCAGTGCCTGATATCTTGAGAATGTGACACCCCACTCACCACAGAGCTGCTGGTCTCTGCGACTGTCAGATTGGGTACGTCTTCCTAAATAACTCAATTTATATTGAAAAAAAGAATCACCTCTTGAAACATGTTGATAAAATTAAGAGTTTCCTACTTAGAATATTACTTTCTTCTAATTGTGTCCCACTATTTAAAATGTTGGTAAATAAAAAGTTTGACGGTAGTAAAGAGCTGAACATGAAATTCGAAGGGCTATACCTTGCTCCAAAACCAGGTTTTATAAACGTCAATTCTAGTTGTTTCCTTTAAAAGCCTCCTACTTGAAGTAATGCAGCGTTCACTGTTGGTTTGGGCGTTTTTCAGTTCCTTGGCTTTAATTTAATTAACTGGCATAAGCAAGACACGGGAACCATTACACAATTATAAGCGGAGTTATTAAGAAAGGATGTCACTAAAACTTAAAGTTCTAAATCCTGAAATCTTAGTGACATTGTCAATGGTAATGTGATGGATCTAGTGTCGTGACTTGTGCTGCCTTGTTCATTTCATTACCCGCAGGGGTCCTTCACAAGCTGCTGTGGGGTCTGCCTGCATTGAAGTACCACCTTCCAGTGTACCCATTGACATTGCTGCAGAAGAGCCTGTTGAGACGGATCCAGTTCGAGCAGAAAATCTGATTGCAAATGATGCAGGCCAAGAAGAAAAGTCGCCTCCCAAGTCATCACACTTTGCCCAAGTTGTTACAGCAGATTTCACAGCCGAGAGTCCTGAAGGAAGCTGGTGTGAAGAAAAATGCCATGTCTGATGTACAATTTTGTGTAATATATTTCATTTACGTGAAAAATTTTGTAGTAATTGATCCAATTTCCCTTCACTCAGTTTGTAGCAAAATAACATTTTTAGGAAGAAATTCATATAAAAGTTGAAATGTGCATAAAATCTTAATTGTAACAGAACAACAAACATTATGAAAACACTGACAATTTGCAACAAGTCCAGAAAGAAAACAAATACTAAATGGGATAACCGTCTCCTAGCTACTGCTATCCGTCTGCTGAGGGCCCAAAATTTTACATTTTTCACTAAAATTAAATAATCTTTTGGCAGCTTGGAACTCTCAGATAAGCTTCATTTTTAATAAAATCGTGTTTTAAAATTAACATAATAGCTATTATGCTTCTAAGATAAATTTTGAAAGAAAAAAAAAACATTCCATTTATTATTTTGGGTTGGCAGCGTTGCGGCATCGCCTACGTCACAGCCGATTTAGGGGTATAGGCCTTCTCTGAAGACTTTCCATACCCTGATTCAGAGTTCATAAAGCAACACAACACAAGATTTAAAAGTGAGATAAATTCTTAAAAATATGTTAAACAAGACTAGACAGAGAGGAAAGCGGTAGCTCAGCCGAGGAGTCTCGACTCTTACTAGTGATAACTATTACTGCAAATGGCATGACCACCACAGTGTCCCGCATGTTTTAGCCGGACTACTGTGGCAGCCGTTCTTCCGCCTTCTTCCGCCTCTTCCTCTCCCTTTGGACCTGTTCAATTCGTTCCAGGGCCTCTTCGTTGCTGTCAGATGAAACTCATGAGGTCAATAAGATTAGCTCGCCATTTAAGTCTTCTCGGAAAGTCTTAGCAAATAGTAAAAACGCTTCCTCTGTTTGTCCGAAGTTTTTCAAATCACCAGAATATTTTCGTCCAATGCATCTCAGCACTTTTTCTAGGAGTTTTTTCTTGTTTTTCTTTGGTTCTAATATTTTCAATAGCTTCTCTTGTGTGGAGGCCCGGATAAGGCGAGTAGCATCAGGGTCCATTAATTTTTTTACGTCTTTGAACTTTTGCAAACATGTTCGATTATCTTGGTAAACATGACGATTACGATGTGCATCAAAATGAGAAGAAGTCGGAGCTACCTCCAAACCGGCCAATTTCTAACAACAAAATGAAAAACAATGAAAACGATGTTGAAAAAGGGGTAAGAGGGGTTACGAGCCGGAATCTACTCGCAAGTCAACTTTTGGCACTGATGAAACCAATAATTTTTCCAAAGCGCGAGAGACGTAAAACATGTCACGACTAGTAAAAGAATGACCAAAAATTCAGCTTGGGTGGGCTGCGTTCTAGTTCTGCCAAATGGTACCGCCTTTATCCAAAATATTTACTTTATGTAGAGGCATTACTCTGAATCGATAAGTTACACAGAAATTTAGCTTGGCTACCAAAATAGTATGACAGGATGGCCAAAACACATGAATGTACAAACCTCTTCAACCAATTGCAGTTCCGGGTCCTCTTCTTCCCTGTCAGATGCGACTGAAGTGGTTGAAGCAACTGATGAAGTTGATGAACTTCTCGAAGAATGGCTATCCTAAAACATACAACAACCAGTAAAAGAAAGACCACAGTTTTAGCTTGGGTGGGCTGTGTTCAAGCGTGGTTCAAGTTCTGCCTAATGGTACCGCCTTTATCCAAAATATTTACTTTATGTAGAGGCATTACTCTGAATCGATTAGTTACAAGGAAATTTAGCTTGGCTACCAAAATAGTATAACAGGATGGCCAAAACACATGAATGTACAAACCTGTTCAACTGATCGCAGTTCCAGGTCCTCTTCTTCCCTGTCGGATGCGACTGAAGTGGTTGAAGCAACTGATGAAGTTGATGAACTTCTCGAAGAATAGCTATCCTAAAACATACAACAACCAGTATAAGAAAGACAACAGTTTTAGCTTGGGTGGGCTGTGTTCAAGTTCTGCCAATTATCAATGGATTAGGTCAAAAGAAATTCAGCTTGAGAAATACTTACAATAGGTAGATATGTCAGGATGGTGCCATCATTTACGTCTTTGGGAGGAAAAATCGAGTTTACTGGTGTCTTGGAGAATAAGACAGGTCTCTGAAACAAAGCACGGTGTTATAATGAGATTGGATGCTGATGGTTAGGGCATTGTTAATTGAAGTGCAACAGCACTTCTAACTTCATCTAATGTCAGATCAAACGATAGAATACCTGGCTCTGATTGCATGTTTTGCAAGTTGAGTTATGGGTGGAAGTTGCAGCTTGATCCAGCTTTGGAGCAAATTCAGAGGCGGAATAGTCACATCCAGGCTGAAATCAAATTTGGAAGACAAATTGCTTGGTAGGTTCACATTACGCATGTAAGAAAGGGAAGGAACGCAACATACCACAGGAAGATGCTGGTCGTTTGACATTGAAGTTCCTGCATGGTTTTGATTTGACGAAGTTTCTGGTGGTTCCATTTGCAATTCAGGTTCTTCCTGTTGCACAAGCTGTGCAGTTGAATTGACAGTTTATGAACAAAAGGAAGATGGCAGGTTTAGCGCACAATGGAGGAATCTATCTGACAAGAACAACACATGAGGATTTGACTCACTTCTTTCGTCCAAGGAACAGCCGTTAATTTGTTGAAAGCATTCTTATTCTCCATGGTTAATTTTCTATAGATGGCCTTGTCAACAACAAACTTGAAACAGGAAACAACCTTGTAGGAGTTTATGGTCTTATCATACCATTCAGTTAGTGTCATAACTATTTCCTGGTTGTTTTCCGCAGAGACGTTTCGATTCACCTTACTTTTGAGCCAACTTAACCAATTACCTGCATAATTAACATTTTCTTCTCTTCTTCTCTCAACCTCGACAAAAGGATGCATTAACATGACAGCCAGCAAACATGGTACAAACTCTTCACCTAAGACTTTACGTAAGGTTAGGACATTCTTCGCGTCATGGGTTGCAATGTATTTTTTAAGCCTCTCTGCGTCCTCTCTGTGATTATACTGTGAAACAATATTCAAAGGGTACACTCTGTAAAACCTCTTTGGCTAGGACGAGTTCCATTCAGTCCAATCGGCCACCAGGGCCAAAAGGTCACACTTACCTCAAGTCGCCTCAGCACATCCGCGTAAGTTAACATGGTGAGAGAGAGAAGATCTTGTTTAATGGCCGAGGCTGTAAAAAAAAAGCCAGCCAAAGGTGGACCTTTTGGCGACCGTTGGAAATGTGGCGGGGCGCTGAAGCATTGGCGCTGCCGTCGCTCGGGCTGCCCCCTCCACCACCCGAAGCGCTTCGGGTCCGCCCCCACTCGGCCCGCTCGGAGCGGCGCCTTGCTTCGGGTGGTGGAGGGGGCAGCCCGAGCGACGGCAGCGCCAATGCTTCAGCGCGCCGCCACATTTCCAACGGTCGCCAAAAGGTCCACCTTTGGCTGGCTCGACTATAAGGTTAACCGTCGACCCAGCCAAAGGTTTCGCTTCTTGTGACCGTTACAAAGGCCCTCTCCCCTCCGGCGAAGCTCACCAGGCTGCCCCCACCACCTCGTCCGAGCGACCCCCTCCCTCTCGTGGCGCTCGGCTCGGCGGCCCTTCGGGAACGGCTCGGCTCGCTTCGGCTCGTTTCGACAAATGACGAACGCGCATCGGTGACATCGTATTCATATTGAGTGAAAAGCATAAACACAAACACCGCAAGCCGGCCCTGCAGGTTATGGTTCATTAACTACATTTCAAAGTGCCTGCTTTTGTATAATATCCGTCTTGTCACTGTGCAAATTTTTTAGAATAGAATGCTAATATGGCGCCGCAGCTGAATCCGGTGGCTGAAAACAGCATTACTTGCAACGGGGTAAATGAATAAAAACATTGTCACCTTAACAGGATATCACTGTATTTATTATTATTATTTTTCTCATTAGACTTACAATTGAAGTCACATAATCAGGGTGAGCAAAATCAACGCCAATGCGACAGGTCGTTGCTTCTAAGTGAAAGCCATAAAAGTTCAAGATCTTTAAATAAATGCTGAAAATAAAAACTGTGAGTTCTACTTAACGACTTGTTTTGATCTGAATAGGTGGAGTACGTATGAACAAATTCTGGTGGGGTAGAGTACACACCCCGTTCAAGTTGACCCTACAAAACGTAAATATCTATTTTTCCATGAAATCAAATAAAATGACATAGGCACTTTCCGACATGCAGTGACCAAGCGAGGACTTTTGCACCACACTGTCATTGAACTTTTAACATTTACGGCACAGTGAAGCATTTGGCTTCGTGCTCGCTTCGTTCGCCTTGAGTTACCTAATTCAAAATTCTCGTTTTAATTGCAGTCCAAACAAATGTAGAACGGTTTTTGATTAAGGGAAGCCTCTCCACTTTTATTGCTGAGCCTGACTGCATCTGCATCGGAATCGGAAAACCAACGGGCGAAGCCCTCCGCTAGGTCGGGCGGTGGTGGGGGTAGCATAGCGGCTCGCTGGCTCGAGAGGCCGGATCGCCTGAAGGTAGGCACACGCCATGCACGGCTGTGTGGCGGGCTAGCATCGTCGCCCCCTGCAGCCAAGGACGTTTTTCGCAAGTTTAAGTACCTTCCAGACCTCCGATCGCAACGAGGTGCGCACCATTCGATGCGGCGTACTCACATTGACTCAAGGACCCCATGTTTCTTGAGAAATGGGGGGCGGATTTACGTAGAAAAGCGAGAAAAGCAAGAAAGGAGCCCCCGTAAGTAGGCAGGCCCGCCATGCACAGCTGCGTTGCGGGCTTGCATCTAACGGCGCGCACGAAAAAACGCCCCGCATGCGTAAACGGCTGAGATTTTCGAAAAACGTCTTGAACGAAAGTTGTAGGAAATAGAAAGGACAATCAAAGCCACCCTATCCGAATAAGATGCGAGCTCATAATTTTTCGACACCGAAGAAAAACGTTTTCTGTAACTTCGGGACAAGTTTTTGGAATGAAGAAGTCATTTTAGATGGGGGGTCGAAGCGAGGCGTTTGTAGGGCTTTTCACAAGCTTTCACCCAGAGAAAACCGTTTGTTGATATGTTATTTAGTTTGGTCAGGAGGGAAGATTGAATCGGGAGGTGTCGGTGCCGTTCGCGAGCAGCGGCCGCGGGCGAGAGGGCAAGGGGCATGGAGGTGGGGATGGAGGGGAGGGGGAAGGAAACTGGATGGTTTGTTTTGGTGCACGCATGAGTTTTTTCATTTATAAACCGGTCACAATTTGATTCATAATCCGCCGTGCGCAATGGCGCAAACGCGTCAACTTCTGTAACTGCACCTCAGCCAGCAGGCCTTAGCTGGTGCGCGGGACGCGCACCTGAGGGATACTACGGATAGTTTCAGGTTAGGTTGAGTTATGCTAGCGTTAGGTCTGTCGCGAGTAGAGTAAGACCTGTCGCGACCCCGTTAGGTTAGGTTAGAGTTGGTTGGACCATTTAGTTAGGTTAGGTCTGTCGCGAGTAGAGTAAGATCTGTCACGACCCCGTTAGGTTAGGTTAGGGTGGGTTGGACCATTTACCTTGGTTAGGTTTGCATTATCACACCAAATTATTTGTCTCAATTCCTAGCATTCAGAGGTAAATCCACATGGAAAAGAGGCATAAC
This sequence comes from Stenchaetothrips biformis, assembly GCA_030522485.1. Lineage (NCBI taxonomy): Eukaryota > Metazoa > Arthropoda > Insecta > Thysanoptera > Thripidae > Stenchaetothrips > Stenchaetothrips biformis. The sequence continues at coordinate 20,307,267 of CM060089.1, forward strand.
TCAACTGGGCCTCTTGCACGCTCCCCATTTAGCGGAAAATGGAAATATCTAAAGTCTGCATGACTCCGTTGTTAGTTAGCAACAGAAGATAACTCAATCTGTATGTTTATGAATCTAGTGCAACAAGAATCACTTCAACTTAACCCTCTTTATTTTTACAACTTAAGTTGCACAAAGGAAAGCAAATATACCAGAGTAATAAACACTTTACGAAGACCATAACTCTAGTTGTATTGTCTTTGAATTCCACTTCGCTTAGAAAAATTAAGTTAAGATGACTTCGTTATCCATTTTAACGGATAGGTTGAAGAACCCTCTACGGAGTGACCTGATACTTTGATGTATTTCTCATAATTTTACTTATACTTTTTCAATGTCTCATCATCCGCAATTTATTTTTTGTTCTTCGAACAGTCTTCTGTTTCTCCTGAAAAAATTGGTGGCCAAAATGGAGTTAAGCAACGGAAAAGAAATAATCGTCTTATGCGCTGCATTTATAAATTTTTGGACTTTCCTGATATTTTATGTGTTTGTTGAGATATCCAATTTTCCTTTAATGGCTGACAGGTCCTTGAGGCACGTTTTGAACCCACAAAGTTTGAAACGGGGCCACGACTAAATCGTGTATATTTGTTAAGGTTTGAGTAGAGTTACACTGAAGTGGAAATTAAAAGCATCGGCACCAGTCTCTTGGTCTTTGCATCTACAATTGGAAAAATGATATTCCGTTCCGAAGCTACAACCAACACCGTTTCGTGGAGAGGAAATGGAAAGCACCTGTGAGAATACTTCAATTTTAATAGAGAAGATTTGGTGATTTGATGCACTTTTTCAAAGCAATAACTAATCCCGTAAGAGTCAAATCCAGCATCCTGTAATGGCGGACGAAGAATTGGGTATTGGCTCAGCCCCGGAGCTTGCTTCCGCCTAGTTTTGTGTCTGCTTGATACGCAGTTAGTCACATTTGTCACTTTTCGGCCTTCTTATGTGAACAAAGAGCTACCTCATCGAAAGCTTGTAGCTCGCTACGCTCGCATTAAATTTTACGCAACATGTAGTATGTGACACGATTTTTCGCCCCCCCGCCCCCGACTTACAAAAACATACAAATGGGCAACCACGTCCCTGGAGAAAAAAAGCCAACAGACACATGCCCCCTGAAGGTAGGCAACTTTTCATACAATCGCCCCCCCCCTTTCAACCCGCCTAATTACGCCCCTGAACGATGGGTCTTGCTGACAGCGTGGATGGCTCCTAGACCTTCTCTGTCGATCTGAGCGTAAGCCTGCTGGGTGAAGACATGAATTTCACAGGTTTGTCTATATATCTATTACCTACTTTAACTGTATGCGGGAATGACGTCACAGGCCCGATGCCGCAGTCAGACACTACAACGGCAAGAAATACACAAACTGGTTTTCTGACATAAAACCCAATAAAACGGTATTAATTTGCTCCAATATGATGTTATTTCAACAATAAGGTTTGATTGTGAGCCTCTTAGCCTGCGGGCCGCACTAACATTTTAGTTTAAAATATCCTAAATTTTATCAACCAAAGTTGGTGAAAACAGACCTGGCTCGCCCCCTTCGGCCTGCTGGTTTCGTGTAAAAATTTGATTTTTAATGTTTCATCCTTTCAATTTGTATCTTAGAGCATGGCTTTTGTCCCAAAATGTTCTGTTCGTGGATGTCCGAACACCAATGAAAGTTTTAAGTTCAACAAATTTCCGGGAAACGACCCAAGAAGGTACGTGGTTGGGGTTAACCCAATGGTGTGCCGGTTCACGACAAATTCCAACTGAATTCAATATTAGTGAAAATTCATTCGATGAACTGATCATCTCACGATTTTATCAGATATCTCTGTTTTCCTTTGTGAATGCTTCACTGACCTTTCTCTCTGTCTTAGGTATTTCACACGGCTTCGACATGTTGCGACTCTCTGGAAATCCCAAGCTTCTGAATATTCTGATGATTGAATTGCACAAGATGGAAGTGCCTAGAGACTATTTAACCCTTGCAATATTTTGGAACAACACCCTGACACGTCTGATAAATGATGCAGTGCCTGATATCTTGAGAATGTGACACCCCACTCACCACAGAGCTGCTGGTCTCTGCGACTGTCAGATTGGGTACGTCTTCCTAAATAACTCAATTTATATTGAAAAAAAGAATCACCTCTTGAAACATGTTGATAAAATTAAGAGTTTCCTACTTAGAATGTTACTTTCTTCTAATTGTGTCCCACTATTTAAAATGTTGGTAAATAAAAAGTTTGACGGTAGTAAAGAGCTGAACATGAAATTCGAAGGGCTATACCTTGCTCCAAAACCAGGTTTTATAAACGTCAATTCTAGTTGTTTCCTTTAAAAGCCTCCTACTTGAAGTAATGCAGCGTTCACTGTTGGTTTGGGCGTTTTTCAGTTCCTTGGCTTTAATTTAATTAACTGGCATAAGCAAGACTCGGGAACCATTACACAATTATAAGCGGAGTTATTAAGAAAGGATGTCACTAAAACTTAAAGTTCTAAATCCTGAAATCTTAGTGACATTGTCAATGGTAATGTGATGGATCTAGTGTCGTGACTTGTGCTGCCTTGTTCATTTCATTACCCGCAGGGGTCCTTCACAAGCTGCTGTGGGGTCTGCCTGCATTGAAGTACCACCTTCCAGTGTACCCATTGACATTGCTGCAGAAGAGCCTGTTGAGACGGATCCAGTTCGAGCAGAAAATCTGATTGCAAATGATGCAGGCCAAGAAGAAAAGTCGCCTCCCAAGTCATCACACTTTGCCCAAGTTGTTACAGCAGATTTCACAGCCGAGAGTCCTGAAGGAAGCTGGTGTGAAGAAAAATGCCATGTCTGATGTACAATTTTGTGTAATATATTTCATTTACGTGAAAAATTTTGTAGTAATTGATCCAATTTCCCTTCACTCAGTTTGTAGCAAAATAACATTTTTAGGAAGAAATTCATATAAAAGTTGAAATGTGCATAAAATCTTAATTGTAACAGAACAACAAACATTATGAAAACACTGACAATTTGCAACAAGTCCAGAAAGAAAACAAATACTAAATGGGATAACCGTCTCCTAGCTACTGCTATCCGTCTGCTGAGGGCCCAAAATTTTACATTTTTCACTAAAATTAAATAATCTTTTGGCAGCTTGGAACTCTCAGATAAGCTTCATTTTTAATAAAATCGTGTTTTAAAATTAACATAATGGCTATTATGCTTCTAAGATAAATTTTGAAAGAAAAAAAAAACATTCCATTTATTATTTTGGGTTGGCAGCGTTGCGGCATCGCCTACGTCACAGCCGATTTAGGGGTATAGGCCTTCTCTGAAGACTTTCCATACCCTGATTCAGAGTTCATAAAGCAACACAACACAAGATTTAAAAGTGAGATAAATTCTTAAAAATATGTTAAACAAGACTAGACAGAGAGGAAAGCGGTAGCTCAGCCGAGGAGTCTCGACTCTTACTAGTGATAACTATTACTGCAAATGGCATGACCACCACAGTGTCCCGCATGTTTTAGCCGGACTACTGTGGCAGCCGTTCTTCCGCCTTCTTCCGCCTCTTCCTCTTCCTTTGGACCTGTTCAATTCGTTCCAGGGCCTCTTCGTTGCTGTCAGATGCAACTCATGAGGTCAATAAGATTAGCTCGCCATTTAAGTCTTCTCGGAAAGTCTTAGCAAATAGTAAAAACGCTTCCTCTGTTTGTCCGAAGTTTTTCAAATCACCAGAATATTTTCGTCCAATGCATTTCAGCACTTTTTCTAGGAGTTTTTTCTTGTTTTTCTTTGGTTCTAATATTTTCAATAGCTTCTCTTGTGTGGAGGCCCGGATAAGGCGAGTAGCATCAGGGTCCATTAATTTTTTTACGTCTTTGAACTTTTGCAAACATGTTCGATTATCATGGTAAACATGACGATTACGATGTGCATCAAAATGAGAAGAAGTCGGAGCTACCTCCAAACCGGCCAATTTCTAACAACAAAATGAAAAACAATGAAAACGATGTTGAAAAAGGGGTAAGAGGGGTTACGAGCCGGAATCTACTCGCAAGTCAACTTTTGGCACTGATGAAACCAATAATTTTTCCAAAGCGCGAGAGACGTAAAACATGTCACGACTAGTAAAAGAATGACCAAAAATTCAGCTTGGGTGGGCTGCGTTCTAGTTCTGCCAAATAGTACCGCCTTTATCCAAAATATTTACTTTATGTAGAGGCATTACTCTGAATCGATTAGTTACACAGAAATTTAGCTTGGCTACCAAAATAGTATAACAGGATGGCCAAAACACATGAATGTACAAACCTGTTCAACTGATCGCAGTTCCAGGTCCTCTTCTTCCCTGTCGGATGCGACTAAAGTGGTTGAAGCAACTGATGAAGTTGATCAACTTCTCGAAGAATAGCTATCCTAAAACATACAACAACCAGTATAAGAAAGACAACAGTTTTAGCTTGGGTGGGCTGTGTTCAAGTTCTGCCAATTATCAATGGATTAGGTCAAAAGAAATTCAGCTTGGCTACCATCATAGTATAACAGGAATGGCCAAAACACATGAATGTACAAACCTCTTCAACCCATTGCAGTTCCGGGTCCTCTTCTTGGCTGTCAGATGCGACTGAAGTGGTTGAAGCAACTGATGAAGTTGATGAACTTCTCGAAGAATGGCTATCCTAAAACATACAACAACCAGTAAAAAAAAGACCACAGTTTTAGCTTGGGTGGGCTGTGTTCAAGCGTGGTTCAAGTTCTGCCTAATGGTACCGCCTTTATCCAAAATATTTACTTTATGTAGAGGCATTACTCTGAATCGATTAGTTACAAGGAAATTTAGCTTGGCTACCAAAATAGTATAACAGGATGGCCAAAACACATGAATGTACAAACCTGTTGAACCGATTGCAGTTCCAGGTCCTCTTCTTCCCTGTCGGATGCGACTGAAGTGGTTGAAGCAACTGATGAAGTTGATGAACTTCTCGAAGAATGGCTATCCTAAAACATACAACAACCAGTAAAAGAAAGACCACAGTTTTAGCTTGGGTGGGCTGTGTTCAAGTTCTGCCCATTATCAATGGATTAGTTCAACAGAAATTCAGCTTGGCTACCAACTTAGTATAACAGGACTGGCCAAACACAGGAATGTAAAAACCTGTTTTACCTCTTCCAGTTCCTCTTTGTTTCTGTGGGACGTAACTGATGAAGTGGAAGGCACTGATGAAACCAATAATTTTTCCAAAGCGCGAGAGACCTAAAACATGTCACGACTAGTAAAAGAATGACCAAAAAGTCAGCTTGGGTCGGCTGCGTTCTAGTTCTGCCAAATGGTACCGCCTTTATCCAAAATATTTACTTTATGTAGAGGCATTACTCTGAATCGATTAGTTACACAGAAATTTAGCTTGGCTACCAAAATAGTATAACAGGATGGCCAAAACACATGAATGTACAAACCTGTTCAACTGATCGCAGTTCCAGGTCCTCTTCTTCCCTGTCGGATGCGACTGAAGTGGTTGAAGCAACTGATGAAGTTGATGAACTTCTCGAAGAATAGCTATCCTAAAACATACAACAACCAGTATAAGAAAGACAACAGTTTTAGCTTGGGTGGGCTGTGTTCAAGTTCTGCCAATTATCAATGGATTAGGTCAAAAGAAATTCAGCTTGAGAAATACTTACATTAGGTAGATATGTCAGGATGGTGCCATCATTTACGTCTTTGGGAGGAAAAATCGAGTTTACTGGTGTCTTGGAGAATAAGACAGGTCTCTGAAACAAAGCACGGTGTTATAATGAGATTGGATGCTGATGGTTAGGGCATTGTTAATTGAAGTGCAACAGCACTTCTAACTTCATCTAATGTCAGATCAAACGAAAGAATACCTGGCTCTGATTGCATGTTTTGCAAGTTGAGTTATGGGTGGAAGTTGCAGCTTGATCCAGCTTTGGAGCAAATTCAGAGGCGGAATAGTCACATCCAGGCTGAAATCAAATTTGGAAGACAAATTGCTTGGTAGGTTCACATTACGCATGTAAGAAAGGGAAGGAACGCAACATACCACAGGAAGATGCTGGTCGTTTGACATTGAAGTTCCTGCATGGTTTTGATTTGACGAAGTTTCTGGTGGTTCCATTTGCAATTCAGGTTCTTCCTGTTGCACAAGCTGTGCAGTTGAATTGACAGTTCATGAACAAAAGGAAGATGGCAGGTTTAGCGCACAATGGAGGAATCTATCTGACAAGAACAACACATGAGGATTTGACTCACTTCTTTCGTCCAAGGAACAGCCGTTAATTTGTTGAAAGCATTCTTATTCTCCATGGTTAATTTTCTATAGATGGCCTTGTCAACAACAAACTTGAAACGGGAAACAACCTTGTAGGAGTTTATGGTCTTATCATACCAGTCAGTTAGTGTCATAACTATTTCCTGGTTGTTTTCCGCAGAGACGTTTCGATTCACCTTACTTTTGAGCCAACTTAACCAATTACCTGCATAATTAACATTTTCTTCTCTTCTTCTCTCAACCTCGACAAAAGTATGCATTAACATGACAGCCAGCAAACATGGTACAAACTCTTCACCTAAGACTTTACGTAAGGTTAGGACATTCTTCGCGTCATGGGTTGCAATGTATTTTTTAAGCCTCTCTGCGTCCTCTCTGTGATTATACTGTGAAACAATATTCAAAGGGTACACTCTGTAAAACCTCTTTGGCTAGGACGAGTTCCATTCAGTCCAATCGGCCACCAGGGCCAAAAGGTCACACTTACCTCAAGTCGCCTCAGCACATCCGCGTAAGTTAACATGGTGAGAGAGAGAAGATCTTGTTTAATGGCCGAGGCTGTAAAAAAAAAGCCAGCCAAAGGTGGACCTTTTGGCGACCGTTGGAAATGTGGCGGGGCGCTGAAGCATTGGCGCTGCCGTCGCTCGGGCTGCCCCCTCCACCACCCGAAGCGCTTCGGGTCCGCCCCCACTCGGCCCGCTCGGAGCGGCGCCTTGCTTCGGGTGGTGGAGGGGGCAGCCCGAGCGACGGCAGCGCCAATGCTTCAGCGCGCCGCCACATTTCCAACGGTCGCCAAAAGGTCCACCTTTGGCTGGCTCGACTATAAGGTTAACCGTCGACCCAGCCAAAGGTTTCGCTTCTTGTGACCGTTACAAAGGCCCTCTCCCCTCCGGCGAAGCTCACCAGGCTGCCCCCACCACCTCGTCCGAGCGACCCCCTCCCTCTCGTGGCGCTCGGCTCGGCGGCCCTTCGGGAACGGCTCGGCTCGCTTCGGCTCGTTTCGACAAATGACGAACGCGCATCGGTGACATCGTATTCATATTGAGTGAAAAGCATAAACACAAACACCGCAAGCCGGCCCTGCAGGTTATGGTTCATTAACTACATTTCAAAGTGCCTGCTTTTGTATAATATCCGTCTTGTCACTGTGCAAATTTTTTAGAATAGAATGCTAATATGGCGCCGCAGCTGAATCCGGTGGCTGAAAACAGCATTACTTGCAACGGGGTAAATGAATAAAAACATTGTCACCTTAACAGGATATCACTGTATTTATTATTATTATTTTTCTCATTAGACTTACAATTGAAGTCACATAATCAGGGTGAGCAAAATCAACGCCAATGCGACAGTTCGTTGCTTCTAAGTGAAAGCCATAAAAGTTCAAGATCTTTAAATAAATGCTGAAAATAAAAACTGTGAGTTCTACTTAACGACTTGTTTTGATCTGAATAGGTGGAGTACGTATGAACAAATTCTGGTGGGGTAGAGTACACACCCCGTTCAAGTTGACCCTACAAAACGTAAATATCTATTTTTCCATGAAATCAAATAAAATGACATAGGCACTTTCCGACATGCAGTGACCAAGCGAGGACTTTTGCACCACACTGTCATTGAACTTTTAACATTTACGGCACAGTGAAGCATTTGGCTTCGTGCTCGCTTCGTTCGCCTTGAGTTACCTAATTCAAAATTCTCGTTTTAATTGCAGTCCAAACAAATGTAGAACGGTTTTTGATTAAGGGAAGCCTCTCCACTTTTATTTTGTGTCTGCTTGATACGCAGTTAGTCACATTTGTCACTTTTCGGCCTTCTTATGTGAACAAAGAGCTACCTCATCGAAAGCTTGTAGCTCGCTACGCTCGCATGAAATTTTACGCAACATGTAGTATGTGACACGATTTTTCGCCCCCCCCGCCCCCGACTTACAAAAACATACAAATGGGCAACCACGTCCCTGGAGAAAAAAAGCCAACAGACACATGCCCCCTGAAGGTAGGCAACTTTTCATACAATCGCCCCCCCCCCCCTTTCAACCCGCCTAATTACGCCCCTGAACGATGGGTCTTGCTGACAGCGTGGATGGCTCCTAGACCTTCTCTGTCGATCTGAGCGTAAGCCTGCTGGGTGAAGACATGAATTTCACAGGTTTGTCTATATATCTATTACCTACTTTAACTGTATGCGGGAATGACGTCACAGGCCCGATGCCGCAGTCAGACACTACAACGGCAAAAAAAATACACAAACTGGTTTTCTGACATAAAACCCAATAAAACGGTATTAATTTGCTCCAATATGATGTTATTTCAACAATAAGGTTTGATTGTGAGCCTCTTAGCCTGCGGGCCGCACTAACATTTTAGTTTAAAATATCCTAAATTTTATCAACCAAAGTTGGTGAAAACAGACCTGGCTCGCCCCCTTCGGCCTGCTGGTTTTCGTGTAAAAATTTGATTTTTAATGTTTCATCCTTTCAATTTGTATCTTAGAGCATGGCTTTTGTCCCAAAATGTTCTGTTCGTGGATGTCCCGAACACCAATGAAAGTTTTAAGTTCAACAAATTTCCGGGAAACGACCCAAGAAGGTACGTGGTTGGGGTTAACCCAATGGTGTGCCGGTTCACGGACAAATTCCAACTGGAATTCAATATTAGTGAAAATTCATTCGATGAACTGATCATCTCACGATTTTATCAGATATCTCTGTTTTCCTTTGTGAATGCTTCACTGACCTTTCTCTCTGTCTTAGGTATTTCACACGGCTTCGACATGTTGCGACTCTCTGGAAATCCCAAGCTTCTGAATATTCTGATGATTGAATTGCACAAGATGGAAGTGCCTAGAGACTATTTAACCCTTGCAATATTTTGGAACAACACCCTGACACGTCTGATAAATGATGCAGTGCCTGATATCTTGAGAATGTGACACCCCACTCACCACAGAGCTGCTGGTCTCTGCGACTGTCAGATTGGGTACGTCTTCCTAAATAACTCAATTTATATTGAAAAAAAGAATCACCTCTTGAAACATGTTGATAAAATTAAGAGTTTCCTACTTAGAATATTACTTTCTTCTAATTGTGTCCCACTATTTAAAATGTTGGTAAATAAAAAGTTTGACGGTAGTAAAGAGCTGAACATGAAATTCGAAGGGCTATACCTTGCTCCAAAACCAGGTTTTATAAACGTCAATTCTAGTTGTTTCCTTTAAAAGCCTCCTACTTGAAGTAATGCAGCGTTCACTGTTGGTTTGGGCGTTTTTCAGTTCCTTGGCTTTAATTTAATTAACTGGCATAAGCAAGACACGGGAACCATTACACAATTATTAAGCGGAGTTATTAAGAAAGGATGTCACTAAAACTTAAAGTTCTAAATCCTGAAATCTTAGTGACATTGTCAATGGTAATGTGATGGATCTAGTGTCGTGACTTGTGCTGCCTTGTTCATTTCATTACCCGCAGGGGTCCTTCACAAGCTGCTGTGGGGTCTGCCTGCATTGAAGTACCACCTTCCAGTGTACCCATTGACATTGCTGCAGAAGAGCCTGTTGAGACGGATCCAGTTCGAGCAGAAAATCTGATTGCAAATGATGCAGGCCAAGAAGAAAAGTCGCCTCCCAAGTCATCACACTTTGCCCAAGTTGTTACAGCAGATTTCACAGCCGAGAGTCCTGAAGGAAGCTGGTGTGAAGAAAAATGCCATGTCTGATGTACAATTTTGTGTAATATATTTCATTTACGTGAAAAATTTTGTAGTAATTGATCCAATTTCCCTTCACTCAGTTTGTAGCAAAATAACATTTTTAGGAAGAAATTCATATAAAAGTTGAAATGTGCATAAAATCTTAATTGTAACAGAACAACAAACATTATGAAAACACTGACAATTTGCAACAAGTCCAGAAAGAAAACAAATACTAAATGGGATAACCGTCTCCTAGCTACTGCTATCCGTCTGCTGAGGGCCCAAAATTTTACATTTTTCACTAAAATTAAATAATCTTTTGGCAGCTTGGAACTCTCAGATAAGCTTCATTTTTAATAAAATCGTGTTTTAAAATTAACATAATGGCTATTATGCTTCTAAGATAAATTTTGAAAGAAAAAAAAAACATTCCATTTATTATTTTGGGTTGGCAGCGTTGCGGCATCGCCTACGTCACAGCCGATTTAGGGGTATAGGCCTTCTCTGAAGACTTTCCATACCCTGATTCAGAGTTCATAAAGCAACACAACACAAGATTTAAAAGTGAGATAAATTCTTAAAAATATGTTAAACAAGACTAGACAGAGAGGAAAGCGGTAGCTCAGCCGAGGAGTCTCGACTCTTACTAGTGATAACTATTACTGCAAATGGCATGACCACCACAGTGTCCCGCATGTTTTAGCCGGGACTTACTGTGGCAGCCGTTCTTCCGCCTTCTTCCGCCTCTTCCTCTCCCTTTGGACCTGTTCAATTCGTTCCAGGGCCTCTTTCGTTGCTGTCAGATGAAACTCATGAGGTCAATAAGATTAGCTCGCCATTTAAGTCTTCTCGGAAAGTCTTAGCAAATAGTAAAAACGCTTCCTCTGTTTGTCCCGAAGTTTTTCAAATCACCAGAATATTTTCGTCCAATGCATCTCAGCACTTTTTCTAGGAGTTTTTTCTTGTTTTTCTTTGGTTCTAATATTTTCAATAGCTTCTCTTGTGTGGAGGCCCGGATAAGGCGAGTAGCATCAGGGTCCATTAATTTTTTTACGTCTTTGAACTTTTGCAAACATGTTCGATTATCTTGGTAAACATGACGATTACGATGTGCATCAAAATGAGAAGAAGTCGGAGCTACCTCCAAACCGGCCAATTTCTAACAACAAAATGAAAAACAATGAAAACGATGTTGAAAAAGGGGTAAGAGGGGTTACGAGCCGGAATCTACTCGCAAGTCAACTTTTGGCACTGATGAAACCAATAATTTTTCCAAAGCGCGAGAGACGTAAAACATGTCACGACTAGTAAAAGAATGACCAAAAATTCAGCGTGGGTGGGCTGCGTTCTAGTTCTGGCCAAATGGTACCGCCTTTATCCAAAATATTTACTTTATGTAGAGGCATTACTCTGAATCGATAAGTTACACAGAAATTTAGCTTGGCTACCAAAATAGTATGACAGGATGGCCAAAACACATGAATGTACAAACCTCTTCAACCAATTGCAGTTCCGGGTCCTCTTCTTCCCTGTCAGATGCGACTGAAGTGGTTGAAGCAACTGATGAAGTTGATGAACTTCTCGAAGAATGGCTATCCTAAAACATACAACAACCAGTAAAAGAAAGACCACAGTTTTAGCTTGGGTGGGCTGTGTTCAAGCGTGGTTCAAGTTCTGCCTAATGGTACCGCCTTTATCCAAAATATTTACTTTATGTAGAGGCATTACTCTGAATCGATTAGTTACAAGGAAATTTAGCTTGGCTACCAAAATAGTATAACAGGATGGCCAAAACACATGAATGTACAAACCTGTTCAACTGATCGCAGTTCCAGGTCCTCTTCTTCCCTGTCGGATGCGACTGAAGTGGTGAAGCAACTGATGAAGTTGATGAACTTCTCGAAGAATAGCTATCCTAAAACATACAACAACCAGTATAAGTAAGACAACAGTTTTAGCTTGGGTGGGCTGTGTTCAAGTTCTGCCAATTATCAATGGATTAGGTCAAAAGAAATTCAGCTTGAGAAATACTTACAATAGGTAGATATGTCAGGATGGTGCCATCATTTACGTCTTTGGGAGGAAAAATCGAGTTTACTGGTGTCTTGGAGAATAAGACAGGTCTCTGAAACAAAGCACGGTGTTATAATGAGATTGGATGCTGATGGTTAGGGCATTGTTAATTGAAGTGCAACAGCACTTCTAACTTCATCTAATGTCAGATCAAACGATAGAATACCTGGCTCTGATTGCATGTTTTGCAAGTTGAGTTATGGGTGGAAGTTGCAGCTTGATCCAGCTTTGGAGCAAATTCAGAGGCGGAATAGTCACATCCAGGCTGAAATCAAATTTGGAAGACAAATTGCTTGGTAGGTTCACATTACGCATGTAAGAAAGGGAAGGAACGCAACATACCACAGGAAGATGCTGGTCGTTTGACATTGAAGTTCCTGCATGGTTTTGATTTGACGAAGTTTCTGGTGGTTCCATTTGCAATTCAGGTTCTTCCTGTTGCACAAGCTGTGCAGTTGAATTGACAGTTTATGAACAAAAGGAAGATGGCAGGTTTAGCGCACAATGGAGGAATCTATCTGACAAGAACAACACATGAGGATTTGACTCACTTCTTTCGTCCAAGGAAACAGCCGTTAATTTGTTGAAAGCATTCTTATTCTCCATGGTTAATTTTCTATAGATGGCCTTGTCAACAACAAACTTGAAACAGGAAACAACCTTGTAGGAGTTTTATTGTCTTATCATACCATTCAGTTAGTGTCATAACTATTTCCTGGTTGTTTTCCGCAGAGACGTTTCGATTCACCTTACTTTTGAGCCAACTTAACCAATTACCTGCATAATTAACATTTTCTTCTCTTCTTCTCTCAACCTCGACAAAAGGATGCATTAACATGACAGCCAGCAAACATGGTACAAACTCTTCACCTAAGACTTTACGTAAGGTTAGGACATTCTTCGCGTCATGGGTTGCAATGTATTTTTTAAGCCTCTCTGCGTCCTCTCTGTGATTATACTGTGAAACAATATTCAAAGGGTACACTCTGTAAAACCTCTTTGGCTAGGACGAGTTCCATTCAGTCCAATCGGCCACCAGGGCCAAAAAGGTCACACTTACCTCAAGTCGCCTCAGCACATCCGCGTAAGTTAACATGGTGAGAGAGAGAAGATCTTGTTTAATGGACCGAGGCTGTAAAAAAAAAGCCAGCCAAAGGTGGACCTTTTGGCGACCGTTGGAAATGTGGCGGGGCGCTGAAGCATTGGCGCTGCCGTCGCTCGGGCTGCCCCCTCCACCACCCGAAGCGCTTCGGGTCCGCCCCCACTCGGCCCGCTCGGAGCGGCGCCTTGCTTCGGGTGGTGGAGGGGGCAGCCCGAGCGACGGCAGCGCCAATGCTTCAGCGCGCCGCCACATTTCCAACGGTCGCCAAAAGGTCCACCTTTGGCTGGCTCGACTATAAGGTTTAACCGTCGACCCAGCCAAAGGTTTCGCTTCTTGTGACCGTTTACAAAGGCCCTCTCCCCTCCGGCGAAGCTCACCAGGCTGCCCCCACCACCTCGGTCCGAGCGACCCCCTCCCTCTCGTGGCGCTCGGCTCGGCGGCCCTTCGGGAACGGCTCGGCTCGCTTCGGCTCGTTTCGACAAATGACGAACGCGCATCGGTGACATCGTATTCATATTGAGTGAAAAGCATAAACACAAACACCGCAAGCCGGCCCTGCAGGTTATGGTTCATTAACTACATTTCAAAGTGCCTGCTTTTGTATAATATCCGTCTTGTCACTGTGCAAATTTTTTAGAATAGAATGCTAATATGGCGCCGCAGCTGAATCCGGTGGCTGAAAACAGCATTACTTGCAACGGGGTAAATGATTAAAAACATTGTCACCTTAACAGGATATCACTGTATTTATTATTATTATTTTTCTCATTAGACTTACAATTGAAGTCACATAATCAGGGTGAGCAAAATCAACGCCAATGCGACAGGTCGTTGCTTCTAAGTGAAAGCCATAAAAGTTCAAGATCTTTAAATAAATGCTGAAATAAAAACTGTGAGTTCTACTTAACGACTTGTTTTGATCTGAATAGTGGAGTACGTATGAACAAATTCTGGTGGGGTAGAGTACACACCCCGTTCAAGTTGACCCTACAAAACGTAAATATCTATTTTTTCCATGAAATCAAATAAAATGACATAGGCACTTTCCGACATGCAGTGACCAAGCGAGGACTTTTGCACCACACTGTCATTGAACTTTTAACATTTACGGCACAGTGAAGCATTTGGCTTCGTGCTCGCTTCGTTCGCCTTGAGTTACCTAATTCAAAATTCTCGTTTTAATTGCAGTCCAAACAAATGTAGAACGGTTTTTGATTAAGGAAGCCTCTCCACTTTTATTGCTGAGCCTGACTGCATCTGCATCGGAATCGAAAACCAACGGGCGAAGCCCTCCGCTAGGTCGGGCGGTGGTGGGGGTAGCATAGCGGCTCGCTGGCTCGAGAGGCCGGATCGCCTGAAGGTAGGCACACGCCATGCACGGCTGTGTGGCGGCTAGCATCGTCGCCCCCTGCAGCCAAGGACGTTTTTCGCAAGTTTAAGTACCTTCCAGACCTCCGATCGCAAACGAGGTGCGCACCATTCGATGCGGCGTACTCACATTGACTCAAGGACCCCATGTTTCTTGAGAAATGGGGGCGGATTTACGTAGAAAAGCGAGAAAAGCAAGAAAGGAGCCCCCGTTAAGTAGGCAGGCCCGCCATGCACAGCTGCGTTGCGGGCTTGCATCTAACGGCGCGCACGAAAAAACGCCCCGCATGCGTAAACGGCTGAGATTTTCGAAAAACGTCTTGAACGAAAGTTGTAGGAAATAGAAAGGACAATCAAAGCCACCCTATCCGAATAAGATGCGAGCTCATAATTTTTCGACACCGAAGAAAAACGTTTATCTGTAACTTCGGGACAAGTTTTTGGAATGAAGAAGTCATTTGTAGAATGGTAGGGGTTCGAAAGCGAGGCGTTTTTGTAGGGCTTTTTCACAAGCTTTCACACAGAGGAAAACCGTTTGTTGATATGTTATTTAGTTTGGTCAGGGAAGGGAAGATTGAATCGGGAGGTGGTCGGTGCCGTTCGCGAGCGGCGGCCGCGGGCGATGAGGGGCAAAGCGGGCTTGGAAGGTCGGGGATGGGAGGGGAGGGGGGCGAGGAAGGAAACTGGATGGGTTTGTTTGGTGCACGCATGAGTTTTTTTCAATTTATAAACCGGGTCACAATTTGATTCATAATCCGCGTGCGCAATGGCGCAAAGCGCGTCAACTTCTGTAACTGCACCTCAGCCAGCAGGCCCTTAGTGGTGCGCGGGAACGCGCAACCTGAGGGATACTACGGAATAGTTTCAGGTTAGGTTGAGTTATGCTAGCGTTAGGTCTGTCGCGAAGTAGAGTAAGACCTGTCGCGACCCCGTTAGGTTAGAGTTAGAGTTGGTTGGACCATTTAAGTTAGGTTAGGGTTGCTGTCGAGAGTAGAGGTAAGATCTGTCACGACCCCGTTAGGTTAGGTTAGGGTGGGTTGGACCATTTTATCCTTGGTTAGGTTTGCATTTATCACACCAAAATTATTTGTTCAATTCCTAGCATTCAGAGGTGTAAAATCCACATGGAAAAGAGGCATAACTCAAACTGGGCCTCTTGCACCGCTCCCCCATTTAGCGGAAAATGGGAAATATCTAAAGTCTGCATTGGACTCCCGTTGTTTGGGCTAGTTAGCAACAGAAGAAAACTCAATGTCTGTATGTTTATGAATCTAGTGCAACACAGAATCACTTCAAACTTAACCCTCTTTATTTTTACAACATAAGTTGCACAAAGGAACAGCAAATATACCCAGAGTATATTAAACACTTTACGAAGAACCATTAATTAGTTTAGTTGTATTGTTCTTTGGAATTCCACTTCGCTTAGAAAAATATAAGTTAATGGATGAACTTCGTTTATCCATTTTATTACGGATAGGTTGAAAGAACCCTCTACGGAGTGACCTTGATACACTTTGATGTTATTTCTCATAATTTTACTTATACTTTTTTCAATGTCTCCATCATCCGCAATTTATTTTTTGGGTCTTCGAACAGTCTTCTGTTTCTCCTGAAAAAAATTGGGTGGCCAAAATGGGAGTTAAGCACGGAAAAGAAATAATCGTTTCTTATGCGCTGCATTTAATAAAATTTTTGGACTTTTCCTGATATTTTTATGTGTTTTGTTGAGATATCCAATTTTCCTTTAATGGCTGACAGGTCCCTTGAGGCACGTTTTGAATTCCCACAACAAGTGGTAAGTTTGAAAACTGCGGCCTCACCAAGACGTTAATCGTGTAAATATTTGTTAAGGTTTGAGTAGAGTTACACTGAAGTGGATAATTAAAAGCATCGGCACCAGTCTCTTGGTCTTTGCATCTACAATTGGAAAAATGATATTTCCCGTTCCGAAGCGATACAACCAACAACGTTTCGTTGGAGGAGGGAAATGGGAACAATCAACCTGTGAGAATACTTCAATTTTGAATAGAGAAGATTTGGTGATTTTGATGCACATTTTTCAAAGGCAATAACTAATCCCAGTAAGAGTCCAAAATCCAGCATCCTGTAATGGCGGACGACAGAATTATGGGTATTGGCTCAGCCCCAGGAGCGACTTGCTTTCGCCTAGTTTTGGTTTCTGGCTTGAATACGCAGTTAGTCCACATTTGTCACTTTTCGGTCCTTCTTAGTGTGAACAAAGAGCTACCTCATCGAAAGCTTGTAGCTCGCTACGCTCGCATTAAATTTTAACGCAAACATGTAGTATGTGACACGATTTTTCGCCCCCGCCCTCCACTTACAAAAACATACAAATGGGCAACCACGTCCCTGGAGGAAAAAAAGCCAACAGACACATGCCCCCTGAAGGTAGGCAAACTTTTTCTCATACAATCGCCCCCCCCCGATTTCAACCCGCCTAATGTTCGCCCATGAACGAAGGGTCTTGCTTGACAGCGTGGATGGCTCCTTGACCTTCTCTGTCGATCTGAGCGTAAGCCTGCGGGGGTGAAAGACATGGAATTTCCACAGGTTTGTCTATAATATCTATTACCTACCTTTAACTGTATGCGGGAATGACGTCACAGGGCCCGATGCCGCAGTCAGACATACAAAACGGCAAGGAAATACACAAACTGGTTTTTCTGACATAAAACTCCAATAACAATACGGTATTAATTTGCTCCAATATGATGTTATTTCAATCTATAAGGTTTGATTGTGAGCCTCTTAGCATGCGGGCCGCACTAACATTTTAGTTTAAAATAATCCATAAATTTTTATCAACCAAAGATTGGTGAAAAAAGACCTGGCTCGCCCCTTCGGCCTCGCTGGTTTTGGTCGTGTTAAAAATTTGATTTTTTAATGTTTCATCCTTTCAATTTGTATCTTAGAGCATGGCTTTTGTCCCAAAATGTTCTGTTTCGTGGATGTCCGAACACCAATGAAAAGTTTTAAGTTCAACAATATTTCCTGTGGAAACGACCTCAAGAAGGTACGTGGTTGGGGTTAAACCCAATGGGTGTGCCTGTTCACGACAAATTCCAACTGAATTCAATATTAGTGAAAAATTCATTCGATGAAACTGATCATCTCACGATTTTATCAGATTATCTCTGTTTTCCTTTTGTGAACTGCTCTTCAACTGACCTTTGCTCATCTGTCTTAGGTATTCTCACATCAGGCTTCGACATGTTGCGAACTCTCTGGAAAAATCCCAAAGCTTCTGGTAATATTCTGATGATTGAAATTGCACAAGATGGAAGTGCACCTAGAGGACTATTTAACCCTTGCAATATTTTGGAACAACACCCTGACACGTCTGATAAATTGATGCAGTGCCTGATATCTTGAGAATGTGACACCCCACTCACCACAGAGCTGCTGGTCTCTGCGACTGTCAGATTGGGTACGTCTTCCTAAATAACTCAATTTATATTGAAAAAGAATCACCTCTTGAAACATGTTGATAAAATTAAGAGTTTCCTACTTAGAATGTTTACTTTCTTCTAATTGTGTCCCACTATTTAAAATGTTTGGTAAATAAAAAAGTTTGGACGGTAGTAAAGAGCTGAACATGAAATTCGAAGGGCTATACCTTGCTCCAAAACCAGGTTTTATAAACGTCAATTCTAGTTGTTTCTTTAAATATGCCTCCTACTTGAAGTAATGCAGCGTTCACTGTTGGTTTGGGCGTTTTCAGTTCCTTGGCTTTAATTTAATTAACTGGCATAAGCAAGTCTCGGAACCATTACACAATTATAAGCGGAGTTATTAAGAAAGGATGTCACTAAAACTTAAAGTTCTAAATCCTGAAATCTTAGTGACATTGTCAATGGTAATGTGATGGATCTAGTGTCGTGACTTGTGCTGGCTTGTTCATTTCATTACCCGCAGGGGTCCTTCACAAGCTGCTGTGGGGTCTGCCTGCATTGAAGTACCACCTTCCAGTGTACCCATTGACATTGCTGCAGAAGAGCCTGTTGAGACGGATCCAGTTCGAGCAGAAAATCTGATTGCAAATGATGCAGGCCAAGAAGAAAAGTCGCCTCCAAGTCATCACCACTTTGCCCAAGTTGTTACAGCAGATTTCACAGCCGAGAGTCCTGAAGGAAGCTGGTGTGAAGAAAAATGCCATGTCTGATGTACAATTTTGTGTAATATATTTCATTTACGTGAAAAATTTTGTAGTAATTGATCCAATTTCCCTTCACTCAGTTTGTAGCAAAATAACATTTTTAGGAAGAAATTCATATAAAAGTTGAAATGTGCATAAAATCTTAATTGTAACAGAACAACAAACATTATGAAAACACTGACAATTTGCAACAAGTCCAGAAAGAAAACAAATACTAAATGGGATAACCGTCTCCTAGCTACTGCTATCCGTCTGCTGAGGGCCCAAAATTTTACATTTTTCACTAAAATTAAATAATATTTTGGCAGCTTGGAACTCTCAGATAAGCTTCATTTTTAATAAAATCGTGTTTTAAAATTAACATAATGGCTATTATGCTTCTAAGATAAATTTTGAAAGAAAAAAAAAACATTCCATTTATTATTTTGGGTTGGCAGCGTTGCGGCATCGCCTACGTCACAGCCGATTTAGGGGTATAGGCCTTCTCTGAAGACTTTCCATACCCTGATTCAGAGTTCATAAAGCAACACAACACAAGATTTAAAAGTGAGATAAATTCTTAAAAATATGTTAAACAAGACTAGACAGAGAGGAAAGCGGTAGATCAGCCGAGGAGTCTCGACTCTTACTAGTGATAACTATTACTGCAAATGGCATGACCACCACAGTGTCCCGCATGTTTTAGCCGGACTACTGTGGCAGCCGTTCTTCCGCCTTCTTCCGCCTCTTCCTCTTCCTTTGGACCTGTTCAATTCGTTCCAGGGCCTCTTCGTTGCTGTCAGATGCAACTCATGAGGTCAATAAGATTAGATCGCCATTTAAGTCTTCTCGGAAAGTCTTAGCAAATAGTAAAAACGCTTCCTCTGTTTGTCCGAAGTTTTTCAAATCACCAGAATATTTTCGTCCAATGCATTTCAGCACTTTTTCTAGGAGTTTTTTCTTGTTTTTCTTTGGTTCTAATATTTTCAATAGCTTCTCTTGTGTGGAGGCCCGGATAAGGCGAGTAGCTTCAGGGTCCATTAATTTTTTTACGTCTTTGAACTTTTGCAAACATGTTCGATTATCATGGTAAACATGACGATTACGATGTGCATCAAAATGAGAAGAAGTCGGAGCTACCTCCAAACCGGCCAATTTCTAACAACAAAATGAAAAACAATGAAAACGATGTTGAAAAAGGGGTAAGAGGGGTTACGAGCCGGAATCTACTCGCAAGTCAACTTTTGGCACTGATGAAACCAATAATTTTTCCAAAGCGCGAGAGACGTAAAACATGTCACGACTAGTAAAAGAATGACCAAAAAATTCAGCTTGGGTGGGCTGCGTTCTAGTTCTGCCAAATTGTACCGCCTTTATCCAAAATATTTACTTTATGTAGAGGCATTACTCTGAATCGATTAGTTACACAGAAATTTAGCTTGGCTACCAAAATAGTATAACAGGATGGCCAAAACACATGAATGTAACAAACCTGTTCAACTGATCGCAGTTCCAGGTCCTCTTCTTCCCTGTCGGATGCGACTAAGTGGTTGAAGCAACTGATGAAGTTGATCAACTTCTCGAAGAATAGCTATCCTAAAACATACAACAACCCAGTATAAGAAAGACAACAGTTTTAGCTTGGGTGGGCTGTGTTCAAGTTCTGCCAATTATCAATGGATTAGGTCAAAAGAAATTCAGCTTGGCTACCATCATAGTATAACAGGAATGGCCAAAACACATGAATGTACAAACCTCTTCAACCCATTGCAGTTCCGGGTCCTCTTCTTGGCTGTCAGATGCGACTGAAGTGGTTGAAGCAACTGATGAAGTTGATGAACTTCTCGAAGAATGGCTATCCTAAAACATACAACAACCAGTAAAAAAAGACCACAGTTTTAGCTTGGGTGGGCTGTGTTCAAGCGTGGGTTCAAGTTCTGCCTAATGGTACCGCCTTTATCCAAAATATTTACTTTATGTAGAGGCATTACTCTGATCGATTAGTTACAAGGAAATTTAGCTTGGCTACCAAAATAGTATAACAGGATGGCCAAAACACATGAATGTACAAACCTGTTGAACCGATTGCAGTTCCAGGTCCTCTTCTTCCCTGTCGGATGCGACTGAAGTGGTTGAAGCAACTGATGAAGTTGATGAACTTCTCGAAGAATGGCTATCCTATTAACATACAACAACCAGTAAAAGAAAGACCACAGTTTTAGCTTGGGTGGGCTGTGTTCAAGTTCTGCCCATTATCAATGGATTAGTTCAACAGAAATTCAGCTTGGCTACCAACTTAGTATAACAGGACTGGCCAAACACAGGAATGTAAAAACCTGTTTTACCTCTTCCAGTTCCTCTTTGTTTCTGTGGGACGTAACTGATGAAGTGGAAGGCACTGATGAAACCAATAATTTTTCCAAAGCGCGAGAGACCTAAAACATGTCACGACTAGTAAAAGAATGACCAAAAAGTCAGCTTGGGTCGGCTGCGTTCTAGTTCTGCCAAATGGTACCGCCTTTATCCAAAATATTTACTTTATGTAGAGGCATTACTCTGAATCGATTAGTTACACAGAAATTTAGCTTGGCTACCAAAATAGTATAACAGGATGGCCAAAACACATGAATGTACAAACCTGTTCAACTGATCGCAGTTCCAGGTCCTCTTCTTCCCTGTCGGATGCGACTGAAGTGGTTGAAGCAACTGATGAAGTTGATGAACTTCTCGAAGAATAGCTATCCTAAAACATACAACAACCAGTATAAGAAAGACAACAGTTTTAGCTTGGGTGGGCTGTGTTCAAGTTCTGCCAATTATCAATGGATTAGGTCAAAAGAAATTCAGCTTGAGAAATACTTACATTAGTTAGATATGTCAGGATGGTGCCATCATTTACGTCTTTGGGAGGAAAAATCGAGTTTACTGGTGTCTTGGAGAATAAGACAGGTCTCTGAAACAAAGCACGGTGTTATAATGAGATTGGATGCTGATGGTTAGGGCATTGTTAATTGAAGTGCAACAGCACTTCTAACTTCATCTAATGTCAGATCAAACGAAAGAATACCTGGCTCTGATTGCATGTTTTGCAAGTTGAGTTATGGGTGGAAGTTGCAGCTTGATCCAGCTTTGGAGCAAATTCAGAGGCGGAATAGTCACATCCAGGCTGAAATCAAATTTGGAAGACAAATTGCTTGGTAGGTTCACATTACGCATGTAAGAAAGGGAAGGAACGCAAACATACCACAGGAAGATGCTGGTCGTTTGACATTGAAGTTCCTGCATGGTTTTGATTTGACGAAGTTTCTGGTGGTTCCATTTGCAATTCAGGTTCTTCCTGTTGCACAAGCTGTGCAGTTGAATTGACAGTTCATGAACAAAAGGAAGATGGCAGGTTTAGCGCACAATGGAGGAATCTATCTGACAAGAACAACACATGAGGATTTGACTCACTTCTTTCGTCCAAGGAACAGCCGTTAATTTGTTGAAAGCATTCTTATTCTCCATGGTTAATTTTCTATAGATGGCCTTGTCAACAACAAACTTGAAACAGGAAACAACCTTGTAGGAGTTTATGGTCTTATCATACCATTCAGTTAGTGTCATAACTATTTCCTGGTTGTTTTCCGCAGAGACGTTTCGATTCACCTTACTTTTGAGCCAACTTAACCAATTACCTGCATAATTAACATTTTCTTCTCTTCTTCTCTCAACCTCGACAAAAGTATGCATTAACATGACAGCCAGCAAACATGGTACAAACTCTTCACCTAAGACTTTACGTAAGGTTAGGACATTCTTCGCGTCATGGGTTGCAATGTATTTTTTAAGCCTCTCTGCGTCCTCTCTGTGATTATACTGTGAAACAATATTCAAAGGGTACACTCTGTAAAACCTCTTTGGCTAGGACGAGTTCCATTCAGTCCAATCGGCCACCAGGGCCAAAAGGTCACACTTACCTCAAGTCGCCTCAGCACATCCGCGTAAGTTAACATGGTGAGAGAGAGAAGATCTTGTTTAATGGCCGAGGCTGTAAAAAAAAAGCCAGCCAAAGGTGGACCTTTTGGCGACCGTTGGAAATGTGGCGGGGCGCTGAAGCATTGGCGCTGCCGTCGCTCGGGCTGCCCCCTCCACCACCCGAAGCGCTTCGGGTCCGCCCCCACTCGGCCCGCTCGGAGCGGCGCCTTGCTTCGGGTGGTGGAGGGGGCAGCCCGAGCGACGGCAGCGCCAATGCTTCAGCGCGCCGCCACATTTCCAACGGTCGCCAAAAGGTCCACCTTTGGCTGGCTCGACTATAAGGTTAACCGTCGACCCAGCCAAAGGTTTCGCTTCTTGTGACCGTTACAAAGGCCCTCTTCCCTCCGGCGAAGCTCACCAGGCTGCCCCCACCACCTCGTCCGAGCGACCCCCTCCCTCTCGTGGCGCTCGGCTCGGCGGCCCTTCGGGAACGGCTCGGCTCGCTTCGGCTCGTTTCGACAAATGACGAACGCGCATCGGTGACATCGTATTCATATTGAGTGAAAAGCATAAACACAAACACCGCAAGCCGGCCCTGCAGGTTATGGTTCATTAACTACATTTCAAAGTGCCTGCTTTTGTATAATATCCGTCTTGTCACTGTGCAAATTTTTTAGAATAGAATGCTAATATGGCGCCGCAGCTGAATCCGGTGTCTGAAAACAGCATTACTTGCAACGGGGTAAATGAATAAAAACATTGTCACCTTAACAGGATATCACTGTATTTATTATTATTATTTTTCTCATTAGACTTACAATTGAAGTCACATAATCAGGGTGAGCAAAATCAACGCCAATGCGACAGTTCGTTGCTTCTAAGTGAAAGCCATAAAAGTTCAAGATCTTTAAATAAATGCTGAAAATAAAAACTGTGAGTTCTACTTAACGACTTGTTTTGATCTGAATAGGTGGAGTACGTATGAACAAATTCTGGTGGGGTAGAGTACACACCCCGTTCAAGTTGACCCTACAAAACGTAAATATCTATTTTTCCATGAAATCAAATAAAATGACATAGGCACTTTCCGACATGCAGTGACCAAGCGAGGACTTTTGCACCACACTGTCATTGAACTTTTAACATTTACGGCACAGTGAAGCATTTGGCTTCGTGCTCGCTTCGTTCGCCTTGAGTTACCTAATTCAAAATTCTCGTTTTAATTGCAGTCCAAACAAATGTAGAACGGTTTTTGATTAAGGGAAGCCTCTCCACTTTTATTTTGTGTCTGCTTGATACGCAGTTAGTCACATTTGTCACTTTTCGGCCTTCTTATGTGAACAAAGAGCTACCTCATCGAAAGCTTGTAGCTCGCTACGCTCGCATGAAATTTTACGCAACATGTAGTATGTGACACGATTTTTCGCCCCCCCCGCCCCCGACTTACAAAAACATACAAATGGGCAACCACGTCCCTGGAGAAAAAAAGCCAACAGACACATGCCCCCTGAAGGTAGGCAACTTTTCATACAATCGCCCCCCCCCCCCTTCAACCCGCCTAATTACGCCCCTGAACGATGGGTCTTGCTGACAGCGTGGATGGCTCCTAGACCTTCTCTGTCGATCTGAGCGTAAGCCTGCTGGGTGAAGACATGAATTTCACAGGTTTGTCTATATATCTATTACCTACTTTAACTGTATGCGGGAATGACGTCACAGGCCCGATGCCGCAGTCAGACACTACAACGGCAAAAAAATACACAAACTGGTTTTCTGACATAAAACCCAATAAAACGGTATTAATTTGCTCCAATATGATGTTATTTCAACAATAAGGTTTGATTGTGAGCCTCTTAGCCTGCGGGCCGCACTAACATTTTAGTTTAAAATATCCTAAATTTTATCAACCAAAGTTGGTGAAAACAGACCTGGCTCGCCCCCTTCGGCCTGCTGGTTTCGTGTAAAAATTTGATTTTTAATGTTTCATCCTTTCAATTTGTATCTTAGAGCATGGCTTTTGTCCCAAAATGTTCTGTTCGTGGATGTCCGAACACCAATGAAAGTTTTAAGTTCAACAAATTTCCGGGAAACGACCCAAGAAGGTACGTGGTTGGGGTTAACCCAATGGTGTGCCGGTTCACGACAAATTCCAACTGAATTCAATATTAGTGAAAATTCATTCGATGAACTGATCATCTCACGATTTTATCAGATATCTCTGTTTTCCTTTGTGAATGCTTCACTGACCTTTCTCTCTGTCTTAGGTATTTCACACGGCTTCGACATGTTGCGACTCTCTGGAAATCCCAAGCTTCTGAATATTCTGATGATTGAATTGCACAAGATGGAAGTGCCTAGAGACTATTTAACCCTTGCAATATTTTGGAACAACACCCTGACACGTCTGATAAATGATGCAGTGCCTGATATCTTGAGAATGTGACACCCCACTCACCACAGAGCTGCTGGTCTCTGCGACTGTCAGATTGGGTACGTCTTCCTAAATAACTCAATTTATATTGAAAAAAAGAATCACCTCTTGAAACATGTTGATAAAATTAAGAGTTTCCTACTTAGAATATTACTTTCTTCTAATTGTGTCCCACTATTTAAAATGTTGGTAAATAAAAAGTTTGACGGTAGTAAAGAGCTGAACATGAAATTCGAAGGGCTATACCTTGCTCCAAAACCAGGTTTTATAAACGTCAATTCTAGTTGTTTCCTTTAAAAGCCTCCTACTTGAAGTAATGCAGCGTTCACTGTTGGTTTGGGCGTTTTTCAGTTCCTTGGCTTTAATTTAATTAACTGGCATAAGCAAGACACGGGAACCATTACACAATTATAAGCGGAGTTATTAAGAAAGGATGTCACTAAAACTTAAAGTTCTAAATCCTGAAATCTTAGTGACATTGTCAATGGTAATGTGATGGATCTAGTGTCGTGACTTGTGCTGCCTTGTTCATTTCATTACCCGCAGGGGTCCTTCACAAGCTGCTGTGGGGTCTGCCTGCATTGAAGTACCACCTTCCAGTGTACCCATTGACATTGCTGCAGAAGAGCCTGTTGAGACGGATCCAGTTCGAGCAGAAAATCTGATTGCAAATGATGCAGGCCAAGAAGAAAAGTCGCCTCCCAAGTCATCACACTTTGCCCAAGTTGTTACAGCAGATTTCACAGCCGAGAGTCCTGAAGGAAGCTGGTGTGAAGAAAAATGCCATGTCTGATGTACAATTTTGTGTAATATATTTCATTTACGTGAAAAATTTTGTAGTAATTGATCCAATTTCCCTTCACTCAGTTTGTAGCAAAATAACATTTTTAGGAAGAAATTCATATAAAAGTTGAAATGTGCATAAAATCTTAATTGTAACAGAACAACAAACATTATGAAAACACTGACAATTTGCAACAAGTCCAGAAAGAAAACAAATACTAAATGGGATAACCGTCTCCTAGCTACTGCTATCCGTCTGCTGAGGGCCCAAAATTTTACATTTTTCACTAAAATTAAATAATCTTTTGGCAGCTTGGAACTCTCAGATAAGCTTCATTTTTAATAAAATCGTGTTTTAAAATTAACATAATAGCTATTATGCTTCTAAGATAAATTTTGAAAGAAAAAAAAAACATTCCATTTATTATTTTGGGTTGGCAGCGTTGCGGCATCGCCTACGTCACAGCCGATTTAGGGGTATAGGCCTTCTCTGAAGACTTTCCATACCCTGATTCAGAGTTCATAAAGCAACACAACACAAGATTTAAAAGTGAGATAAATTCTTAAAAATATGTTAAACAAGACTAGACAGAGAGGAAAGCGGTAGCTCAGCCGAGGAGTCTCGACTCTTACTAGTGATAACTATTACTGCAAATGGCATGACCACCACAGTGTCCCGCATGTTTTAGCCGGACTACTGTGGCAGCCGTTCTTCCGCCTTCTTCCGCCTCTTCCTCTCCCTTTGGACCTGTTCAATTCGTTCCAGGGCCTCTTCGTTGCTGTCAGATGAAACTCATGAGGTCAATAAGATTAGCTCGCCATTTAAGTCTTCTCGGAAAGTCTTAGCAAATAGTAAAAACGCTTCCTCTGTTTGTCCGAAGTTTTTCAAATCACCAGAATATTTTCGTCCAATGCATCTCAGCACTTTTTCTAGGAGTTTTTTCTTGTTTTTCTTTGGTTCTAATATTTTCAATAGCTTCTCTTGTGTGGAGGCCCGGATAAGGCGAGTAGCATCAGGGTCCATTAATTTTTTTACGTCTTTGAACTTTTGCAAACATGTTCGATTATCTTGGTAAACATGACGATTACGATGTGCATCAAAATGAGAAGAAGTCGGAGCTACCTCCAAACCGGCCAATTTCTAACAACAAAATGAAAAACAATGAAAACGATGTTGAAAAAGGGGTAAGAGGGGTTACGAGCCGGAATCTACTCGCAAGTCAACTTTTGGCACTGATGAAACCAATAATTTTTCCAAAGCGCGAGAGACGTAAAACATGTCACGACTAGTAAAAGAATGACCAAAAATTCAGCTTGGGTGGGCTGCGTTCTAGTTCTGCCAAATGGTACCGCCTTTATCCAAAATATTTACTTTATGTAGAGGCATTACTCTGAATCGATAAGTTACACAGAAATTTAGCTTGGCTACCAAAATAGTATGACAGGATGGCCAAAACACATGAATGTACAAACCTCTTCAACCAATTGCAGTTCCGGGTCCTCTTCTTCCCTGTCAGATGCGACTGAAGTGGTTGAAGCAACTGATGAAGTTGATGAACTTCTCGAAGAATGGCTATCCTAAAACATACAACAACCAGTAAAAGAAAGACCACAGTTTTAGCTTGGGTGGGCTGTGTTCAAGCGTGGTTCAAGTTCTGCCTAATGGTACCGCCTTTATCCAAAATATTTACTTTATGTAGAGGCATTACTCTGAATCGATTAGTTACAAGGAAATTTAGCTTGGCTACCAAAATAGTATAACAGGATGGCCAAAACACATGAATGTACAAACCTGTTCAACTGATCGCAGTTCCAGGTCCTCTTCTTCCCTGTCGGATGCGACTGAAGTGGTTGAAGCAACTGATGAAGTTGATGAACTTCTCGAAGAATAGCTATCCTAAAACATACAACAACCAGTATAAGAAAGACAACAGTTTTAGCTTGGGTGGGCTGTGTTCAAGTTCTGCCAATTATCAATGGATTAGGTCAAAAGAAATTCAGCTTGAGAAATACTTACAATAGGTAGATATGTCAGGATGGTGCCATCATTTACGTCTTTGGGAGGAAAAATCGAGTTTACTGGTGTCTTGGAGAATAAGACAGGTCTCTGAAACAAAGCACGGTGTTATAATGAGATTGGATGCTGATGGTTAGGGCATTGTTAATTGAAGTGCAACAGCACTTCTAACTTCATCTAATGTCAGATCAAACGATAGAATACCTGGCTCTGATTGCATGTTTTGCAAGTTGAGTTATGGGTGGAAGTTGCAGCTTGATCCAGCTTTGGAGCAAATTCAGAGGCGGAATAGTCACATCCAGGCTGAAATCAAATTTGGAAGACAAATTGCTTGGTAGGTTCACATTACGCATGTAAGAAAGGGAAGGAACGCAACATACCACAGGAAGATGCTGGTCGTTTGACATTGAAGTTCCTGCATGGTTTTGATTTGACGAAGTTTCTGGTGGTTCCATTTGCAATTCAGGTTCTTCCTGTTGCACAAGCTGTGCAGTTGAATTGACAGTTTATGAACAAAAGGAAGATGGCAGGTTTAGCGCACAATGGAGGAATCTATCTGACAAGAACAACACATGAGGATTTGACTCACTTCTTTCGTCCAAGGAACAGCCGTTAATTTGTTGAAAGCATTCTTATTCTCCATGGTTAATTTTCTATAGATGGCCTTGTCAACAACAAACTTGAAACAGGAAACAACCTTGTAGGAGTTTATGGTCTTATCATACCATTCAGTTAGTGTCATAACTATTTCCTGGTTGTTTTCCGCAGAGACGTTTCGATTCACCTTACTTTTGAGCCAACTTAACCAATTACCTGCATAATTAACATTTTCTTCTCTTCTTCTCTCAACCTCGACAAAAGGATGCATTAACATGACAGCCAGCAAACATGGTACAAACTCTTCACCTAAGACTTTACGTAAGGTTAGGACATTCTTCGCGTCATGGGTTGCAATGTATTTTTTAAGCCTCTCTGCGTCCTCTCTGTGATTATACTGTGAAACAATATTCAAAGGGTACACTCTGTAAAACCTCTTTGGCTAGGACGAGTTCCATTCAGTCCAATCGGCCACCAGGGCCAAAAGGTCACACTTACCTCAAGTCGCCTCAGCACATCCGCGTAAGTTAACATGGTGAGAGAGAGAAGATCTTGTTTAATGGCCGAGGCTGTAAAAAAAAAGCCAGCCAAAGGTGGACCTTTTGGCGACCGTTGGAAATGTGGCGGGGCGCTGAAGCATTGGCGCTGCCGTCGCTCGGGCTGCCCCCTCCACCACCCGAAGCGCTTCGGGTCCGCCCCCACTCGGCCCGCTCGGAGCGGCGCCTTGCTTCGGGTGGTAGAGGGGGCAGCCCGAGCGACGGCAGCGCCAATGCTTCAGCGCGCCGCCACATTTCCAACGGTCGCCAAAAGGTCCACCTTTGGCTGGCTCGACTATAAGGTTAACCGTCGACCCAGCCAAAGGTTTCGCTTCTTGTGACCGTTACAAAGGCCCTCTCCCCTCCGGCGAAGCTCACCAGGCTGCCCCCACCACCTCGTCCGAGCGACCCCCCCTCTCGTGGCGCTCGGCTCGGCGGCCCTTCGGGAACGGCTCGGCTCGCTTCGGCTCGTTTCGACAAATGACGAACGCGCATCGGTGACATCGTATTCATATTGAGTGAAAAGCATAAACACAAACACCGCAAGCCGGCCCTGCAGGTTATGGTTCATTAACTACATTTCAAAGTGCCTGCTTTTGTATAATATCCGTCTTGTCACTGTGCAAATTTTTTAGAATAGAATGCTAATATGGCGCCGCAGCTGAATCCGGTGGCTGAAAACAGCATTACTTGCAACGGGGTAAATGAATAAAAACATTGTCACCTTAACAGGATATCACTGTATTTATTATTATTATTTTTCTCATTAGACTTACAATTGAAGTCACATAATCAGGGTGAGCAAAATCAACGCCAATGCGACAGGTCGTTGCTTCTAAGTGAAAGCCATAAAAGTTCAAGATCTTTAAATAAATGCTGAAAATAAAAACTGTGAGTTCTACTTAACGACTTGTTTTGATCTGAATAGGTGGAGTACGTATGAACAAATTCTGGTGGGGTAGAGTACACACCCCGTTCAAGTTGACCCTACAAAACGTAAATATCTATTTTTCCATGAAATCAAATAAAATGACATAGGCACTTTCCGACATGCAGTGACCAAGCGAGGACTTTTGCACCACACTGTCATTGAACTTTTAACATTTACGGCACAGTGAAGCATTTGGCTTCGTGCTCGCTTCGTTCGCCTTGAGTTACCTAATTCAAAATTCTCGTTTTAATTGCAGTCCAAACAAATGTAGAACGGTTTTTGATTAAGGGAAGCCTCTCCACTTTTATTGCTGAGCCTGACTGCATCTGCATCGGAATCGGAAAACCAACGGGCGAAGCCCTCCGCTAGGTCGGGCGGTGGTGGGGGTAGCATAGCGGCTCGCTGGCTCGAGAGGCCGGATCGCCTGAAGGTAGGCACACGCCATGCACGGCTGTGTGGCGGGCTAGCATCGTCGCCCCCTGCAGCCAAGGACGTTTTTCGCAAGTTTAAGTACCTTCCAGACCTCCGATCGCAACGAGGTGCGCACCATTCGATGCGGCGTACTCACATTGACTCAAGGACCCCATGTTTCTTGAGAAATGGGGGGCGGATTTACGTAGAAAAGCGAGAAAAGCAAGAAAGGAGCCCCCGTAAGTAGGCAGGCCCGCCATGCACAGCTGCGTTGCGGGCTTGCATCTAACGGCGCGCACGAAAAACGCCCCGCATGCGTAAACGGCTGAGATTTTCGAAAAACGTCTTGAACGAAAGTTGTAGGAAATAGAAAGGACAATCAAAGCCACCCTATCCGAATAAGATGCGAGCTCATAATTTTTCGACACCGAAGAAAAACGTTTTCTGTAACTTCGGGACAAGTTTTTGGAATGAAGAAGTCATTTTAGATGGGGGGTCGAAGCGAGGCGTTTGTAGGGCTTTTCACAAGCTTTCACCCAGAGAAAACCGTTTGTTGATATGTTATTTAGTTTGGTCAGGAGGGAAGATTGAATCGGGAGGTGTCGGTGCCGTTCGCGAGCAGCGGCCGCGGGCGAGAGGGCAAGGGGCATGGAGGTGGGGATGGAGGGGAGGGGGAAGGAAACTGGATGGTTTGTTTTGGTGCACGCATGAGTTTTTTCATTTATAAACCGGTCACAATTTGATTCATAATCCGCCGTGCGCAATGGCGCAAACGCGTCAACTTCTGTAACTGCACCTCAGCCAGCAGGCCTTAGCTGGTGCGCGGGACGCGCACCTGAGGGATACTACGGATAGTTTCAGGTTAGGTTGAGTTATGCTAGCGTTAGGTCTGTCGCGAGTAGAGTAAGACCTGTCGCGACCCCGTTAGGTTAGGTTAGAGTTGGTTGGACCATTTAGTTAGGTTAGGTCTGTCGCGAGTAGAGTAAGATCTGTCACGACCCCGTTAGGTTAGGTTAGGGTGGGTTGGACCATTTACCTTGGTTAGGTTTGCATTATCACACCAAATTATTTGTCTCAATTCCTAGCATTCAGAGGTAAATCCACATGGAAAAGAGGCATAACTCAACTGGGCCTCTTGCACGCTCCCCATTTAGCGGAAAATGGAAATATCTAAAGTCTGCATGACTCCGTTGTTAGTTAGCAACAGAAGATAACTCAATCTGTATGTTTATGAATCTAGTGCAACAAGAATCACTTCAACTTAACCCTCTTTATTTTTACAACTTAAGTTGCACAAAGGAAAGCAAATATACCAGAGTAATAAACACTTTACGAAGACCATAACTCTAGTTGTATTGTCTTTGAATTCCACTTCGCTTAGAAAAATTAAGTTAAGATGACTTCGTTATCCATTTTAACGGATAGGTTGAAGAACCCTCTACGGAGTGACCTGATACTTTGATGTATTTCTCATAATTTTACTTATACTTTTTCAATGTCTCATCATCCGCAATTTATTTTTTGTTCTTCGAACAGTCTTCTGTTTCTCCTGAAAAAATTGGTGGCCAAAATGGAGTTAAGCAACGGAAAAGAAATAATCGTCTTATGCGCTGCATTTATAAATTTTTGGACTTTCCTGATATTTTATGTGTTTGTTGAGATATCCAATTTTCCTTTAATGGCTGACAGGTCCTTGAGGCACGTTTTGAACCCACAAAGTTTGAAACGGGGCCACGACTAAATCGTGTATATTTGTTAAGGTTTGAGTAGAGTTACACTGAAGTGGAAATTAAAAGCATCGGCACCAGTCTCTTGGTCTTTGCATCTACAATTGGAAAAATGATATTCCGTTCCGAAGCTACAACCAACACCGTTTCGTGGAGAGGAAATGGAAAGCACCTGTG
Source organism: Stenchaetothrips biformis (assembly GCA_030522485.1). Lineage (NCBI taxonomy): Eukaryota > Metazoa > Arthropoda > Insecta > Thysanoptera > Thripidae > Stenchaetothrips > Stenchaetothrips biformis. Next base: position 20,339,541 of record CM060089.1, read on the forward strand.
AGAATACTTCAATTTTAATAGAGAAGATTTGGTGATTTGATGCACTTTTTCAAAGCAATAACTAATCCCGTAAGAGTCAAATCCAGCATCCTGTAATGGCGGACGAAGAATTGGGTATTGGCTCAGCCCCGGAGCTTGCTTCCGCCTAGTTTTGTGTCTGCTTGATACGCAGTTAGTCACATTTGTCACTTTTCGGCCTTCTTATGTGAACAAAGAGCTACCTCATCGAAAGCTTGTAGCTCGCTACGCTCGCATTAAATTTTACGCAACATGTAGTATGTGACACGATTTTTCGCCCCCCCGCCCCCGACTTACAAAAACATACAAATGGGCAACCACGTCCCTGGAGAAAAAAAGCCAACAGACACATGCCCCCTGAAGGTAGGCAACTTTTCATACAATCGCCCCCCCCCCTTCAACCCGCCTAATTACGCCCCTGAACGATGGGTCTTGCTGACAGCGTGGATGGCTCCTAGACCTTCTCTGTCGATCTGAGCGTAAGCCTGCTGGGTGAAGACATGAATTTCACAGGTTTGTCTATATATCTATTACCTACTTTAACTGTATGCGGGAATGACGTCACAGGCCCGATGCCGCAGTCAGACACTACAACGGCAAGAAATACACAAACTGGTTTTCTGACATAAAACCCAATAAAACGGTATTAATTTGCTCCAATATGATGTTATTTCAACAATAAGGTTTGATTGTGAGCCTCTTAGCCTGCGGGCCGCACTAACATTTTAGTTTAAAATATCCTAAATTTTATCAACCAAAGTTGGTGAAAACAGACCTGGCTCGCCCCCTTCGGCCTGCTGGTTTCGTGTAAAAATTTGATTTTTAATGTTTCATCCTTTCAATTTGTATCTTAGAGCATGGCTTTTGTCCCAAAATGTTCTGTTCGTGGATGTCCGAACACCAATGAAAGTTTTAAGTTCAACAAATTTCCGGGAAACGACCCAAGAAGGTACGTGGTTGGGGTTAACCCAATGGTGTGCCGGTTCACGACAAATTCCAACTGAATTCAATATTAGTGAAAATTCATTCGATGAACTGATCATCTCACGATTTTATCAGATATCTCTGTTTTCCTTTGTGAATGCTTCACTGACCTTTCTCTCTGTCTTAGGTATTTCACACGGCTTCGACATGTTGCGACTCTCTGGAAATCCCAAGCTTCTGAATATTCTGATGATTGAATTGCACAAGATGGAAGTGCCTAGAGACTATTTAACCCTTGCAATATTTTGGAACAACACCCTGACACGTCTGATAAATGATGCAGTGCCTGATATCTTGAGAATGTGACACCCCACTCACCACAGAGCTGCTGGTCTCTGCGACTGTCAGATTGGGTACGTCTTCCTAAATAACTCAATTTATATTGAAAAAAAGAATCACCTCTTGAAACATGTTGATAAAATTAAGAGTTTCCTACTTAGAATGTTACTTTCTTCTAATTGTGTCCCACTATTTAAAATGTTGGTAAATAAAAAGTTTGACGGTAGTAAAGAGCTGAACATGAAATTCGAAGGGCTATACCTTGCTCCAAAACCAGGTTTTATAAACGTCAATTCTAGTTGTTTCCTTTAAAAGCCTCCTACTTGAAGTAATGCAGCGTTCACTGTTGGTTTGGGCGTTTTTCAGTTCCTTGGCTTTAATTTAATTAACTGGCATAAGCAAGACTCGGGAACCATTACACAATTATAAGCGGAGTTATTAAGAAAGGATGTCACTAAAACTTAAAGTTCTAAATCCTGAAATCTTAGTGACATTGTCAATGGTAATGTGATGGATCTAGTGTCGTGACTTGTGCTGCCTTGTTCATTTCATTACCCGCAGGGGTCCTTCACAAGCTGCTGTGGGGTCTGCCTGCATTGAAGTACCACCTTCCAGTGTACCCATTGACATTGCTGCAGAAGAGCCTGTTGAGACGGATCCAGTTCGAGCAGAAAATCTGATTGCAAATGATGCAGGCCAAGAAGAAAAGTCGCCTCCCAAGTCATCACACTTTGCCCAAGTTGTTACAGCAGATTTCACAGCCGAGAGTCCTGAAGGAAGCTGGTGTGAAGAAAAATGCCATGTCTGATGTACAATTTTGTGTAATATATTTCATTTACGTGAAAAATTTTGTAGTAATTGATCCAATTTCCCTTCACTCAGTTTGTAGCAAAATAACATTTTTAGGAAGAAATTCATATAAAAGTTGAAATGTGCATAAAATCTTAATTGTAACAGAACAACAAACATTATGAAAACACTGACAATTTGCAACAAGTCCAGAAAGAAAACAAATACTAAATGGGATAACCGTCTCCTAGCTACTGCTATCCGTCTGCTGAGGGCCCAAAATTTTACATTTTTCACTAAAATTAAATAATCTTTTGGCAGCTTGGAACTCTCAGATAAGCTTCATTTTTAATAAAATCGTGTTTTAAAATTAACATAATGGCTATTATGCTTCTAAGATAAATTTTGAAAGAAAAAAAAAACATTCCATTTATTATTTTGGGTTGGCAGCGTTGCGGCATCGCCTACGTCACAGCCGATTTAGGGGTATAGGCCTTCTCTGAAGACTTTCCATACCCTGATTCAGAGTTCATAAAGCAACACAACACAAGATTTAAAAGTGAGATAAATTCTTAAAAATATGTTAAACAAGACTAGACAGAGAGGAAAGCGGTAGCTCAGCCGAGGAGTCTCGACTCTTACTAGTGATAACTATTACTGCAAATGGCATGACCACCACAGTGTCCCGCATGTTTTAGCCGGACTACTGTGGCAGCCGTTCTTCCGCCTTCTTCCGCCTCTTCCTCTTCCTTTGGACCTGTTCAATTCGTTCCAGGGCCTCTTCGTTGCTGTCAGATGCAACTCATGAGGTCAATAAGATTAGCTCGCCATTTAAGTCTTCTCGGAAAGTCTTAGCAAATAGTAAAAACGCTTCCTCTGTTTGTCCGAAGTTTTTCAAATCACCAGAATATTTTCGTCCAATGCATTTCAGCACTTTTTCTAGGAGTTTTTTCTTGTTTTTCTTTGGTTCTAATATTTTCAATAGCTTCTCTTGTGTGGAGGCCCGGATAAGGCGAGTAGCATCAGGGTCCATTAATTTTTTTACGTCTTTGAACTTTTGCAAACATGTTCGATTATCATGGTAAACATGACGATTACGATGTGCATCAAAATGAGAAGAAGTCGGAGCTACCTCCAAACCGGCCAATTTCTAACAACAAAATGAAAAACAATGAAAACGATGTTGAAAAAGGGGTAAGAGGGGTTACGAGCCGGAATCTACTCGCAAGTCAACTTTTGGCACTGATGAAACCAATAATTTTTCCAAAGCGCGAGAGACGTAAAACATGTCACGACTAGTAAAAGAATGACCAAAAATTCAGCTTGGGTGGGCTGCGTTCTAGTTCTGCCAAATAGTACCGCCTTTATCCAAAATATTTACTTTATGTAGAGGCATTACTCTGAATCGATTAGTTACACAGAAATTTAGCTTGGCTACCAAAATAGTATAACAGGATGGCCAAAACACATGAATGTACAAACCTGTTCAACTGATCGCAGTTCCAGGTCCTCTTCTTCCCTGTCGGATGCGACTAAAGTGGTTGAAGCAACTGATGAAGTTGATCAACTTCTCGAAGAATAGCTATCCTAAAACATACAACAACCAGTATAAGAAAGACAACAGTTTTAGCTTGGGTGGGCTGTGTTCAAGTTCTGCCAATTATCAATGGATTAGGTCAAAAGAAATTCAGCTTGGCTACCATCATAGTATAACAGGAATGGCCAAAACACATGAATGTACAAACCTCTTCAACCCATTGCAGTTCCGGGTCCTCTTCTTGGCTGTCAGATGCGACTGAAGTGGTTGAAGCAACTGATGAAGTTGATGAACTTCTCGAAGAATGGCTATCCTAAAACATACAACAACCAGTAAAAAAAAGACCACAGTTTTAGCTTGGGTGGGCTGTGTTCAAGCGTGGTTCAAGTTCTGCCTAATGGTACCGCCTTTATCCAAAATATTTACTTTATGTAGAGGCATTACTCTGAATCGATTAGTTACAAGGAAATTTAGCTTGGCTACCAAAATAGTATAACAGGATGGCCAAAACACATGAATGTACAAACCTGTTGAACCGATTGCAGTTCCAGGTCCTCTTCTTCCCTGTCGGATGCGACTGAAGTGGTTGAAGCAACTGATGAAGTTGATGAACTTCTCGAAGAATGGCTATCCTAAAACATACAACAACCAGTAAAAGAAAGACCACAGTTTTAGCTTGGGTGGGCTGTGTTCAAGTTCTGCCCATTATCAATGGATTAGTTCAACAGAAATTCAGCTTGGCTACCAACTTAGTATAACAGGACTGGCCAAACACAGGAATGTAAAAACCTGTTTTACCTCTTCCAGTTCCTCTTTGTTTCTGTGGGACGTAACTGATGAAGTGGAAGGCACTGATGAAACCAATAATTTTTCCAAAGCGCGAGAGACCTAAAACATGTCACGACTAGTAAAAGAATGACCAAAAAGTCAGCTTGGGTCGGCTGCGTTCTAGTTCTGCCAAATGGTACCGCCTTTATCCAAAATATTTACTTTATGTAGAGGCATTACTCTGAATCGATTAGTTACACAGAAATTTAGCTTGGCTACCAAAATAGTATAACAGGATGGCCAAAACACATGAATGTACAAACCTGTTCAACTGATCGCAGTTCCAGGTCCTCTTCTTCCCTGTCGGATGCGACTGAAGTGGTTGAAGCAACTGATGAAGTTGATGAACTTCTCGAAGAATAGCTATCCTAAAACATACAACAACCAGTATAAGAAAGACAACAGTTTTAGCTTGGGTGGGCTGTGTTCAAGTTCTGCCAATTATCAATGGATTAGGTCAAAAGAAATTCAGCTTGAGAAATACTTACATTAGGTAGATATGTCAGGATGGTGCCATCATTTACGTCTTTGGGAGGAAAAATCGAGTTTACTGGTGTCTTGGAGAATAAGACAGGTCTCTGAAACAAAGCACGGTGTTATAATGAGATTGGATGCTGATGGTTAGGGCATTGTTAATTGAAGTGCAACAGCACTTCTAACTTCATCTAATGTCAGATCAAACGAAAGAATACCTGGCTCTGATTGCATGTTTTGCAAGTTGAGTTATGGGTGGAAGTTGCAGCTTGATCCAGCTTTGGAGCAAATTCAGAGGCGGAATAGTCACATCCAGGCTGAAATCAAATTTGGAAGACAAATTGCTTGGTAGGTTCACATTACGCATGTAAGAAAGGGAAGGAACGCAACATACCACAGGAAGATGCTGGTCGTTTGACATTGAAGTTCCTGCATGGTTTTGATTTGACGAAGTTTCTGGTGGTTCCATTTGCAATTCAGGTTCTTCCTGTTGCACAAGCTGTGCAGTTGAATTGACAGTTCATGAACAAAAGGAAGATGGCAGGTTTAGCGCACAATGGAGGAATCTATCTGACAAGAACAACACATGAGGATTTGACTCACTTCTTTCGTCCAAGGAACAGCCGTTAATTTGTTGAAAGCATTCTTATTCTCCATGGTTAATTTTCTATAGATGGCCTTGTCAACAACAAACTTGAAACGGGAAACAACCTTGTAGGAGTTTATGGTCTTATCATACCAGTCAGTTAGTGTCATAACTATTTCCTGGTTGTTTTCCGCAGAGACGTTTCGATTCACCTTACTTTTGAGCCAACTTAACCAATTACCTGCATAATTAACATTTTCTTCTCTTCTTCTCTCAACCTCGACAAAAGTATGCATTAACATGACAGCCAGCAAACATGGTACAAACTCTTCACCTAAGACTTTACGTAAGGTTAGGACATTCTTCGCGTCATGGGTTGCAATGTATTTTTTAAGCCTCTCTGCGTCCTCTCTGTGATTATACTGTGAAACAATATTCAAAGGGTACACTCTGTAAAACCTCTTTGGCTAGGACGAGTTCCATTCAGTCCAATCGGCCACCAGGGCCAAAAGGTCACACTTACCTCAAGTCGCCTCAGCACATCCGCGTAAGTTAACATGGTGAGAGAGAGAAGATCTTGTTTAATGGCCGAGGCTGTAAAAAAAAAGCCAGCCAAAGGTGGACCTTTTGGCGACCGTTGGAAATGTGGCGGGGCGCTGAAGCATTGGCGCTGCCGTCGCTCGGGCTGCCCCCTCCACCACCCGAAGCGCTTCGGGTCCGCCCCCACTCGGCCCGCTCGGAGCGGCGCCTTGCTTCGGGTGGTGGAGGGGGCAGCCCGAGCGACGGCAGCGCCAATGCTTCAGCGCGCCGCCACATTTCCAACGGTCGCCAAAAGGTCCACCTTTGGCTGGCTCGACTATAAGGTTAACCGTCGACCCAGCCAAAGGTTTCGCTTCTTGTGACCGTTACAAAGGCCCTCTCCCCTCCGGCGAAGCTCACCAGGCTGCCCCCACCACCTCGTCCGAGCGACCCCCTCCCTCTCGTGGCGCTCGGCTCGGCGGCCCTTCGGGAACGGCTCGGCTCGCTTCGGCTCGTTTCGACAAATGACGAACGCGCATCGGTGACATCGTATTCATATTGAGTGAAAAGCATAAACACAAACACCGCAAGCCGGCCCTGCAGGTTATGGTTCATTAACTACATTTCAAAGTGCCTGCTTTTGTATAATATCCGTCTTGTCACTGTGCAAATTTTTTAGAATAGAATGCTAATATGGCGCCGCAGCTGAATCCGGTGGCTGAAAACAGCATTACTTGCAACGGGGTAAATGAATAAAAACATTGTCACCTTAACAGGATATCACTGTATTTATTATTATTATTTTTCTCATTAGACTTACAATTGAAGTCACATAATCAGGGTGAGCAAAATCAACGCCAATGCGACAGTTCGTTGCTTCTAAGTGAAAGCCATAAAAGTTCAAGATCTTTAAATAAATGCTGAAAATAAAAACTGTGAGTTCTACTTAACGACTTGTTTTGATCTGAATAGGTGGAGTACGTATGAACAAATTCTGGTGGGGTAGAGTACACACCCCGTTCAAGTTGACCCTACAAAACGTAAATATCTATTTTTCCATGAAATCAAATAAAATGACATAGGCACTTTCCGACATGCAGTGACCAAGCGAGGACTTTTGCACCACACTGTCATTGAACTTTTAACATTTACGGCACAGTGAAGCATTTGGCTTCGTGCTCGCTTCGTTCGCCTTGAGTTACCTAATTCAAAATTCTCGTTTTAATTGCAGTCCAAACAAATGTAGAACGGTTTTTGATTAAGGGAAGCCTCTCCACTTTTATTTTGTGTCTGCTTGATACGCAGTTAGTCACATTTGTCACTTTTCGGCCTTCTTATGTGAACAAAGAGCTACCTCATCGAAAGCTTGTAGCTCGCTACGCTCGCATTAAATTTTACGCAACATGTAGTATGTGACACGATTTTTCGCCCCCCCCGCCCCCGACTTACAAAAACATACAAATGGGCAACCACGTCCCTGGAGAAAAAAAGCCAACAGACACATGCCCCCTGAAGGTAGGCAACTTTTCATACAATCGCCCCCCCCCCCCCTTTCAACCCGCCTAATTACGCCCCTGAACGATGGGTCTTGCTGACAGCGTGGATGGCTCCTAGACCTTCTCTGTCGATCTGAGCGTAAGCCTGCTGGGTGAAGACATGAATTTCACAGGTTTGTCTATATATCTATTACCTACTTTAACTGTATGCGGGAATGACGTCACAGGCCCGATGCCGCAGTCAGACACTACAACGGCAAAAAAATACACAAACTGGTTTTCTGACATAAAACCCAATAAAACGGTATTAATTTGCTCCAATATGATGTTATTTCAACAATAAGGTTTGATTGTGAGCCTCTTAGCCTGCGGGCCGCACTAACATTTTAGTTTAAAATATCCTAAATTTTATCAACCAAAGTTGGTGAAAACAGACCTGGCTCGCCCCCTTCGGCCTGCTGGTTTCGTGTAAAAATTTGATTTTTAATGTTTCATCCTTTCAATTTGTATCTTAGAGCATGGCTTTTGTCCCAAAATGTTCTGTTCGTGGATGTCCGAACACCAATGAAAGTTTTAAGTTCAACAAATTTCCGGGAAACGACCCAAGAAGGTACGTGGTTGGGGTTAACCCAATGGTGTGCCGGTTCACGACAAATTCCAACTGAATTCAATATTAGTGAAAATTCATTCGATGAACTGATCATCTCACGATTTTATCAGATATCTCTGTTTTCCTTTGTGAATGCTTCACTGACCTTTCTCTCTGTCTTAGGTATTTCACACGGCTTCGACATGTTGCGACTCTCTGGAAATCCCAAGCTTCTGAATATTCTGATGATTGAATTGCACAAGATGGAAGTGCCTAGAGACTATTTAACCCTTGCAATATTTTGGAACAACACCCTGACACGTCTGATAAATGATGCAGTGCCTGATATCTTGAGAATGTGACACCCCACTCACCACAGAGCTGCTGGTCTCTGCGACTGTCAGATTGGGTACGTCTTCCTAAATAACTCAATTTATATTGAAAAAAAGAATCACCTCTTGAAACATGTTGATAAAATTAAGAGTTTCCTACTTAGAATATTACTTTCTTCTAATTGTGTCCCACTATTTAAAATGTTGGTAAATAAAAAGTTTGACGGTAGTAAAGAGCTGAACATGAAATTCGAAGGGCTATACCTTGCTCCAAAACCAGGTTTTATAAACGTCAATTCTAGTTGTTTCCTTTAAAAGCCTCCTACTTGAAGTAATGCAGCGTTCACTGTTGGTTTGGGCGTTTTTCAGTTCCTTGGCTTTAATTTAATTAACTGGCATAAGCAAGACACGGGAACCATTACACAATTATAAGCGGAGTTATTAAGAAAGGATGTCACTAAAACTTAAAGTTCTAAATCCTGAAATCTTAGTGACATTGTCAATGGTAATGTGATGGATCTAGTGTCGTGACTTGTGCTGCCTTGTTCATTTCATTACCCGCAGGGGTCCTTCACAAGCTGCTGTGGGGTCTGCCTGCATTGAAGTACCACCTTCCAGTGTACCCATTGACATTGCTGCAGAAGAGCCTGTTGAGACGGATCCAGTTCGAGCAGAAAATCTGATTGCAAATGATGCAGGCCAAGAAGAAAAGTCGCCTCCCAAGTCATCACACTTTGCCCAAGTTGTTACAGCAGATTTCACAGCCGAGAGTCCTGAAGGAAGCTGGTGTGAAGAAAAATGCCATGTCTGATGTACAATTTTGTGTAATATATTTCATTTACGTGAAAAATTTTGTAGTAATTGATCCAATTTCCCTTCACTCAGTTTGTAGCAAAATAACATTTTTAGGAAGAAATTCATATAAAAGTTGAAATGTGCATAAAATCTTAATTGTAACAGAACAACAAATATTATGAAAACACTGACAATTTGCAACAAGTCCAGAAAGAAAACAAATACTAAATGGGATAACCGTCTCCTAGCTACTGCTATCCGTCTGCTGAGGGCCCAAAATTTTACATTTTTCACTAAAATTAAATAATCTTTTGGCAGCTTGGAACTCTCAGATAAGCTTCATTTTTAATAAAATCGTGTTTTAAAATTAACACAATGGCTATTATGCTTCTAAGATTAATTTTGAAAGAAAAAAAAAACATTCCATTTATTATTTTGGGTTGGCAGCGTTGCGGCATCGCCTACGTCACAGCCGATTTAGGGGTATAGGCCTTCTCTGAAGACTTTCCATACCCTGATTCAGAGTTCATAAAGCAACACAACACAAGATTTAAAAGTGAGATAAATTCTTAAAAATATGTTAAACAAGACTAGACAGAGAGGAAAGCGGTAGCTCAGCCGAGGAGTCTCGACTCTTACTAGTGATAACTATTACTGCAAATGGCATGACCACCACAGTGTCCCGCATGTTTTAGCCGGACTACTGTGGCAGCCGTTCTTCCGCCTTCTTCCGCCTCTTCCTCTTCCTTTGGACCTGTTCAATTCGTTCCAGGGCCTCTTCGTTGCTGTCAGATGCAACTCATGAGGTCAATAAGATTAGCTCGCCATTTAAGTCTTCTCGGAAAGTCTTAGCAAATAGTAAAAACGCTTCCTCTGTTTGTCCGAAGTTTTTCAAATCACCAGAATATTTTCGTCCAATGCATCTCAGCACTTTTTCTAGGAGTTTTTTCTTGTTTTTCTTTGGTTCTAATATTTTCAATAGCTTCTCTTGTGTGGAGGCCCGGATAAGGCGAGTAGCATCAGGGTCCATTAATTTTTTTACGTCTTTGAACTTTTGCAAACATGTTCGATTATCTTGGTAAACATGACGATTACGATGTGCATCAAAATGAGAAGAAGTCGGAGCTACCTCCAAACCGGCCAATTTCTAACAACAAAATGAAAAACAATGAAAACGATGTTGAAAAAGGGGTAAGAGGGGTTACGAGCCGGAATCTACTCGCAAGTCAACTTTTGGCACTGATGAAACCAATAATTTTTCCAAAGCGCGAGAGACGTAAAACATGTCACGACTAGTAAAAGAATGACCAAAAATTCAGCTTGGGTGGGCTGCGTTCTAGTTCTGCCAAATGGTACCGCCTTTATCCAAAATATTTACTTTATGTAGAGGCATTACTCTGAATCGATTAGTTACAAGGAAATTTAGCTTGGCTACCAAAATAGTATAACAGGATGGCCAAAACACATGAATGTACAAACCTCTTCAACCAATTGCAGTTCCGGGTCCTCTTCTTCCCTGTCAGATGCGACTGAAGTGGTTGAAGCAACTGATGAAGTTGATGAACTTCTCGAAGAATGGCTATCCTAAAACATACAACAACCAGTATAAGAAAGACCACAGTTTTAGCTTGGGTGGGCTGTGTTCAAGTTCTGCCAATTATCAATGGATTAGGTCAAAAGAAATTCAGCTTGGCTACCATCATAGTATAACAGGAATGGCCAAACACAGGAATGTAAAAACCTGTTTTACCTCTTCCAGTTCCTCTTTGTTTCTGTGGGACGTAACTGATATAATGGAAGGCACTGATGAAATCGATGAACTTCTCAAAGAATGACCATCCTGAAACATGGGACAACCAGCATAAGAAAGACAACAGTTTTAGCTTGGGTGGGCTGTGTTCAAGCGTGGTTCAAGTTCTGCCTAATGGTACCGCCTTTATCCAAAATATTTACTTTATGTAGAGGCATTACTCTGAATCGATTAGTTACACAGAAATTTAGCTTGGCTACCAAAATAGTATAACAGGATGGCCAAAACACATGAATGTACAAACCTGTTCAACTGATCGCAGTTCCAGGTCCTCTTCTTCCCTGTCGGATGCGACTGAAGTGGTTGAAGCAACTGATGAAGTTGATGAACTTCTCGAAGAATAGCTATCCTAAAACATACAACAACCAGTATAAGAAAGACAACAGTTTTAGCTTGGGTGGGCTGTGTTCAAGTTCTGCCAATTATCAATGGATTAGGTCAAAAGAAATTCAGCTTGGCTACCATCATAGTATAACAGGAATGGCCAAAACACATGAATGTACAAACCTCTTCAACCCATTGCAGTTCCGGGTCCTCTTCTTGGCTGTCAGATGCGACTGAAGTGGTTGAAGCAACTGATGAAGTTGATGAACTTCTCGAAGAATGGCTATCCTAAAACATACAACAACCAGTAAAAGAAAGACCACAGTTTTAGCTTGGGTGGGCTGTGTTCAAGCGTGGTTCAAGTTCTGCCTAATGGTACCGCCTTTATCCAAAATATTTACTTTATGTAGAGGCATTACTCTGAATCGATTAGTTACAAGGAAATTTAGCTTGGCTACCAAAATAGTATAACAGGATGGCCAAAACACATGAATGTACAAACCTCTTCAACCAATTGCAGTTCCGGGTCCTCTTCTTCCCTGTCAGATGCGACTGAAGTGGTTGAAGCAACTGATGAAGTTGATGAACTTCTCGAAGAATGGCTATCCTAAAACATACAACAACCAGTAAAAGAAAGACCACAGTTTTAGCTTGGGTGGGCTGTGTTCAAGTTCTGCCAATTATCAATGGATTAGGTCAAAAGAAATTCAGCTTGGCTACCATCATAGTATAACAGGAATGGCCAAAACACATGAATGTACAAACCTCTTCAACCCATTGCAGTTCCGGGTCCTCTTCGTGGCTGTCAGATGCGACTGAAGTGGTTGAAGCAACTGATGAAGTTGATGAACTTCTCGAAGAATGGCTATCCTAAAACATACAACAACCAGTAAAAGAAAGACCACAGTTTTAGCTTGGGTGGGCTGTGTTCAAGCGTGGTTCAAGTTCTGCCTAATGGTACCGCCCTTATCTAAAATATTTACTTTATGTAGAGGCATTACTCTGAATCGATTAGTTACAAGGAAATTTAGCTTGGCTACCAAAATAGTATAACAGGATGGCCAAAACACATGAATGTACAAACCTGTTGAACCGATTGCAGTTCCAGGTCCTCTTCTTCCCTGTCGGATGCGACTGAAGTGGTTGAAGCAACTGATGAAGTTGATGAACTTCTCGAAGAATGGCTATCCTAAAACATACAACAACCAGTAAAAGAAAGACCACAGTTTTAGCTTGGGTGGGCTGTGTTCAAATTCTGCCCATTATCAATGGATTAGTTCAACAGAAATTCAGCTTGGCTACCAACTTAGTATGACAGGACTGGCCAAACACAGGAATGTAAAAACCTGTTTTACCTCTTCCAGTTCCTCTTTGTTTCTGTGGGACGTAACTGATGAAGTGGAAGGCACTGATGAAACCAATAATTTTTCCAAAGCGCGAGAGACCTAAAACATGTCACGACTAGTAAAAGAATGACCAAAAATTCAGCTTGGGTCGGCTGCGTTCTAGTTCTGCCAAATGGTACCGCCTTTATCCAAAATATTTACTTTATGTAGAGGCATTACTCTGAATCGATTAGTTACACAGAAATTTAGCTTGGCTACCAAAATAGTATAACAGGATGGCCAAAACACATGAATGTACAAACCTGTTCAACTGATCGCAGTTCCAGGTCCTCTTCTTCCCTGTCGGATGCGACTGAAGTGGTTGAAGCAACTGATGAAGTTGATGAACTTCTCGAAGAATAGCTATCCTAAAACATACAACAACCAGTATAAGAAAGACAACAGTTTTAGCTTGGGTGGGCTGTGTTCAAGTTCTGCCAATTATCAATGGATTAGGTCAAAAGAAATTCAGCTTGAGAAATACTTACATTAGGTAGATATGTCAGGATGGTGCCATCATTTACGTCTTTGGGAGGAAAAATCGAGTTTACTGGTGTCTTGGAGAATAAGACAGGTCTCTGAAACAAAGCACGGTGTTATAATGAGATTGGATGCTGATGGTTAGGGCATTGTTAATTGAAGTGCAACAGCACTTCTAACTTCATCTAATGTCAGATCAAACGAAAGAATACCTGGCTCTGATTGCATGTTTTGCAAGTTGAGTTATGGGTGGAAGTTGCAGCTTGATCCAGCTTTGGAGCAAATTCAGAGGCGGAATAGTCACATCCAGGCTGAAATCAAATTTGGAAGACAAATTGCTTGGTAGGTTCACATTACGCATGTAAGAAAGGGAAGGAACGCAACATACCACAGGAAGATGCTGGTCGTTTGACATTGAAGTTCCTGCATGGTTTTGATTTGACGAAGTTTCTGGTGGTTCCATTTGCAATTCAGGTTCTTCCTGTTGCACAAGCTGTGCAGTTGAATTGACAGTTCATGAACAAAAGGAAGATGGCAGGTTTAGCGCACAATGGAGGAATCTATCTGACAAGAACAACACATGAGGATTTGACTCACTTCTTTCGTCCAAGGAACAGCCGTTAATTTGTTGAAAGCATTCTTATTCTCCATGGTTAATTTTCTATAGATGGCCTTGTCAACAACAAACTTGAAACGGGAAACAACCTTGTAGGAGTTTATGGTCTTATCATACCAGTCAGTTAGTGTCATAACTATTTCCTGGTTGTTTTCCGCAGAGACGTTTCGATTCACCTTACTTTTGAGCCAACTTAACCAATTACCTGCATAATTAACATTTTCTTCTCTTCTTCTCTCAACCTCGACAAAAGTATGCATTAACATGACAGCCAGCAAACATGGTACAAACTCTTCACCTAAGACTTTACGTAAGGTTAGGACATTCTTCGCGTCATGGGTTGCAATGTATTTTTTAAGCCTCTCTGCGTCCTCTCTGTGATTATACTGTGAAACAATATTCAAAGGGTACACTCTGTAAAACCTCTTTGGCTAGGACGAGTTCCATTCAGTCCAATCGGCCACCAGGGCCAAAAGGTCACACTTACCTCAAGTCGCCTCAGCACATCCGCGTAAGTTAACATGGTGAGAGAGAGAAGATCTTGTTTAATGGCCGAGGCTGTAAAAAAAAAGCCAGCCAAAGGTGGACCTTTTGGCGACCGTTGGAAATGTGGCGGGGCGCTGAAGCATTGGCGCTGCCGTCGCTCGGGCTGCCCCCTCCACCACCCGAAGCGCTTCGGGTCCGCCCCCACTCGGCCCGCTCGGAGCGGCGCCTTGCTTCGGGTGGTGGAGGGGGCAGCCCGAGCGACGGCAGCGCCAATGCTTCAGCGCGCCGCCACATTTCCAACGGTCGCCAAAAGGTCCACCTTTGGCTGGCTCGACTATAAGGTTAACCGTCGACCCAGCCAAAGGTTTCGCTTCTTGTGACCGTTACAAAGGCCCTCTCCCCTCCGGCGAAGCTCACCAGGCTGCCCCCACCACCTCGTCCGAGCGACCCCCTCCCTCTCGTGGCGCTCGGCTCGGCGGCCCTTCGGGAACGGCTCGGCTCGCTTCGGCTCGTTTCGACAAATGACGAACGCGCATCGGTGACATCGTATTCATATTGAGTGAAAAGCATAAACACAAACACCGCAAGCCGGCCCTGCAGGTTATGGTTCATTAACTACATTTCAAAGTGCCTGCTTTTGTATAATATCCGTCTTGTCACTGTGCAAATTTTTTAGAATAGAATGCTAATATGGCGCCGCAGCTGAATCCGGTGGCTGAAAACAGCATTACTTGCAACGGGGTAAATGAATAAAAACATTGTCACCTTAACAGGATATCACTGTATTTATTATTATTATTTTTCTCATTAGACTTACAATTGAAGTCACATAATCAGGGTGAGCAAAATCAACGCCAATGCGACAGTTCGTTGCTTCTAAGTGAAAGCCATAAAAGTTCAAGATCTTTAAATAAATGCTGAAAATAAAAACTGTGAGTTCTACTTAACGACTTGTTTTGATCTGAATAGGTGGAGTACGTATGAACAAATTCTGGTGGGGTAGAGTACACACCCCGTTCAAGTTGACCCTACAAAACGTAAATATCTATTTTTCCATGAAATCAAATAAAATGACATAGGCACTTTCCGACATGCAGTGACCAAGCGAGGACTTTTGCACCACACTGTCATTGAACTTTTAACATTTACGGCACAGTGAAGCATTTGGCTTCGTGCTCGCTTCGTTCGCCTTGAGTTACCTAATTCAAAATTCTCGTTTTAATTGCAGTCCAAACAAATGTAGAACGGTTTTTGATTAAGGGAAGCCTCTCCACTTTTATTTTGTGTCTGCTTGATACGCAGTTAGTCACATTTGTCACTTTTCGGCCTTCTTATGTGAACAAAGAGCTACCTCATCGAAAGCTTGTAGCTCGCTACGCTCGCATTAAATTTTACGCAACATGTAGTATGTGACACGATTTTTCGCCCCCCCCGCCCCCGACTTACAAAAACATACAAATGGGCAACCACGTCCCTGGAGAAAAAAAGCCAACAGACACATGCCCCCTGAAGGTAGGCAACTTTTCATACAATCGCCCCCCCCCCCCCCTTTCAACCCGCCTAATTACGCCCCTGAACGATGGGTCTTGCTGACAGCGTGGATGGCTCCTAGACCTTCTCTGTCGATCTGAGCGTAAGCCTGCTGGGTGAAGACATGAATTTCACAGGTTTGTCTATATATCTATTACCTACTTTAACTGTATGCGGGAATGACGTCACAGGCCCGATGCCGCAGTCAGACACTACAACGGCAAGAAATACACAAACTGGTTTTCTGACATAAAACCCAATAAAACGGTATTAATTTGCTCCAATATGATGTTATTTCAACAATAAGGTTTGATTGTGAGCCTCTTAGCCTGCGGGCCGCACTAACATTTTAGTTTAAAATATCCTAAATTTTATCAACCAAAGTTGGTGAAAACAGACCTGGCTCGCCCCCTTCGGCCTGCTGGTTTCGTGTAAAAATTTGATTTTTAATGTTTCATCCTTTCAATTTGTATCTTAGAGCATGGCTTTTGTCCCAAAATGTTCTGTTCGTGGATGTCCGAACACCAATGAAAGTTTTAAGTTCAACAAATTTCCGGGAAACGACCCAAGAAGGTACGTGGTTGGGGTTAACCCAATGGTGTGCCGGTTCACGACAAATTCCAACTGAATTCAATATTAGTGAAAATTCATTCGATGAACTGATCATCTCACGATTTTATCAGATATCTCTGTTTTCCTTTGTGAATGCTTCACTGACCTTTCTCTCTGTCTTAGGTATTTCACACGGCTTCGACATGTTGCGACTCTCTGGAAATCCCAAGCTTCTGAATATTCTGATGATTGAATTGCACAAGATGGAAGTGCCTAGAGACTATTTAACCCTTGCAATATTTTGGAACAACACCCTGACACGTCTGATAAATGATGCAGTGCCTGATATCTTGAGAATGTGACACCCCACTCACCACAGAGCTGCTGGTCTCTGCGACTGTCAGATTGGGTACGTCTTCCTAAATAACTCAATTTATATTGAAAAAAAGAATCACCTCTTGAAACATGTTGATAAAATTAAGAGTTTCCTACTTAGAATATTACTTTCTTCTAATTGTGTCCCACTATTTAAAATGTTGGTAAATAAAAAGTTTGACGGTAGTAAAGAGCTGAACATGAAATTCGAAGGGCTATACCTTGCTCCAAAACCAGGTTTTATAAACGTCAATTCTAGTTGTTTCCTTTAAAAGCCTCCTACTTGAAGTAATGCAGCGTTCACTGTTGGTTTGGGCGTTTTTCAGTTCCTTGGCTTTAATTTAATTAACTGGCATAAGCAAGACACGGGAACCATTACACAATTATAAGCGGAGTTATTAAGAAAGGATGTCACTAAAACTTAAAGTTCTAAATCCTGAAATCTTAGTGACATTGTCAATGGTAATGTGATGGATCTAGTGTCGTGACTTGTGCTGCCTTGTTCATTTCATTACCCGCAGGGGTCCTTCACAAGCTGCTGTGGGGTCTGCCTGCATTGAAGTACCACCTTCCAGTGTACCCATTGACATTGCTGCAGAAGAGCCTGTTGAGACGGATCCAGTTCGAGCAGAAAATCTGATTGCAAATGATGCAGGCCAAGAAGAAAAGTCGCCTCCCAAGTCATCACACTTTGCCCAAGTTGTTACAGCAGATTTCACAGCCGAGAGTCCTGAAGGAAGCTGGTGTGAAGAAAAATGCCATGTCTGATGTACAATTTTGTGTAATATATTTCATTTACGTGAAAAATTTTGTAGTAATTGATCCAATTTCCCTTCACTCAGTTTGTAGCAAAATAACATTTTTAGGAAGAAATTCATATAAAAGTTGAAATGTGCATAAAATCTTAATTGTAACAGAACAACAAACATTATGAAAACACTGACAATTTGCAACAAGTCCAGAAAGAAAACAAATACTAAATGGGATAACCGTCTCCTAGCTACTGCTATCCGTCTGCTGAGGGCCCAAAATTTTACATTTTTCACTAAAATTAAATAATCTTTTGGCAGCTTGGAACTCTCAGATAAGCTTCATTTTTAATAAAATCGTGTTTTAAAATTAACATAATGGCTATTATGCTTCTAAGATAAATTTTGAAAGAAAAAAAAAAACATTCCATTTATTATTTTGGGTTGGCAGCGTTGCGGCATCGCCTACGTCACAGCCGATTTAGGGGTATAGGCCTTCTCTGAAGACTTTCCATACCCTGATTCAGAGTTCATAAAGCAACACAACACAAGATTTAAAAGTGAGATAAATTCTTAAAAATATGTTAAACAAGACTAGACAGAGAGGAAAGCGGTAGCTCAGCCGAGGAGTCTCGACTCTTACTAGTGATAACTATTACTGCAAATGGCATGACCACCACAGTGTCCCGCATGTTTTAGCCGGACTACTGTGGCAGCCGTTCTTCCGCCTTCTTCCGCCTCTTCCTCTTCCTTTGGACCTGTTCAATTCGTTCCAGGGCCTCTTCGTTGCTGTCAGATGCAACTCATGAGGTCAATAAGATTAGCTCGCCATTTAAGTCTTCTCGGAAAGTCTTAGCAAATAGTAAAAACGCTTCCTCTGTTTGTCCGAAGTTTTTCAAATCACCAGAATATTTTCGTCCAATGCATCTCAGCACTTTTTCTAGGAGTTTTTTCTTGTTTTTCTTTGGTTCTAATATTTTCAATAGCTTCTCTTGTGTGGAGGCCCGGATAAGGCGAGTAGCATCAGGGTCCATTAATTTTTTTACGTCTTTGAACTTTTGCAAACATGTTCGATTATCTTGGTAAACATGACGATTACGATGTGCATCAAAATGAGAAGAAGTCGGAGCTACCTCCAAACCGGCCAATTTCTAACAACAAAATGAAAAACAATGAAAACGATGTTGAAAAAGGGGTAAGAGGGGTTACGAGCCGGAATCTACTCGCAAGTCAACTTTTGGCACTGATGAAACCAATAATTTTTCCAAAGCGCGAGAGACGTAAAACATGTCACGACTAGTAAAAGAATGACCAAAAATTCAGCTTGGGTGGGCTGCGTTCTAGTTCTGCCAAATGGTACCGCCTTTATCCAAAATATTTACTTTATGTAGAGGCATTACTCTGAATCGATTAGTTACACAGAAATTTAGCTTGGCTACCAAAATAGTATAACAGGATGGCCAAAACACATGAATGTACAAACCTCTTCAACCAATTGCAGTTCCGGGTCCTCTTCTTCCCTGTCAGATGCGACTGAAGTGGTTGAAGCAACTGATGAAGTTGATGAACTTCTCGAAGAATGGCTATCCTAAAACATACAACAACCAGTAAAAGAAAGACCACAGTTTTAGCTTGGGTGGGCTGTGTTCAAGTTCTGCCAATTATCAATGGATTAGGTCAAAAGAAATTCAGCTTGGCTACCATCATAGTATAACAGGAATGGCCAAACACAGGAATGTAAAAACCTGTTTTACCTCTTCCAGTTCCTCTTTGTTTCTGTGGGACGTAACTGATATAATGGAAGGCACTGATGAAATCGATGAACTTCTCAAAGAATGACCATCCTGAAACATAGGACAACCAGCATAAGAAAGACAACAGTTTTAGCTTGGGTGGGCTGTGTTCAAGCGTGGTTCAAGTTCTGCCTAATGGTACCGCCTTTATCCAAAATATTTACTTTATGTAGAGGCATTACTCTGAATCGATTAGTTACACAGAAATTTAGCTTGGCTACCAAAATAGTATAACAGGATGGCCAAAACACATGAATGTACAAACCTGTTCAACTGATCGCAGTTCCAGGTCCTCTTCTTCCCTGTCGGATGCGACTGAAGTGGTTGAAGCAACTGATGAAGTTGATGAACTTCTCGAAGAATGGCTATCCTAAAACATACAACAACCAGTATAAGAAAGACAACAGTTTTAGCTTGGGTGGGCTGTGTTCAAGTTCTGCCAATTATCAATGGATTAGGTCAAAAGAAATTCAGCTTGGCTACCATCATAGTATAACAGGAATGGCCAAAACACATGATACAAACCTCTTTTACCCATTGCAGTTCCTCTTCTTGGCTGTCAGATGCGACATAGTGGAAGGCAACTGATGAAGTTGATGAACTTCTCGAAGAATGGCTATCCTAAAACATACAACAACCAGTATAAGAAAGACAACAGTTTTAGCTTGGGTGGGCTGTGTTCAAGCGTGGTTCAAGTTCTGCCTAATGGTACCGCCTTTATCCAAAATATTTACTTTATGTAGAGGCATTACTCTGAATCGATTAGTTACAAGAAATTTAGCTTGGCTACCAAAATAGTATAACAGGATGGCCAAAACACATGAATGTACAAACCTGTTGAACCGATTGCAGTTCCAGGTCCTCTTCTTCCCTGTCGGATGCGACTGAAGTGGTTGAAGCAACTGATGAAGTTGATGAACTTCTCGAAGAATGGCTATCCTAAAACATACAACAACCAGTAAAAGAAAGACACAGTTTTAGCTTGGGTGGGCTGTGTTCAAGTTCTGCCCATTATCAATGGATTAGTTCAACAGAAATTCAGCTTGGCTACCAACTAAGTATAACAGGACTGGCCAACCACAGGAATGTAAAAAACCTGTTTACCTCTTCCAGTTCCTCTTTTTCTGTGGGACGTAACTGATATAATGGAAGCAACTGATGAAATCGATGAACTTCTCAAAGAATGACCATCCTGAAACATAGGACAACCAGCAAAAGAAAGACAACAGTTTTAGCTTGGGTGGGCTGTGTTCAAGCGTGGTTCAAGTTCTGCCTAATGGTACCGCCTTTATCCAAAATATTTACTTTATGTAGAGGCATTACTCTGAATCGATTAGTTACAAGGAAATTTAGCTTGGCTACCAAAATAGTATAACAGGATGGCCAAAACACATGAATGTACAAACCTGTTGAACCGATTGCAGTTCCAGGTCCTCTTCTTCCCTGTCGGATGCGACTGAAGTGGTTGAAGCAACTGATAAAGTTGATGAACTTCTCGAAGAATGGCTATCCTAAAACATACAACAACCAGTAAAAGAAAGACCACAGTTTTAGCTTGGGTGGGCTGTGTTCAAGTTCTGCCAATTATCAATGGATTAGGTCAAAAGAAATTCAGCTTGGCTACCATCATAGTATAACAGGAATGGCCAAAACACATAAATGTACAAACCTCTTCAACCCATTGCAGTTCCGGGTCCTCTTCTTGGCTGTCAGATGCGACTGAAGTGGTTGAAGCAACTGATGAAGTTGATGAACTTCTCGAAGAATGGCTATCCTAAAACATACAACAACCAGTAAAAGAAAGACTACAGTTTTAGCTTGGGTGGGCTGTGTTCAAGCGTGGTTCAAGTTTTGCCTAATGGTACCGCCTTTATCCAAAATATTTACTTTATGTAGAGGCATTACTCTGAATCGATTAGTTACAAGGAAATTTAGCTTGGCTACCAAAATAGTATAACAGGATGGCCAAAACACATGAATGTACAAACCTGTTGAACCGATTGCAGTTCCAGGTCCTCTTCTTCCCTGTCGGATGCGACTGAAGTGGTTGAAGCAACTGATGAAGTTGATGAACTTCTCGAAGAATGGCTATCCTAAAACATACAACAACCAGTAAAAGAAAGACCACAGTTTTAGCTTGGGTGGGCTGTGTTCAAGTTCTGCCCATTATCAATGGATTAGTTCAACAGAAATTCAGCTTGGCTACCAACTTAGTATAACAGGACTGGCCAAACACAGGAATGTAAAAACCTGTTTTACCTCTTCCAGTTCCTCTTTGTTTCTGTGGGACGTAACTGATGAAGTGGAAGGCACTGATGAAACCAATAATTTTTCCAAAGCGCGAGAGACCTAAAACATGTCACGACTAGTAAAAGAATGACCAAAAATTCAGCTTGGGTCGGCTGCGTTCTAGTTCTGCCAAATGGTACCGCCTTTATCCAAAATATTTACTTTATGTAGAGGCATTACTCTGAATCGATTAGTTACACAGAAATTTAGCTTGGCTACCAAAATAGTATAACAGGATGGCCAAAACACATGAATGTACAAACCTGTTCAACTGATCGCAGTTCCAGGTCCTCTTCTTCCCTGTCGGATGCGACTGAAGTGGTTGAAGCAACTGATGAAGTTGATGAACTTCTCGAAGAATAGCTATCCTAAAACATACAACAACCAGTATAAGAAAGACCACAGTTTTAGCTTGGGTGGGCTGTGTTCAAGTTCTGCCAATTATCAATGGATTAGGTCAAAAGAAATTCAGCTTGAGAAATACTTACATTAGGTAGATATGTCAGGATGGTGCCATCATTTACGTCTTTGGGAGGAAAAATCGAGTTTACTGGTGTCTTGGAGAATAAGACAGGTCTCTGAAACAAAGCACGGTGTTATAATGAGATTGGATGCTGATGGTTAGGGCATTGTTAATTGAAGTGCAACAGCACTTCTAACTTCATCTAATGTTAGATCAAACGAAAGAATACCTGGCTCTGATTGCATGTTTTGCAAGTTGAGTTATGGGTGGAAGTTGCAGCTTGATCCAGCTTTGGAGCAAATTCAGAGGCGGAATAGTCACATCCAGGCTGAAATCAAATTTGGAAGACAAATTGCTTGGTAGGTTCACATTACGCATGTAAGAAAGGGAAGGAACGCAACATACCACAGGAAGATGCTGGTCGTTTGACATTGAAGTTCCTGCATGGTTTTGATTTGACGAAGTTTCTGGTGGTTCCATTTGCAATTCAGGTTCTTCCTGTTGCACAAGTTGTGCAGTTGAATTGACAGTTCATGAACAAAAGGAAGATGGCAGGTTTAGCGCACAATGGAGGAATCTATCTGACAAGAACAACACATGAGGATTTGACTCACTTCTTTCGTCCAAGGAACAGCCGTTAATTTGTTGAAAGCATTCTTATTCTCCATGGTTAATTTTCTATAGATGGCCTTGTCAACAACAAACTTGAAACAGGAAACAACCTTGTAGGAGTTTATGGTCTTATCATACCATTCAGTTAGTGTCATAACTATTTCCTGGTTGTTTTCCGCAGAGACGTTTCGATTCACCTTACTTTTGAGCCAACTTAACCAATTACCTGCATAATTAACATTTTCTTCTCTTCTTCTCTCAACCTCGACAAAAGTATGCATTAACATGACAGCCAGCAAACATGGTACAAACTCTTCACCTAAGACTTTACGTAAGGTTAGGACATTCTTCGCGTCATGGGTTGCAATGTATTTTTTAAGCCTCTCTGCGTCCTCTCTGTGATTATACTGTGAAACAATATTTCAAAGGGTACACTCTGTAAAACCTCTTTGGCTAGGACGAGTTCCATTCAGTCCAATCGGCCACCAGGGCCAAAAGGTCACACTTACCTCAAGTCGCCTCAGCACATCCGCGTAAGTTAACATGGTGAGAGAGAGAGAGAAGATCTTGTTTAATGGCCGAGGCTGTAAAAAAAAAGCCAGCCAAAGGTGGACCTTTTGGCGACCGTTGGAAATGTGGCGGGGCGCTGAAGCATTGGCGCTGCCGTCGCTCGGGCTGCCCCCTCCACCACCCGAAGCGCTTCGGGTCCGCCCCCACTCGGCCCGCTCGGAGCGGCGCCTTGCTTCGGGTGGTGGAGGGGGCAGCCCGAGCGACGGCAGCGCCAATGCTTCAGCGCGCCGCCACATTTCCAACGGTCGCCAAAAGGTCCACCTTTGGCTGGCTCGACTATAAGGTTAACCGTCGACCCAGCCAAAGGTTTCGCTTCTTGTGACCGTTACAAAGGCCCTCTCCCCTCCGGCGAAGCTCACCAGGCTGCCCCCACCACCTCGTCCGAGCGACCCCCTCCCTCTCGTGGCGCTCGGCTCGGCGGCCCTTCGGGAACGGCTCGGCTCGCTTCGGCTCGTTTCGACAAATGACGAACGCGCATCGGTGACATCGTATTCATATTGAGTGAAAAGCATAAACACAAACACCGCAAGCCGGCCCTGCAGGTTATGGTTCATTAACTACATTTCAAAGTGCCTGCTTTTGTATAATATCCGTCTTGTCACTGTGCAATTTTTTTAGAATAGAATGCTAATATGGCGCCGCAGCTGAATCCGGTGGCTGAAAACAGCATTACTTGCAACGGGGTAAATGAATAAAAACATTGTCACCTTAACAGGATATCACTGTATTTATTATTATTATTTTTCTCATTAGACTTACAATTGAAGTCACATAATCAGGGTGAGCAAAATCAACGCCAATGCGACAGTTCGTTGCTTCTAAGTGAAAGCCATAAAAGTTCAAGATCTTTAAATAAATGCTGAAAATAAAAACTGTGAGTTCTACTTAACGACTTGTTTTGATCTGAATAGGTGGAGTACGTATGAACAAATTCTGGTGGGGTAGAGTACACACCCCGTTCAAGTTGACCCTACAAAACGTAAATATCTATTTTTCCATGAAATCAAATAAAATGACATAGGCACTTTCCGACATGCAGTGACCAAGCGAGGACTTTTGCACCACACTGTCATTGAACTTTTAACATTTACGGCACAGTGAAGCATTTGGCTCCGTGCTCGCTTCGTTCGCCTTGAGTTACCTAATTCAAAATTCTCGTTTTAATTGCAGTCCAAACAAATGTAGAACGGTTTTTGATTAAGGGAAGCCTCTCCACTTTTATTTTGTGTCTGCTTGATACGCAGTTAGTCACATTTGTCACTTTTCGGCCTTCTTATGTGAACAAAGAGCTACCTCATCGAAAGCTTGTAGCTCGCTACGCTCGCATTAAATTTTTACGCAACATGTAGTATGTGACACGATTTTTCGCCCCCCCGCCCCCGACTTACAAAAACATACAAATGGGCAACCACGTCCCTGGAGAAAAAAAGCCAACAGACACATGCCCCCTGAAGGTAGGCAACTTTTCATACAATCGCCCCCCCCCCCCTTTCAACCCGCCTAATTACGCCCCTGAACGATGGGTCTTGCTGACAGCGTGGATGGCTCCTAGACCTTCTCTGTCGATCTGAGCGTAAGCCTGCTGGGTGAAGACATGAATTTCACAGGTTTGTCTATATATCTATTACCTACTTTAACTGTATGCGGGAATGACGTCACAGGCCCGATGCCGCAGTCAGACACTACAACGGCAAGAAATACACAAACTGGTTTTCTGACATAAAACCCAATAAAACGGTATTAATTTGCTCCAATATGATGTTATTTCAACAATAAGGTTTGATTGTGAGCCTCTTAGCCTGCGGGCCGCACTAACATTTTAGTTTAAAATATCCTAAATTTTATCAACCAAAGTTGGTGAAAACAGACCTGGCTCGCCCCCTTCGGCCTGCTGGTTTCGTGTAAAAATTTGATTTTTAATGTTTCATCCTTTCAATTTGTATCTTAGAGCATGGCTTTTGTCCCAAAATGTTCTGTTCGTGGATGTCCGAACACCAATGAAAGTTTTAAGTTCAACAAATTTCCGGGAAACGACCCAAGAAGGTACGTGGTTGGGGTTAACCCAATGGTGTGCCGGTTCACGACAAATTCCAACTGAATTCAATATTAGTGAAAATTCATTCGATGAACTGATCATCTCACGATTTTATCAGATATCTCTGTTTTCCTTTGTGAATGCTTCACTGACATTTCTCTCTGTCTTAGGTATTTCACACGGCTTCGACATGTTGCGACTCTCTGGAAATCCCAAGCTTCTGAATATTCTGATGATTGAATTGCACAAGATGGAAGTGCCTAGAGACTATTTAACCCTTGCAATATTTTGGAACAACACCCTGACACGTCTGATAAATGATGCAGTGCCTGATATCTTGAGAATGTGACACCCCACTCACCACAGAGCTGCTGGTCTCTGCGACTGTCAGATTGGGTACGTCTTCCTAAATAACTCAATTTATATTGAAAAAAAGAATCACCTCTTGAAACATGTTGATAAAATTAAGAGTTTCCTACTTAGAATGTTACTTTCTTCTAATTGTGTCCCACTATTTAAAATGTTGGTAAATAAAAAGTTTGACGGTAGTAAAGAGCTGAACATGAAATTCGAAAGGCTATACCTTGCTCCAAAACCAGGTTTTATAAACGTCAATTCTAGCTGTTTCCTTTAAAAGCCTCCTACTTGAAGTAATGCAGCGTTCACTGTTGGTTTGGGCGTTTTTCAGTTCCTTGGCTTTAATTTAATTAACTGGCATAAGCAAGACACGGGAACCATTACACAATTATAAGCGGAGTTATTAAGAAAGGATGTCACTAAAACTTAAAGTTCTAAATCCTGAAATCTTAGTGACATTGTCAATGGTAATGTGATGGATCTAGTGTCGTGACTTGTGCTGCCTTGTTCATTTCATTACCCGCAGGGGTCCTTCACAAGCTGCTGTGGGGTCTGCCTGCATTGAAGTACCACCTTCCAGTGTACCCATTGACATTGCTGCAGAAGAGCCTGTTGAGACGGATCCAGTTCGAGCAGAAAATCTGATTGCAAATGATGCAGGCCAAGAAGAAAAGTCGCCTCCCAAGTCATCACACTTTGCCCAAGTTGTTACAGCAGATTTCACAGCCGAGAGTCCTGAAGGAAGCTGGTGTGAAGAAAAATGCCATGTCTGATGTACAATTTTGTGTAATATATTTCATTTACGTGAAAAATTTTGTAGTAATTGATCCAATTTCCCTTCACTCAGTTTGTAGCAAAATAACATTTTTAGGAAGAAATTCATATAAAAGTTGAAATGTGCATAAAATCTTAATTGTAACAGAACAACAAACATTATGAAAACACTGACAATTTGCAACAAGTCCAGAAAGAAAACAAATACTAAATGGGATAACCGTCTCCTAGCTACTGCTATCCGTCAGCTGAGGGCCCAAAATTTTACATTTTTCACTAAAATTAAATAATCTTTTGGCAGCTTGGAACTCTCAGATAAGCTTCATTTTTAATAAAATCGTGTTTTAAAATTAACATAATGGCTATTATGCTTCTAAGATAAATTTTGAAAGAAAAAAAAAACATTCCATTTATTATTTTGGGTTGGCAGCGTTGCGGCATCGCCTACGTCACAGCCGATTTAGGGGTATAGGCCTTCTCTGAAGACTTTCCATACCCTGATTCAGAGTTCATAAAGCAACACAACACAAGATTTAAAAGTGAGATAAATTCTTAAAAATATGTTAAACAAGACTAGACAGAGAGGAAAGCGGTAGCTCAGCCGAGGAGTCTCGACTCTTACTAGTGATAACTATTACTGCAAATGGCATGACCACCACAGTGTCCCGCATGTTTTAGCCGGACTACTGTGGCAGCCGTTCTTCCGCCTTCTTCCGCCTCTTCCTCTTCCTTTGGACCTGTTCAATTCGTTGCAGGGCCTCTTCGTTGCTGTCAGATGCAACTCATGAGGTCAATAAGATTAGCTCGCCATTTAAGTCTTCTCGGAAAGTCTTAGCAAATAGTAAAAAACGCTTCCTCTGTTTGTCCGAAGTTTTTCAAATCACCAGAATATTTTCGTCCAATGCATCTCAGCACTTTTTCTAGGAGTTTTTTCTTGTTTTTCTTTGGTTCTAATATTTTCAATAGCTTCTCTTGTGTGGAGGCCCAGATAAGGCGAGTAGCATCAGGGTCCATTAATTTTTTTACGTCTTTGAACTTTTGCAAACATGTTCGATTATCTTGGTAAACATGACGATTACGATGTGCATCAAAATGAGAAGAAGTCGGAGCTACCTCCAAACCGGCCAATTTCTAACAACAAAATGAAAAACAATGAAAACGATGTTGAAAAAGGGGTAAGAGGGGTTACGAGCCGGAATCTACTCGCAAGTCAACTTTTGGCACTGATGAAACCAATAATTTTTCCAAAGCGCGAGAGACGTAAAACATGTCACGACTAGTAAAAGAATGACCAAAAATTAAGCTTGGGTGGGCTGCGTTCTAGTTCTGTAAAATGGTACCGCCTTTATCCAAAATATTTACTTTATGTAGAGGCATTACTCTGAATCGATAAGGTAAACAGAAATTTAGCTTGGCTACCAAAATAGTATAACAGGACGAGCGAAACGCATGAATGCACAAACCCGTTCGACCTGTTCCAGTCCCTCTTTGATGCTGTCGGATGCGACTGAAGTGGTTGAAGCAACTGATGAAGTTGATGAACTTCTCGAAGAATGGCTATCCTAAAACATACAACAACCAGTATAAGAAAGACCACAGTTTTAGCTTGGGTGGGCTGTGTTCAAGTTCTGCCCATTATCAATGGATTAGGTCAAAAGAAATTCAGCTTGGCTATCAACGTAGTATAACAGGACTGGCCAAACACATGAATGTAAAAACCTGTTTTACCTCTTCCAGTTCCTCTTCGTTTCTATGGGACGTAACTGATATAATGGAAGGCACT
This sequence comes from Stenchaetothrips biformis, assembly GCA_030522485.1. Taxonomy (NCBI): domain Eukaryota; kingdom Metazoa; phylum Arthropoda; class Insecta; order Thysanoptera; family Thripidae; genus Stenchaetothrips; species Stenchaetothrips biformis. The sequence continues at coordinate 20,367,750 of CM060089.1, forward strand.
GATGAAATCGATGTACTTCTCAAAGAATGACCATCCTGAAACATAGCACAACCAGCACAAGAAAGACGACAGTTTTAGCATGGGTGGGCTGTGTCCAAGTTTTGCCCATTATCAATGGATTACTTCAACAGAAATTCAGCTTGGCTACCAACTTAGTATAACAGGACTGGCCAAACACATGAATGTAAAAACCTGTTTTACCTCTTCCAGTTCCTCTTTGTTTCTGTGGGACGTAACTGATGAAGTGGAAGGCACTGATGAAACCAATAATTTTTCCAAAGCGCGAAAGACCTAAAACATATCACGACTAGTAAAAGAATGACCAGAAATACAGCTTGGGTGGGCTGCGTTCTAGTGCTGCAAAATGGTACCGCCTTTATCCAAAATATTTACTTTATGTAGAGGCATTACTCTGAATCGATAAGGTAAACAGAAATTTAGCTTGGCTACCAAAATAGTATAACAGGACGGGCGAAACGCATGAATGCACAAACCCGTTCGACCTGTTCCAGTCCCTCTTTGATGCTGTCGGATGCGACTGAAGTGGTTGTTAGCAACTGATGAAGTTGATGAACTTCTCGAAGAATGGCTATCCTAAAACATACAACAACCAGTATAAGAAAGACCACAGTTTTAGCTTGGGTGGGCTGTGTTCAAGTTCTGCCCATTATCAATGGATTAGGTCAAAAGAAATTCAGCTTGGCTATCAACGTAGTATAACAGGACTGGCCAAACACATGAATGTAAAAACCTGTTTTACCTCTTCCAGTTCCTCTTCGTTTCTATGGGACGTAACTGATATAATGGAAGGCACTGATGAAATCGATGTACTTCTCAAAGAATGACCATCCTGAAACATAGCACAACCAGCACAAGAAAGACGACAGTTTTAGCATGGGTGGGCTGTGTCCAAGTTCTGCCCGTTATCAATGGATTACTTCAACAGAAATTCAGCTTGGCTACCAACTTAGTATAACAGGACTGGCCAAACACATGAATGTAAAAACCTGTTTTACCTCTTCCAGTTCCTCTTTGTTTCTGTGGGACGTAACTGATGAAGTGGAAGGCACTGATGAAACCAATAATTTTTCCAAAGCGCGAGAGACCTAAAACATATCACGACTAGTAAAAGAATGACCAGAAATACAGCTTGGGTGGGCTGCGTTCTAGTGCTGCAAAATGGTACCGCCTTTATCCAAAATATTTACTTTATGTAGAGGCATTACTCTGAATCGATAAGGTAAACAGAAATTTAGCTTGGCTACCAAAATAGTATAACAGGACGGGCGAAACGCATGAATGCACAAACCCGTTCGACCTGTTCCAGTCCCTCTTTGATGCTGTCGGATGCGACTGAAGTGGTTGTTAGCAACTGATGAAGTTGATGAACTTCTCGAAGAATGGCTATCCTAAAACATACAACAACCAGTATAAGAAAGACCACAGTTTTAGCTTGGGTGGGCTGTGTTCAAGTTCTGCCCATTATCAATGGATTAGGTCAAAAGAAATTCAGCTTGGCTACCAACATAGTATAACAGGACTGGCCAAACACATGAATGTAAAAACCTGTTTTACCTCTTCCGGTTCCTCTTCGTTTCTATGGGACGTAACTGATATAATGGAAGGCACTGATGAAATCGATGTACTTCTCAAAGAATGACCATCCTGAAACATAGCACAACCAGCACAAGAAAGACGACAGTTTTAGCATGGGTGGGCTGTGTCCAAGTTCTGCCCATTATCAATGGATTACTTCAACAGAAATTCAGCTTGGCTACCAACTTAGTATAACAGGACTGGCCAAACACATGAATGTAAAAACCTGTTTTACCTCTTCCAGTTCCTCTTTGTTTCTGTGGGACGTAACTGATGAAGTGGAAGGCACTGATGAAACCAATAATTTTTCCAAAGCGCGAGAGACCTAAAACATATCACGACTAGTAAAAGAATGACCAGAAATACAGCTTGGGTGGGCTGCGTTCTAGTGCTGCAAAATGGTACCGCCTTTATCCAAAATATTTACTTTATGTAGAGGCATTACTCTGAATCGATAAGGTAAACAGAAATTTAGCTTGGCTACCAAAATAGTATAACAGGACGGGCGAAACGCATGAATGCACAAACCCGTTCGACCTGTTCCAGTCCCTCTTTGATGCTGTCGGATGCGACTGAAGTGGTTGTTAGCAACTGATGAAGTTGATGAACTTCTCGAAGAATGGCTATCCTAAAACATACAACAGCCAGTATAAGAAAGACCACAGTTTTAGCTTGGGTGGGCTGTGTTCAAGTTCTGCCCATTATCAATGGATTAGGTCAAAAGAAATTCAGCTTGGCTACCAACATAGTATAACAGGACTGGCCAAACACATGAATGTAAAAACCTGTTTTACCTCTTCCGGTTCCTCTTCGTTTCTATGGGACGTAACTGATATAATGGAAGGCACTGATGAAATCGATGTACTTCTCAAAGAATGACCATCCTGAAACATAGCACAACCAGCACAAGAAAGACGACAGTTTTAGCATGGGTGGGCTGTGTCCAAGTTCTGCCCATTATCAATGGATTACTTCAACAGAAATTCAGCTTGGCTACCAACTTAGTATAACAGGACTGGCCAAACACATGAATGTAAAAACCTGTTTTACCTCTTCCAGTTCCTCTTTGTTTCTGTGGGACGTAACTGATGAAGTGGAAGGCACTGATGAAACCAATAATTTTTCCAAAGCGCGAGAGACCTAAAACATATCACGACTAGTAAAAGAATGACCAGAAATACAGCTTGGGTGGGCTGCGTTCTAGTGCTGCAAAATGGTACCGCCTTTATCCAAAATATTTACTTTATGTAGAGGCATTACTCTGAATCGATAAGGTAAACAGAAATTTAGCTTGGCTACCAAAATAGTATAACAGGACGGGCGAAACGCATGAATGCACAAACCCGTTCGACCTGTTCCAGTCCCTCTTTGATGCTGTCGGATGCGACTGAAGTGGTTGTTAGCAACTGATGAAGTTGATGAACTTCTCGAAGAATGGCTATCCTAAAACATACAACAACCAGTATAAGAAAGACCACAGTTTTAGCTTGGGTGGGTTGTGTTCAAGTTCTGCCCATTATCAATGGATTAGGTCAAAAGAAATTCAGCTTGGCTACCAACATAGTATAACAGGACTGGCCAAACACATGAATGTAAAAACCTGTTTTACCTCTTCCAGTTCCTCTTCGTTTCTGTGGGACGTAACTGATATAATGGAAGGCACTGATGAAATCGATGAACTTCTCAAAGAATGACCATCCTGAAACATAGCACAACCAGCACAAGAAAGACGACAGTTTTAGCATGGGTGGGCTGTGTCCAAGTTCTGCCCATTATCAATGGATTAGTTCAACAGAAATTCAGCTTGGCTACCAACTTAGTATAACAGGACTGGCCAAACACATGAATGTAAAAACCTGTTTTACCTCTTCCAGTTCCTCTTTGTTTCTGTGGGACGTAACTGATGAAGTGGAAGGCACTGATGAAACCAATAATTTTTCCAAAGCGCGAGAGACCTAAAACATATCACGACTAGTAAAAGAATGACCAGAAATACAGCTTGGGTGGGCTGCGTTCTAGTTCTGCAAAATGGTACCGCCTTTATCCAAAATATTTACTTTATGTAGAGGCATTAATCTGAATCGATAAGGTAAACAGAAATTTAGCTTGGCTACCAAAATAGTATAACAGGACGGGCGAAACGCATGAATGCACAAACCCGTTCGACCTGTTCCAGTCCCTCTTTGATGCTGTCGGATGCGACTGAAGTGGTTGTTAGCAACTGATGAAGTTGATGAACTTCTCGAAGAATGGCTATCCTAAAACATACAACAACCAGTATAAGAAAGACCACAGTTTTAGCTTGGGTGGGCTGTGTTCAAGTTCTGCCCATTATCAATGGATTAGGTCAAAAGAAATTCAGCTTGGCTACCAACATAGTATAACAGGACTGGCCAAACACATGAATGTAAAAACCTGTTTTACCTCTTCCAGTTCCTCTTCGTTTCTGTGGGACGTAACTGATATAATGGAAGGCACTGATGAAATCGATGAACTTCTCAAAGAATGACCATCCTGAAACATAGCACAACCAGCACAAGAAAGCCGACAGTTTTAGCATGGGTGGGCTGTGTCCAAGTTCTGCCCATTATCAATGGATTACTTCAACAGAAATTCAGCTTGGCTACCAACTTAGTATAACAGGACTGGCCAAACACATGAATGTAAAAACCTGTTTTACCTCTTCCAGTTCCTCTTTGTTTCTGTGGGACGTAACTGATGAAGTGGAAGGCACTGATGAAACCAATAATTTTTCCAAAGCGCGAGAGACCTAAAACATATCACGACTAGTAAAAGAATGACCAGAAATACAGCTTGGGTGGGCTGCGTTCTAGTTCTGCAAAATGGTACCGCCTTTATCCAAAATATTTACTTTATGTAGAGGCATTACTCTGAATCGATAAGGTAAACAGAAATTTAGCTTGGCTACCAAAATAGTATAACAGGACGGGCGAAACGCATGAATGCACAAACCCGTTCGACCTGTTCCAGTCCCTCTTTGATGCTGTCGGATGCGACTGAAGTGGTTGTTAGCAACTGATGAAGTTGATGAACTTCTCGAAGAATGGCTATCCTAAAACATACAACAACCAGTATAAGAAAGACCACAGTTTTAGCTTGGGTGGGCTGTGTTCAAGTTCTGCCCATTATCAATGGATTAGGTCAAAAGAAATTCAGCTTGGCTACCAACATAGTATAACAGGACTGGCCAAACACATGAATGTAAAAACCTGTTTTACCTCTTCCAGTTCCTCTTCGTTTCTGTGGGACGTAACTGATATAATGGAAGGCACTGATGAAATCGATGAACTTCTCAAAGAATGACCATCCTGAAACATAGCACAACCAGCACAAGAAAGACGACAGTTTTAGCATGGGTGGGCTGTGTCCAAGTTCTGCCCATTATCAATGGATTAGTTCAACAGAAATTCAGCTTGGCTACCAACTTAGTATAACAGGACTGGCCAAACACATGAATGTAAAAACCTGTTTTACCTCTTCCAGTTCCTCTTTGTTTCTGTGGGACGTAACTGATGAAGTGGAAGGCACTGATGAAACCAATAATTTTTCCAAAGCGCGAGAGACCTAAAACATATCACGACTAGTAAAAGAATGACCAGAAATACAGCTTGGGTGGGCTGCGTTCTAGTTCTGCAAAATGGTACCGCCTTTATCCAAAATATTTACTTTATGTAGAGGCATTAATCTGAATCGATAAGGTAAACAGAAATTTAGCTTGGCTACCAAAATAGTATAACAGGACGGGCGAAACGCATGAATGCACAAACCCGTTCGACCTGTTCCAGTCCCTCTTTGATGCTGTCGGATGCGACTGAAGTGGTTGTTAGCAACTGATGAAGTTGATGAACTTCTCGAAGAATGGCTATCCTAAAACATACAACAACCAGTATAAGAAAGACCACAGTTTTAGCTTGGGTGGGCTGTGTTCAAGTTCTGCCCATTATCAATGGATTAGGTCAAAAGAAATTCAGCTTGGCTACCAACATAGTATAACAGGACTGGCCAAACACATGAATGTAAAAACCTGTTTTACCTCTTCCAGTTCCTCTTCGTTTCTGTGGGACGTAACTGATATAATGGAAGGCACTGATGAAATCGATGAACTTCTCAAAGAATGACCATCCTGAAACATAGCACAACCAGCACAAGAAAGACGACAGTTTTAGCATGGGTGGGCTGTGTCCAAGTTCTGCCCATTATCAATGGATTACTTCAACAGAAATTCAGCTTGGCTACCAACTTAGTATAACAGGACTGGCCAAACACATGAATGTAAAAACCTGTTTTACCTCTTCCAGTTCCTCTTTGTTTCTGTGGGACGTAACTGATGAAGTGGAAGGCACTGATGAAACCAATAATTTTTCCAAAGCGCGAGAGACCTAAAACATATCACGACTAGTAAAAGAATGACCAGAAATACAGCTTGGGTGGGCTGCGTTCTAGTTCTGCAAAATGGTACCGCCTTTATCCAAAATATTTACTTTATGTAGAGGCATTAATCTGAATCGATAAGGTAAACAGAAATTTAGCTTGGCTACCAAAATAGTATAACAGGACGGGCGAAACGCATGAATGCACAAACCCGTTCGACCTGTTCCAGTCCCTCTTTGATGCTGTCGGATGCGACTGAAGTGGTTGTTAGCAACTGATGAAGTTGATGAACTTCTCGAAGAATGGCTATCCTAAAACATACAACAACCAGTATAAGAAAGACCACAGTTTTAGCTTGGGTGGGCTGTGTTCAAGTTCTGCCCATTATCAATGGATTAGGTCAAAAGAAATTCAGCTTGGCTACCAACATAGTATAACAGGACTGGCCAAACACATGAATGTAAAAACCTGTTTTACCTCTTCCAGTTCCTCTTCGTTTCTGTGGGACGTAACTAATATAATGGAAGGCACTGATGAAATCGATGAACTTCTCAAAGAATGACCATCCTGAAACATAGCACAACCAGCACAAGAAAGACGACAGTTTTAGCATGGGTGGGCTGTGTCCAAGTTCTGCCCATTATCAATGGATTAGTTCAACAGAAATTCAGCTTGGCTACCAACTTAGTATAACAGGACTGGCCAAACACATGAATGTAAAAACCTGTTTTACCTCTTCCAGTTCCTCTTTGTTTCTGTGGGACGTAACTGATGAAGTGGAAGGCACTGATGAAACCAATAATTTTTCCAAAGCGCGAGAGACCTAAAACATATCACGACTAGTAAAAGAATGACCAGAAATACAGCTTGGGTGGGCTGCGTTCTAGTTCTGCAAAATGGTACCGCCTTTATCCAAAATATTTACTTTATGTAGAGGCATTACTCTGAATCGATAAGGTAAACAGAAATTTAGCTTGGCTACCAAAATAGTATAACAGGACGGGCGAAACGCATGAATGCACAAACCCGTTCGACCTGTTCCAGTCCCTCTTTGATGCTGTCGGATGCGACTGAAGTGGTTGTTAGCAACTGATGAAGTTGATGAACTTCTCGAAGAATGGCTATCCTAAAACATACAACAACCAGTATAAGAAAGACCACAGTTTTAGCTTGGGTGGGCTGTGTTCAAGTTCTGCCCATTATCAATGGATTACTTCAACAGAAATTCAGCTTGGCTACCAACATAGTATAACAGGACTGGCCAAACACATGAATGTAAAAACCTGTTTTACCTCTTCCAGTTCCTCTTCGTTTCTGTGGGACGTAACTGATATAATGGAAGGCACTGATGAAATCGATGAACTTCTCAAAGAATGACCATCCTGAAACATAGCACAACCAGCACAAGAAAGACGACAGTTTTAGCATGGGTGGGCTGTGTCCAAGTTCTGCCCATTATCAATGGATTAGTTCAACAGAAATTCAGCTTGGCTACCAACTTAGTATAACAGGACTGGCCAAACACATGAATGTAAAAACCTGTTTTACCTCTTCCAGTTCCTCTTTGTTTCTGTGGGACGTAACTGATGAAGTGGAAGGCACTGATGAAACCAATAATTTTTCCAAAGCGCGAGAGACCTAAAACATATCACGACTAGTAAAAGAATGACCAGAAATACAGCTTGGGTGGGCTGCGTTCTAGTGCTGCAAAATGGTACCGCCTTTATCCAAAATATTTACTTTATGTAGAGGCATTACTCTGAATCGATAAGGTAAACAGAAATTTAGCTTGGCTACCAAAATAGTATAACAGGACGGGCGAAACGCATGAATGCACAAACCCGTTCGACCTGTTCCAGTCCCTCTTTGATGCTGTCGGATGCGACTGAAGTGGTTGTTAGCAACTGATGAAGTTGATGAACTTCTCGAAGAATGGCTATCCTAAAACATACAACAACCAGTATAAGAAAGACCACAGTTTTAGCTTGGGTGGGCTGTGTTCAAGTTCTGCCCATTATCAATGGATTAGGTCAAAAGAAATTCAGCTTGGCTACCAACATAGTATAACAGGACTGGCCAAACACATGAATGTAAAAACCTGTTTTACCTCTTCCAGTTCCTCTTCGTTTCTGTGGGACGTAACTGATATAATGGAAGGCACTGATGAAATCGATGAACTTCTCAAAGAATGACCATCCTGAAACATAGCACAACCAGCACAAGAAAGACGACAGTTTTAGCTTGGGTGGGCAGTGTTCAAGCGTGGTTCAAGTTCTGCCTAATGGTACCGTCTTTTTCCAAAATATTTACTCTATGTTGAGGCATTACCACTGAATCGATTCGATGCACAGAAATTAAGCTTGTGTTAACTCCGAGTTTAGTGCAGATGCACTTCCTCGACACACGCTATTCACGTTGTGTACATGGAAAACTGTGATTAACTTAAAGCAGAGGTACTTCCTATACACAGTTGGTTGCACCTAAATTTAGCTTGGAAGGGCTGGGTTTAAGTTCTATGCACAAGGGTCCTGCTTACGAGCTCACATTTACAAAATGTTCACATTTTGTACATGCAAATACTCTGAATCAATTTATTACACAAAATACTTACATTAGGTAGATATGTCTGGATGGTGCCATCATTTACATCTTTGGGAGAAAAAATCGAGTTTACTGGTGTCTTGGAGAATAAGACAGGTCTCTGAAACAAAGCACGGTGTTATAATGAGATTGGATGCTGATGGTTGGGGCATTGTTAATTGAAGTGCAACAGCACTTCTAACTTCATCTAATGTCAGATCAAACGAAAGAATACCTGGCTCTGATTGCATGTGTTGCAAGTTGAGTTATGGGTGGAAGTTGCAGCTTGATCCAGCTTTGGAGCAAATTCAGAGGCGGAATAGTCAAATCCAGGCTGAAATCAAATTTGGAAGACAAATTGCTTGGTAGGTTCACATTACGCATCTGAGAAAGGGAAGGAACCCAACATACCACAGGAAGATGCTGGTCGTTTGACATTGAAGTTCCTGCATGGTTTTGATTACTGGTGGTTCCATTTTCAATTCATTTTCTTCCTGTTGCACAAGCTGTGCAGTTGAATTGACAGTTCATGAACAAAAGGAAGATGGCAGGTTTAGCGCACAATGGAGGAATCTATCTGACATGAACAACACATGAGGATTTGACTCACTTCTTTCGTCCAAGGAACAGCCTTTAATTTCTTGAAAGTATTCTGCTGATCTATGGTTAATGTACTATAGATGGCCTTCTTAACAACAAACTTGAAACAGGAAACAACCTTGTAGGAGTTTTTGGTCTTATCATACCATTCAGTTAGTGTCATAACTATTTCCTGGTTGTTTTCCGCAGAGACGTTTCGATTCACCTCACTTTTGAGCTTACTTAACCAACTACCTTCATACATTTTCTTCTTTTTGCATTTTCCCAACCTCGAGATAAGTATGCATTAACATAACAGCCAGCAAACATGGTACAAACTCTTCACCTACGACTTTACCTAAGGTTAGGACAGTCTTCGCGTCATAGGTTGCAATGCATTTTTTAAGCAGCTCTGCCTTCTTTCTGTGATTATACTGTGAAACAATATTCAAAGGGTACACTCTGTAAAACCTCTTTTGCTAGGACGAGTTCCATTCCGTTCAGTCCAATCGGCCACCAGGGCCAAAAGGTCACACTTACCTCAAGTCGCCTCAGAGAGAGAGAGAGAGAGAGAAAATCTTCTTTTATAACCGACGTATACTACGCGTACTAGCCAGGGGCTTCCTACGCACGCACCGCGCGCGCTGTTTGATCCGAGACGGCAGCTGCTGCTGCCACTAGGATCTCTCCACCTCCGGGGGTTTCTTCCTCTTGCGCCTCCGTTTTCGCCCCTGCCGGTGTGGTGGGGCCCACGGGGCCAAGAGGGAGGGTTTAATGATGGCGGTGAGAAGTTGTTGAAGCGGCCCAACTAGGAGGAGGCCGACATCAGAGCCCTTGCGTACGAAGGAGCCGCGCTTCGGAGCTGGCCCCTTCTGGGGCTGTGCGGCCCGGGTTGTTGGGCCCTCAGGGCGTCTGCTGCAGCGTAGGGACGAGGCCTTATGGTCCCTAGCGCCACAGTTAGAGCACTTGGGTTGTTGCTCTCGCTGGCCGCACTGTTAAGATCTGTGCCCCCCGGCACAGTGCCGGCACACATCCACGGCCGACGGACAGTCGGCCGCCTTGTGATCGGCCTTCCAGGTCTGGCACTTGAAACACTGCCCTCTATCGCGCCGCGGCCGCCGGGCCGGGCGACGATGCGCTTCTTCATGTGGCCTCTTCGCGGGCAGTTCCGTCTGGCAGGCCTGGGAATTAGTTGGTGGAAATTGTCGTTGGAATGAACGGGGGGATGGGGGCGGCGCCTCGATAACTGGTATCTCGGACGCGACTTCCACCAACACCGGGATTCGGTACTCCTCGCTGCCCGGCTAGCCGGCACTAGGCACAGGCCCCGGTTGGCCAGTGCGTCCGCACGCTGGGGCGGCATGTAAACATAGCGTAGTCCTCCCGGCCATCGTCCACTGGGGCGAACTGGGCCCCCTCGATTCCTTTGATCACTGGCTGTAGCATATCCTGTAGAATCGGGGCGACGATGGGCCTAGCACTCACGTGAAACCATTGCAGCTGCTGTCGCTTGACAACGGGCGCTTGTGCTGGCGGTAGGAGGTCGTCTTGTACCAAAAACGCCTCTCTAGGAATTCCTGCTGTCTCCCCAACCTTGGTGACGATGTCCAGCAGTTCTCGTCTGACACGGGGGACCGCACTGGGTCTGCACACTACACTAACACACAATCTGGGGAACTCTGTGCACTCCGTGACGTGCTGGTGAAGTACTCCCGGGCCACACTTGACACCTGTTCTTCGGAGCTGTTCCGCAAGTTGGCTGATTGCTGCATCAGCAATTCGGGTGGGGAAGCCAAACATGAAGGCCAATTGGCCGTCATCGGCCTGTGACTTTGTCTTCTTGGACACTGTGGGCTGGTCGCCGGTAGACTGTTTACGACGTCGACTCGCCATCTTGGCGGCGGCGGTAGCACCGCGCGCCGGCACGTCCGCTCGGCACCGTGGTCCGAACCGAACCCCAGAGTGGAATGAAAAGTGATTTGAACTAGAGTGCAGGGTAGAAAACACGACATTTTAAAATTTTAATCCGAACTTTGTTAATGAACCAAGAACTTTCCTCAAACATCTTCAAATAATTTTTAAAGTCATTTGTTTCTATTTTTAAGCTTTAATTTGCTTTAATTTAAAATAATATATATTTTCGAGGGCTTTTAGTATTCTTGGGTTGCCACCCCTGCTCCTCCAGTTTTCTTTTGCGCCATTTCGGCCATTTCCCCCCTCCCACCCCCACTCCTGGGAGTTACGACGCACTGGAGGGCGGTGTCTTCAGACACCATATTTTAGTTATAGGTTAAGTTAGCTCACCCCGCCCACGTCCGTGTGCACCCGTTGGACATGTCAACTTACGTGGATGTGCTGAGGCGACTTTGAGTTCGGTTCGGACCACGGTGCCGAGCGGACGTGCCGGCGCGCGGTGCTACCGCCGCCGCCAAGATGGCGAGTCGACGTCGTAAACAGTCTACCGGCGACCAGCCCACAGTGTCCAAGAAGACAAAGTCACAGGCCGATGACGGCCAATTGGCCTTCATGTTTGGCTTCCCCACCCGAATTGCTGATGCAGCAATCAGCCAACTTGCGGAACAGCTCCGAAGAACAGGTGTCAAGTGTGGCCCGGGAGTACTTCACCAGCACGTCACGGAGAGCACAGAGTTCCCCAGATTGTGTGTTAGTGTAGTGTGCAGACCCAGTGCGGTCCCCCGTGTCAGACGAGAACTGCTGGACATCGTCACCAAGGTTGGGGAGACAGCAGGAATTCCTAGAGAGGCGTTTTTGGTACAAGACGACCTCCTACCGCCAGCACAAGCGCCCGTTGTCAAGCGACAGCAGCTGCAATGGTTTCACGTGAGTGCTAGGCCCATCGTCGCCCCGATTCTACAGGATATGCTACAGCCAGTGATCAAAGGAATCGAGGGGGCCCAGTTCGCCCCAGTGGACGATGGCCGGGAGGACTACGCTATGTTTACATGCCGCCCCAGCGTGCGGACGCACTGGCCAACCGGGGCCTGTGCCTAGTGCCGGCTAGCCCGGGCAGCGAGGAGTACCGAATCCCGGTGTTGGTGGAAGTCGCGTCCGAGATACCAGTTATCGAGGCGCCGCCCCCATCCCCCCGTTCATTCCAACGACAATTTCCACCAACTAATTCCCAGGCCTGCCAGACGGAACTGCCCGCGAATAGGCCACATGAAGAAGCGCATCGTCGCCCGGCCCGGCGGCCGCGGCGCGATAGAGGGCAGTGTTTCAAGTGCCAGACCTGGAAGGCCGATCACAAGGCGGCCGACTGTCCGTCGGCCGTGGATGTGTGCCGGCACTGTGCCAGGGGGCACAGATCTCAACAGTGCGGCCAGCGAGAGCAACAACCCAAGTGCTCTAACTGTGGCGCTAGGGACCATAAGGCCTCGTCCCTACGCTGCAGCCGACTTCGCGATGCTGCGCCAGTTACGACAATCCACGCCTGGCGTTACACCTACCTTGGCCTGCGGCGCTTCCCTGCTTGCCTTTGGCAAGCTGTCTGAAGGATTTTTGAGGCATTGAGTAAGGCACCACGTGAAATCTGCAATAAAATTTTTTAATCGGTCGATCCCCTTTTATCAAGATCCTGATTCGGCCAACTGATGAAGTCGGGCTCTTAGACCCCTCCTTCCGACCCCTCTTTGAAAAGGTCTTGCCGAGACCTATCGAAATCTGCAATAAAAATTTTTAGTTGGTCGACCCCCTTTTTTCAAGATGAAGGGTCGAAGTTGATAATGTTAGTAAATTTGGGCCGAGGTAGCCAATTCGCAGTTAAAAGTTTGGTCAGGGGTCGAAATTGATTTCATTTTCGTCATCAGGAACTTTAAAAACATAAGAAACCATGTAAAAATGTCTCTAAAATATAAAGTCACTGAAAAGTTGCACTTTTTCTGCCGTTTTTTTAGTTTTTTTCGTTGGTACGACTAAATAATTTGAGATAGAGAGCTGAATTTCGGCGTGTGGCGACCCAAGGATAAACCTGACAACTCTGCAAAATCTCGTCTCGATCGGCTGAGCCGTTTGGGAGGAGTAGTGCGGACACACAGACAGACAAAAAAACTGACAGACAAAACTTTTCAACCCCACTGGAGTAACTGGCTTCGCTAATCGCTCAGCCAAAAAATTTGGTCCTTATATACCCTATTAGGATTCGAACCTGGGTCCACACTTCTCTGGTTTGCTCGAAACCAGCACCGTTGGCCTTGTCTCGTCGCCCCGATTCCGAAAAAAACCTACATGCCCTTCAACCTGTACCCGATGCTGAAATCCTCCTCTACCTCATGTAGACCATGATGCACCTGCAGCAGTGCCCCCGGAGCTCAGATCGGATTTGCTGCCACCGGGCGGTTCTGAGGTTTACCCGTGGAGGCACCATCCCAAATTTGGTGAAGGTCGGACCACGCGATGTCCTCGGACGGACGGACGGACGGACGAACGCACAGCACGCATCAGACTATGTGCCCGTCATCCGTATTTTTGACCTAAGTAATACGGGGCGGACCAAAATGTGACTGATTGGCTGAGCGGTAGCGAAGCCAATTACTCGACTGGTGTTGAAAAATTTTGTCTGTCTGTCTGCGTGTGTGTGTGCTTGTCTGTCTGTCCGGACTACTCCTCCTGAACGGCTCGGCCGATCCGGCTGAGATTTTGAACGGTCACTAGGTATGTCCTTGGCTCGCCACACACCAAAAATTCAGTCTTCTATCTCAATCCATTCAGTCGTACCAACGAAAAAAACACTAAAAAAAACGGCAGAAAAAGTGCAATTTTTTGTGACTTTGCATTTTAGAGACATTTTTGCATGGTTTCGCATGGTTTGGGAGGTGCTGATGACGAAAATGAAATCCATTATGACCCCTAACCAAAGTGTCAACCACGTAGGGGCTACCTCGACTAGAATATTTTGATATTATTTACTTCAACCATTCATCACGTAGTGCACTACTCATTGCCGCAATGAACCTTAAAACAGCTTGCCGAAGGCAAGGAGGAAGCGCCGCAGGGCAAGGTAGGTGTAATAACTCCAGGCGTGGATTGTCGAAACTGGCGCAGCATCGCGAAGCCTGTTACGACAAGACACGGTCTGGCGTAAACCTACCTTGTCAACTATTTTAAAGAAGTCTCAACTTGTGCGTCAGCGTTACGGTCTATTGCCTTAACAGAAACCCCAAAGAAGGGTCCGACGTCCTTCATCTTTCAGCGTTTCGTGTGTCTACGTAAACTTTTCGTTGTTTCTTCCAAATTGCCGCCAAATTCAACAGGATTGCTGCACAAGTACCAGTAGTAGTATCATAAATCAACAATTGAATTTGTCCTGCAAGAACAATAACTTCCCTATTTTTTTCCAATATAGCCATTGTTCATTCTTGTACTTGATCTCATAAAGGGAAATTCTAGGAACGATCACAGCATCTTGAGAAAGTTTGCATAAAGTTATAACATTTTTCAAGTTTTCTTCATATTCTTCCACCTGCAGAAGTGAGCTCTTAGAGAAGATAGGTGTGGTTGGAAAGAGAGGACCCATCCCGAGGTGAAATGCTCTGCGTCCGTCTTGCGTGCGTTTTGCGTGCATCTGCGTGCATTTGTGCGTGCTGAGAGCGTGCTCAGTGCGGGCGTATGCGTGCAAATGCGTGCACAGCGCGTGCAAATGCGTGCACAGCGCGTGCAAATGCGTGCGCGCCCCCGCCGCCGCTCTCGTGCGTGCGATTGCGTGCGAAGTCGTATCGAACACGGCGCCGGCCCTTTTGAGCGCCTGGAAGGTACGCAGCCACTCTGAGCGGGAAGTGTTCTGGTTGCATAGCCACAGGCCGATCGTACGAGCCGAGCCGAGGCGTGCGGAGGCGAGCCGGGGAAGCGAAGCGTCGCGCCACCCAGCTGAATCCACCCCCCTCCCTTCTCCTCTTACCCGCCTCGCGTCTGTAAGTGCATGTTTACATTTTTGATTTTCACAATTGTATTCCTTTTCTGTCTTTGGTTTCTTGAGGCATTGAATGTTGCTTGGCGCCGACTGACAAGGCATTTAGTTGTGTTTCAATGGTGTGCTAAGCTAGTGCATTCGCTTCTGCCTTCAGGCGTCCAGCATCTGCATGTGGTGTACTGTTAGTCAGGTTAGCAGACCATTCTTCCTCACAGCTGGAAAAAGAGCAACTCCTTCCCATGTCCACCTTTGCCAGGCAAGCATAAGGTTTGTGTCAAAATATTTTTTCTTATCTGGTGCATCCAAATTTTCACCCGCTCCTTCTTCCCGCATCAATTCAAAGTCGCCTCCTCCTACATTTCATGATGTTCACCACTTTCAACAGTTTTATTTTGAGGTGCACTGATTCCACTTTGACTCCGTGTTTCAGTTTCCAACCCTTGGTCCCGAGCTCTGTCCGAGTATCTCTGTTGGCGTTCTGCGTGCAGCATTTGTTTAGCTCATGAGTATTTTTGTTGCAATCAACAGTCGTTTTGTAGCCTCCAGGTCCCTGTCCCCGTGGAACCGTCAGCACCTGTCTGTGATGTACCTGTTGATCTCACTTGGTATCCGACGGTTTGTTTCCTCCAACCTCATGTTGATGTAAGCTGTGGTAAAGATTATCCTGGAGGCTATAAAACGACTGATTGCTGAAACCTCTAATCACCTACCAAAAAAACGGCCAAGAAAAATCAGCAAAAAGTAAAAGATGCTCCTCAAGTTTCATCCAGTTTTAAATCAAATTTAGTTAAATCACACTAGCTGTATTAAATATATTCAAATTGAAAAGTTGTGCGTTGGAATCATAACATTTTTCAATGCTTTATATGTTTATTTTATCTTTTAGTTTAGACGTTGCTCCAGATACGAGTAGATCTTTTGTTACCTATTGTCATCTGCCAACTGTAATGTAAACCTGATGACAAACAAAAACTTAGAAAATACAATTGCATTTCTTTGCTTTGTGAACCCTCTGTTTGTTTGTCGAGAGCCAATCCATAAACCAGTGTAAGATTGAAATAATGTAACTTTTAGAATATTTCCACGAGCAAGATCGTTATTGCACCAAGAAATCAAAGTGCATGAAAAGGTTGATGAAAGCACAAGATACTCAATACCTTATTTAATATATATTTCGAACTTTCAGTGTTGATTGCAACAAAAATACTCATGAGCTAGACAAATTCTGCACTTAGAACGCCAACAGAGATACTCGGACAGAGCTTGGGACCAAGGGTTGGAAACTGAAACACGGAGTCAAAGTGGAATCAGTGCACCTCAAAATAAAACTGTTGAAAGTGGTGAACATCATGGAATGTAGGAGGAGGCGACTTTGACTTGGTGCGGAAAAAGGAGCGGGTGAAGCTTGGAGCAACTGAAATTTTGAAGCAAGAAGCGAGCCTAAATTAATGTTTTAGCAGTGTACTTACCCATCTGGTGTTCATATTGACTTGATGAAGCTAATTTTGATTTTCAATAGAGGTTAGGTTAGGCCTGGTTTTGGCACAAATATGCATTTTACGTAGTTATTTTAATTGGTATTCAAGAATATCGATTTAAATCCCAGTCCCAAAAAACCATGAGGGATCCCATGGTCATGGTGCCTCATGGGACACCATGGCTCGACCTTTTGCCATGGGACTATTTCGCCGTGATTTTTGGAACGGATCCGCATGGTGTTTAGTGCACCATTTGGAAGTGTCTCATGGTGTTGGGTGCACAATGTGCAAGTGTCCCATGGTGCCGGCTTGGTGAGCCATGGGAACATCCTCGTCAAGGCCCTGACTCAAAGTTTTGATTTCAAGGTTTAGTGCCAGTCAACGTGGACTAATTTTATCTGCACTTTTTGCTGCCGATCCCTCAACTTTTCCTGCTACATCTGAATTTGCAATCACATTTTACCAATGGACCACCGTTCACCTGTTATCGCGCGGTTGTGAAAATGAGGTGGAGACTTCAACGCATGGGCATGACGTCCTCTCCATGGCAAGGTCTTAGTCATGGGAAAATTTTAACCATGGGGAAATATTTACATGGTGTGCTCTCTCTACCATGGAAAAGTCCGCCCATGGGCAAACGTTCCCTATGGTGTTTTGTCCGCACCATGTAGATATAGCCCCGTTCACCATGGTAAACATAGGTCCCATGGCGCTGGGCCTAACTCCGATAGTAATTGAAGGCCTCATCATGTGACTCCCATAAAAGATGCATCATGGGATCCCATCCCATGACGTCCATGGTTTTTTAGGACTGGGAATTTAGTGTGTGAAGGGTTGACAACTTCTCCGACTCTAAAGCCAACGGGGAATGTGCCAGAAGTGCACCCACTCAAGGTTTCCTGCCCTTCTTTTCTTGTCCTAAAGTAACACCTCATCATTCTTTATGAGAGAGAGTGTCTTTGTGATAAAAATTAGTTGAAAAGTTGAGAAAATAGTACAGATTTTTATCACTTTAAATTCTATCAATCAATTCAAGCCACTTCAAAGGAATATTATAGTTTCAGGTCTGTTTTTATGGAGATTGTGTTGTGAGGATTCATTTCTATATTCAATACATTCAGAAGTTAAGTTCAAGAGGAAACCTAAATAAATCTGAAATGGGATGAAAAAGAATGTTTTATCTTTTTGCGACGATAATGTTATTGTTATAATCATTCTACATGTAAAGGTTCCGTAGGTTTGTTTTGTCAACTAAGACTTTTATGACCCCTTAGGATATTCGGACGAAACAAGCGGTGTCACTTCAGCCAATTTCTTTTCAGTTGATACTTCTGTAAGTATGGTCTGGAAGTTTCATCTGTCTGCAGCTGCCCTTCTATGGTAGGTAGAGGTCTGAAATTTTGTTGGGTTTCTTTTGGCCCTCAAACCTTGAACTGCTCAATGCCTGAGCCTCATGGGAGGTCGTCAAGAGCTATGCTGTTGGCTGATTTCTGTGCATGGCATGTAACCATCAAGTCAATATGGACGCTTAACCTTCAATTACACAATATGTTGACCGGCAACGGACACATACGCTTTTCCACTTTTTTTTCCGCATTAATAGAAGGGAGAATATTTTAGTGCTGACAGCCTCCTCTGCTTTTGAACAACTGGGCTCGCATCGTCGGTGGAAGAAGATTTACAATTTTAACCCTCCCGTCGTGAGCGAGCATAGGTCGGGGCCACAACTTTTCAGCAATTACTTTTAGTTGACAATAGGTCGACGACAAAAACCAAGATAACCTTTCTGGAATAACTTTTACACGTTTCCTGTCATTAATAGAAGGGAAAATACATGGGAATGACAACAAAATTCGAAAGCCAAAAATAAACTTCGCCTGTGTTCCGTCTCGCATTTGCTCATTCCCACGAGAGATGGCGCTAGCGCTGTTAGCCTCGCAGCAAGTCTCTGGCCCGGCCAACCGGTTAACTATGGTGTCCACTTGCTGGTCTTTGAGGGCGAATAACGGACGTAAGAACGAAGATGTGAGGTATTGTGTTTATGACGTTCCTATTAAAAACAGCACATCACAATGAGTGAAAATTAAAGCGGAACACGCAAAAGTAAGTTTACAAAAACACGTTGGGTCCATCACTGTGATTCAAAATGTGTTGTACACCTCAAAATAACCATGGTGTATCCCTTACCCCTATGATAACTGCTTTGTACACCTCAAATTACTGTCGTTAATTCTGACCCCTATGAAAACTGTATTGTACACCGCAGAAAACTGCAGTATGGGGGTCCCGACCCCTACAGAATGTGTGTTAAGAAACCTCACCGCACTTGATCTGCGGTGAACTTAACACAGATAGTGGCGCCAAAGTGGCAAAACTCGTCAAATCTGCGTTGAGTACAACGCAAAAAAGGGAGGTCAAATCTACACCACGGCTGCAGATGCGTTACTTTTGAGACACCACAGATTGAGCTTCACCTCAGATAAATGGGTTAAAAGTACCTCATTTTCAATATCAGTGATAACGAAGTAGTTAAATGCCCAATTGAGTCTGCTCAAAATCGCGTCGGAAGGTTAGGTTGGCTCACTAATTTGTTCAATTAAGCAAGAACGAGGCCGAGCGCCATAAAACCACTATGATATCTCAACTGTACGCGATTTTCCGCATCTAGTGGTATACTTTAGGGGGGCTCCAAGTCGCTGGAGCCCCTAATGTAGACAATTACCGCCGCGAGTCCTGGGACCGGGCGGAGCCATACCTACCCCTATCACGAAGGGGTGTGTGAGCCACGTGCCCTGGGGCCGGCCGTCGCAATACCTACCCCTATCACGAAGAGGTGAGTGTGTGGCCCGGCCGCGAGCCCTTGGACCAGGCGGAGCCATACCTACCCGAATTACAAAGGAGTAAGTGTGTGGCCCGGCCGCGAGCCCTTGGACCAGGCGGAGCCATACCTACCCCAATTACGAAGGAGTGAGTGTGTGGCCCGGTCGCAAACCCTGGGGCCGGGCGGAGGCACTTCTTCTCGTAGTGTTGGTGAAAGGTCGAGACTTCCCGCCTTGTGTTTTGAGTGTCTCTGCAAATTAGCAGTGGAGAGGCAGTTTCACGGGAGCCTGTGGCGCGCTTAAGTTATCTTTGCAACGAGGCTTGTCATCGATGGTCACTGATAAGGTGTTTGCATGTAGTAATGATAGTTTTCTGTGGTTGTATGTGAAATAAACAGAGATTCTACATGGAACCACAATTGCATTTCTCAATTTTCTACAAAGTCCTTAATGTCTTTAATTACATTTTCTTTTTGGCGACATACTTTGTATGAATTGCCCATATGCCAGCTGTTCAATCTGGTCCTCCAAAAGAACCCCCCATATGTTTCCTTAAAGAGGCAAGTCCCGCAATCACACCTAAAGGTACATTACACTTTTTAGTCAGTGGCTAACCATCCGGTCGCGCAACACGGAAAAAAATGGATTAGCTGTGGTGGCTAAGAATTAGTCAGGATAGCTAATTTAATGACTGAAATAGCGCCAGTCAAAATGATGTCTAGAACAGCTAATATTTCTCTAACGCAACGAAATGGTTTGACCATAGAAACGAATTTATATTAGCTACGAGAGCTAAGCAGTAAGCTGGCGTTATTCAGCTAAAACAGATATGTTTGATCACGAGCGCAGAGAAGTGATGCAAGCTGCGGTAGCTGAAAATAACTTCGTTGTTCAGAAAAAGTCATAGCTATAGGAAGCAATGCGTTAGCTGAGACAGCTGATCACATTGACGGCAATTTTAGATGCGGATCGGATGCAGCTACAAGAGTATTCAAGTGATTCGGTGGCTCAGTGTCTCCGAGGTGGTGTCCGATCCGCAGAGCACGGGTTCGAGACCCACCCTCGTACTTTTTGATTGGAAAAATCATGTCAGTTCACCGAGCTGATGTGTCGAGCTATGCCAGCTGCTAATTAACTTCAGAGAGCGAATCCCTATTAGCTGGGGAAGTCAAAGGAAAAATTAGCTGTTGGAGCTGATAATCTCCGCTGGAGCCTAGCCAGCTAAGGAATTAGCTGGCACAGCAAATTCATTTTTTTCCGTGAAAGAACTGCCTTTATGGCCTCCTTGTCCTTACTCAGGTCGGTCTTACCCCGTCAGCGCCTTGCGGTCTCTGACTTCCTTTTCTTCTGAAGAGCTGTGTGCACGGATATTCATTGTACCCATTTTACATCTAAGGACAATTAGAGGTAAAACAATTAGAGCTAAAAGATTAGGTGTATCAGAGAGGGGCGTTTAGCCTATTAGATGAAAACGACCTAGAGCTGTCGGTATCGATCCGTTGGGCGATCACGCACGGCAACATAACTGATGAGAGGCCGTCGGCACCGCCGCCTCAGTGTTCGGCTCAGGGATTCACGCCGGTGCAGCGTTGGCGCAAGAGCTTGGAGCCCATGACAAAAAAAAAGGAGGATTCATCAGCTACAAGTGGTAACTCTTAAGACTTTCTTTCAGCTTCATTCAATCGACTGTACTTCGCATCCAATGGAACGGAAATGCATGGTTACCACATCAAATGAAGTGGAGTAGATTGTGAACTTTGCTGTGCTTTTAATGTTTGATCGAAATCAAGGAACATCGGCTTTTCCTGCCAGGATATGAGTGAACTTCGCGACAAAACTCCATACGTGAGAGGTAAGTCACCGGAGCATGGGATTATTTTTTCTCCCCGTGGACAGGGGATGTTAAACGACTAATTGCATTATCTTTTGGACAAAATGCGTCACCAGGCGGAAAGCAGAATCACCCGCACCGCACTTAACAAGATCAAATGTGTACTAAGTACACAGCTGTAGGAGCGTACTTACTAGGGGTGCGCGCCGAGCAGTTGGGGCGCGCCATGACTGAGCGATGCGAGTATATTCTAATATTGGATGAAAAATTGGTCTGGGGTACAAATGGAAGTGAGTTTCGATATCAGCCCACCAAAAACAGCTACGATCAACGACTGCCAGCATTGAATCCCTTAAGGGGTGACCCTACTGAAAATGCTAAGTTCTAGAAAATGCCACCCAGCTGTATGGTGATTATTGTTTTATATAAGAAACCGGAAAAAAACTGACAAAAAGGTGTATTTGTGAATTTTTGGAATTCAAAGTATCTTTAATTTTACCAAAAAAACCGAAGGAAATAAAGTTTTGCGCCAAAAGTTCCTTGCGACAAGATAAAGGACATAAGAGTCTGGAATTTTTTTTTTTTTGTCTTTTAGAAAGCATATCTGACAGAAGTTACAATAAATTTTAGAAAGGAACAAAAAATTCTGTTTTGAAAAGGTGTCAAATTTTTGCCAAATGGATACCAAATTTTGCCAAAGTTTGGCTTAAACGTTACGGAAACAGTAAGCAAAAGTTGAAATGCAACATTCGTGCTAAGTAAGTTCGATTCAGAATTATATTTTAGCCCCAGAAACCCAAGGGCTCACATTTTAATCGAATATCTTGTCACAAGGGACTTTTGAAAGAAACTCGTTATTATGTTTGCCAAAGTTTTGAAACAAATTGGGAAAAGGGCTGTTATGCGAAATGCGGTGTTCTTAAAACATGATATCTGAGCGAGGCGGACGTCTACAATGACAAAACGCAACCAAGAAACCACGAGAAATAAGTAGAAGGGTTATGAATGCAAAATCCATCGCTTTTCAAAATTTGTCAAAAAAGGGCCATTTTTCAGTATGGTCTCCCCTTTATTTGCTACCTTCATGCTTAAGTCACCATTCGATATCTTTTCTTCTTTAAACTAATGAATACACAATGTTATCAGTATTATTTCAGGAGCTACATCACCCTTAAGAGACAATTTAGGGCAGGCTGATCTAAACCAATTTTCGGAGACCAATTATTGGCAAATGCAGTGAGTCGTCTTATAGAGTCCAATGCCAAGGCCACTTCTTGCTAACCCCAACATAACTTTTTCTTATTCATATGACTTTTTTTTTTTGAAGTAAAAGATGACACTTTAGCATAGACATTCATTCAGAGTAAATAGAGACCAGTTCTAAGAAGCTGTCATCAGATCGGACGCTTAGTTTGGTGAAGTTAAAATCCAATTATTAATGCACTCATTACTCAAAACATGAATCGTATTATTTAAATTTATACATCAATGCCCAGTACTAATGTACTTATGTTGGCTTACAGCATTAAAATTGAATGTTATTCCCCGAGAAGAACCAAGACGATTTACCAAAATAAATATGCAAGTGATTCATGCATTCTCCTAATCTCATGACTATAGAAATAAATAAAAGGGAAAACATCTGAGAAAATTAAATACGTTCTTGGTGCACAAAATATGAAAGGCAAACAAAAGTACTTCTTACAATTCTCAAATACACCAACACTGACCTCAAAGACTATTTCTTGTGGCGGGCCTGGTGGGAGAGGGGAGGGGGGGACAAAACGCGTAATGATTTTCACTTTCATTTTCCGTATTTCACAGTGTTTACACATCGGATTGGTTTCGATAATTCTTGAAAGGTAAGAAACTGTCATAGAACTTATTTTCAAATCCTTCTGCTCCTCATTTTGTTTTCTTTTCCAAAGTTCCGCGGCGGAGCAACAGGGAAAGTGGCGATCCAAATCGGCAACTTTGGCCCGTCCCGTACATTTTAAACATTCGCAATTGCTGTCGTATTTTAGCCCATAGTGATGTGAATCTCTGTCGGAAACTAGATGTTACTTTCGTCATCAGCATCCTTAACGAATGAAACCATGTCTACCTCGAAATAAAGATTAGGGTCGTATGTGACGGAAACGGCACTCGACCGCCTGGGTCCAGTTCGGGGTCAAAAAGGAAAAATTTTGGTCGCATTTGACCCTACCTGGGTTCGTAAGTAGGTCTGGGGTCAAAATGGATCTCATTTTTGCTATCGGCACCCCCGAAAACATATGAAACAATGTCAATCCCGAGTCGAAAATTTTGGTCGTATTTTACCCCACCGGGATTCGAACCTGGGCCCAAACTTTTCCGATCGGCTCGAAATAAACACCGTTGTCCCTATTTCGTCGCCCCGATTTCAAAAATACCCCTACATGCCCTTCTAGCGGCGTCCGTTGCAGAGATCCTCCTGTACACCATGTAAACCATGATGCACCTGCAGCAGCGCCCCTGGGGCTCGGATCGAAAAAGCCGTCACCAGGCGGTTCTTAGGTTCGCCCTAGGGGGCTGCATACCAAATTTGATGAAGATCGGACCACGGGAAGACCTCGGACGGACAGACGGACGGACGGACGCACGCACAGCACGCATCATACTATATGCCCGTCCTCCGATATTTGTTTTCATAAATAATACGGGACGGGCCAAAAATTGCTAATAACGGCCAACTTAACTCAGCTAATAACCGAATTCAAAAATATATTTTGATTACTTTTAACGATATGAATCGTTAATCTAAAATAAACTTCCCCTATGAAAATTTACGAGACGTTTAATGCAAAATGTGGGAACTATTTGTGTTGTAGTTGCTGAGAAACATGAGTGCGTAACATACAGAGGGACAGACAGACAAATTAATAGCATTACGTCCAGTCACATACCAGTCTCTCAGCCGAAAACTAAAAGCAGTATCGGGCAGAATTTTTGAGGGGCCATTCATTCCTGTAGGCTGCCTCAACCCACCGAAAAGATTAGTATTCGTAGAGCACCTCATGTGGCTCGTACAGAGGCAAAAAAAAAAAAAAAATACGATTTCAAGAAATCCTGGTAGTCACGAAGTTAATTTTATATTTATGTTCTGGTTTAACAAAGATAGCTAAGGCTAGGACTGCGTTGTGTGTAGTTCTGTTTATGTTTGTCAAACCATTATAAATAATACTCAAACTTACGTAAAGACCAGCTGCGAATCAATTTGTGTCAAAAACAGACATTTAAGACAGTCTCATAATACCTGAAGGACAAGTTATTCACAGAAACGTGCAGTAAAATAGTCCAGTTCACCCAGTTTACCCAGCTTTAAGGTTAGAAAAAAGCACAGCCCCCGTGTCCAGATCGTTTCGTCCTAGATTCAGAAGTACCATCAAACCTCGCTACAAGGTGCAGCTACACGCCCACTGTTTTCGAAAAGGGACTTATAGTCACACTCAAACTACGTTAGGGATAGTTTTTATCACAAATGCATTTGCACAGGCACGCAGTTTAATGTCCTATTTCACTCCGATTCAAAGAGTTTAGAACATTTAGGGTTGGTATTTCTGAAAACAACAGGGCCTGCGCGCAGCGGTGCGGGACACTCTGGCCAACAATCACCGACCGACCGGCCGATCCAAATGGCCACGTTCGAAAACAACGTCTATGCCATTGTTGGAGCTCTTCTAGCTGCAGTAAAAGACAATTTGGATTCGAACGCGCTTTTTCAAGGGAGCGAGCGTTTTTGGTGTAAGCTGTACAGAGGCGAAAAGGAGCGCTGCTATTGGTCGGATTCCATTTCCGCTGGCTCGGCTCCCCCCTCTCCCTCTGTTTTTCGCTGACGAGTCGAGTTTTGCCATGGTAACGCCGATTTCAACTCAAAATTTCTCAAAATTGGCCCTACACTTTTCAACCACATTTCACCACTGAAATCAGGGTACAAAGTTCTACCACTCTGCCAAATCTCATCTAAATCGTATAGAAAATTTCGGATTTGCATAAGGGGCCAGACTGACAATAAAAATAAAAAAAAAACCCAACCCCGGTGAGGCTATAAGGCTACTTCGTGCCTAAAAAACTTCCAAAATCTATTTTAAGGGATGGGGGCGTTTTGGGGCGATGGAGTCAAATTAAACACCTGGAAAGTAAAGCCCTCCCTAACAGGTAACTCAGGTAACTGCCTAAAAAAATTGAACTCAATTGGTCCAGCGGTTTAGGCGCAGTGAAAGCTCTAATCTTAGCCCCATGACGAGCCTCCTCCCCCACCACCAGCACCACCCGGAGGACAGACACACGATCAGGCGCCTTTCGGTGCACCCAAACACGGCAAGGGCTCAGCCAACAAGCACACATCTACAGGTGTACGCTCGGCCAAGCACACAGCTGTAGTAGTGTGCCTTTAAACGGATGGGATAAAAGTGTGCTTGTCCAAGCATCCACCTATAGATTTGCTTGTAAGCACGCTCCCACAGCAGTGTACTAAGCACACATTCGATCTCGTAGTGCGTCGGATGTGCTTGAGATTGCAGCATCCATTGAGACGAAAAATTCCTATGAAATTTAGTGTGTACGGTTGGTTTATTAATTGTGATGTTTCCAGAGTTTCGTTCCCATCAGCAATCGGTGGCGCTGTCAGTCGAAGATCAGTTGAGAAACACGATTCAGTCACGCAACAGGCTTCTTGATCAAGTGGTCCTCGTAGGAGTCCTTGGAATAGAGGCAAGAGTTGTCCACACTTCATTCGAAGACTTATGTCGTTCCAAATACCTATCGGAGGAGAGACCAAAAGTCTATCAAGATACGCTGGGAATCCGGGAATATGACGTTACGCTCGTTTGAATAAACCGTGTCACATTCGCTGGAAGGTGAACCGGGTGGTCCTGGGCCTGGACGAGGCCGGATCCACGTTTAAACGAATATGATTTCCAAACAAACTTGACACGATTCACTTTTAGACGAACGGCACGTCACAATCCCGGATTCACAGTATGTGAGTTTAAAGAATGGACTGGGCTCGCAACTCTTCAAGTTATTTCTGCTTACTTACTTACTGCCACACACACTGTTATAAATTTCCGTTCTCAAACAGAGCAGTTCAGCCCAAAACGCTGTTGGAATGTGATATGTTTTGGAAGTGTGCTAAGATCAGCAAAAGGCCGGACGACCATTATAAATTGTCATAGCATCAGTAAATGTACCCTATTCAGTGAAATCCGCGGATTAAGGAGGTTCAGACCCTTTAAAAAAAATAAAAATTGGCGCTAATTTTAAAAACATTTTCCTCTGTCAATGAAATACAGTTAATAGCGTTATACCAATGATGCTTTTTCGTTTGTGAACACAAAAACTGTTGTTTTCAAACGTATTTTTCTACCGATTCGATTTGGAACACGCATTTTTCGGTTTACAGACAATACATTTGTGTTCCAAGATTTATATTTCCCGTTTAAGAACAGTGATTGGCTGTTTGTGAACGGTTGTGAAAATTATTTTACTTTGCGTTCACACTGATATTTCTTATGTGATAAGATTCATACAATTCGCAGCGATAAAAAGGCTTATGTGATTCCTTCAAATTATCGCGTCTGTGGCAGCAATAAAAAAAATTATCGCATTAAAAATGCAGTAAGTCTCTTACGTTTCGGCCGGTCTGGGCCTAGATTATTACAGTTGTGGTGTGCTAAAACGATTACAACGCTACTAACGTGATAAATTTGCTAATGCAATACAATAATCATTGCAACTTATATTGCAATAACTTTTTTATGGCGCAACTAATGCAATAAAATTTCATTCTGAAACGGCTGGATTTTTTAAAGTGATTCCTGATCTCTGTTTTTTATCATATTTATTACAATGCCTCGGGCGTTTTAAGTGTTTCATATAAGCTGGTACGGTGAATTCTGGGGCCCATTTTAAAAGCAGACTTTTCACTGCATTAATACGTCACAATAGAGAACCAATAATTACACACGAGCAGTCAAAACCGCAGGAGAGTCACATTTAATGTAGTGTCATAGTATCAAAGTTGACGAAACGGTCCCTTGTTAACAAACAAAACAGAAACACGTCAACATCGAGTTCGAGGGGGTATACACTCGCGTAATATCCTGTGCACAAAAACCGTGTAATACGCGTAATACACGTGAACGTAATACCCTATTTAGGTCAAATGTGCCAAATTTTGGCATTTTCAGGCCGTAATACACGTTTAATATCGCCGTAATACCCCGAAATACCAAGTAGTCTGTTCACGATTTCTTGGAGTGTTTACCCTTCGATCGAGTAGCTTAAACTAAATAGGCATTTGCTTTGGGTTAGCCGGTGGAAGATTGCGACATCTTGGTGCAACAGCGGCTTTGTGATACTTATTTCCACAGATCTTTGCTCGACGCTTGGACTTGGCTTCCGAGGCCGGGATGCCATCGAAAGGTGTTAAGTTACATTCAGAAATAGTCGGATCTGATCGATATAAAAATGACTAAGCCCTTCTGGAGTAAGGGGTTATGCTATGGGCCAGCCAACAATGTCTGCTGATTTAATGCCTGCCGCATGTCATCTGTGTTCAGGGTCACACATATACCAGCGTACTTTATGAATATGAGACGTGGCGAATTAGACCGGGTCAGCGGTGGGGCTGTACTTCATAATTGGAAATCATAGCCCGTCCTGTGGGCTCAAAATGGTCAGTTATGAAGAGAAAATTATGCAGTATAAAACTTTTAAAAGTATTAAAGTCCTGGAAGGGAGCACTAGTGTTTAACATGTCCTTCGCATCACGATAGTTTTTCTTCTTGCAAAGGTTCTAAATCTCTGCTTCAATCTGTTATCAGTCAGGTGTCTTCAATACGTTTTTGGGTGCTATTTTTTATGTCAATAACTCGTAAAGTTTGGACGATGCCTTTCTTGATCATAGGCGGAAGCGGGCAGGGTCGA